>CM035848.1:69272353-70472353 GCA_020510985.1 Pholidichthys leucotaenia
CTTCCTCTTGTCCATTATAATCTCCTTCATCTTGTTTATGTTGAGGGTGAGGTTGTTGTCCTCACTCCATGACACCAGGCTGGCCACCTCCCTCCTGTAGGATGCTTCATCACCACCAGTGATGCGTCCTATCACTGCTGTGTCATCCACGAACTTTAAAATGACATTGTCCTTGTGGGAGGCAACACAGTCATAGGTGAAGAGGCTGTAGAGAATGGGACTGAGAACACGACACTGTGGGACACCTGTGTTTGTGATGATGCTGGTTGAGTTCCTGTTACCCATCCTGACAGACTGAGGCCTGCTAGTCAGAAAGTCCAGTAGCCCGTCACAGAGGATGGGGTGCAAGCCAAGTAAAGAAAGTTTGTCGGTGAATTTGTGGGGGATTACCGTGTTGAAGGCGGAGCTGTAGTCAACAAAGAGCATCCTGATGTAGGCGTCTTTATTTTCCAGGTGGGAGAGAGAATAATGGAGTGCAGCAGCAATGGCATCTGAGATGGACCTATTGGGCCGGTAGGCGTACTGCAGGGGGTCCGGGGTATCTGGTATGATGTCCTGAATGAGGGCCAGAGCCACTCTCTCGAAGCACTTCATGATGACTGGAGTGAGTGCTACCGGCCTGTAATCATTCAGGCAGGTCGGCAGGCTCTTTTTGGGGAGCAGGACGATGATTGTGGTTTTGAAGTAGGAGGGGTCTATGTTCTGGTTGAGGGAGAGGTTAAAGATGGATTTGAGAGCTTCAGTCAGCTCGGCAGCACATGCTCTGAGAGCTCGCCCAGGGATGTTGTCTGGTCCTGCTGCCTTGCGGGGGTTGATTTTTCTCAGTGCATTGTTTACCTGGCCTGATGAGACTTTTAGTGTGTGTGTGTGTGTGTGGGGGGGGGGGTCTCCTCTCTGCACTGTAGCTGGAGGGATGTATTGTATTTTAGAGGGAGCTTAAGGGATGTATTCTGTGTCTGCACGAGGATTTTCTGCAAACACCGAAGTCACTATTGTAAACTATTAATATCTCTTCATCAGGGCTGGGAATTGATTAAATTTTTAACAAATTAATTGCACATTTTCCATAAAGAATTGTGCTTAATGGCTAAAATTACAATGACGAAACAATGGAAAAGAAATATTTTTAAGCAACTTTTGATTTCAATTTTTTTTCATAAAATGTAGCAGTGACCTTCATATTCAAGAGAAATACTACTAGAGCAACATAAAACACTTAATAACCATGAATTCAATAGAAAAAAAAAATGTTTTCTTTTGGCTGCTCCCTATTTGGGGTCGCTACAGTGGATCATGGGTCCACATTTGATTTGATTTGGCAAGGATTTTATGCCAGATGCCCTTCCTGACACAACCCTCCCAATGTTCCCGGACCTGCGACTGGCACAAGAAGCACACTGGCTTGTGCACTCCTCATGGCTGGGTAACCACCTTTCCTTTTCCAATTCTGTTATGCTGAGCACCAAGCTGGAAGGCAGGAAGTACCATTGTTGTAGCACTAGGCCACCACTCTGATCAATTAAAAAGTGTTTTAGGATAGCAACTTGTAATATTCTATCTCAGTTCATTACAAAGAATGAGTCAATTTTTCTTCCAAACAAACATTTTTAATATTGTTGTCACATTTCCTGTTTTATTTTTGAAATTGTCAAAGAGGAAGTAGTGCTTCTATTTGAGGTAACTTTTTCATTATCTCAACCCTCAAAAGTACAATCATACAGAGCAAGTGACACTCCACCCAAAATCATGCTTTTACTGGTGTTAACATGTCTGTAACATGTTTTTTTTGTGACTTACAAGACATATCAAGAGCAAAATCAGTCCCAAGTCTCAAGTATGTGCTCTTCTGCTGTGACTGTCCAGTTAAGTTTCACCCTTCCCCCCAAAAAGGTGACTTTGGACAGAGCATTTCTAACTACATAAGCATTCGTGCTTAACCTAATTGGTTATAACATTAAACAATAAGGCTAAGCCCTGGGCATAGCTACAGACATGAGTTCACTTCCTCAGGGGAAAAAGGAGGAGCCGAGGAGCAAGCAGGATTCAGACAAGGTAGCGGTAGCTGAAGCACGCTGAGGTCATGGTTCCATGGCGGTGGGCGGGCGCACCGGATTGCAGGACTCCAGCGAGCTGCCTGGTGGGAACCAATCAACCCCCGGGTGGGACTGCCGAGAGCCAGCTCGCTTTGGCGGTGGGTAGGGGTGGGGGGTCAGCAGCAGACGGGGCACCGTGGCCGCCGGCTTGCTTCCTTCACTCCCATGTGGGAGAGATTCGGATGGCAAACCAGCCAGAACGGACACCTAATTAGAATATTCATAAATCCACACATAATTAAGTAGGTGGAAAATGTAAAAGCTGTTTCCAAGCAATTCTTAGGCAATGAAAGTTTTTTTTTTTTGTGGATAAAAAGCCACAATATACTATTTTGGGCAATATACATTTGTTTTTGAGGTTGTTTGAGAGTTACCGGAGCGCATCTTGAATTGACTTCCAAAACTTCTGATCTTATTAATGGTGAGTTAGAAGCTTTTATTCACATCATCTACTGTATGATTGTATGTTTTTCACTCTGACAGTCTCCCTTTTTTCATACTTTTGAGTTAGCAGACCAAATCAATAACTCTACAACAGTTGTGTATGTGCGTGTGCGTGTGTGTGTGTGCGTGTGTGTGTGTGTGTGTGTGTGTGTGTGTCTGTGTGTGTGTGTGTGTGTGTGTGTGTGTGTGTGAGCTTTAAGTGTTTTTTGTTCACAGAATGAGTTCACCCTGAGTACCCGAGGATAGCTTTAGTGTGGTGTAAATTTAAATACTGAAAAACAAGACCTACTCTTGTCTTTCGCTGAGCCAGCTGCTGAGACAAACCAGCAAACGACTGCCAACACCACCTCAGGGAGTGACCTGACAGCCTTTTTTTTTTTTTTTTTAATGTATTAAATGACCCACATTATTGCCTGTACATACTCCACAAGAGCAGAGAAATGTGTTCTTTTTCTTGAGGTGGCAAAAACAAGAACAAAGTTCTCTCTGGCCACAACATTTCATACTTCACAAGAAAGTCAAGTGCAGAGCTCCTGGGAAATTTAAGTTTCTGACCAATCACACAATAATTGTTGGACACCATGCAAGGAAAAAGTTCGGCCATGATGATGTGTCAAGAACAAGCTGCGAGAACTCCCAAACCAGGGTTGCAAGAAAAAAAACAAAAAAACAACCACATCATTTTTTTCATGCAGCCCTGGGAGAGGGAATGAATTTCTTTGTTGTTGCGGAGTATATAAAGGCCTTTAATCAAAAACATGTTAAAATTCAAAGCCCTAACATTTATGTACTTTTTCTGTTGGGAAAAAAAGTTATGAATAAAACCAATTCTTATTTAAAAACATAAGTACTGTAATTCAAGCCTTCTTATTATTGTAATCTTTTTCCATGTCTTACATAGGAGATAAGATGTTCATGCAGCATTCAAAGATTTCTCAGAAGATACTGAATAGATGACCTTCAAATAAAGCAACAATGGCATGAAAGGGGCATTGTGGGGCATTTTAGCAGAGGGGCTCACCTCCAAGGTCACAACATTGTCTCCTTATAATAGACTTTGATGATTACTTAAGTGTTTCTTTAGGTGTGTGGAGCAAGGCTGCAAACACTGTAAGCTCAATAAGAAAAATTCCTCAGCAACATTAATAAAAAAGTAAGTGATAGAAAAATTACATATCTATACCATTAGTGATATTAATAATGTATTATTATATTTGAGAAGTATTGTGCCTTTCATATGCCATGTTTAATGTTTATATGTACATTCCATGTGGAATAAATTCATATATTCAGGGCATGTTTCTGTGAGCAATATCAGAGAGTTCAGACTGAAGATCAGTACAGGGCATAAGGAATGATCCAAGCTATCCTTAAGCCTTCAGAAGCCCTATATATGCTGCCACTTGGTTCTATTATCAGCAGATTTAAAGGTGTGTCTTATCACTGCTACGCTGACGATTTACAGCTACTTTTCTCTTTTAAGCCTGACCATGTTGACAATTTAAAAATTATTCATGATTGTCTGTCTGCAATTAAGGACTGGATGTCTAGTAACTTTTTGCAACTTAATGCTGATAAAACTGAAGTCCTTATTGTAGCACCTGATAATCTAATTCCTAAGTTGGTTAATAGCATTGGTTCATTAAACTCTAACGTACGGTGTAATCTAAAAAATCTTGGTGTCATTTTCGATCAGTCGATGAGTTTTGATCAGCATGCCAAATCTCTGACCTGGAGTTGTTTTTTCCACCTTAGGAATATATCCAAAATTAGGTCATTGGTTTCCTACAGTCAGTTAGAAATCATTATTCATGCCTTTGTTTCTTCATGTTTGGACTACACTGTAATGCTCTTTTCACATGTCTTAGCAAATCCTCTTTACACCGCCTACAGTTAGTCCAGAACGCTGCTGCAAGATTACTAACTAGGTCCAGTAGATTCTGTCATATCACTCCTGTTTTGGCCTCCTTGCGTTGGCTTCCTGTAAATTATAGAATTGATTTTAAAGTTCTTGTTCTTACTTGCAAAACCATTCATGAAGAGGCGCCTTTTTATATTAGTGACCTGCTCTTTCTACACCAGCCCAGCAGGTCTCTCAGGTCTTCTCATCAGAATCTATTGGTAGTCCCTAGCACTAGGCTCAGAACCAAAGGCGATAGAGCCTTTGCTGCTGTTGCTCCCAGACTGTGGAACTCCTTGCCTTTTGAACTTAGATCTGCACCTTCCATTGGTGTTTTTAAGAAGCAACTAAAGACCCACCTTTTTAGCCTGGCTTTTTAATTAACTACTGCATGTGCTGATTGTATTTTTATGTGCTTTTACTGTCTAATTTGTTGTTTTTTTGTTTTTTTTTTTTACTGTTTTATGTGCCTGTGCTTTTATCTTGTTTTTTTTTACCATGTTAAGCACTTTGTGACTCTGTCTGTGAAAAGTGCTCTATAAATAAACTTATTATTATTTATTATTAATCTCTTTGACATAACCTGTTTTGGGTCACAGGAATTCACAGGAACTCCTTAGCCTGCATAGATCAGTGGTAGATGGACATTCCGTTTGTTTTATGGACCTCATGTCTTCATGACCCCATGTCTCCAGAGTATCTGACATCCACCTGGATAAGCTCAGTTATCAGGACTGTCCCGTTCTGTCCCTTCCCTTATCCTCATCCTCCCTCTCCTCTCTCCTACCCATATATATCAGACTTAGAAGAATGGATCCTTTAGAGATTCTAGGTGTGTCTGAATGTCATGCTTTGTAACCTCTCCCCCAAGGTGGCCATTGGGGTGACTCCTTATATTTTTGTAATAAATGTACATAAATTCAACTTTCTGCCTGATTATTTGACTTTGAATAATTTAAGCTCAAAATTATTTTAACAGTGAGGATGGGTTATTTATATTTAAAACAGTGGGAGTAAGTACACTGGTGAAAAAAAATAATGTAGGTAAAAGTAAATGGAATTGAGTCCCTCAGTTAAAGAAATAAATAATAATACCAGTTGATTCATGGTTAGTGCCAGCTACTCACTCTTCTTGCATGGGAGTATGTCATACAGTTATGAGCACAAATCCCAGCCTGGCAAAAGGCCCGGCTTTACGGCTGAGCATATGGCCAGTGGCGACAGGGCCAAGGAGGGGTGAGGAAAGTGGGGGGGGGGGGGGGGGGAGAAGAATGATGGCTGAGAAAAAGAGTGATAGCACCAAAGCTGGCAGAGGAAATGCTTCAGTGTCATTTTATATGCCAGCTTGAACAGAGGGAACGCACATATGCTGCATACACAAACACGCAAGTACAAAATACTCTGGCACATTTGCTCCCCAAAACGCTATTGTGGCGCACATACAGACATAACCAAAGAAGATACATTTTCCTTTCTCCCCCCTTCATTTACCGTACCTACAGTTGCAATGTAGTTTGCCCTTGAACACTGAATGAACGTCATTCCTCATGTCACGGTACGTGATGCATGAGATGCGGCCGGCTTGGTTGTTGCGGCAGGCTCGTGGGGTCTCGTCAAAGTTCATGTGAGAAAATGCAGAATGACAGATGTAGCTTTTCTGCTCTCACACACTAACACGGTTATTCTCCCGCTGCCTGCTTCACTGATCTTGCACATACACCCCTCTCACATGCGCTCAAGCTCAGTCACTTTAGCCACCGTGGGACCACACACACACACACACACACACACACACACACACACACACACACACACACACACACACACACACACACAGAGGCTTAAAATGTTTAAAGCCCATTCCTCACTTGGGACTCTCACCAGTTTCACAGCTTCTTCTAGCATCCAAAGCTGGAATGTGGGAATTTTTCAGGGGTCCAGACTGTTGACTCTTTAAAGCCTTATTCATGCTGCATTTCCCCTCTAGTCTGCTTTGGTCTGTGTGTGCTTTGTACGAGCACGGCACGCACGCAGCGCTGTTCATGCTCACTTTTTTCATCTACCTAGGCCAACCGGTTGATGCATGTGCACAACCATCATTTGTAGTTTCACTCCCACCCGATAGGTAGTGCCAGTGTGCTGATGTGTCAGGATTTTCACCAACGAAGAAACGCTGCTTGCTTTTTCCTGTTTCAATTCCCGGTTTTCTCTCCTTTTCCATGAAGATGCTGCTGCTGCTGCTGAAGTATTTATATATGATTCATGTACGTTTATTCTCATCTTCCGCTTCCTCGTTGTCTTCTTCGTCTACTTTGTCTTGGTATGCTGTATCGATATCGCCACCTCGAGAATGGGACATTCAGTCTTGTGCATGCACTTTTCAATGCGTTCAGCTCATGGGCAGGCGGCGCAGTCACAAAATTTTGGCTGCATGCAGTCATCCGTGGTCGAGCACTGCAGACACTAGCGGAGTGGAGACGATGATGTAAATTTTGTCACACGAGGTTTCCAGTTACACGTACACAGAGAGTAGAGGTGCAGCATGAATCCAGCTCAAAGCCTTTTTCATGCTGCATTTCCCCTCTAGTCCGCTGTGGTCGGCGTGTACTTTGGACAAGCCCGGCACTCATGCGGCGCTGTTCACACTCACTTTTTTCATCTACCCAGGCCAAGTGGTTGACACATGCGCACAACCATCATTTGTAGTTTCACTCCAGCCTGGAAGGTAGCACCAATGCGCAGATGCGCCAGGATTTTCACCAATGAAGAAATGTTGCTTGAGTTCTGCTGCTTTACTTCCTGGTTTTCACTCCTTTTCCACGAAGATGCTGCTGCTGCTGCTGCTGAAGTATTAATGTATGATTAATGTATGTTTATTCTCGTCTTCCACTTCCTCGCTGTCTTCTTCGCCTTTGTCTTGGCATGCTGTGCTAATATCGCCACCTTGTGAATGGGATGTTCAGTCTTGCGCATGCTCTTTTCAACGCGTTCAGGTCGTGGGCAGGCGGCGTGGTCACAAAATTTGGGTGGCACGCGGTCGTTCGCAGTCGAGCACTGCTGACACTAGCGGAGTGGAGACAATGATGTAAATTTTGTCACACAAGGTTTACACATATGCGGGGGGGGGGGGGCTCCACCATCCTTCATTACCCTTATATAATAAATAATCTGACACTAACAAAAGTTGTGAATTGTAGACTTTTTTTTACCTATAAATTCTATAACTTGGCATTCTTAGCTTGGCTTGACACAGGTGTCATTTGATAATAAAGAAAAAATGTCGTCCAAGTTACCTGTTTTTATTTTCAGCATGCTAGCTGAGCAAACAAGACGAGTACCAATGTCCTTGCTGCGACACCCCGGTACTCAACACGGTCCCACCAGGACCAGCAGACACTAAGCTGCTCTCAGCCAAATTAGCTACTGTTATATTTGCAGTACTCACCTCTGTCTTTCTTTCTTTTCTCCTCTTCTGTTTTTCTTCTTTCTTTTGTCACTGCCAGATAGATAACTTTGCTTCATTTTGATACATCCACTCTCACTTGTTTATTTACATTGTTGGGCCCCAAGCATTTGCCTGCCTTTCCTGCCGGCATGAAACTCCTCTAAAATTAAACAAGAAAACAAAACTGGGGCGACTTGAGTGACTTGTATATTAAAAAAAAAAAAACTGCCACTTTAAATGTCTGCAGGAGGATATTGCTTGGGACAACAAATCTCAGCAACCTAATCATCTCCAAGATAATAAATCAAAGTCGTTTTAAACTTTAATGAATTTCAACCACGTTCCGACTGAGCACAGAGATGAGGCTCCTTTGACTCCATTGAAGCATGTCGCCAAGGCCCCCTATCAGATCATATATCAATGCCACTTCCCTTTGCCACATCTTTTCCCAACACATTATCACCAGTACTGTCAGATACCAGTACAAATGAGAAAACAATGGGGAGATGAGAGCGAGTTGCTGAATATTCATAGGGAGGATAAGGATACAAGTGGGACATTTGGGGGGCTTTATCGGCACTAACAGGATCTAAGCCATGGTAATTCATGCTAAATCCAAACCAAATCGGCCCCGCTGCAGCTCAGTGCTACGGGGTAAAAAAATTAGAAAAGAACGAAAGAAAAGAAAATAGACTTGAATCTCCCAAGTGCTTTTGTGATGTGAGTTTCAATGTCATCTCTATCCCCATTTCATTTATCACAACAAGCTAGTTGAGATATCTCTTATTCTCTTCATCTTCTCCGCTGTTACATTTTCAGCTGGAGGCAAAGAGAGAAGGAATCAGGAAAACAAATTTAAAAACTAAATGCATTCTTGTATCGGTTAAAGAAACTATATGCAGCTCAAAAAAAGAAAGAAAGAGAGAGAGAGAGAGAGAGAGAGAGAGAGAGAGAGAGAGAGAGAGAGAGAGAGAGAGAGAGAGAGAGAAGGGAAAAACACTTGAGATTCATCCATGTTGAAAGGCACAGACGCTTCTCTCACAGATAGTTGACATATTTGTTGTCCTGACCCCATGGTCTATTACTTCCCCATCTAGAGTGGTTGACCTTTAGAGACTCTGACTTAGCTATTTCTCAAAACTGAGTGCGTCCTCTGAGACCAAACTAAAGGTATTAGTATTTGACTGTGCGACCTTTCCTAAAGGCTTCTGGGTAAAAGGAAGTGACCCAAGTGGCCCATGTGTCTCAAGTGGATAAATTGTGTCTTTCCACGTCCGCGTGCGTGTGAGTGTGTGTGTGCGTGTGTGTATACGGGAAATGTATGCAGTTTTACAACTTGGATCAAAACAAAAAAACAGCAGCGAAAGCTTTTTTCTTTATTTTTAGTGTCACAGGGTTTGTCGGGGTAAATGTAAACTCATTACAGTGCTCAGTAAATTCACTCAACTCCGGTTTTTGGTTTGTTCAGCATAAACAATCGATACCCTGCAAGGGCGATTTGCCACATTTTTATACAATGTGCAGTGCTATCAGTTAGGGGCTGAGATTGATGTTCACCTTTCATTAGAGCTGACTTTACAGAACATAGAACAACACATACCTGTGAAGTTGGTGCCTTTTACCAACACTGAAAGGTGACAGTTTACACACATATACTGTAGCAATAACAATATAGTGCTCTGAAGAACTCTTAAAGACATTCCATATGTGACGACTAATTGCAGTTCAGGACCATATATATGCATAGGGGTGTCAAGAAAACTGTCCAGTGACAACAGATACAGTACATGGAAATGGTGATATTGTGCACTTCTATTCTTTTGCATATAGTTACTGACTCCTTCCACATCAGTTCAGTTATATTTTAAGTTTAAGTCATTGGCGTAAAGACACATGGTTACCAATAAATATGAATGATGAACGTTTTGTTGTGAAAGCATGCTATTCCAAATTTATCAAAACAAATACAGAATGGAAATCTGTTATCACAGTAACACTGAGATGCAAACATTTGTCACGCTGACAGCTTGAGCATGCTTTTTTTAAACATCTTTCCCATAATTGTTTTTGGTTTCCGTCTCACTGCTCTCATTCAGCATCACTTTCAGAAGGCCACACACCAGCGCCAAACAAATGACTTTAGCAGAATCAAAAGGAGCAGACAATGCATGAACTTTAGGGGGGATTTTGCTGCTGGACTTACTGATATTCTCTTATGGCATTGGCATAGGCTTAAATGGGGAAGGGGGGTACCCCTTAATATCATTGTAAGCTTCTCTATATCATGCTACATACAGTGGGGTAAAAAAGTATTTAGTCAGCCACCAATTGTGCGCGTTCTCCCACTTAAAAGATGAGAGAGGTTCCAATTTTCATCATAGGTATACCTCAACTATGAGAGACAAAATGAAAAAAAAAAATAATCCAGAAAATCACATTGTCTGATTTTTAAAGAATTTATTTGCAAATTATGGTGAAAAATGAGTATTTGGTTAATAACAAAAGTTCATCTCAATACTTTGTTATATACCCTTTGTTGGCAATGACAGAGGTCACACGTTTTCTGTAAGTCTTCACAAGGTTTTCACACACTGTTGCTGGTATTTTGGCCCATTCCTCCACGCAGCTCTCCTCTAGAGCAATGATGTTTTGGGGCTGTCGCTGGGCAACAGGGACTTTCAACTCCCTTCAAAGATTTTCTATGGGGTTGAGATCTGGAGACTGGCTAGGCCACTCCAGGACCTTGAAATGCTTCTTACGAAGCCACTCCTTCGTTGCCCGGGCGGTATGTTTGGGATCATTGTCATGCTGAAAGACTCAGCCACGTTTCATCTTCAATGCCCTTGCTGATGGAAGGAGGTTTTCACTCAAAATCTCACGATACATGGCCCCATTCATTCTTTCCTTTACATGGATCAGTCGTCCTGGTCCCTTTGCAGAAAAACAGCCCCAAAGCACAATGTTTCCACCCCCATGCTTCACTGTAGGTATGGTGTTCTTTCTCCTCCAAACACGACAAGTTGAGTTTTTACCAAAAAGTTCTATTTTGGTTTCTTCTGACCATATGACATTCTCCCAATCCTCTTCTGGATCATCCAAATGCTCTCTAGCAAACTTCAGACGGGCCTGGACATGTACTGGCTTAAGCAGGGAGACACGTCTGGCACTGCAGGATTTGACTCCCTTGCGGCGTAGCGTGATACTAATGGTAGCCTTTGTTACTTTGGTCCCAGCTCTCTGCAGGTCATTCACTAGGTCCCCCCGTGTGGTTCTGGGATTTTTGCTCACCGTTCTCGTTATCATTTTGACCCCACGGGGTGAGATCTTGTGTGGAGCCCCAGATCGAGGGAGATTATCTGTGGTCTTGTATGTCTTCCATTTTCTAATAATTGCTCCCACAGTTGATTTTTTCACACCAAGCTGCTTACCTATTGCAGATTCAGTCTTCCCAGCCTGGTGCAGGTCTACAATTTTGTTTCTGGTGTCCTTTGACAGCTCTTTGGTCTTGGCCATAGTGGAGTTTGGAGTCTGACTGTTTGAGGTTGTGGACAGGTGTCTTTTATACTGATAATGAGTTCAAACAGGTGCCATTAATAAAGGTAACGAGTGGAGGACAGAGGAGCCTCTTAAAGAAGAAGTTACAGGTCTGTGAGAGCCAGAAATCTTGCTTGTTTGTAGGTGACCAAATACTTATTTTCCACCATAATTTGCAAATAAATTATTTAAAAATCAGACAATGTGATTTTCTGGATTTTTTTTCTCATTTTGTCTCTCATAGTTGAGGTATACCTATGATGAAAATTGGAGACCTCTCTCATCTTTTAAGTGGGAGAACTTGCACAATTGGTGGCTGACTAAATACTTTTTTGCCCCACTGTAAATTAATAAAATGCACTTGAAAAACCAATATTAAGCATAAATGCACAAACATATATTGTCTTCCAGATTTGCAACTTTTCTTTTAAATTTGCAACTTTTGTTTCAAAAATTTGACTTTTTTCTTGCAAACCTGAATTTTTAAAATTCTTTCTTATAAATTTATCACTTTTTTCTTGAACATTTTAAACTTTTTTTCTCATAAATTTGCAACTTTTTTCTCATAAAAGCCCCCCTGCCCCAGTCTGTCCCTCACTAAAACCTAGGTGAGAGCTGAGCTGAAGAAGACCAATGCGATTAAGGCTGAAGTTCCAGACGGCATCAACTCAAGGCTCCTCAAGACCTTTGCAGACCAGGTGTGCAGGATTGTGGAGCACATCTTTAGCCTGAACCTGAAGCTAGGGAGGGTACCACAGCTTTGGAAAACATCCTGTGTTGTACACATGCTGAAGACTCTGCACCCCAAGGACCAGAACAGCTACAGACTAGTGGCCCTCACATCACACCTGATGAAGATAGATAGATAGATAGATAGATAGATAGATAGATAGATAGATAGATAGATAGATAGATAGATAGATAGATAGATAGATAGATAGATAGATAGATGGACTTCCGGTTATGGCTGCCACGTAGGACGGATGTGTCTCACTCTGCTCTGCTCCTGGAGAAAAAAAATCAGCAAATAACTCTCTCATTTGGGACAGAACGTATCCCAGCGTCTGGGCGAGGATATGTCGGCGAAGCCTAAGGCTGGAAAACCAGGTAAAGGAAAAAGCGAGCCGCCGAAACAGTCCAAATTAACGGACTTTCAGGTCTGTGACGCAGCAAATAAAACTCCATATATGGCGGAGGAGGCTGGCAACGGTGCGATGTCTGCGGGGAGAGGCGCAGATGCGCTGATGGCTGCCATGAGTTCAATGAGAGCGGACTTTTCCTCTAGATTTGATGGGATTATGACAGCGTTGGAAGGAATAAGAAAGGAATTGGGTGACTGTGTAGAACGAACGGCGCAGATGGAGCTCCGTCTCGCTAGTGCTGAAGATGACGTCACCCGTCTTCAATTAAAGGTGCGCACTTTGGAAAAAAAAAATAAATCTCTGGAAAATAATATTTTGGATTTGGAATCTCGGTCGAGACAGAATAACTTGAGGCTGGTGGGTCTTCCAGAGGAATCAGAAGGTCGGGACGTATGTTCCTTTCTGGAAAAGTGGATTCCGGAGGTGCTGGGCAGCGAGGAGTTGCAATCAGCAGTGGTTCTGGAAAATGCACATCGTATTGGCCCACGGAGAGATAAGGGACCGCCGAGGACCTTAATTATGAAGTTTCTTAGCAACAGAGACAGGATGAAGATCTTCAACGCTGCACGAGCTAAAGGAGAGATTAAACACCAGGACCAGCAGGTGCGGTTCTACCCAGATTTGGCCACAGGAATCCAACAATTGAGGAAGCAGTTTGATCCCATACGTAAGGAGCTGCGCAACCTTGGGATTCGTCATGGTGTAATCTATCCTGCGACACTGCTGACCACGTATGAGGGCAGAACCCACATCTTCAAGACCCCAGAGGAGGCGCAGGAGTTCATCAAGAAGATCAAAGAAGAAGAAGAGACTGGTGGGAGCTAAGCATGAACAAAATATAAGGTAGAATAATTAAGCATTTGCACAGGCATCTGACTGACTTGAAGTAAATAGTAAGTTTACAAAATATAGATTGTATTATATATTAAAAAAAAAAAAAAACAAACAAACAAAAAAAAAAACTATGATGTACAAAGTTGTTAAAAATTTTGAAGTTAAGTTGGAAAACTACAGAGGAGAGTTAATGTTACGTCATTAAAAGCAGTAGAGTTAGGGTGATTGGGAGGATGAAGAAGGAGTGGCTTAGGCTGTTCCCCGTGGGTGTGGAGCGGTCGATGGCTATATCGGGAGACAGAATTTTTCTTTTGATTTTGGGGGGTTTCCCACAAGTGTGGGAAGGGGGAATTTGTTTGTGTGTAGTTTGTAGGATGAATGTTCAACCACTCATGTTTTTGCTTCTCTGTATGAGCATGTTTACACTGCAAGGTAATCCCAAACTCTCTATTGATCATAAACCAAAGTGTTAATCTTAATTTAACTTCATGGAATTGCAGAGGTCTACAAAATTTAAAAAAACTTAAACAAGTTATGAATAAAATAAAAGACATGGGTTCAAAAATTGTGTTTTTACAAGAAACTCATTTAATAGAGGAGGATATAAAAAGAATTAGGAGTAGATGGCAAGGAAGTGTCTTCACCTCATCATTCTCATCCCGGGCCAGGGGAGTTATGACTCTCATACATAAATCAGTTCCTTTTCAAGTGAAAAATGTAATTGGAGACAAATTTGGAAGATATGTAATCATTCAAGGTTCTTTGCTATTAGAAAATATAAAGCTTGTGAACTTATATGGTCCCAATATAGATGATCAGAAGTTCTTTGCTAATTTATTTCTTATCTTATCATCACTTACAGGGCAACATATAATAGCAGGGGATTTTAATTGTACATTGAATCCAGGTATAGATAGATCAACAGGACTGGATTGCACGCACATTGGATGTAGGATGACTATTAATCATTTTATGAAAGAATTGAGATTGTTAGATATATGGAGAGAAATGAAACCACAAGTTAAAGCCTATTCTTGTTATTCCAGTACCTACAAGACATTCTCACGTATTGATTATTTTTTGATTTCCACAGAATTAAGGTCCAAGATTCAAAACTGCTTTTATGATAACATCGTGATTGACATAACGTTCGGCTCAGGAGACGCACACACACAGGCTCAGAGTAGTTCAAACTGTTTATTAACAACAGGGATGTTTGGGTGCGTGTCTGCAGAATGTTAATGTGTTGGTGGGGGCGTCTGCTTCGGACCCAGAGGCAGGAGACCGTTCAGCCGGCAACCCTATGGGAGAAATCAGACACAGGGTGATGAGCACACACCAACACGGGAGGAGAATAGGCGAGGGAGAGAAGCTTACTTGTTTGGGCAGATGACTGGCGCTTCAAGGATGGAAGCCCGGGAGACAGCCACCTGCAGGGCTCGGTGCAGCAGCGAGGAGAGACGAGGGACGGGATTGTCCGCCGCCGAGGAATCCACCTGTGCACAGGGGAGCAGACTGGAGAGATGAGGTAAGTGAACTTCTTACCGGTAAAGAGGATGCTGAAGGGAATGTGGTAGAAGTCCATGCAAAGGAAACGAAGTCTACGGCTTCAGGCCGACGCTCAGGGCGAGGCGGCTTTTATCCTTCGCCGCTGACGAGTAGCAGGTGCGTGAGCAGGTGGCGCCGCTGATGAATGGCGCGGCGTGACAGTGATCTCTGATCATGCACCCTGTTGTCTAATATATGTAGATAAAAAATTGACAAAGGAATCAGGTAGATGGCAATTTCAGCATAAATGGCTTCAGGATGAGGAATTTGTCAAGTATATAGAAAAACAGATAGACGAGTTCTTTGACATCAATACTACACAAACATCAGCATGTGTAAAGTGGGAGGCTTTCAAAGCTTTTATTAGGGGACATATTATTAGTTATACAGGATCAAAATCTAAGAAGACTCGAGAGGAGAGAGCTAAATTGGAACATAAAATAAAAAGTCTTCAGGAAAAAGTGTATGCAGGAAGTGACCCAAGGTTGGAGAATGAATTACTGATTTTGAGAGCTGAATACGACAAAAAATCAGCGAATAGAGCTGCCTCGAGTCTTCTAAGATTGAAACAATCTTTTTATGAACAAGGTGAAAAATCAGGAAAATTATTAGCATGGCAGATTAAACAATTAGAAATTAAAACACCAATTACCAGTATTATAAGTAACGGACAGGTAGTTATAGATCCTTTAGAAATTAACAGAGCCTTTAGAGATTACTATGAAAAATTATATGATACCAAAAATGAATCTGATTTAACAAAACTAAATGGGTTTTTGAACGAACTATCTATACCGTGTATTCCAAATGAAAACAGGGAGATATTGGAGTCTAAAATTAGTCAAGAAGAAGTTGGGCTAGCCATTGATAATATGAAATCAGGAAAAAGTGCAGGACCAGATGGTCTTCCAGTTGACCTTTATAAAAAATTTAAGAATAAATTAATAAAACCTTTTTTGGAAATGGTTTTAGAAGCATTTCAAAATAATAATTTACCATCATACATAAATAATGCCTTAATTATACTGCTGCCAAAACCAGGTAAGCCCTCTAATAAATGTGAAAATATGAGACCAATAAGCCTATTAAACGCCGACCTTAAGATAATCTGTAAAATTTTAGCAAGACAAATACAAGAAATTTTACCAAATATTATTAATCGAGATCAGAATGGCTTTATAAAGGGTAGACAAGGCTTCCATAATGTAAGAAGACTATTTAATATTATTTATTTTAATAAAGAAGCACCGGATACAGCTCTCCTATCACTGGACGCCGAAAAGGCCTTTGATAGAGTTGAATGGCCCTTTCTTTTTGAAGTCCTACAAAGGTTTGGACTTGGAAATAATTTCATAAAATGGGTTCAAATAATATACAATAATGCTACAGCAGAAATCCTAACAAATAACAATATTTCAAAATCAATAAAAATCAATAGAGGATGTCGACAAGGCTGTCCACTTTCACCTTTACTGTTTACTATGGCAATTGAACCTTTAGCGATAGCGATACGTTTACATTCACAAATATATGGAATTAAAGTTGGACCAACAGAACATAAAATCTCCCTGTACGCCGATGACATAATTTTGTTTATGTCGAATCTAAAAAAATCAATTCCAACCTTGTTGAATTTAATAAAGAATTTTGGGGAAATATCAGGATATAAAATAAATAAAACTAAATCTTCAATATTAATGCTAAATGAGACCCAGAGAAATTACCCAGCCCCTGAGGTAAATCAATTCAATGTTGTAAATCAGTTTAAATATTTAGGAATCCAAATTGTGCCTAAGCTAGAATCAGTCGCCAGTGTCAACTATGAAGCCTTAATGTCAGATATCAATGAGTTAACTCAGAGATGGATGTCACTACCAATGTCGATGATCGGGAGAATCAATATACTTAAAAGTAATATTTTACCTAAAATACTTTATTTATTTCAATACATTCCCTTATCACCACCTTTAGATCTATTCTCAAGAATAAAAAAAAAGTTAGTGGAATTTATATGGAACAACAGGAGGGCTAGATTACGTCTGTCTTTATTATATTTACCATTTGATCGTGGAGGTCTGAAATGTCCAAATTTTATGTTGTATTATTGGTCGGCACAACTGAGGTCGATAGATAGATAGATAGATATATAGATAGATAGATAGATAGATAGATAGATGTACTTTATTGATCCCAGACTGGGAAATTACAGTGTAACAGCAGCATGACAGTAGACAACCAAACGACAGAAACTCAAGCACGACAGACAAAGGGATTACCCATGGAAAGTAAAACTAACACGACTATAAAACCTATATACAACATTGCTTAATATATGATGACCTGTATAAACACATGAATCATCCCATTGCACAATGAAGGACCATCAGGAGCAGAGTGAAATGTGAGGTACCAGTTAGACTGTAAGGTGCAGTGTGGCAGCATTGTTATGACCAGAATACAACATCATAGTCAGTTATTGTACAGTGAAATGGCATGCAGCAGGAAAGATTCCCTGTACCTGGCCGTTCGACAGCAAAGCTGTAGTAGTCTACTGGAGAAAGTGCTCCGCTGTCTGTACAGTGTGTGGTGGACAGGGTGTCAGGATTGTCCATGATGGATCCCAGTTTATGTAGTGTTCTTCTCTCCACCACTGTCTCAAAGGTCTCCGGTCTGAGACCAGTTACAGAGCCAGCCCTCTTGACAATCTTGTCAAGTCTGTTGGTGTCTCTGGCCCTGATAATGCTACCCCAACAGACAGCAGCAAAGAAGATGGTGCTGGTGACAGCGGTCTGGTAGAAAAGCTCCAGCATCCTGCTACACACGTTGAAGGATCTCAGCTTCCTCAGGAAGAAGAGTCTGCTCATCCCCTTCTTGTGTGCAGCATCGGTGTTGGATCTCCAGTCCAACCCACTGCTGATCCTGACACCCAGATATTTGTAGTCCTCAACCACTCCCACATCCTCCTCCCTAATCTGCAGTTGCTGAGAAGGCATCTTCCTCTTCCTGAAGTCGATCACCATCTCTCTGGTCTTGCTGACATTCAACCTCAGGTGATTCTGCTCTGTCCACTCCACAAATCTGTCTACCAGTGCCCTGTACTCCCCCCCTCTCCTCTTCTTATACACCCCACAACAGCTGAGTCGTCAGAGGATTTCTGCAGGTGGCATGACTCTGTGTTGTACTGAAAGTCAGTGGTGTATAAGGTAAAGAGAAAAAGAGAGAGCACATTCCCCTGTGGAGCTCCTGTATCACTAGCCACCACATCAGACAAGACACTGCCCAGCCAGACAAACTGTGGCCTGCCTGTCAGGTAGTCAGTAATCCAGGAGATCACAGAGCTGACCCTGGAGAGGCTGATCCTTGTCCACCTCCACCTCCTGGTGGGACCAGCGATGGATCCACTTTAGTTTGCCTACCAGCATGGCATCGGGGTGGAAGATGCAATGACCTTCCTCCTACACCGTTCTCTGTCTCACCTGAAGAACCCTGGGAGCACTGTGAGGCTCATGTTCTTTGATTTCTCCAGTGCCTTCAAACCCATCCAACCAGTGATTCTGAAGGACAAGCTGCTGCTGTGTGCAGGGATGGACCAGCACCTGTCATTGTGGATCCTAGACTACCTCACAGACTGACCACAGTTTGTGAGAACCCAGGACTGTGTGTCTGGCACCATCATCTGCATTACGCCCCCCCCCCCCCAGGGAACAGTTCTAGCTCCCTTCCTGTTCACCCTCTTCACTGCTGACTTTTCACACCACATACCACACTGCCATCTACAGAAGTTCTCTGATGACTCTGTGATCATCAGCCTCATCTCTTGTGGGGATGATGCAGAGTAAAGAGGACTTATCCAAGACTTTGTAAGACTGGTGCTTACGGAACTGCCTCCAGATCAATACATGAAATCCAAGGAACTGGTGGTGGACTGCCGCAGGCGTGGACAACCCCCCAGAGCACCGGTAAACATCCAGGGAACAAACATTGAGATGGTGACGTCTTACAAGTACCTGAGTGTTCACCTAACAATAAACTGCACTGGTCACACAACACCAACGTGCTCTACAAGAAGGAGCAGCACAGGCTGTACCTCCTGAGGAAACTAAAGTCACTTGGAGCATGAAGGACACTCCTGAAGACCTTCTACGATTCGGTGGTAGTATCAGCCATCACATTTGGAGTGGCCTGCTGGGGCAGCGACATCATGGCAGCCGGCAGGAAGAGACTGAACAGGCTGATCAAAAAAGCCAGCTCTGTCTTGGGGTGACGCCTTGACCAAGTAGAGGAGATAGGAGAGAGAAGGATGGTGGCTAAGCTGTCATCTTTGCTGGAGTCCGAGTCCCACGCCATGCGGAACACGCTAAACGCATTGAGGAGCTCATTTAGTGAGGGAGAGGTTTTGCAGGTCCTTCCTACCTACTGCTGTCTGACTTTATAATCTAACTTGTGCTCCTCATAGATGCCGTATTAAATGTCACAACTTTGCACAATAGAGATCGTCCCCTCCAATACACAAATAGCTATTGAGGGTGGCAACAATCCTGTTCATTCAGATGTGAAATATATTGTCTGGGTCCATATTTATTTTTTTTAATTTAACTAACTGTAATGCTGTTGATACCATCTAACTGCAATGCTCCTGCCCTGTGTATATAACAGTGTACATATGTATATTCATTTACTGCTTTGGCTAACTAATTCTTATCTTATTATCTTATTTACTATTGCGCTGAGTGCTGCTATCCCTGTGCTTATGCAATCCTGGAATTTCCCCATTGTGGGACTAATAAAGGTTTATCTTATCTCATCTTAAATTTGAAACTTTTTTCTCATAAATTTGTGGCATTTACTTGCAAATTTACAACTCTTGTCTCATAAATTTGCTACTTTGTAAAATTAAAATGACTGGAATATAATACCATTAAAAACAAAGTGGGTGATTAAAACAAACAAACAAACAAACAAACAAACAAACAAACAAACAAAAAAACAAAAAAAAAACCTTCCTAGGTGCCATAAGCTTGCTTCTGTGCAAAGAGACGGTCCATGCATTGTCAGGTTTGACAAAGAAGAGGAACCAAACACAAAGCAAAGTTCGTACATGATTTATTAATAAACAGAAAATGAAACAGCATGTGGGCTGAAACAAAACAAAAGCTAAATCTTGGCAGAAACAAGGCAAAGCTGGGCTATGTACGGCTAGGAATAAACAGGAATACTCAAGGCTAAGGAAGTAACAGGATTCTGGATAAAAACAGGCTTGGCAGTAGCATGCGTTTACGTCAACATGGTTTAAGGACCCTAGCGGCAGTGCCCCTTAAGTAAAGACAGGAATAGTTAACAGAAGCACAAACAGCCCTGGACAATTAAGACAAACTCAGACACAAGCCAAGGATCAAGCTTAGGGAAAAACCCAGAAATGAACAAGACATAAACTCAACCCCCAGACCAGAACAAGGAACATAACATGACTATGATAATAATCACTCTATTAAAGCAAGAAATCTCTGTGTGTCTGTGTTTGTGTCTGTCATGTTTATAGGACATCATAGGACGGCCTATGATATCTGCCTGAACATCATAGGATGTCCTATGAACTCAGGCATCATAGGACTCGCGATGCCGTCATAAAAATATGATGTCTATATGATGGCACACAGACAAATATTTGTGTCTTTATGATGTCATATAGACCATCACTCATGATGCCTAAACTAATGTGTCTTGCATAGACTAATGTGTCTTTTTGATGTCATAGCTCATTGTAGCGTCATCTTGCTTTGGCTCATCAATAAAATTATTCTTCGTTTTAAGTGGCAGAATGCACCTTTCAGTTGTTTGCTATCCGCCAGTAACCGAGAGGAGAAGAAGAAGAACAAGAAGAAGACATTGTTTCACCCAGAGACAGGTGAGTCGAGAACTGCTTTTTCATCCCAGGACCACAGCTGAACCAACATTCCTTTGTTAAGTAAACCTAAGGAATGCTCTCAATGTTTTAACTCAGATCATAATAAACTGGAAATACTCTTACTCCAGACCGTTTTATTGGCTAATAAAACGGTTGACATCTTCTAAACTCCTGTGACAAAGAACAGACTTTTTGAGTGCATCATATGGTCACCACAAAATACCCACAGCTCGACACCATCCCTGGTGGACATCTCTGGAGTAGACGCTCACTTTGACTGTACAAGTTTTGAACTGAAATTAACTCTTTCTTCAAGGTTCGTTTCTCAGGACAATTCTAAGGACACCATTTGTTGAAGATCACTGCCTCTGTGGGACTTTGATATTCTGTGGACAATCAATAATGGGTTTGAAAGAATATATTAATCCTTGATTTTAAATGTGTGCATGTTAAAATGTTTAAATGAATGTTTTATTCTTGCATGTTAATTTAAAAGCACTAGTTATAAAGTTGGATGAATCACTGAAGTAGGTTAGATTTTATACATAAGTATATTGATGAGGACCGGTATCAGCCAGTCACCACCCAGCATAATGCTGAGTTACAGCTCTTTCATTCCATTGGTTCCTTACAGACAAAAGACTGTTTGCTCATTGGACTAAAGTTCATAAAACCCACCCACGAAGGAAGACTATTGACTTGGGCTTATGTCAATCACCCTAACGGCGGAAAACTCGTCTGCAGTTATAAAAAGGGAGACGCCCTCCTGCAAAAACGTTTCAGAGGACTGCAGAATGCTACAGACTGCAGGCCAGAGCACTTCAGAGCAGAGAACATGGAATATTGTGTTTGTGTAAACCTCTGTGTGTATTTTAATGTTTTTCTTTAAACGTCTAGGAATTAATTCTTTCTTTCCTGAGCTCAAATCATGATTTGGAGTTAAAACTCCTGTTCCTAGGCATTTCTCTATTTTTCTTCTTTTAAACTTTCTTTAACTCACTGTTTTGTTTTGTTTTTTGTTTTGTTTTGTTGTTTTTTTTTTTAAAGACTGACTGAATGATCCTTCATCTCCATAATGGAAGCTATTCTGAATTCCACAATGTCAGAAGACCTCCAGTCATTTGTGGCTTGAATTTAATTATTTCTAACTTGCTTCTCTAATTCTGTGACTGTAATCAGACTCTGAAACTCATTCCCATCTATATCTGGGCTCAAAAACACCTCTGAAAAAATCCTCAAGTTTTCCGCATGGCATATGACGCGGCCAGCAGCAGCAGCCATCATCTTTGCTGAAATTCAGCTACCTAATATTTGTTCCTGGTAAGGAAATATCCGATGATGGATATTTCTTGTTAATCTGCAAATAGAGCTTCAACTATGGACCCGGCTTGAAGCCCAGAAGGACCCCAACACCACAGCAATGCACCAGAATTCAAGTGAGCTAGATTTCTGTTTCATATGCTGTCTGATATCCATCCCTTGAAGTATGCCATGATTTGTCTGAGTTAAAACTAATTTATAACTCTGACCACATACAGAATTAAAGAGCAATTAATATAACTCTTTTTTATTAAAATTCCATTTTTCATTTTCTTAAGAGTAATCCAGAATTTTCCATATAATTAGTTTAATTTTCCCCATAAATTTGCATTCAGTTTTTCATAATCCATCAACTTCAAACTGATCTAAATTCAGCTTACATCTTCACCCTGGTTCTTCAAATGTTATCTCATTGTTACTCTATCCTCAGTTATAAGTCATGTGATGATTAAAGTTGATCATTTCAATTTTTACAAGTTATCTGAATGTGATATTTAACCAGCTTCATTTAAATAAATCTGTAAAATCAGAGAAGTTGTTGGGAATGTATTCCATCCTGAGTCTGGTTTCAAAGCCCCAGTATCGAATTCACTAATATTTTGAGACTGATTATTAATTAATTTATTGAGTATAAACCTGTATAAAGTGAAATTAATTGATTGTTCACTGAGAAAGAGGTGAGCTGGTGCCCCCACAAGTGTTTATCATCAACTATTTCTGTGTGTGGACCTAGAGTAAATCAAATCAAATCAAATCAAACTTTATTGTTATATTGCTGTACATACAACTGTAGTGCAGGCAAGATGAAATTGCGTTTCTCTCAGCATCCATATAAATAGAAGCAGCATGATTTAAGACACACTCCCACATAGCTTCACCCCCCACCCCCACCCCCATCCATTCACACATCCCTGAGACATACTTGGGGAAAAAAAAAGACTAACTAACTATAATATACAAATAATATACAAAATGTCCGTAGGTGCAGTAGTGTGTATGAGAGATTCCGGGTCAACTGTTCAGCATCCTGACAGCTTGTGGAAGGAAGCTGTTGATCAGTGTGGTGGTTCTGCCTCTGATGCTCCGGAATCGTTTACCAGATGGAAGAAGTTCAAAGTGTTTATGCAGAGGGTGAGAACGGTCCTTGACAATGTTCAGTGCCCTGCTTCTACAACGGTTCTGAAAAAGTTCTTGGACAGAGGGGAGGGAGACTCCAATTACCCTCTCAGCCCCCTTGACTATCCTCTGCAGGGCTTTTTTGTCTGACATACTACAGCTGGAGTACCATGTAGCAATGCAGTACGTCAGAACACTCTCCACCATACCTCTGTAGAAGGTCCTGAGGATGCAGATGGGGAGAGAGGCCTGTTTGAGTTTCCTCAAGAAGTGCAGTCTCTGCTGAGCCCGCTTCCTGATCTCCAAGGAATTCTTGCTCCAGGTCAGGTCCTGCGAGATCTGCACTCCAAGGAACTTGATGTTCTCCACTCTCTCCACTAAACGGCCGCCGATGCTGAGGGGGACGTGCTCAGGCTGTGACCGCCGGAAGTCGATAATCATCTCCTTCGTTTTGTCCACGTTGAGCACCAGATTGTTCTCCTTGCACCAGCCCTCCAGGTCTCTCACTTCTTCCCTGTACATTGATTCCTCATCCCTCTGAATAAGTCCCACCACCATGGTGTCGTCTGCAAACTTAATAATCTTGTTCCCCTCGTGTCTGGATACACAGTCATGTGTTAGAAGTGTAAACAACAGTGGACTGAGTACACAGCCTTGAGGGGATCCAGTGCTCAGCGTGACAGAGTTGGAGATGTTGTTTCCAACCCGGACAGACTGAGGTCTCTCAGTCAGGAAATCCAGGATCCAGAGACATGTGGCGGTGTTCAGACCGAGAAGGAGTAATTTCTCCATCAGTCTCTGGGGAATAATGGTGTTAAATGCTGAACTGAAATCAATGTACAGGAGTCTGGCATAGGTGTCTTTCTGGTCCAGGTGGGTGATGACAGAGTGTAGGGTGGTGACTATAGCATCCTCCGTGGAGCGGTTTGAACGATATGCAAACTGGAGCGGGTCGTGTGAAGCAGGGAGGCAGGCTGTAATGTGTGGTTTGACAAGCCGTTCAAAACACTTCATCACAATTGGTGTCAAATCTCAGGTCCCGATACATTAATACAAATTAAATAATCTTTATACCTGATCATAATTATAAATCAAATATCACTACATATATATTTTTGTGCCCCGTGTGAGGATGGTCAGCTTTGAACATACTCAGAATGGAATATTAAAACATAAGCTGTGTGTGGTTTGGTCAAACTTATAATTTTTAAAACAACAGTGGTGTGTTTCTCGGTGCAGGGCTGTGACTTCTGCAGCCATTGTCTGTGTGTTTCTGTGTAGCATGAGGGGGAGGGGGGAATTTGGCCCACTCTCTCCCTGAACACTCTGCAGTGTGTGTGTGTGTGTGTCCAATCGTGAGGGGTTGGGGGAGTGAACCGCTTGGTCTGCTGCTTCCCCCACCTCACTTTGCTGTCATTTCTGTTTGTTGTTTAATGCATGCTTCAGAAGTGTGATTACAAGCCATCCATCCATCCATCCATCTTCTACCGCTTTTCCGGAGGTCCGGGTTGCGGAGGCAGTAGTTCAAGCAGAGAAACCCAGACTTCCCTCTCCCCAGCCACCTGCTCCAGCTCTTCAGAGAAGATACCAAGGCGTTCCCAGACCAGCTGGGAGACATAGTCTCTCCACCGAGTCCTGGGTCTGCCCCGGGGTCTCCTCCCAGTGGGACATGCCTGAAACACCTCAAGTGGGAGGCGTCCAGGAGGCATCCTAATCAGATGCCCATACCACCTCAACTGACTCCTTTCAATGTGGAGGAGCAGCGGTTCTACTCTGAGCCTCTCCTGGATGACTGAGCTCCTCACCCTATCTCTGAGGGTGAGTCCAGCAATCCTACGGAGAAAGCTCATTTCAGCCGCTTGTATCCGCGATCTCGTTCTTTCGGTCATTACCCAAAGCCCGTGACTATAGGTGAGAGTAGGAACGTAGATTGACTGGTAAATCGACAGCTTTGCCTTAGAACTAAGCTCCCTCTTCACCACAACAGACCGGTACAACGTCCGCATCACTGCAGCGCAACGGCAAACTTGAGGGGAGTTATATCGGGTGTCCCTTTGAGCACGTCTGTGGAGGAGGTGAAGGGCAAGATCCATGGAGGAGGGGTGAAGGATGTGGGGGGGCTAAGGCGTAGAAGAGAGGGTTCGCTGCAGGATGCACTGTTTGTTGTGATTCAGGTTGGGGAGGCGCTCCCTGGGTCAGTCCAGGTGGGATACCTGTATTGCAGTGTCAGAGGGTGTGTCCCGGGGGCACTCGGGTGCTACGGATGTCGGGGGATGGGTCGCGCTGCTCAGCAATGTAGGGGAGAGTTGAAATGTGCTAGATGTGACTGGCGCCTAGCGGCTGCCCCAGCCTTGGATACGCTCTGCAGAGCGTGCCCAAATGCCAAGTCACGTTTCGTTACCTTGTATTCATACATGTGTAATGACAATAAAGTTGAATCTCATCTCATCTCATCTCAGATGCTGCTCCAATCCGTCTGTCGATCTCTCACTCCATTTTCCCCTCACTCGTGAACAAGACCCCAAGATACTTAAACTCCTCCACTTGGGGCAGGAGCCTGTCCCCAACCCGGAGAGGACAATCCACCTTTTTCCGGCTGAGGACCATGGACTCGGACTTGGAGGTGCTGATTCTCATCCCAGCCGCTTCACACTCAGCGTTAAACCGTCCCAGCAAGAGCTGTAGGTCATTGCTGGATGAAGCCAACAGGACAACATCATCTGCAAACAACAGAGATGAGATCCTGTGGTCACCAAGCATGACACCCTCCATTCTCTGGCTGCGCCTAGAAATCCTGTCCATAAAAATTATGAACAGGATCGGTGACCAAGGGCAACCCTGGCGGAGTCCAACTCTCACTGGGAATGACTCCGACCGAGTGTTGGCAATACGAACTAAACTCTCACAACGGTCATACAGAGACCGAATAGCTCGTAACAACAAGCCCGATACCCCATACTCCCGAAGCACCCCCCACAAAGATCCACGAGGGACACGGTCAAATGCCTTCTCCAAGTCCACAAAACACATGTAAACTGGTTGGGCAAACTCCCACGAACCCTCAAGAATTCTCGAGAGGGTAAAGAGCTGGTCCGATGTGCCACGGCCAGGACGAAAACCACATTGCTCCTCCTGAATCCGAGGTTCGACCAATGGCCGGACTCTCCTCTCCAGTACCTTGGCATAGACCTTCCCAGGGAGGCTGAGGAGTGTGATCCCTCTAAAGTTGGAGCACACCCTCCGGTCCCCTTTTTTGAAGAGAGGAACCACCACCCCGGTTTGCCATGTCAAAGGCACTGCCCCCGACCTCCACGCAATGTTGTAGAGGCGTGTCAACCATGACAACCCAACAACATCCAGGGCCTTGAGGTACTCGGGGCGAATCTCGTCCACCCCCGGGGCCCAGCCACCAAGGAGATTTTTAACCACCTTGGAGACCTCAGCCCCTGTGATAGGCGAGTCATCCCCCTCGTCCCCAAACCCTGCTTCCTCTGTGGAAGGCGTATCAGTGGGATTGAGGATATCCTCGAAGTATTCCTTCCACTGCCCGACGATATCCCCAGTTGAAGTCAACAGTGTCCCATCCGCACCATACACAGTGTGGACGGGGAGCTGCTTTCCCCTCCTGAGCCGCCGAACAGTTTGCCAGAATCTCTTTGAAGCCGACCGAAAGTCTTGTTCCATGGCCTCACCGAACTCCTCCCATACCCAGGTTTTTGCTTCAGCAACCACCCGAGCTGCACTCCGCTTGTCCTGCCGGTACACCTCAGCTGCTTTGGGAGTCCCACAAGCCAACCAAGCTTGATAGGACTCCTTCTTCAGCTTAATGGCCCCCCTCACCACTGGTGTCCACCATTTGGTTCGGGGGTTGCCACCACGAGATGCACCGACCACCTTGCGGCTGCAGCTCTGGGCCGTGGCTTCAACAACAGAGGTGGAGAACATGGCCCATTCAGACTCCATGTCACCAGACTCCCTCGGAATGTGGTTGAAGTTCTTCCGGAGGTGGGAGTTGAAGACCTCCCGGACAGGGGCCTCAGCCAGACGCTCCCAGCACACCCTCACTATACGTTTGGGTCTACCAGGTCTGAATGGCTTCCTCCCCTGCCATCGGATCCAACTCACCACCAGGTGGTGATCAGTTGACAGCTCTGCACCTCTCTTTACTCGGGTGTCCAAGACATACGGTCGCAGGTCTGATGATACGATAACAACATCGATCATCGACCTGCGACCTAGGGTGTCCTGGTGCCAGGTGCACATATGGACACCCTTATGCTTGAACATGGTGTTCGTTATGGACAGACTGTGGTTAGCACAGAAGTCCAATAACTGAACACCACTCGGGTTCAGATCGGGCACGTTCCTCCCAATCACCCCCCTCCAGGTTTCACTGTCGTTGCCCATGTGCGCATTGAAGTCCCCCAGTAGGACAATGGAGTCTCCAGGAGGAGCACCCTCCAGCACCCCAGTCACAGACTCCAAAAAGGGTGGGTACTCTGAAACATCATTTGGTGCATAGGCACAAATGATGGTCAGGACCCGTTTCCCAACCCGAAGGCGCAGGGAAGCAACCCTTTCATCCACCGGGGAAAACTCCAATATAGAGGCATCAAGGTGGGGCGATACAAGAATACCCACCCCTGCTCGTCGCCTCTCGCCCGGGGCAACTCCAGAAAAGGCCAAGCTCCAGCCCCTCTCCAGGAGACTGGTTCCGGAACTGGAGCTGTGTGTTGAGGTGAGGCCGACTATATCTAGCCGGTATCGCTCAACCTCGTACACCAGCTCAGGCTCCTTCCCCACCAGAGAGGTGACATTCCACATACCAAAAGCCAGTTTAGAAAGCTTGGGATCAGTCCGCCAAGGTCTCCGCCTTTGACCGCCACCTAATCCACATAGCACCGGACCCCCATGATCCCTCCTGCAGGTGGTGAACCCACCAGAGGGTGGACCCATGTAACTCCTTCGGGCTGAGCCCGGCCGGGTCCCATGGGTGGAAACCCGGCCACCAGACACTAGCCTTCGAGCCCCTCCCCCAGGCCTGGCTCCAGGGTGGGGCCCCGGTAACCCCAAACCGGGCGGGGTACACTGAATCCTTGATATACAATTTATCATGAGAGTCTGTTGGATTGTTCTTAGTCTGGCCCTTCACCCAGGACCAGTTTGTCTTGGGAGACCCTATCAGAGGCAAATTGCCCCGGACAACATAGCTCCTGGGATCACTGGGGCACGCAAACCCCCCCACCACAATAAGGTGACGATCCATGAGGGGGGTGATTACAAGCTGAATAATTAAAATATGCCTGGGAAGCACATAGCAAAGCAATCCTATTTGTTTTCCGTTGGTTCATATCCACAGGAGAAGAAATCCCTGTGGAAATCAATTGAACTGACCATTGTGTAAACTAGTCTTGCATAAATAAAGTTTTCAGTGAGAGATTAAACTCTCCGCTTTTTGAAAAACAAGGTGTGCCTCGTTGTCGCGAGGCCAAGTCATCGAGAACGTATGCGCTCACATTCGCGTCACTAAGCGGCTTTGCACAGACTGCGCATGTGTAGAATTAGCCGAGCGATGCCATTTTAAGTCCACTTAAAGTGAAGTGCCCTTAGCCACCATCTTAGAGTAGAGACCCTGGACCCCTAGTGACATCACTGGGTTTCCTCTTCCGGTTGTGTAGATGAAAACTGCCTCCATCTTGTGGTCAGACATAGAGACTGCATCTTTTATTTAAACTTTTAATCTATAAAGCCAATTTATAACCAAATGAAGTCTTCAAAGTAACTTCCAAGCAATCCTTATTATTTGGAATAACCTAAATTTAGCACTGTGGCGGGTTGATTCAACCCCCCCCACAACACACAGGACAGTAAGCTCTCTTCTCTTTGTTTTTCCCGCTGCACTACTGAGATGTAATGTGCCATTCATGTATTGTGATGTAGTGTGCCATGCATGTGTTGTGATGTAATGTGCCATTCATGTATTGTGATGTAATGTGCCATTCATGTATAGTGTTCATGCGTCCTGTCCTTACTGTGACCTAGAGGCTGAGATAAATATGTAGATGTGCCTTGTAACCTCTTTGTCCTGCACCTGGAGCAGAGGCTAGCAAATCTGCCTATTGTTATGTAGGTCTCTTAAATGCAAATGTCTCATGCCTGTTCTGCAGTCCCTTTGATCGTACCAACTGCTGTGAATCCGCTTTGATGTATTGTCTGAGTTGGGTATAAATACTGCACAGGTTCTGTAACTCGCTCTCTCAATTCTACTTCCTCAACTGCTGCTGCTGGACACAGACTTTGTGTCTTCCTTTTCTGAGAGCTGCTGGGCTCGCTCCCGGCGCGCATGCACGGCGCCGGGAGCGGAGCTCGTGACGGCGGTATGATTAATAAAACTCTTCTTAAAACCACAGCATCGCTGCTTACATTCATGCCGCCGCAGCACCAATTTAAAGTTTATATGGAAAAAGAAGCGAAAAAGAAACTTGTTGGTTGTTGAAAGTGTTCCCAGTGGTGGGACTCCATTCACTGCATAGATATACAGTACATACAGTAGGAACACATAAAAGCATCCACATTGTATTTAATCACTTATGTAACCACATATTGTGATCTTTTAAGTTAAAAGCAAACATATTTACACATTTTAAGCAAAAATTGCAAACTTTGAAGCTATATGTGTGTTTATTTTGCCGTTTAAATGTGGCATTGTGTGATTCTTATCCACAGGAAACCCATTGTAGCTTAAGGATTCTAACAAATGCTAATGTTTATTCAAGAGTGATCTTAAAGTAGGATTAAACCTGTGCCTTTTAGCAAAGATTTAGTGATTCACTGAATATTTCTCAAATTTTTTTTCAGAATTTAGGAAACCACATTAAGCAATTAACACTAAAAAGAATCTCTAGATGCTATTAAAATCATTGTGCTATTTCTTGGTTCATGTTTTCTTCACAAGAAAAAGAAAACATTTAACCAACTCACATGAAACTTTTCTCCATGATTTAAAAGAGAAAAAGTCAAAAGGTGCAAACATTGATTATTCTGTAATTAAGAAATTTTATAGATATCAAATAAATCACCATTAGCTTTAATCCTAAGAAATCCTTGGGTACCAAAATATTCAAAACAATTCACTTATTTTCTAATCTGTAAATATTTAAAACATTTAAAGCTTCAAATGAAAATAGGCTTTAACAAATAAAACAAAAGCAAAGCCTTAATTTTAAAAGAAAGTATAAACTTACAACCTTAAATCTCTAAAGCATTTAACCTTTTCTGTTTTTTTTTTGTTCCTTTTTGTAAATAAAATTCTCACTTTCAAAGTGACATTCGGCAAAATTCCAAAACTAGTTATTGATGACCATTCCAATACTAAGCTCTTAAAATCAAAGTAAAGAAGTCTATCCACACAATTTAAATTCTTGTTTTGGTTTGTGAAACACAGATTCAACTCAATTTCTGTTCAACTTTATTTATCAAAATACAGTTTAAACAAATTACTTGAAGCATCTCCACATTTCTGAATAATTTCAAAATTCTACTACCCATCTTGCAAGCCTACAAGTTGGAACAAATTTGAAAAAGAGCTTTTAACTAACACGGTTGTAAAATAAAACACTCAAGGTTAACCCTTGTCTAACAAATTAACAATAATCAACAAGATGATTTTTAAGCTAACTAATAACAAACGGCACAGCAACTCACCCTTGGCTGGGGGATCCTGGGTTCGATCCCAGCCCCCGACCAACAGTGATCTGTGTGGAGTTTGCATGTTCTCCTCGTGTCTGCGTGGGTTTACTCCAGGATTACTCCGGTTTCCTCCCACATGCCAAAAACATGCAAGTTAGGTTAATTGGCATCAAACTGGGGATTCTAAATTGTCCTTAGGTATGACTGTGAGAGTGAATGGTTGTCTGTCTCTCTGTGTTGGCCCTGTGATGAACTGGCGATCTGTTCAGGGTGTACCCTGCCTCTTGCCCAAAGACGCTGGGATAGGCTCCAGTCCTCCCGCGACCCGAAAAGGATTAAGCGGAAGAAGATGAATGAATGAATGAATGAATGAATAACAAATGGTAAAATATGGCGGGTCAACAGACAACGGACCGATTTACCAAACTGGATGACCTCCAAGCAACATTGGAAGGATGGACTTCTGATTTTATTTCTAGCTTCACAACATGGGTCAAGAAAACACAGCCCGAAGATCTGAAGAAACTCATGGAAGACCTTTTGGATTACCACACTGAAAAGCTACCAGAAGGAAAGGACCTCACCAGTGTGTTAGGTAAGTTTGTGCTAGCATTAGTCATGAGATTAAAGGTAGCCAAGATCAAGCTAGCAAATCAACAATCAACAATCCTCTCTCTCCAGGAAGAGAATGAAACACTGAAAGAAAATTTGGAACAGTCTCGAGAAGAACGACAAAACTCAAGATCAACTTGATGAAGCATTTCAAGATTTGGACAGTGCAGAGTCAGGAAATAAATGGTTGATGCATGACAATGACTTGCTTCGCCAAGACAACAGTGAACTTGAAGATGTCCTTCAAGACACAAAGAAGGACCTCAGAAGAGTTGAAGGTCAACTTGAAAATGGGAAGAATGACTGCAAGGATTGTCAACTGCTCCTAAAGGAAGTACATAAAGACTGGGACATCCATCGCGCTCCCTCGCCCGATTCCCGTTTTGAGTATGGACGATCACGTGGACAGCGTGTGTGTGCCCCTTCAGACCGCGACCTTGACAAGATCGCGTGAAATGTCACAAAATTTGATCCAGGTCCAACGGGTTCACCTGATACCAAAGTCTATTTACAGGACATTGATTACTACCTGCGTAAGTATCCTGATGCTACGGCTGACGATCACATCTATTTGACAGGTCAGTATCAAAATTCATTGACAGATAGCCGACAAACATCAAAGCAGACTACATGCTGCTCTGCAAAGCCATCAAAAAGGAGTTCTCTGATGACTGCCTACAGGCAGGGCTAACTGCAGCCCTTGCCATGAAGCAAGGACGCTTAGAGCCTCCACAGGCCTACTAACAGTGACTACTTCTTGCATATTTTGGATCTCAAAATACACCAGGGATGGAAGAAGACCACAATTTCAAGACCCTCTTCATCCAAAACCTCCATCCCACTGTGAGTCATCACCTTGGAGTTACAGCTAACCCAAGGTCAAGCTCAATAAGTCAGCTGAGAGAGTTCGCACACTATGCGTTCCAAAAACGGCAACAAAGAAGCAACAAGCACACTGAGCCTGAAACAGTGCTAGCTATCAGCGATGCATCTTAACACCCTGGAGTTGGAAGGAGCCCCTTGCTAGACTTCATTTCCTACACCATGAGTACATAAAAAGCTGAAACATTTTTCCAACCAACCTCATCAAGGTCAAAACCAAACCAGGTCCTCTGGATCTCACTTAGGACCAACTTTGCAAAAACCTGACTACCATCACAGACCATATACACTGGATAGGTCACGAGAACATGGTACAGACTACCATGATGACAGATACTGGTATGAAGACATGCGCAACCGCGACAGATGGTCTCTATCTCATCACAAAAGCTCAGAAGTAGAGACCAATCACAAACCTGGGAAGAAAGAAGAAACTCCTACTCTCAGTAGACAAGATATTGAAATTGTCAAACACCTCCTAGCAGAGATTCAAAGCAACAAAGAAAATAGAACTGCTGACATCCTAGCTATATCAGCTATGCCAACTCACGACAAATGTTCCAAACGAAGAAAAGGCAAGAAGAAAATCCCTCCTTCAATTGGAGAAGAACCACAGGACTCAACGCAGTCCAATACTGTTATGGCAGCCCAACCACAGGTCACAGACCACTCCTCTAACACTTCACAAGTCCGTGTTGAACCACCGGTTCCACAATTTCTATGTGATTTAAGTGAGAGGGGGGTGGCACGAAAATTCTACCTTCCACTGACCTTTGAAGACGTGATGGGTCAGGATGCTGTTTTAGACACCGCTGCTGACATCACTCTTATGTCACACAACCTTTTTGACAAACTACATGTAGCCGCTAAACGTGCTCACAAAGACTTAAAACTGGAACCCTGTTCATTAGCCGTGCAACCATATGCACTCACTAAAACAACCCTGTTGGGCGTATCACTGATAAAAATCTCCATTGGATCCATGACCTTGACACATCCGGTCTATGTGTCCAAGCTTGATGCCATTCAGTTGCTTGTTGGCAAAGACCTACTGAACCGTTTTGAGCCACTGATTGATTTCAAGAACCTCAAACTATGGGCTCAAACACAACACCCTCAACCATTTGACCTAACAAGAACAACTGAATCACAGTGCTTTGTTCTGAACACTTTGGACACCCCAAGTCTCACACAACTAGCACCGTTTTAACAACTGAAACTGACTGAAAGTGACTGCAAAGACCAAGGTGAGTACTGTCCTCAAGAAGTCAAAAGTCACCTTCAAACACAAGGTCAATCCAAAAAATCAAATGACCTTGGAAACTCACTGGCCGGGCAGAAAACTCCAAATGGCCCCCTTAATACCTTTGACTCAACGTTGGGGTCACCTTTTGTATCTTTTGTATCTTTCGTATCTTTTGCACCTTTTGTCACCTTTTGCATCCCACCCACCTGCCCCTGAGGCCTGCATGGTCACAAGATCCAACCGTCTCTCTAGACCCTCCACAACCTCAAATTTATGCGATGATGGACCCAACTTTTGCTAATGCTAGGTGCACATTTACTCAAGCTCGGGACCCAATGATCCATAAAACCGTCAAACACCGGTTGGATCCAAACGTCCATGCACTCCCCACGTCTAAACCCTTTGACATACCGAAACTGAAACCACTTCCTATGACACAACTTCCTCTGCAACAACATAATGGCAATTGTATTCCTGCTTCCCACGAACCATCACCACCACCGCTCAAAGTTCCTGGAAACCAGAAGGGGGTGATGACTGCCAACGCCCATAATATTCCAGCTGCAGAACACAAAAGTGTCAAAACGATGTACAACACTCCTAAGGCCGCATTCCAAAAACATTTGGACCAATTCGCCAAACGACACAAAGCGTACAACGATCAAAGACTCTCCCATGACAAACCTCAAAGGTCCTCCCTTTGAGGTTTGTCATGGGAGAGTCTCCCCCCCCACATTTGTACTGTAAACACCACAAATCAATCTACAGGAAAGGAAAATCACTCCTAAATTCCAGCCCGAGTGGATGAATCCACACATTGTCAACAAAAAACTTTGGCAACTCAAGTACCAAATCCAAGACCCCATTTTCAAATGGGCTCATCAAAATCAGGGTAAACTTTATCAAAACCCCATGGGACTTGTCGGGTACAACACTACCAAAGTAAGTCCATAAATAAGATTAAAATCAGGCCTACGTCCGAGGAATAACTGTTAGCTAACTATTAGCCTCTGGTATACTCTTGTCAAATTTCTCCAAACAATCAGTGAACTTCATCAAAACTTCCAAAGAAAAAGGGTAAATTAAAACCAAATTATCCCTTAAACTAATTTCAAAGGCCTCTATAAATCTCAGTCAGCTTACTATTCTCAAATAGTACGCACAAAACATCCAACACCATTAGCTTGAGCTAACAACATCTAAATTCCCACTAAAGGTGAAAAAAACATCTAAGGTTTAGAGTTCAATCTCAAAAAGAAATTGTTCCACCTCTGAGAATAATTTTCATCTGCCACTCAGGTATCTAAAAGAAAAATAAACAAGAAGGTTGGAATCCAAAGTCAGTCACTTTTATCGGTTTGCCAGGATGATGGCCCTTCTGTTTTTCAGTTTAGCCATCTACCTAACAATTACACCTACTGTCAGAACTGGGCCAAGTCAAAACAAAAAGTCAACAATCATCAGGTAGATTCTCAATAACAGCCTCATCGTTAGGGCCTCACATTAGCCTTAGCACGTCCACTGTTAACTCTGTCAACACTGCTAAACTGAAACGCCAGGTCATCGAACCACAAACCGTTACCAAATCTTACAAGATACTCTGTTGGTTTTGAATGCTTGCTCCAAAGCTTCAGTCAAACTCAACAAGGTTTTGAACTCTTCGCTCTTTATGTTAAAGGTTGACTATGCTCACACACAGCTGGTGTCTATGTTACTCCCAGAGGTAGCTAGAAACATTAGCTTTTCAGTAAACACTTTAGCAATGAACATGCTTTCACATCATCTTGTCCTTTTTGCAGTAAACCCAAATTTACTTCTTGTTGCCAGTCAAAGAACAATGATAACATCCCATGTTCACTCAGTTTTTTGTTTCTGAATAAAAGCCTCAAACACCCTATGATTCAGACATCTGTGGAACTATGGTTTAGTCCAGCTAAACCAATTCAATTTGAACCTCCCTGAGTTACTTCAGTACTGCTTAGTCTAAATCTCTACCTCAAACATGAGCAATAATTTTTTGTAATTTTGCTTCTGATCTTGACTCCTAGAATTTTTGAGTGCATGCATACATATATACAAATATAGATATATTCTTTGCACTCTATTTTGATTGTTGTGCACATTTAAACTATTTTTGTAATTTTTAATAGATATTTTATGGCAAACCCAAAACATTTATCTCAAGTATGTCAAAACCACATATTCCAAGTTTGCATTTTTGTAACCAGATCTTTTAAGTCTTTACAGGCATATACTGGATTTTTGTATATCTTAGACAATTTTACGATGTTTATATTTGGTCATATCCAAATTATTTTTGAAAATTTCAAGAAGTTTTTTTGAAAACCACATTTAAGGATATAGACTTAGGAATAGATACTGTTTACAAGCTTAAGACTTATGGACATCAGAACCATTAGTTCAGTAGTTGGATCAAGAGTCGCCAAATTGGAATCTGATGCCTTGGATTGCTATCAATGCTGACCAAAACTCACCGTCAATACCAAAGGGGGGAGCTGTAGCATCATCTTGCTTTGGCTCATCAATAAAATTATTCTTCATCTTAAAGACATTGTTTCATCCAGGGAAAGGCCAGTCCAGAACTGCTTTCTCATCCCAGGACCACAGCTGAACCAACATTCCTTTGTTAAGCAAAGCTAAGGAATGCTCTCAACGTATTAACTCAGATCATAAATAAACTGGAAACGCTCTTACTCCAGACCCTTTTATTGGCTAATAAAATGGTTGACATCTTCTAAACCACTGTGACAAAGAACAGACATTTTTGAGTGCATCATAAGATCATTACAAAATATCCACAGCTCAACACTACCCCTGGTGGACGTCTCTGGAGTAGACGCTCACTTTGACTGTACAAGTTTTGAACTGAAATTAACTCTTTCTTCAAGGTTCATTTCTCAGGACAATTCTAAGGACACCATTTGTTGAAGATCACTGCCTCTGTGGGACTTTGATATTCTGTGGACAATCAAAGGGTTTGAAATAATATATTAATCCTTGATTTTAAATATGTGCATGTTAAAATGTTTAAATGAATGTTTTATTCTTGCATGTTAATTTAAAAGCACTAGTTATAAAGTTGCATGAACCACTGAAGTAGGTTAGATTTTATACATAAGTATATTGATGAATCTTCAGTATTAGAATGTGTGTGTCATTCTTTGAGGACCGGTATCAGCCAATCACCACCTAGCATAATGCTGAGTTACAGCTCTTTCATTCCATTGGTTCCTTACAAACAAAAGACTGTTTGCTCATTGGACTAATAAAAAATAAAATAAAATAAAATAAATATTAAAATAATAATAAAATAATAATAATATATAAAATAAATAATAAAACACACCTGTAACGTTTCAAAACGGGGTGAGGCCAGGAGTCTTTAAATCAAGTTTCCAGATTTTATTTTCATAAACTTACAAGTAATAACTCCAAACAACCAACACGACTCTTCATCAACAATAATGAAAGACAATTTTGAAAGACCATTATGAAAGACAATTCTTTCCACAATAAACACCTGTTATATACTATTGGAGATAATTAGGGCTGATTAGCCCCTACCATAACCCCAGGTAAAACAATAAACATTTTCCATTTTTCACACAAACCCAATAGCATCTAAAAGTCCATAAATAATCCCCAACTATTTACAAATACATATAAATAGTACAGAATAAATAATACTATAAATAATTTGTTAAATAATTTAATCCCGGATCCAAGGTTGTCATAGCCAGGAGCGGCACTGGGGTTAAGCTCCCAGTGCTCATAAAATGCTCCTTATGGCGTGCGTCTCGAAAAGCCTCTAACAACTAAGTCCAACTCCTAGCCTGCCCGTGTGGTTTAGTCTCTAAGCCCGGCAGAACTGCTTTTACTAATAGGAGAAGGTGCGAGGGCGGATCTCTGGCACCTTAAAACCAGATGCTTCGGGTAGATGGTGGCTCATCAACCTGGGAAGGTAGCCCATCTAGGGGAAGGTAAACCCTGTTTTCAAACCTCCGCTGCCTTGCGGCATACCCGGTCACGGGAAAGGCTTCGGGAGTCAACCCTGAGGAAAAATCCGGAGTCGGAGCCCCTAAGGCAGCTCTATGTTGTGCTCAACATCGTTCTGGCAGCTCCTGCAACGGCGCTGGTGCCAAACTGTAGCAGCCCTGCTGTTCCTTTGGATTCATCAGTGACGTGGAGAGGGGGGACATGCTGCATGGGCAACATCTTGTCTTCCATATCTTCCTGCCCAGGCTTGAATCCTACCAACGCCCAACGCTGGAAGGTAGAACACCGGATCACTGGAGAGGACACTCCAGCTTCGCCTTTGGCATAGACAAAACACAGGGAATGACAGTTACCGGTTATAAGCCACTGCTCAATTGGCGTAGAGCGCGGTGCCAGGGGTTGTTCCTGATGGTGGGAGGGATCATCTGATCTCACTGGACAGCTACCGCCCGCCTCAAGCTGGGCAGCCCCTAGCCAATAAGGTGTTGTCCCGCCACAGCTTGCTTTCCTCATTGGGTGCATGGGGGTCAGGAGAAGTCCAAACAGCAGGCTGAGAACCTTCGCACCAGGCAAGACAATAAAACAAAAGAGACCAACTCTAAAACTGGGAACTGGGAACTTGGAACTTCCGAACTATGATGACAGGACTCGCTGCTAACCTCAAGGACATCAACGACTGGGAGTGGATACCGCCACTCTCCAGGAAACACGGTTGGCTGACGCAGGCACACTGAGAGAGAAGGACTACACGTTCTACTGGCAGGGAAAGGGCAGTGACGAACACAGGGAACACGGAGTGGGCTTCGCAGTGAAGAACACCTTGCTGAAGATGGTGGAACCGGGCAGCAATGGTTCTGCACGACTCCTCACCCTCCGCCTGAACACCACTCAAGGCCCAGTCACCCTCGTCAGTGTGTATGCCCCAACACTGACAGCCACACCAGGGGCAAAAGACGAGTTCTACGAGAATCTCGCAACAACTGTCAGGATCATCCCCAACTCTGAACAACTCATTCTTCTTGGAGACTTCAATGCCAGAGTGGGTGCTGACCACGACTCCTGGCCCTCCTGTCTTGGACCTTTTGGCGTGGGCAGAATGAACGACAACGGACAGCGGCTGCTCGAGTTCTGCACATATCACGATCTGTGCATCACAAACTCGTTCTTCAAGACCAAGCCCCAACACAGGGTTTCCTGGCAACATCCATGCTCAAAGCACTGGCACCAGCTGGACTTGATCCTGACCAGGCGCACCTCACTGAAGAATGTGCTAATCACCCGCTCGTTCCAGAGTGCAGATTGCGACACAGACCATTCATTGGTGTGTTGCAAGGTCAAGCTGCAGCTGAAGAAATTCCATCATGCTAGACAGCCTGGAAAGGCATGGATTGACATCAGCAAGATGGCTCAACCAGAACTTGTTGAGCAGTTTGCCTCCACCTTTGAGAAGGAACTTGGTGTACCACAAGAAGGAGAATCTGCAAAGCAGAAGTGGGAAGAGCTGCGAAACACCATCCACTGCACAGCCTTGGCTACCTTTGGGAGGAAGACCTTGAAGTCACAGGACTGGTTTGATGCCAAGTTGACCGAGATGACCCCCGTCATTGAAGCCAAGCGCTCAGCACTTGCTGAGTACAAGAAGTACCCAAACGAGAAGAATCTCCAGATTCTCAGGGCTGCGAGAAGCAAAGTTCAGCAGACTGCTCGGCGCTGTGCCAACGAGTACTGGACTCAGCTCAGCCAAGACATTCAAACTGCAGCCATAACAGGGAACATCCGTGGTATGTACGATGGCATCAAGAAAGCACTTGGTCCAGCTCAGAGCAAGACGGCCCCCCTCAAATCCTCCACTGGGGAGATGATCACAGAAAAGAACAAGCAGATGGAAAGATGGTTGGAACACTACTCCAACCTCTACTCCAGACAGAACACCGTGACACCGTCAGCCCTTGATGCCATCGACTGCCTGCCATCCATGGACGAACTTGACGCTGAGCCAACCATCGACGGACTCAGCAAGGCCATTGATAGCTTGGCCGCTGGCAAGGCACCCGGCAACGACGGTATACCCCCTGACCTGATCAAGCACTGCAAGACCGCCCTACTGCTGCCATTGCATGACATCCTCTGCCAGTGTTGGAAGGAAGGTGCCGTACCACAGGACATGAGGGACGCCATGATCATTACCCTCTACAAAAACAAAGGGGAGAGAAGCGACTGCAACAACTACAGGGGCATCTCCCTCCTCAGCGTTGTTGGCAAAGTCTACGCACGAGTTGTTCTCGTTCATCTACAGAAGCTTGCCGAGCGTGTCTACCCTGAGTCTCAGTGTGGCTTCCGCGCTGAGCGATCGACGGTAGACATGATATTCTCCATCCGCCAACTCCAGGAGAAATGCAGAGAACAGAACATGTCCCTGTACGTCGCCTTCATCGACCTCACCAAAGCGTTCGATCTGGTAAGCAGAGAGGGCCTTTTCAAGATCCTGCCAAAGATAGGATGCCCACCAAAGTTGCAAAGCCTCATCGAATCGTTTCACACCAACATGCAGGGGATAGTGCAGCACAATGGCAACGTCTCAGAGCCATTCAACATACGCAGCGGAGTGAAACAGGGCTGTGTACTTGCACCAACCCTCTTTGGGATATTCTTTGCTATGCTCCTGAGGCATGCCTTCAGCACAGCAACAGAGGGAATCTACCTGCACACAAGATCTGATGGCAGGCTTTTCAACCTCACCCGCCTGAAAGCCAGAACCAAAGTACGCGAGGCTCTAATCAGAGACAATGCTGTTCGCAGACGATGCTGCAGTTGCAACCCACACACAGCAGGAGCTTCAGACCCTGATGGACCGCTTCTCCCAGGCATGCAAGGACTTCGGGCTTACCATCAGCCTGAAGAAGACTAACGTCTTGGCGCAAGGCACAGAAGCACCACCAACCATCCCCATCGACGACTACGAGCTGGAGGTCGTGAATCAGTTCACGTAGCTGGAGTCCACGATTAGCAACAACCTCTTCCTTGATACAGAGATCAACAAGAGGATTGGAAAATCAGCCTTCACACTCGCTCACCTCACCACACGAGTGTGGGAGAATCCCAAACTCTCTGTCAAGATGAAGATGGCAGTGTACAACGCCTGCGTCATCAGCACACTGCTCTATGGGAGTGAGACGTGGACAACATACGGGCAGGAAAAGAGACTGAACTCCTTCCACTTGCGCTGCATTCACCACATCCTAGACATATCCTGGCAGGACAAAGTGCCCAACACAGAAGTTCTGTCCCGCGCCGGCCTTCCCTCCATGTTCACTCTACTCAAGCAGCGCAGGCTCTGCTGGCTAGGCCACGTTCACCGTATGGAGGATGGCAGAATCCCCAAAGACGTCCTCTACGGAGAACTGGCAACTGGCAGGAGAGACGTTGGCCGCCCACAGCTGCGCTTTAGAGACGTCTGCAAGAGAGACATGAAGGCACTGGAGATCAACACAGAGCGCTGGGAGGACCTTGCAACGGACCGCTCCAAATGGGAAGGCACCCTGACCAGAAAGCTCAAGGCGGGTGAAGAGAGACTGACTGCTGCAGCAGATGAAAAAAGGACCCGCAGGAAGAACCGCCACAGACCCAGCAGCACGGAGATCACCCACAAGTGCGACCTGTGTGACAGGGACTGCCATTCGTGCATCGGCCTGTTCAGCCACAGGCGGTACTGTTCCAGCAGAGTAGATGTTTAGGATTCTCTTCCATGGTCATCATAGACCGACGGAGGCCGACGAAATTTAATCCCCTATTTACGTATTTTTAAATCACCCCTCAACTTGCCATCACCTGCTCCCTTCCTGCTAGTGTCCTTTAAAAAGGCGTTCAACCCCCAATGAGTCTTTTGCCCGGACACCCTCAGGAAGCACGTTGGCAAAGGTATGTGTATTAAATACTCACCAATTGTTTACCCAAATAATTAACCAAACAATTATCTCACAAAAGGCACTTCAATTAATCAAAGACAGATCCTAGAAATAATGTGTGCACTTTTACAAATGATCATAATAACATTTACAATATTACAAATAATATAGTCACACATATAATAAATCATAACAGTGGTGACACTCCATCGTCACATTTCCTCCCCCCTTTTCCCAAGAGTACAGTACTCTACGAGTCATGTACTCTTGAGAGACTATCTGCCACAAGGTTGGTTTTTCCTGCCACATACCAAACAGTAAAATTACATGGCTGAAGGGACACATACCACCCTGTGAGATGACTGTTCATGTCCTTCATCCTGTCCAACCACTGTAGGGCCCGATGATCTGTCTCCAACTCGAAATGACGCCCTAGTAAATAGTATTTAAGAGACCCTATTGCCCATTTCATGGCAAGACATTCCTTCTCTACTGTAGAGTATCTTGTCTCCCGGTCCAACAACTTACGGCTCAAGAACAGTACTAGGTGTCTCTCTCCCCTCTCCTCCTGGATAAGTACTGCTCCAATGCCAACTCCTGAAGCATCTGTCTGTAAAATGAACGGGTGAGCAAAGTCTGGACTGTAGAGAACCTTCTCCCCAGAAATAGCCCTCTTCAGATCCTCAAAAGCTCTGTCACACTCCTCCGTCCATTTTACCCTATTTGGTTCCAAAGCCTTAGTGAGGTCAGTCAAAACTGCGGCTCTTTCAGCAAAGTGGGGAATGAACTTACTATACCATCCTACCATTCCCATGAACGATCATACCTTCTTCTTAGTTGTGGGCACAGGGTAGGTCCGGATGGCATCCACTTTACCTACTCGTGGTCTAATGACCCCCTGACCAACCACATGTCCCAGGTACTCCAACTGCTGCTGTCCAAATGCACATTTGCGTGGATTGATTGTCAGTCCTGCCCTCTTAATCAACTGAAGGACCTGCCTAAGGTGTACCAAATGTTCTTCCCAAGTCTGACTATAAATGACCACGTCGTCCAAATAGGCAGCCGCAAAATTTGATACCCTTCTTAACACTTGGTCCATAAGCCGCTGAAAAGTTGCAGGTGCCCCCTGAAGGCCAAATGGCATGACCCTAAACTGGAAACTGCCATAAGGTGTTTTAAAGGCTGTAAGTTCTTTTGTTTCCGGTGCCAATGCCACCTGCCAATACCCCTTGCATAGGTCAAGAGTAGAAATAAACCTAGCCTTGCCCACTTTCTCTAACAATTCATCAATCCGGGGCATGGGGTATGACTCAAACTTGGATACTGAATTGAGATATCTGAAATCGATACAGAATCTCAAAGAGCCGTCCTTTTTGGGTACCAGCACAATCGGGCTACACCACTCACTGACTGACTCCTCGATCACTCCCAGCTGCAACATCAAGTCAATTTCCTGCTTCACCTTTGGAACCAACCGCTCCGGGATCCTATAAGATTTCCTACGTGGAACAGCTTCCTCTTTAAAATGAACCTTATGACGCACCAGCGTGGTGAAACCAGGTCTCTCCTGAAACAATTCTGGATCTAATAGTGCTTCTAATTCTCTCTGCTGATCCACCTGCAAATGAGACATTTGAAACAAGTAAGGCTCTGACACATTTGTGGGAAAGGACTGTTCTCTCTCCTCATCCACTTCCGTCGCACAAATGAGGAGCTGATGTGTCTCCTGAAGAACAGGTTGCTGCTGCTGATGACCAGGCTGCTGAAACTCTTTCAATAAGTTAATGTGGAAGGTCTGATGTTTTACCTTCCCGTCAGGAATATATAGTTCATATGTCACTGCACTTAGTTTTTTAGAGATTTCATATGGCCCCTGCCATTGAGCCAACAGCTTACTGTCACACGAGGGCAGCAATAACAAAACCTGCTGACCTGGGTGAAAAACCCTTTTTCTGGCCTTCTTGTCATACCAAGTTTTTTGTTTGGCCTGCGCCGTCCTCATGTGCTCCTGAGCCAAAGCAGTCATTCGATCCAGTTTCTTTCTCATCTTAATGACATAAGAGACCACATTGTCCTGATCACTCGGTGGACTCTCCCAGTGCTCGTTTAATAAGTCCAGTGGGCCCCTCACCTGACGACCATACAGCAGTTCAAAAGGTGAGAACCCTGTTGAAGCTTGGGGCACCTCCCGATAAGCAAACAATAAATATGGTACCCATTGGTCCCAATCTGAGCCCGTTTCAGAAACAAATTTCCGCAGCATGTTTTTTAGAGTCTGATTAAATCGCTCCACTAGTCCATCAGTCTGAGGGTGATATGGGGTGGTCTTAATACCCTTAATACCCAACAGCTTATATACCTGCTGCAACAGTTTAGACAAGAAATTTGTTCCACAGTCTGTCAGAATTTCTCTAGGTATGCCTACCCTTGAAAATAACTTGATAAGGCAGTTGGCAACCTGCCTAGCCTTGATAGATTTCAGGGGAAAGGCTTCTGGGTACCGAGTAGCATAGTCACAAATTACCAAAATGTATCTATTACCAGAGGAGCTTCTCTCTAGGGGGCCAACTACATCCATCCCTATTCTGTCAAAAGGTGTTCCAATGATTGGTAATGGTTGCAGTTGGGCACGGGCTACTCCCCTAGGTGATGTAATCTGACATATTGGACATGTTGTGCAGAAGTCCTTTATCTGGATATACATTCCCAGCCACACAAATCTTCTAGCAATTCTCTGTAGAGTTTTTTGAAATGCTAGATGACCTGCCCAAGGGATAGCATGTCCCAGTTCCATAATTTTTGGTATGAGGTCCTGTGGCAAAGCTATGGCCATAACTTCACCTTGGTGCTGGTACAGAATGCCCTTTTTAATGATACACATGGCCTCAGCCTAACAATCCGTTTTACACTGTTTCACACCCTCAATCTCCGAGACTTTATTGAACCATGGTCTAAGTGCTGGGTCAGCTTTCTGCAATGTAGCTATGTCAGGAGGGATGTCAAACTCTACTGACTGACTTAATTGTGGTGTTTCTTCACCCAAGTTCTTTGCTGAAGCTAACACCTTATCTCTTCTCCTCTGAGCCTTGGATTTAGGTTGTTTACTAGGGCCTGCCTCTATCTCAGAATCATAAAATGGCAGCTCCTGAAGGGCATTGGCAGCCCTCTGCGCCCCCTGTGCCCTGGTTGTCACAATATTACAGATTTTCCCAGCAGGTGCATCAAGCCTCTGCTCAATAGCGCCACCTGCCTGTCCCTCAGTTTGTTCCTCTCTAACCTGTTGTATGATGTTCAACAAAGTTGGAACGTCATTGCCAAGAATAATAGAATAAGGCAAATCAGGCACAAGAGCTACAGGAAGGAGATAAGTTTGCCCCCCCCCCCACCCACTGTTAAATAAACCTCAGCGGTTGGGTACAGTTTTTTATCCCCATGGACACAACTGATATTTATTTCGGACTCATTCCACAAATCCCTAGGGACCAAACTGGGCAGCACAACCGTTTGAAAACAATCTGAGTCTAACAGGGCCTCTTCACACTGACCATTAAGCAACACCTTCGTTTTATACACTCCACTGTGCACTGTGGCTGAAAAAGTGGGTCTAGGAACTGAACATAATAGTGACGGTTTCTCATTCTTTATGGCAGGACATGAATACTGGGTGTGACCGATTATATTACACTGATAACAGCGTATATCTTTATTTGCAACAACATGTGACTTTTTGCTACTATCATATCTGCTATTTTTGATCTGACTGGTCCTGGAATACAGCCTATTTCGAGCTGGACCACCCCTTTCACCGTCATTAAACTCACTCCGTGTGGTGAAAGAATTGTCACGGCCGAGAGTAGTTCTCCTGCTCCCAGACCTGGCTGACAGAAAAACCTCCGCCAAACGAGTAGCGTCCTCTGCAGTCTTCGGGTCCCGTTCTTGTATCCAGATCCCCAGTTCCGGGTTCACCATCTGCAGAAACTGCTCCAAAATCAGTAGTTCAGTAATGTCTTTTACCGTTGAGGTCTCTGGTTTAACCCATTTACAAAACTGGTCTTTTAAACGTACGCAAAGTTCACGAGGGGTTTCGTCCTGATAAACGTCCAGGGACCGAAACCTCCTCCTATATGTGTCGGCTGTTATTTCATATTTGTTTAAAATCGCTTCCTTCACTTTTTCATAATTATCCGTGTCAGCAATATCCATCAGTACATATGCGCTCTGCGCTTTACCTGTAAGCAGAGGAGCTAGCTGGATAGCCCACTCTTCTTCACGCCAGCGGCAGACTGTAGCGATCCTCTCGAACGTCGCCAGGTAGTGCTCGATGTCATCCTCAGGAGAGAGATGATTCAGCCTGGGCTCGTGGTGCATACGTGTCCTCTTCGGCTGCACCTGCAGCGGCAAATCATCCTCCTGCAGGCCCACCCGACTGGCTGTAACCCTGGGGTCCTCCCCCGAAGCGCCGTCGTCACCACTGTGTTCAGCCCGGCTCCCATACTCCTCTCTCAGCTCCGCAACCCGCTACTCCATCCGACAAATTTGATCATCTACAGTCCGCCACTTTTGGTCCTGAAGAGCGGCTTCTTCCTCCATCCGCCGATCCCTGACAGTCAGCGAATGAACCAAAGATTTCACCAGGCACGTTAGCTCCTCGAGCTCGCCCAGTCCGCTGACTCCCGGCTCCTCGGCTGCCATAGCTGCGTCCAGGTCAGACTGCTCCTCTTGTCTCGTCCCTTTCCTTTTGGCCATTGCTCCTTCCGTCCCGTGCTCTATCCACTACTTCCACCAAACGTTACGCGTCGTCCTGGGAACGGACCACCGCTGCCACCAAATGTATCGTAGTAACAGCGGGATGAGGCCAGATCTTCAATCAATTTTCCAGATTTTACTTTCATAAACGTACAAGTAATAACTCCAAACATCCGACACGACTCTTCATCAACAATAATGAAAGACAATTATGAAAGACCATTATGAAAGACAATTCTTTCCACAATAAACACCTGTTATATACTATTGGAGATAATTAGGGCTGATTAGCCCCTACCATAACCCCAGGTTTCTGTGTGTGGTCCCAGAGCAAATCTCAGGTCCCGATACATTTATGCAAATTAAATAATCTTTATACCTGATCATAATTAAAAATCAAATATCGCTACATCATAGACAAACGTGTCGAAGAAATCTCTGTGTGTCTGTGTGTCTGTCACATTTATAGGGCATCATAGGACAGTCTATGATCTCTGCCTGAATATCATAGGATGTCCTATGAACTCAGGCATCATAGACAAATGTGTCTTTATGATGTCATATAGAGAATCACTCACGATGCCTAGACTAATGTGTCTTTATGATGTCTTATGGCTCATAGACAAATGTATCTTTATGATGTCATATAGACCATCACTCACGATGCCTAGACTAATGTGTTTTTATGGCTCAAAATTGGCAAGGTGAATAAGTCACAGGGCCAGTCTTCGCAGTGCATTTGTGTTTTCTGCACAACAGATTTCTGCAGCCAGGGCCAATTCTACGTTGCCGCGAGCAGAGTTGTCAGATCAAGCAGTCTTCGTATTGTTTCTCAAGATGAAGAAACTAAACAAAAGCTTTGCTTTCTCAGCAATGTCATTTTTAAAGAGGTGCTGACACAGTAAAAATGTGTAACCTTGAAGAATGCCAGTCTACACTACAAATGTGTAAAATACCAAGCAAAGCACTGATTTTCTCCGGGTGCTCTGGTTTCTTGATTTCTACGGGCGGGCATGCACAGGCCTTCCTGAACAGGGTCAAAAGCCACTTTTCGCTCAGATCTATTTTCATGATCCTGCCCATGAACTGGAATTACGGTGCACCTATCCCTCAACAAGTGGTCTTAACGAAGAAGAAGAAGACCCACCAGATGGAGAGCAATAGAATGAGGAGAACTGCTGCATGTCAGAAAAGATGCCACGAACATGAAACACCTCAGGTTCCAGCAGTATGCCGCAGGCATGACTGTGAACAACACAGCCGTCTGAGACAGGAGGAGACCCTTCAGCAACGGGCATGCAGAAATACTTGCTTGTACTTGGTTTCTACAGGCATGGATGGTTATGCACGGGTATGTATTAGTAATACTAAAAGGCAGGACACAAAACAAAGGCAACAATAATCTACACATGAGAACAGAACCATGACCATGATAGTAATCAAAACAAAACACAGAGAATCTCATAAAACTAACTTAAAGCATAAGCATGGTCCACAGACCATGTCCAGCTCTTAACATGCATGGAAAGCATTGACTCATGCATGTTAAAAGGTTGCTAATCCAGTCCTTTGCAGCCCAGTGGGTAATAACACTAAAACTCTTGAAAGCAAAGCTAGGTAATTACGCACCAGCTGGTAGAATAACGGCAAAAACTCAATTTCTTCCAAAACCTCCCCTCATTTTGAAACCATGTCAGATATCCCTCTGTCCACGCTTCGTCTTCAGAGCCCCAGTTTGACTTTTAATGTGGGTTTAATTTTCAAGTCTCACCACTAATTTTTGAAAAACCAGTGTGTCAAGATCACACAGACAGACAGGACAGGCCGGAAGTCAGGCACGGGAAGTGCCTGACTTCCTGCCTTTCCTGTCCTACCCTAAATCAGTTGCCAAGTTTTGTCATTTGGAAATCAAGATCCCAGAGTGTGGAGGAAGAGTGGAGAGGCTTGAGCTCCAGTGTGAAGTTTTCACAGTCAGTGATGATTTATGGAGCCATGCTATACTGGTGTTGGTCCACTGTGTTTTTATCAAGTTCAAAGTCAGCACAGCCATCTATCAAGAAATTTTAGTGCACTTCATGCTTCCTCCTGCTGACAGGCTTTATGGAGATGCTGATTTCATTTTCCAGCATGACTTGGCACCTACCCACACTACCAAAAGTACCAAAACCTTGTTTATTGACCATGGTATCACTGCACTTGGCTGGCCAGCAAAGTCTCCTGACCTAAACCTCATAGAGAATCTATCTCCATCCATCCATCTTCTACCACTTAATCCTTTTTGGGTCACGGGGTGGGGTGTGGTTTGGTGGGGGGAATGGTGCCTATCCCAGCATCTTTAGGCAAGACGCAGGGTACACCCTGGACAGATCGCCAGTCCATTGCAAGGCCAACACAGAGAGAGACCACCATTCACTCTCACATCCATACCTAAGGACAATTTAGAATCCCCAGTTGATGCCAATTAACCTAACCAGAATGTCTTTGGCTTGTGGGAGAAAACCAGAGTACTTGGAGGAAACCCACACAGACACGGGAAGAACATGCAAACTCCACACAGAAGGGTCACCAATGGTCAAGGGGTGGGATCAAACCCACAATGGTCAAGGTTGGGATCACAAGGTTGGGACCTTCTTGCTGTGCTGCTACAGTGCTAACCACTGCTCCACCGAGCTATCCAGAACAGAACAGAATCTATCTCGTATGGGGTATTGTCCAGGGGAAGATGAGAGACAGCAGATCAAACAATGTAGATGACCCAAAGGTCACTATCGAAGCAACATGGGCTTCCATAACACCTCAGCAGTACTACAGGCTGATCACCTTCATGCCATGCTGCACTGATGCAGTAATTGATGCAGAAGGCGCCCCAACCAAGTATTGAGTCTTACATGGAAATACAGTTGTGCTCATAAGTTTACATACCCTGGTATAATTTATTAATTTTTGGCCATTTTTCAGAGAATATGAATGATAATACAAAGATGTTTCTTTCACTCATAGTTAGTGGTTGGGTGAAGCCATTTATCATCAAACAATTGTGTTTGCTCTTTTTAAATCATAATGACAACAGAAACTACCCAAATGACCCTGATCAAAAGTTTACATATCCTGGAACTTTTGACCTGATAACATACACACAAGTTGACACACACGGGTTTAAATGGTAGCTAAAGGTAACCATTCTCACTTGTGATCTGTTTACTTGTAATTAGTGTGTGTGTACAAAAAGTCAGTGACTTTATGGGCTCCTAACAGACCTCTGAATGTTTCATCCAGTGATGCACTGATGTTGCTGGATTCTGAGCCATGGAGAAAGAAAAAGAATTATCAAAGGGCCTGTGGGAGAAGATAGTTAAACTTTATAAAACAGGAAAATGATATAAAAAGATATCCAAGGAACTGAGAATGCCAGTCAGAAGTGTGAAATGAAAAATGAGAGATTGTGTTGAAATAAAGCCATGGTCAGGTAGACTAACAAAAATTTCTGCCACAACTTACAAAGGCACAGAGAACTTGGTCAGGATTGATGGCAAGATGAATGCAGCATGTTATCAGAAAGTACGGGAAGAAAATTGGCACTCATCAGCCCGGAAGCTGCGCATGGGACGCACTTGGACATTCCAACATGACGATGATCCAAAACACAAGGCCAATTCAACCTGTCGTTGCCTACAGCACAAAAAAGTGAAGGTTCTGGAGTGGCCATTTCAGTCTCCTGACCTCAATATCATTGAACCACCTTGGGGAGATCTCAAACGTGCAGTTCATAAAAGACAGCCCAAGAATTTACAGGAACTGGAGGCTTTTTGCCAGAAGAATGGGCAGCTTTACCATCTGAGAAAATTAAAGTGCCTCATCCACAACTACCACAAAAGACTTCAAGCTGTCAATGATGTTAAAGGTGGGAATACACGGTACTAAGATCTAGGGCATATAAACGTTCAATCAGGGTCATTGGGGAAGTTTCTGTTATCATTATGATTTAAAAAGTGCAAACACAATAGTTTGATAATAAATGGCTTTACCAAACCACTAACTATGAGTGAAACAAAAGTTTTTTGTATTATCATTAATGTTCTCTGAAAAATGGCCAAAAAAATCACAAATTCCACCAGGGTATGTGAACTTATGAGCACAACTGTAGTTTTCAGTTGGCCAACATTTCTATTAAAAATCCACTTTTTTTTTAAATTGACCTTACGTAATATTCTATTTTTTTTGAGAAACTGAATTTTGGGTTTTCATTAGCTGTCAGCCATAATCATCAAAATTAAAAGAAATTAACTCTTGAAATATATCACTCTGTGTGTAATGAATCTCAGTCATATGAGTTTCACTTTTTTGAATCAATTGCTGAAATAAATAAACTTTTCAATGATATTCTAATTTAATGAGATGCACCTGTTTGTTTTGGATCATTGTCCATTTGTACTGTGAAGCACCATCCAGTCAACTTTGTTGCATTTGGTTCAATCTGAGCAGACAGTATATCCCTGTAGACATCGGAATTCATCTGACTGCTTCTGTCTTCTGTCACATCATCAATAAAAACTGGTGACCCAGTGAAATTGGAAGATATGCATGCCCATGCATCACACTGCCTCCAGCATGTTTTACAGAAGATGTGGTGTACTTTGTATTGCTAAAGGTGCGTTCATGCCAAACGCGAACAGGCAGTGCAAATCCATACAAAGTCAATGGAAAGACACGAGTACACTTGAAATTGCACATTTGAGCGCCCGTGTGTTAGCTAGCTAGCAGCTTACTGCTAGCTTTGAGATTCTGCCATTACCAGAGTAAAAGTATCTGACATGATTTCCAGAAACACCCAGAAACAGACACAGGCTCAACAACAATAATGATCTTTTATTGAATGAAAGTGAGGTTGTGTGTGCGAATGGTGTTGTGTGCGTGTTGTGTAGTGGGAGCAGGAGCGTGAATGACAGGACACGTCTGGCAACCCTGGAATGACAGCAGAGACAGGGGAATTCGATTCAGGCTGGCAGGTAATGATATTAGTAGAGATTTTACAGTCTTACAGCAGCAAAAAATTAATCCGGCTCCCAAGAGATGATTTCCCAATACTGGTCCAGCATCCCATTGTGATGCCGTAGTGCAGGTGCAGAATATTTACAGTGCCGCTTGGGTGAAGGATCCGTGACGTGTGCTCCAGCTCACCAGTTTGCGAGGGGTGAATGTTGCCGTACACAGCTGAAGTCCGGTCCACCACCAGGAGGAAGGAGAGGTCCACCTGGAGGGTGGTCCACCTGTGCACAGGGAACAAGGGGAAGATAGGCAGGTGCAGGGATAGTACTGAGCAGGCTTACGTGGTGTTGGGGAGATGGGACTCCCGAGCGATGAGAAACAGATGCTTAGAGATGAATTCTCTGTAGCAATGTGGAGGAAGACTCTAGGGAGGAGTTCTTCCTGGGCAAGGCACACACAGTGCGGATCACCACAGTACCCCCCCCACACACACACACACCTACGGGATGCCTCCTGGTGGCCGTTCTAACCTGTCCATGTGCATCTGATGGAACTCCCAGATGAGTTGAGGATCCAACACAAACAAAGGATGCACCCAGGATTGCGCATCAGGTCCATACCCCTCCCAGTCCACCAGATATTGCAGACCACACCCCCTGCGGTGGACATCCAGAATGCGATTGACCTGGTGCGCAGTACCACCATTGATCATCATGGGCGGGGGTGGAGGTCTGGGTGGGAGACACAGTGGGCTGGACTCGAACGGCTTCACCTGGCAGACATGGAAGGTAGGACAGATATGCACAGAGGGGGGCAGAGCCAGGCGCACAGCAACAGGGTTGATCAGTGATAGAAAAAGGACTAATGAAACGCTGTGACAACTTCTTGGTCTCACCTTTCAGGTTGATGTTCTTCATAGAGAGCCATACCTGCTGCCCCACATGGTAGGAGAGAGCCTGGGTCCTGTGGCGGTTGGCGATCTTCATATTGCGGGCCGCCGTGTGTTGCAGAGCAGCCCTGGTGGACCTCCAGAGTCGCCGACAACGCCTGATATGAGCCTGGACAGAGGGAACAGTGATTTACTCCTCCTCCTCCGGAAACAGCGGAGGGTTGTAGCCTAAAAAAAACCTTAAAAGGGGAGAGACCAGTGGCAGAAGAGACAGCAGTGTTATGTGCATACTCAACCCAAGGTAAGTGTGTGCTCCAAAGCCTGTTTTCCACTAGCCCAGCACACCTCGGTACGGCTCGATTCACTTCAGTACGGCTCGGAATGCTTCTGTCTCCATTAGCACAGTGTTGCGGGGCAGCAGCAGATTCTCAGCGAGGCGGGGCCACACTCCCGTGATGTTATGCACCGGACTGAGTCCTTATTTACACGAGACAAAAAATGGAGGATCCAAGGATTATTGCCTTGCTCGCTCTGTGGTTTTATCTCACAATTAATTTTATCTCATAATTAAGCTGCAACAATACAAGTCACTTTTGTTTTGAATTAACTGCCAAATGACCTAGAAATAATGAGCTGAAACTTGTTTTTATTTGTATTAAATAATGAGACGGTGGCACACTGTCCAACACCACATCCTAGTGAATTTTGGATGTACTGAATTAAAAAAAAATCATGTTTTTCACCTTCAGGTCAACGTTTGGAACAACAGTATTATTATTTTCCGTTTAGATGATGCTACACTCCTTCTAAAGTATTGTAAATCTCTAAATTTGGAATGCCGATAGAACATTCAATTTACATATACTTGTACCTTTGACTTGGTGCTAATTTTTTATGATATTTCAATAAAAAGAACAGAAAGCTTACAAAAAGATTTCTTTTTTGGTCTAGTTAAAAATTACATTACCTTTACAATGGTTGACCCTCAGCATCATTTTGATCAGACTAGGCAATGGAATTTCTATGTAATTATACTGTTTTATAATTCAGTGTTATAACAGACAAACCACACTTTCCAAAACAATTCCATTTTATTATATACAAAATATTAAAATAAAAAAAAAACTTTGCAGCACAACATGAAGGTTAATCGACATTTTATACACGCCGACCACTGATTGCTGAGGCTCGGTAGAATTAATCCGTCTCTGCCAGCTGTGGGTCAGGAAGGCTCGGTTGAATAATCCGTGCGGGCTGTCGCGGCGGACGCGTGGGATGATTCTACAAGGAAAATGCACACAATAAAATACAGCACGAAAGTGCAATATATACAATAAAAGACAATAGTTTTTAACAAGAATACATAAGCTTATTTCAGCGTATTGTTCACATGAATAATTACAATAAAAGCTTTAGTCCACAGTGTGCTGCAATAAAGCAGCGATCCATCCACAAATGAACAGCTTTTTTATTGCATAAATAAACTGAGCGTCTTACCGAATATATTTGCGAAAAAACGCACAATAAAAAAAATTAAAACTCACCGTTAAAGGACTCCGATGTCGAGACCTCCCGGTATATTTTTTCATTCCGGGCGGCTCCGTCTAACTCGCGCTGAATACGTTCGTCTGACAATGCAGTGAGCAGACACTGCAGCTCCTTACTGGTCCATGGAACACCCTTATTACGTGAAGCCATTTTTGATAGAGAATAAATGAAAATAGCATAGCAATACACTGAAAAGGAACCGCCAACAGTGGTTGCGTGCTGAGTAAAGGCGGTCGTGAAGATTCTTTTTTTTTTTTTTCAAAAACTTTATTGAGAAGGTCGTGAAGATTTGGTAGATGAGGAGGAGGAGAGGGGCGGTTACAACCTGACCAATCAGCGCCGGTTACGACCTGACCAATCAGCGGCAACCAGTCTGTTAACGTCACAACACAGCACAGCTCAGCACTGCTGTACCCTGCCCTTGAGCGGGGCTGAGAATCGCGGCTGTTAAACTGTGTTGGGGCTTGTGGAAAAGCGTACAAAGCGTGCTGAGCCGTCCCGTGTCGCGCTAAAGCGTGCTAGTGGAAAAGGCCCTCAAGACACCAGATTTGAGGCCGTGATGCACCTCAAGGCTGCCTCCAACTCCTGATTAGTGTGCTCACACTGGCCACTGCTTTGGGGGTCATATCCAGAAGACAGGCTCACCGTTGCCCCCATAGCCTTGCAGAAAGACCGCCAGACTTGAGAGACGAATTGAGATCCACGATCTGACACAATGTCCGCCGGGATGCCATGAAGCCGGACCACGTGCAAAACCAGCAGATCCACCGTCTCCTTGGCCGCTGGCAGCTTCTACAGAGGGACAAAGTGAGCCACCTTGGAGAACCTGCCCACTATGGTGAGGATAACAGTGTGGCCTGCAGAGGGGGGCAGACCTTTTACGAAATCCAGCACAACATGGGACCAGGGTCAGCTGGGGATGGGGAGAGGATGCAGCAGGCCTGCTGGTGGGGAAGAGGTGATTTGCAGGTCGCACACTGGGGACAGGCTCGGATGAATTCTCACACATCCTTAAGCAGAGAAAGCCACCAGAAGGACCTTTGTAGCTGGGCCACCATGTGTGCTACCCCAGGATGGCACATGATCTTCGAGGAGTGCAGCCAGTCGATCACCTCCCTTCAAACAGCAGAGGGGACTTACATCCGCCCCTCCGGTCCCCTACCTGGGTCGGGCTCCGCCTCGTGCGCTCTCCTAACCCTCTCCTTAATGTCCCAGGAAAGCATGTCCATGATGCAATAGGATGGGGTGTCATCTCCGCAGCTTCAGGGGAAAACTGTCTTGAGAGTGCATCAGGCTTGATGTTCTTTGAACCCGGGTGGTAGGTGATGGTGAAGTTAAATCTTCCAAAGAACATGGACCAGCGGGCATGTCTGGCATTCAACTGTTTGGCGGTCCGGAGTTACTCCAAGTTCTTATGATCCGTCCAAACGACGAACGGCAGTGAAGCACCCTCTAGCCAGTGGCGCCACTCCACCAAGGCCAGCTTCATGGCTAACAGCTCCCTGTCCCCCACGTTGTAGTTCCTGTCAGCAGGAGACAGCCGACATGAGAAGAAGGTGCAGTGGCAGACCTTGTCATCGATTGGAGAGCGCTGGGATAACACCGCTCCTGCCCCAAAGTCCGAGGCGTCCACTTCCACCAAGCACTGCAGAGAGGGGTCGACCTGGGCCAGGATGGGGGGGTGGAGAACTTCTCCTTCAGCTCAGAAAATGCCGGCTCTTCCTCCTCCGTCCAGTGGAACGGCACCTTTGTGGAGGTCAGGTGAGTGAGGGGTAAAGCAATAATGCTATAATTCTGGACAAAACAATGATAGAAGTTGGCAAAAACCCAAAAAACTGTTGAAGTTGCTTACGGGAAGGGGGAACAGTCCATTCCATTACTGCCTTTACCTTTTCCAGGTCCGCAATGATCTTCTTATGCGAGATGACAAATCCCAGGAAACTGGTGGATGAGACATGGAATTTGCACTTCTTCGGCTTTGACAAATAGCTGATTCTGCAGTAGGGACTGCAGGACCCATCTGACATGGATGCGGTGTTCCTCCAGAGAGTGAAAGAAGATGAGGATATCATCAAGATAGACAAACATAAACAAATCCAAAAAATCCCTCAGAATGTCATTAATGAGCTACTAGAAAACAGCAGGAGCATTAGTTAACTCAAAAGGCATCACTAAATACTCAAAATGGCCACTAGGGGTGCGAAAACCAGTCATCCATTCAACCCCTTCATTGATGCGGACCAGGTGATAAGCATTCCGCAGATCTAATTTGGTGAACACACTGGCCCCCTGGAGGGAATCAAACGCCGTATTGATAAGAGGAAGAGTATACTTGTCCTTTACAGTAATGTTGTTAAGTTCCCTAAAATCAATACAATGCCTGAGTGAACCGTCTTTCTTTCCCACGAAGAAGAATCCTGCCCCCACCGCCGAGGAGGATGGCCTGATGATGCCCAAGCTCAGGGACTCCTTGATGTATTTTTCCATGGCCTCACATTCCAGGGCAGAGAGGCTGTAGAGTGGACTCAGAGGCAAAGGAGCCCCTGGCAGGAGGTTGATGGTACAATCGTATGGCCGGTGGCGGGGAAGTTACAGGGCCTTGGCTTTGCTAAACACCGCCGCCAGGTCGTGGTACTCCGCGGGCACAGACGAGACATCTGGAGGAGACGAATCCTGAGGACAGAGGGGTACAGAGGGAGAGCAGGCATCAGATTGCAAACAAGCACCCAGACAAATCATACTCCATGACAAGATTTTTCCCATCCGCCAATCATTAGAGGGATTGTGTAAGCTCAGCCATGGGAACCCCAGGATGACAGGGGAAGCGGTGGAGGAAAGCACAAAAAAACTCATATGCTCCCGATGGTTGCCTGAGACCAGCACAGAGATGGGAGCAGTCTGCTTAGTAACGACGGAGAGGGGCAACTTGGAGAGGGCGATCAACTTGAGCGGTCTCTCTAGGTTGTAACAGGGGAGCCCCAGCCGGGTTGCCAGACCCTCCGAAATAAAGCTTTGCTCCGCACCAGAGTCAATGAGGGCATGTGAGGATATTTCAGTGCTTGCATATTGAAAATGAATGGGTAACAGGAGGCGTGTAAGGGCTTTAGAATTACCACCGGCCATTAGTCCCCCTACCATAACTAACGGATCCCCCCTTTTACCCAATTAGGGCAAGATGCAGCCTCATGCTCAGCGCTGCCACAATATAAATACAGCCCAAGGTCATGGCGGCATTGACGTTCCGCCGGGAACGTGACGTTCCGCCGCAACTTGGACCGGCCAATAAGCATGGGCTCATCCTCCCCAGAGGACTCAGAGGGAGGGAGGGCCTTAAGGGGAGACTGTGGGGGGTGGCGAGGCTGAGTGCCCGAGCGGCGCTCACTAGCCCGTTCCCTTAACCTATTGTCAATAGAAATCGCTAGTGTAATCAGCTCATTAAGCTTAGCGGGTCTTCCCACCTGGGCCAACTCATCCCTCAAGCTGGAGCTAAGGCTCTGAACAAAAATACTACACAGAGAGGCATCCTCCCACCCAACCTCAGTAGCTACTACCCGGAAATCTACCAAGTAATCAGCTACCGACTTAACCCCCTGTCTCAAAATAAGGAGGCAAGAGGTGAGCATGCAATCTCGATCAGAGTGGTCAAATACTTCAGAAAATTCAGCCACAAACTGATCGTAGGTGTAGTTAGCGTAATCGGGTCAGGTCATAATGGCGGTAGCCCACGCCAAAGCCCGTCCCTCCAGTAAATTCACCAAATAACTAATCTTGACTATGATGAGTGGGATAATCCCCTGGTACACGCTGAAAAAAAAACAGGCTACATTGTAACAAGAAACCCCGTGCTTCCCGTAACTTACCACTAAAACAGGTGGGAGTGGGGACAGGAGTTAAGTGGGCATGAGGAGGTGGAGACTGAGAAGAGTTGGCCGACCCGGTCAGATCCCGAGAGGCAGGTGGAAAAAGCTGCAGCGGGGAGAGCTGGTCAAGTCGTGATTTTATGTGCGTGAGTTAAGATCTCCTGTTGCTGGTGTGTTAATTGATCCAACTGAGTCTCCATGGTGTTAAGTTTGCATGCCAAATCACCGTCTGCTGGGGTTTCTTGACGGAGATGTACTCACATGATTTCCAGAAAGACTCAGAAACAGATGCAGGCTCAGCAACAATAATGATATTTTATTGAATGAAAGTGAGGTCTGTGCATGCGAATGGTGTTGTGTGCATGTTGTGTAGTGGGAGCAGGAGCGTGAATGACAGGACAGGTCTGGCAACCCTGGAATAACAGCAGAGACAGGGGAATTAGATTCAGGCTGGCAAGTAATGATATTAGTAAAGATTTTACAGTCTTATGGCAGCAAAGAGTAAATCCGGCTCCAAAGAGATGATTTCCCAATACTGGTCCAGTGTGTTGTGATGCCGTAGTGCAGGTGCAGAATATTTACAGTGCCGCTCGGGTGAAGGATCAGTAACGTGTGCTCCAGCTCACCAATTTGAGAGGGGTGAATGTTACCGTACACAGCCAAAGTCCGGTCCACCACCAGGAGGAAGGAGAGGTCCACCTGGAGGGTGGTCCACCTGTGCACAGGGAACAAGGGGAAGACAGGCAGGTGCAGGGAATAGTACTGAGCAGGCTTACGTGGCGTTGGGGAGATGGGACTTCCGAGCAACAAGAAACAGATGCTTAGAGATGAATTCTCTGAAGCGATGTGGAGGAAGACTCTAGGGAGGAGTTCTTCCTGGGAGAAAGCGTAGACATCTCCGTGCTGCCTTCTGGGCAGCGTTCCTTATAAAGGGTGCTTGATGAGGGAATGCAGGTGTGGCCGCAGCTGTGAAAGATAATTAGGGCAAGGCACAAACAGCGCAGATCACCATAGTATCACCATTGCAGAGTAAACTAGTTTGAAAATGAAACTCACTCACCAGGAGACAGGAGGACCGGGAGCTCTTCAGCTGAATTGGGATTTTGGAGTTATTTACAGTTCATTTCAGTTCAATTCAAATAACTTTATTTATTCCTCAAGGGGCAATTGATTTAAAAAGCAACTTGTACATTGATGCACCAAGTTGTGCAAACACCAGAGACAATAGACAATACAGGAAGAAACTTAAAGTCACATCGTACCAACCATTAGCGAGAGTGCTATAATAAATAGCACTATAAAAAAATACAACAATAAGATAAGATTGGGGGCTACTAAAAGAATAAAAGGAAGGTCATGATAAAAAAACAACAATCTAAAACCTGTATGATAAATAATAATATATGTTAAAAAACCCTTTGTGTGACATTTAACAAGCTTAAGAAGCATTTAGTAGCTTTATTGCTAAGGGAATAAAGGACTTGGCATACCGATTAGGTTTGTTAGCAGGTAAAACATAACGGTGCCCTGATGGCAAAAGAGAGAATTCATTTGAGAGGACATGATCAGGAGAAGATAAAAATGCATTCTGCTTTGCGAATAATCTGCTGGTTACAAAAGGAATTCAGATCTCTCTGTTTCACACGGATAATCTTGGAACAGATCTTCACAATATTGTTCAGACTATTCCTATTGTTAACTGTGAGACCATTAAACCAGCAGATAAAAGAAAAAAAAAAGCAAACTCTCAATAAAAGACAGATAAAAACAGCAGAGAATCATTTGACTCACTGAAGAGGAGTTCAGTTTCCTTAAAAAGTAGATTCTCTGTTGCCCTTTCTTTGCAATGACTTCAGTATTTACACTGAATTTCACTTGCTCATCAAAATATGTACCAAGGTATTTGTATGACCTTACTGTTTCAATGTCATTGTAAATTCTAGTCTCCTGAACAGCTTCTTTTTTTCATTCTACAGTAAAGAATTAATTCCTTTGTTTTAGACACATTTAAATCCAAAAAGTTATCTTCACACCAGGAGATAAAATCATTAAGAACCAAGCCATGCTCTGATTGTGGATCTTGAAGAAGGGACAGCAAAGCTGTGTCATCAGAAAATTTGACAATATAGCTGCCCTCATAATTGCTCCTACATTGATCTGTGTACATAATAAAAAGAAGGGGTGAAAGGACACACCCTTGTGGTGACCCTGTAGAATTGCTCAAGACAGTCCGAAAGGTGATCATTTACAACTACCCTTTGAGTCGGACCAGTTATAAAGTCAACAATCCAAAGCACGATTTCCAGCAACGGACATCTGAGCAAGCTAGCAACGTAAACACCCATCATCTGTGAAGTTTTGGAGGCTTGAGACAACATTTTCAGGTGAACCCCAGGTCGAATAATGTAAACATAAACATGATGTTATTTTGGGAATTCCCACAGCAGGTTGGACACAGCTGCAGAAGTTTTAAAGGCAACTTTGCCTGTTTGCATGGAATTCATGTCTGTTTGCGTGTTTACATTGAGTTATAATGTAATCATGCCGCACGAAAAATTCACCCATTTGCATTTGGTGTGAACGCACCTTAAGGGTGAGTCCAGTAATCCTATGAAGAAAGCTCATTTCAGCCTCTTGGATCTCATTCTTTTGGTCACTACCACAAGGTCATGACCATAGGTGAGGGTGGGAATGTAAATTGACTGGAAAATCGACAGCTTTGCCTTAGAGCTTAGCTCCCTCTTCACCACAACGGACAAGTACAACGTCTGCATCACTGCAGATGCTGCTCCGACCCGTCTGTCAATCTCTCGCTCCATTCTCCCTTCACTTGTCAATAAGACACCAAAATACTTGAACTCCTCCACTTGGGACAGGAGCTTGTTCCAAACCTGGAGAGGACAATCCACCTTTTAATGGCTAAGGACCATGGACTTGGACTTGGAGGTGCTAATTCACATCCCAGCTGCTTCACACTCAGTGGCAACCCCTCCCAGTAAGACCTGTAGGTCATTGCTGGATGAAGCCAGCAGGACAACATCATCTGCAAACCACAGAGATGAGATCCTGCGGTCACCAAGCATGACACCCTCCATTCCCTGGCTGTGCCTCGAAATCCTATCCATAAAAATTATGAACATGATCGGTGACAAATGGCAGCCCTGGTGGAGTGCAACTCTCACTGGGAATGAGTCTGAGTGTTGGCAATGCAAACCAAACTGTCATAATGGTCGTATAGAGACCGGATAGCTCATAACAACAAGCATGATACCCCATACTCCCGAACCACCCCCTTTAAAAAACCATGAGGGAAGTGGTAAAATGTCTTCTCCAAGTCCACAAAACACATGTCAACTTGTTGGGCAAACTCCCACGAACCCTCGGGGGTTCTCGAGAGGGTAAAGAGTTGATCTGATGTGCCACGGCCAGGACAAAAACCACATTGCTCCTCCTTAATCCGAGGTTCGACCAACGGCCGGACTCTCCTCTCCAGTACATTGGCATAGACCTTACCAGGGAGGAGGAGGAGTGTGATCCCTCTAAAGTTGGAACACACCCTCCGGTCCCCTTTCTTGAAGAGAGGAACCATCATCCCAGTTTGCCACGCCAAAGGCACTGTCCCCACCCTACTCGCAATGTTGCAGAGGCGTGTCAACCATGACAGCCCTACAACATCCAGGGCCTTGAGGTACTCAGGGCGAATCTCATCCACCCCCCGGGGCCTGGCCACCAAGGAGCTTTTTAACCACCTTGGCAACCTCAGCCCCTGTGATGAGCGAATCGTCACCCTAGTCCACAAGCCCTGCCTCCTCTGTGGAAGGTGTATCAGTGGGATTGAGGAGATCCTTGAATTATTCCTTCCACTGCCTGATGATATCCCCAGTCGAAGTCAGCAGCGCCCCATCTGTACCATACATAGTGTGGACAGGAAGATACTTCCCCCTCCTGAGCTGCCTGACAGTTCGCCAGAATCTCTTTGAGGCTGACCAAAAAGTCTTGTTCCATGGCTTCACCAAACTCCTCCCACACCCGAGTTTTTGCTTCAGCAACCACCCGAGCTGCACTCCGCTTTGCCTGCCGGTACACCTCTGCTGCTTCGGGAGTCCCACAAGCCAGCCAAGCTCGATAGGACTCCTTCTTCAGATTTATGCCCCCCCCCCACCACTGGTGTCCATCACTTGGTTCAGGGGTTGCCACCACGAGATGCACCGACAACCTTGCAGCCACAGCTCTGGACAGTAACAATGGAGGTGGAGAACATGGGCCATTGGCCACTGAATGGCTCCATCAGAAATATGTTTAATGAGAAAAATGATGATGTGTTCAATGCTTATTTTCCCCACTGTCTATGGACCTAACTGTATTTTCCAAAATGATAAGCTTTTCTTTTTTCTGATACTATAGTAATCACTTATTTGTGACCCGTGCTGGCAAAATGAGTCGGAATACGTACAGCGTCATTACGAGCTGCAGGCAGGAGAAGTCATAAACCATGACTCTTACTTTGTTTGCTAGCTGCAAGTCCTGGGTGTCATGGTCTGAGCGCCGATCTCATCCACACTCGGGTCATGCAGTATTTTCCTTCCATTCTGTATTTAGTCCTGGTGGGCTCTCTGAGCTCTTATCCTGACAGCGTCTCTGCGGGGCTTCTGGCTGTCAGAGCCAAGGAGCACAGCTGGTGCTGATTCAGCTGTTGACACCCTCATCAGCTGATTAATTATCCTGCCCTATTTAAGGAAGCAGCTCCTGTCACTCGGGGCTGCAACCTCGCATTTTCCAGACTGGTTTCCCTACGTCCAAAGCCAGTTCCTTTCAGCATCCTATTCGCATGTAAGTGTTGTATCCTTGTCTCCCATCAGTCTCCCTAGTTCTCAGTATATCATAGTGTGTCTTAGTCCTAGTCCTTATTTGTGTTTGGCCGCACAAGGCTCATTATTTTGTACTGTATGTCCTTCTTTAATAAATGTGCAAACTCCACGGCTGCCTATTGTGTCTCATTAGCGGTCCGCGAGGACCGCTCCATGATAGTGGGTCACAGCCAAACGAGATGCCGGTGACCGTGAGTTTGCTTAAGTTGGACTTGTAGTTTTTCCCCCTGTTCTCATACCAGTGTGCTGGGAGATGGCGCCGCCCAAGGCCTATGCGATGAGCTTGGGCTACGAGCTGGTAATGGCCCTCATCGATATTGATGGTATCCTCTCCACTGCTCGCCTTTACGACACTCCCAACAATGCATGCTGGTACCTGGACCTCGCTGAGGTAGCTATTAACCGCCGTCCTAGCTACGCTGACCACCCTGAAATCACGGTGAGGATGGTGGACATCTCTACTCACCGGAAGAAGCTCCGTGGGCTAAAGGAAAACTCCGGCAGGAAGCCACAGAGGAGACATCCTCGTTCCTCGTCTCGGCATCCCATTCCTGTCCCCCATCCAGTCCAGGAGTTCGCACCACCCAGGAGTCATCCCCAGCGGAGAAAGACATCAGCCGGGATTCCCCCGGCACATCCTCAGCGAGAACCCCATCCGGATCCAGTTCTGGGTCGCCATAGGAACTCTGCCTCCCCGCCAGCTGTTACTCCTACATCACAACAGGAGGAAAATCCAGCAGCCTCCACCTCCGGATCATCTATCCCTGCTGTTCCGTCAGCTCCTCATTCCCAGATCGCCTCAGCTGTTTCTCCCTCCTCCTCGACGCTCTCTCCAGCTGTTGTGAGCTCCGCGAGTCCTGCCCCGGCGATGCCCGTCATCGATCCTGTGCGAACGGCTCCTCCTCTTCTTCCCGGGGGGCCCTCCATCACCATCCAGCAGGGAAAGGGAAGAACAAAGCCCAGCGCAGCAGCTTCCATCAGTCCTCAGTGGATCAGACAAGTGTCTTTTCATTCTCTTCCTTCACTGGGTGAATTGCCTTGTTTGATCCCTGGGGGTGGAGTTCGGGGTTCACAGTCCCCTGAGCTCCCTCCACCTGCTGCAGTGATTAATTATGAACCTGCTACCTTTGTGTCTCCTTCCCCGGAGCATTCTTTGGCACCAGGCCTATGCCGTCGGACGAGGAAGGAGCCTGCAGCCCTGGAGTACCTTGTTCTGGCCCCGCAGCCATGTAATGGGCAAAGAAGGAGGGCGGACTGCAACTTGGACCCTGCGCCAACGAGCAAGCGTCCTCGGGTCTCCACGTAGGAACAGTCCGGTCACGGATCCCCTGCCACCACGCCGTGCAGGCCCTCCGCGTGGACATCAGTGTCAGGGAATCCCCATACTGTGGACACCATCATGCCTGCTGTGGAGCCTGCCGTAGCTGAGTGGGAACCAGTGGAGGACCTTCTACCTGCTGAATCCGGATCGCCGAAGTCCTGGATGGCGGCAGAACGCGAGATCAGGCAAGTGCTCTATTTTGTCTTTCTCCTGTCTATTCTGGATCATTTTTGCCTGTCTCTCGGGGAGACGAGCCGGGTGCAGCCGTCTGCTGCATTCAAGATTGTCTCGCTGGGCTCTGTCGCTGCTGGTGATCCTGATCCCGGTTCTCTTTCTTCTCCTGAGCCTTCTCCCAAGGTCACCGGTGTTGAGTCGATTCCGGTCGCTGTTCTGGAGGTTCCGGGTTTGGGTTTGGAGGCCATCCCTGGTGCTGCGCCGGCCCAGTCGGGGTCCATTGTGGGTGCAGCTCTGACCCAATCGGAGTCCGTTGTGGGTGCAGCTCCGACCCAGTCGGGGTCCGTCGTGGGTGTGGTTCCAGCCCATTCGGGGTCCGTCGTTTGTGCAGCATGGTCCCGCTTGGACCCAACAAAGGCACAGCGCCAGTCCGTGTGGAGTTCGGAGAAGGATCTGGAGATACTCCGCCGATCGACACCGGACTGGTCCCTCATTATTTCCCCGATCCCTTTTCTTCTCTACCTGGTGCCGTTGGGATTTTCTTTTCCGACGTGGCTCTCCCTCGCTATCCCTCTCAATAGGGAGGCCGCCTCCGAGTTTCCCCCTGCGGTCCTGGTGGCCTATTGACACGGGTCGGCCACCTGGGAAACTGCTTCGCCCGTTTGGCATTCTGGGTCAGCCACCCGACAAACTGGACTTTCTGTTCGGCGACCTGGTCCGGCCGCCAGAGGTTCTGTTTCTCCGGGCCTGGGACTGGGGTAGACCGCCTGAACTCTTTCTTTTCCCCCTGCCAGCGATCTGGACGCTGGATGCAAGTAGACCTCCCAAATTATTTGTTTTTTGTGTTATTGTGCTCTGCCTGCCTGCATTCCTGTAATGATTTTTTTCTCCTTTTGATTGTCCCCTCCGTAGTCTGAGAGATGCACGGTGGCGCAGTGGTTAGCACTGCGGCAGCACAGTTTACCCTTGGCCGGGGGATTGTGGGGATCGTGGGATCGTGGGTTCGATCCCAACCCCCGACCAACAGTGATCTGTGTGGAGTTTGCATGTTCTCCCCGTGTTGCGTGGGTTTACTCCGGGATTTCTCCGGTTTCCTCCCACATGCCAAAAACATGCATGTTAGGTTAATTGGCTGTTCTAAATTGTCCCTAGATATTTGTTTCCTATAGGCCCTTAGAATAGAGGGTTAGTATTAATGAAAGCGCTTTGAGTGGTCTTTGTGACTAGAAAAGCGCTATATAAGTGCAGGTTAGTTAGTTAGTTAGTTAGATGTTCTTTTGTTGCCTATGGCCGTTTATTTGTACTGATTTAAACTGTTTGTATTTCACCGCTCTTTAGCGTGTGTTTTTTTTTCTCTTTTTCCCCCTCTGTAGTCTGAAATATGCTCTTTTGTTGCCTCTGTCAGTTTATTTGGACTTATGGAACTGTCTGTATTTTGCCGCTGTTTAGCGTGATTTTGTGTTTTCCCTTCCTCTGGTTGAGAGATGCCTGCGTAATCTATTATTTGCATTCATTGTGCTGTTTTCTACCTGTGCATTATGGAGTATTTTTGTGGGTTTTGTTTCCTTGCTCGTTGTGCACCATGCTCATATTTGTTCTGTATTGGCCCTTATTGTTTTTTTTTTTTTCCGGTTCCTTTCCTTGGTGATTTTTTTTTCCTTTTTTTTGACTCTTGCCTGCCGAGCCTTCTGCCCCCTCCACTCACCCCAGGTGGGATTTCGTTGCGTTCTTCGGGAGGGAGTACTGTCATGGTCTGAGCGCCGATCTCGTCCGCGCTCGGGTCATGCAGTATTTTCCTCCCATTCTGTATTTAGTCCTGGTGGGCTCTCTGAGCTCTTATCCTGACAGCGTCTCTGCGGGGCTTCCGGCTGTCAGAGCCAAGGAGCACAGCTGGTGCTGATTCAGCTGTTGACACCCTCATCAGCTGATTAATTATCCTGCCCTATTTAAGGGAGCAGCTCCTGTCACTCGGGGCTGCAATCTCACATTTTCCAGACTGGTTTCCCTACGTCCAAAGCCAGTTCCTTTCAGCGTCCTATTCGCATGTAAGTGTTGTATCCTTGTCTCCCGTCAGTCTCCCTAGTTCTCAGTATATCATAGTGTGTCTTAGTCCTAGTCCTTATTTGTGTTTGGCCCCACGAGGCTCATTATTTGAGGTGGTTTGGGCATCTGATTAGGATGCCTCCTGGACGCCTCCCACTTGAGGTGTTTTGGGCACGTCCCACTGGGAGGAGACCCCGGGGCAGACCCAGGACTCGGTGGAGAGACTATGTCTCCCAGCTGGTCTGGGAATGCCTTGGTATCCTCTCTGAAGAGCTGGAGCAGGTGGTGGGGGAAAGGGAAGTCTGGGCTTCTCTGCTTGAACTGCTGCCTCCGTGACCTGGACCTTCGGAAAAGCGGTAGAAGGTGGATGGATGCATGCATGTCCTTCTTTAATAAATGTGCAAACTCTACGGCTGCCTATTGCGTCTCATTAGCGGTCCGTGAGGACTGCTCCATGACACTGGGAAAAAAAGCTATGAGGGCCTGGTATCATTGGAAAGCTTATTTTCTAAAAATACATATGGTTTTGCGGAAGACCTAACTCCCGACCAATCGAATGCGAGTTTTAAACTTAGCCAAAATAAAAACAAATCGTCTTTTTCAGGTGTCCATTTTTGCACACTTCCTACAAAACTAAATATCATTTTGAAGGTCTTTCAATATAGAATTTGGAAAAAAAAATGTTACCTAACTTTTGATAACTTCCTCAAAGTGACTTATTTTGCCAGCACGGATCACATTTTCTTTTAATAGAACTGTTGGAGCAGAATGCAGCTGTGGTTGTTCCAGTTTACTTGGAGGGAAACTGGGAAGAGTTTATTGGCTTTTGTTTGCTCCAGGCAAAAAAATAAAAGAAAAAAATAAAAATAAATAAACTAAAGGAGAACAGGCTTTTGAAATTATAGCACCTGAACTGTGGATCTCACTCCCTTTGGACAATACGTTAGTGGACACAGAGAAACAGAGAATGAAAGCAAAAGTCAGGACCCAACTGTCGTTACATTTGTTTTTCATGTTTTTAATGATGAGATTTATTTGTGACTAAGGTTGGGAATTGATTAATGAATTTTAATTACTTTCTTGCACGTTTTCTAAAAATAATTGTCATTTATTGCTAAAATTACCATGACAAAATAGTGAAAAATAACTATATTTAGGCAAATTTTAATTGCATTTTCTTCATAAAATATACATGTGACCCTCATATTCAACAAAAATACTGCTGAAGCAACATAAAACACTTAATAATCATAAATGTATATTCTTTTTTTATGATAGCAATTTGTATTAGTGCTTGTCGTATTTTCTGTTTTATGAAATTAAATGAGTGCTTCTACTTTATGTAACTTTCCTTATTATCTCAACCCTTAACTGAAGAAAGGAGCAATTGTCATGATCCGGTGCACAGGAGGGGCTGTGCTTTGTTATTAGATTAATTTTATCTTTTTGTTTATTTTTCAGTTCTCCTTGTTGGCTGTATTTGGTTTCTGATTTTGGTTAGTTCATTATTAGTTTCTGGATTTCCTTCTTTGGTTTATTGTGTTGATCGCAGCTGGCACTGTGACAGCTCATGTGTCATTTCCGGCTCTCAGATTCTGTTTGCAGGCTGCCTCAGCAGCCAGCAATAATTGCCACTCAGGACCCCACAGGTGTTTGTAATCAGGGATAGCCTATTTAAGCTGTGGGCAACATTTCCCTGGTGCAGCGGCATCAATACGGCTCATGTCAGGAATCCCCTGGACTTCTCGCCAAGTTAAGTAACTGTTTATTCTGTCTTGCTCACGTTCCTGTCCTGTCTGGTAACCCGTGGACTTCTAGCCAAGTTAGTATTCTTTATCAGCTCTAGCTTTCATTATTGTCAAGCCAAGTTATTACTTTCCTGTCTATGTTCTGGTCCGTGGTTACTCTGGCATTTTTTGCTCCAGTTGCAGAGCTGTGTTTTTCGTTGATTTGTGTTTTGTATGTAGTGCTACTTTTAGTTAAATTTACAAGCTCACAGTCTGCGTTTGGCATCCTGTTTGCCCTCAGAGAGGGCCGTTCATGACAGTATGTTGCTGCCAATCGGATGCCAGCGGACTATGAGTTTTGTTTTTGTTTTTCCTCCCGTTTTTTTTTTTTTTTTTTCTGTAGAGTTCCTTTTTTTCCCGCTGGCATGGCAGCGTTATGGGGCTTCGGATGGTTTGGGCTTGACGAGGAGGAGTGTTGGGCAGCTAAGGAGTTGCTGAACCTTATATCTGTTGCTTACCTAACCCACACTCCCAAAGAGGAGCTCCAGTTTTGGGACTGCACGGCACAGCTGATTGAGTGGTTCCCCAGCCTATGGAGCGTCCCGGAACTCACGGACCTCCTCACCTCAGTTTATTACACTCAACACTGGCTTTGCCGGCTGGGGAGAGCCCCTCCACCACCGGAGCCTGTGCCACAGAAGAAACGTCCCTGGGGACTGAAGCCCAAAGCTCGAGGCCTCTACCCACCTGTGGTCCCGCCTCCCTCTGTCGATCCAAGTCCCTAAGCCAGCTGCATCGGTTATTCAGCCTTCACGCCTCCTGAGGGACCAAGCGCGGAGAAGCTGGAGGAGCGTCAACGGGTGGTGGCAGTTGAGATGGAGCTCCTTGTGGGTTACAAGCCGTGGCTCCTCCCGGTGTTGCTGCCACAGTTGGAGAGAGTGCTACCAGCCCCAAGAGAGCCTGAGTTTACGGAGGAGCCTTCCCCAACTCCGATGCTCCACCCACCGCATCAGACGTCCTCCACAGCCCTCGGGAAGACTTTGTCTGGTCAGACGGCAGCCACCACCAAGCCCCAGGAGTTAAGGCAAGTGTCTTTTCATTCCTTTAAAACCTAAAATGAAATGCCTTGCCTTATTTCTGGTGGGGAAGCTCAGCCACATCAGCCCGACTTTGTTGAGCTTTCACCATGAGCTGCTGCAGCCTTTACCGCCTCCATTTCTCATATTCCTCCTCCTTCATCCCTGGAGGGTTCGGCGGTCCTGGGACAGAGCCGGCGTGTGGTGGAGAAGACTGAAGCATGGAGAGTCCAGCACCAGTCGCCTCCTGGAGGGTCCCGGCAACCATCCCGCCGGGGGTCTGGACCGCCATGGCAGAATCATTGGAGTCCTGGATGGCAGTGGAGCTCGAGCGCAGGCAGGTCTCCTTATGTAGCCCCAAGAAATCTTGCCTGGTTCTTGGTGGGGGGAACCAGTTGCAGCCCTCAGCCGCACTTGGGTTTCCCCCACCAGGCTCCACTGCTGCTTGTGACCCTGATCTGGAGTGTATTTCTGTCTCTGCTCCTTTGTTTGAGCCACCATCTATGGTCACCAAGGTCTCCGTGGGTGCTGCCCCCCCCTCCGTCTGTGGTCTCCGAGAGTGCTGCGTTCCATCAGGTCGAGGTGTCCGTGGGTGCTTCTCTCTCTAAGGTCAAGGTCTCCATGGGTGCTGCTCCCCCTCCGTCTGGGCCGCCATGGGTGCTACGCCCCAGCCTGGGGCCGTCGTGGATGATGCACCCCAGTCTGAGTCTGCCGTGGGTGCTGCGCCCCAGCTTGGGCCCATTGAGGGTGCTGCATTCCATCCCGGGGGCCGCTGCGGGTGTGATGCCTCATTCCAAGCCACCACGGGTGCTGTTGTCTCACCGTCTGTGGTCTCCAAAGGTGCTGCCCCGCGGTCTATGGTCTCCGAGGGCAATGCTGTCCTGCGGTCTATGGTCTCCAAGGGTGCTGCTGTCTCGCCATCTGTGGTCTCCGAGGGTGCTGCTGCCCCAGCGTCTGTGGCCACCGTGGGTGCAGCCATGCCCCAGTCCAGGGCTGCTGCGGGTGCAGCCATTCCCCAGTCTGGGGCCACTGTGGGTGCTGCTGCTCCTGAGGTTGCCGAGGGTCCCTCGTTTTCACTGAAGCTCATCAAGGGTCATTGGGCACCACTGGAGAGTCCTGCTGGTCAGTCACCCGCCAGAGAGGGACATCGCTTTCTGGCTCCCATGGGTCTTGTGGGGTGCTGGGTGCGGCTGCTGCCAGCAGGGGGGCATGTTAGTGGCCCATAGGCTCAGGGATGCTGGGACGCTGCCTGACAGATGGGGTCCTCCGGTCGGGTGGCTAAGGGACTGTGGGCAGCCACCTGACGGGCCAGGCCATCCTGAGAAGTGGCTCAAGAGCTCTGGGCAGCCACCGGATGCTTGTGACCATGTGCTCCAGTGATTCTGGGTCTTTGTAGGCCGCCTGAGCTGCCTCGGTTTCTCCCTTGAGGTCCTTGAACTTTTATCACCTGTTGTCCTGTGCTGGGGGTCTTGAGTGTTTTCTTTTGGTTTTCCTTTGTTTCTGAATTGTGTGTTTTTGTTTCAGTCCCTCCGTGCCTGGGTTTCCCCTCCTCCCCCCCCGGGTGGATTGTTTTTCTGGTCATTTCATGTTATATTTTTTCCTGTTGATGCAATTTTTTTTTTCTTCCCGGAGATATTTTTCAGAATATGCTTAGTTCTTATTTTCTCCTTGCCTTTGAGATGTTGAGTTCCTGTTCAGACTATGAACTTCTTACTTTGTTGGTTTATTTATGTTTACCTGGTATCTGGATCTGGTTGTGCCCTACTGAGTCATCCTCAGATATTTGTCCTTGATCTGAGTTTGTTGTCTGCCACCATAGCCGTCGAGGGGATCATGTTGAGCTCGGACCAGGTAGTCATCCTTTCCCTATTCTTATTATTATATCTTATTTCTTATTTCCCTATTCGCCATTTCCCTATTCCCTATTCATATGGTTTACAGAACTCTCGACATTAATGGTGAGTTGGCTTTTCTTCACTTTCTATAGGAATGTGTGTTTTTCTCTGCTCACTGACAGAAACTCTCCCTATTTAGTGTAAATGTAAATGCTGAAAAATATATCTGAAACGGTGAAGTATGTAGCGGTAATGCACCTGTAAGCTGGTTGCCAACTGCCAATCAAATCTGAAAGAAGAAGAAGAAGAAAAAAAACAAAACCTGCTTTAATTTTAAGCTGAGCCAGCTGCTGAGGCAAACCAGTCACCACCACTGACCCATCCTCAGGAAGTGACTTTACAGTGTCAATTTCTTAACGCATTAATTGGATCACATTAATCAAAAAATGTTAACATGTTATTATTTACAGCCCTAGTTGTGACTAAATTTAAGTTTTTTTGTGATGAGGAGAAAATTTTAGTAAATGAAATTCCAGCCCTTTCAATGTTTTTTTTTTTTTTTTTAAAGCAGTTAAATCAGTCACTATTTGACTGCTGTTTTTCATTGGATACTTTTTGATTGTTTGGATAAACTGATTCTTGGTTTCATTTAATCAGTTTATCCAAAGAATCAAGAAGTATCCAGAGGGGTAAAAAAAAAAAAAAAAAAAAACAGCAGTCAAATAGTCACTGATTTATTGACTGTTTGGATAAACTGATTCTTGGTTTCATTTAAGGGGCAGCACGGTGGCACAGTGGTTAGCACAATGGCAGCACAGCAAGATGGTCGCAGGATCGATTCCACCCCTGACCATCATGGATTTGCCCCCAGGCCATCGGTGACTCTTCTGTGTCGAGTTTGCATCTTCTCCCTGCTTCTGGGTTTCCTCCCACTGGCTAAAGACATGCAGTTTAGGTTAATTGGCATCAACTGGGGATTCTAAATTGTCCTAAGTTATGGATGTGAGAGTGAATGGTTGTCTGTCTCTCTGTGTTGGCCCTGCCATGGACTGGCAATCTGCCCAGGATGTACCCTGCCTCTTGCTCAAAGATGCTGGGATAGGCTCCAGTCCCCCCCCCCCCCCGCGACCTGAAAAGGATTATGCGGTAGAAGATGGATGGATGGTTTCATTTAAGAAAAAGAACAAGTTGCACATTTCAGCTGTTTTTCCTCCCATTAAAAAAGAAACACACGGGGGAAAACATCCACCCAGCAACATGTAGTATAGCCTATTGCACATACTGAAAGAGAAGGGAAAAAAAGCATAACCGCAATAATTAAGGCAGGGGATATGCTGTCTTGGGAAAAAAAAAGAGGGAATATAAGTGCAGTAGGGAGAATATTTTTAGCTTTTTTTGAAGCAGCGACCAATACAATTTATTTTGACACAAAAGCAAATAGGGTTGTGTGTTTGTTGAATGTGGATCAGAAGATGGGTCAGTGGGATAATTGGCAAATTGTGAATAATGATGCCAGGATGTCATTATTTTAGGGTATGAAAGGAAATAACAGTGAATCACATTAGTCTTGTCAGCTCTCCGCTAATATGCAACAGCCATATCGCACACTACGCAGTGCGAGCTCCACGGATGTACCAAAGCGTGAGGAATGCTTCGAGACAAGGATGTGTACAGTCACAGAAATAACAGCTGATGTGAAACAAAGAAAGAGCTTAGTACAAAATGGGGAAGAGATCCCGGAATGGAACTGCCAAATAGATAGGAGAGGCGTGGCCCCATGCAGCGGCTGATGACAGTACCTCACATGAGCAGCAGATGTTGTTAAATCTGGGTTGAGATATAGACGTCTGGTCTGGTTTCAAACATGTGAATGAATGATGCGCAGCTCATCTGTGAGTGCATGAAAACACCCACGTGCATATGTATTTATATGACTTGAACGCATCAGCACCTGCTGCCAATTATCTTCAAGTTTCCACCATCTGAGAGCACATCACACTTGAAGCCTCTCAGTGATGCACAGAGCTTCTAGGTAATAACAGTCTCCATTTGGGTGATTGAGTAGTTAAATAGGATGCTTTGTGTGTGTGTATTTTTTTTCCCCTTCCTGCCAGGTACTTAGAATAGTGTTTGATGAATGTCTGAGAGGCTCCAGATGTGCCACAATGTGCTCCTTAAGGGAGAGCTTGTTGTCCAACAGCACTTCTTGGCTGCTCAGTGTCTGTCGTTTCAGTGTTTATGCCACTTTATATTGTAGAGGGTAAAAGGGAAGGATGTGCAGGTGAGGCACGAGCGTAGGTCAACACAGAATCTTTATTAACCCTCTAACATATGTTCAGCCATTGGCCCCCAGCGTGGCTGCTGGGGCCGAGTTCTGTAGAAGAACCTCCCCAGTTTCTCTGCATTCTCTTTATATAGCTTTATTAACCTCACATAGAAACTGTGGCTGACACATTATGCATGGGTATGAACAAAGGAAATGTGTGGCGCCATTATCATAACACTTGTTACATTTGTCACAATACATTCACCCCCCTGCCCTTCATGCTGTAGCTTGGAAAAGCAGGGGGCGAAGGCACCTCGTTGTCTGGTCTAGTTACTCCCCATGGGAGCTTCCCCCTTCAGTCCATTATTCTGCCCCCCCTCCTGCTTCTGGGTGTGAGAGAATGTCCACATGCTGTGTGTCTAGTGTTCACCACACAGCTCCCCCCTCCCCGAACACCCAGAAGGGGCTGAAACCCCTCGGTCCTTTGGGCTCAAGTCGGCACCCATGGCGGCTGCAGCGGGGGGTTGGTGCACGGCCCCCATTTGTGCTCAGGATCATGACAGTGCCCCCTCTCAAAGGGTTGAGCCCAGACACGCTGGGGCAATATCAAGAAAGAAAAAAAAAAAAAAGAGGACCCACCTACAAAGAAGAAACCCCCCCAACAAGAAAAACAACCCATCCGGGGTGGGAGGAGGGGGAACCCAGACATGGAGGGACCGAACCCAAGACAGAAAAACAAACAAACAAACAAAAAAAAGTCATGACCCACAACCTGAACAGATATGGCAGCACAGAACTCTAGGCCCACTGGATAGTAGAAAAGGCAGTTTGTGTGGCCAACCAGAGTTCCAGGACCACTGGAATATGTGGTGGAACACATTCAGTGGCCTCCCAGAGTTCTTGAGCCACCCGAGCAGATGGCGTAGCCCGTCGAGTGGCCTCCCAGAGTTCATGAGCCACCCAACCAAATGATGTGGTCCATCCGGTGGTCTCCCAACATCCCTGAGCCACCAGGCTGTGGGGCACAAGCCCCCCGCTTCCCAGGAGGCTGTAGCTGGAACCCGTGCCCCCAGCACAACACCAGATCTCCAGTGGGGATGAGGCAGAACAGGAGCTGCGGAATGTTGACTCCTGACGATGATTGCTGGCCAACAGAGGAGCCAGACGGTGATGGCAGCTGACCAGCAAGGAGACCAGATAAGGGGAGACACTGCTAAGCCGATGCCTCCAGTGAAGAAGGGGAACTCATGATGACCTCAGCCGACCGTGGCGAACCCTCCACAACCTTAGACCATGGCGGGAACCCTCAACAACCTCGGGTGGAGACGGAGGACCCTCAATGACCTCAGGTGGAGACGGAGGACCCTCAATGGCCTCGGATGGAGGCGGAGCACCCATGGGACCTTGGATGGAGCCGGACCACCCATGGCAGCCTCGGATGGAGGCGCAGCACCCATGATGACCTTGGGTGGAGGCGGAGCACCCACAGCGACCTCAGACAGAAGTGGGGGACCCACGGAGACCTCTCATGGAGAGAGGGGATCCATGGAGACCTCTGGCGACAATGGAGGACCTGTGATGACCTCAGGCAACCCAGGTGAGGACTCGAGATGGGGAGAAGAAACTTGCACCAGGTTACTACCACCGGCAGCAGTGGAGCCCGGCAAGAAGAAATCAGGAGCAGCCAACGACTGCGACTGGTTTTCCTCACCAAGAGCTAAGCAAGATTCCTCTAATACTGATAGTGTGAAGACAAAGAAGAGAACTTTCCTCAGCTCAAGTTCCATTGCTGTCTAGGACTCCAGCGACTCTGGCTGGGATGTCTTGACTCCATTCATCTGGTGCTTCCACCCTGGCTCGGCCACCTCAGACGGGAAGGAAGAGAAAAACACCAGAACATAGTTACCGGCAGTGGTGGAGCTCATCGAGGAGAATTCAGGAGCAGAGGACATCTAGCAGAGGACATCTGCAGCCAGTTCTCCTCACCGTGAGCCAGACAAGGTTTCTCTAGATTTGCAGGTGTTAGAACAGAATACAGTACTTGCCTGGACTCCTAGTTCCACCACCGCCCAGGACTCTGGCGACTCTGCTGCGACAACCCCATCAGCAGGCGTGATGATGGATGCAGCCTCAGAACCTCCAGGTGTGGTGACCGATGCAAGTGGAACTCACAATGTGGCGGAAGAAGCTGAAGGTTGCCTCACCAATGATGTTGGCTCCCATCCGGCTGAAACCATGAGACACTCTACTGTCGGCTCAGATTTCAGGATGCAAGTAACATTCTCCTCCCATCTGGTGTGTGGCTGCGGGGCTGGAACTGCATCTTCCAGGGTCACAGACTTCTTTGACGTCTGGTGGGTCCATCCCAGGACCGGCGGGCACTCAGGGAACACAGGAGGAGACATGGGGAAGGCAGGTGAGGAGCAGGTGACAGCAGCAGGCAGCAAGGACTCAGCTAGCGTGTGCTGCTGATGCTGAGCCTCTCCATCGGGAGTAAGGCAAGGCATTTCATCTTCAAATATAGTAGAATGAAAAGGTACTTGCCTTAATTCCCATGGTGTGTTGGTATCTGCTGCCGAGTAACCTCCAGAAGTGGAAACTGACACTGGTGGACCTCCCAGCGTGGTGGCTAATGCTGGAGGTTGCCTCATCGCTGGTGCAGGGACCCATGCAGCTGAAGCCAAGGGACACTCCTGTCGGCTCAGTCTTCAGCGCACAGGGGGTGCTTCTCTCCCTGAACATGGCTGTGGGGCTGGAATGGAATCCTCCAGGGCCGCAGGCCCCTCTGTCATCTGGCGGCTCTTTCTCAGGACCGGCGGACACACAGAATACATAGAGGCGGACACGGGAGAAGCAGTTGAGGGAAATATAACAGCAGCTGGCGGTAAGGACTCAGTTAAATTAGGCTGCTGTTGCTGAGCCTCGTCACCGAGAATAAGACAAGGCATTTCATCAAATAGTGTTTGAGAATGAAAATGTACTTGCCTTATTTCCCGGGGCATGATGGTAGCTGCTGCTAAAGACCCAAGTGAATCCCTCTTTATGGCTGCAGTGGGCGTGGGCACCATTGTAGAAAATGAATGGGATGGCCCTGCAGACATGCTGATGGTCCGCCACTCAGCAGGAGGAGGTGACGCCGTGGAGGAGGAGGAGACTGCTGCGGTGGACAGAGAGGAGGTGACTGACATGGCAACCGAGGGGAAACAGTTCAGGAATAGCGAGGAGGCTGCTGCTGCAGTTCTCCAGAGCAGCGAAGAAGAGACTGCTGGGAAGGCGGAGGCTGCGAAGGTCACTGGGCAAAGAGGAGGAGGGGGCTGAGACACCGGCGTAAAGAGCTGCTCATTTGTTGGCACAGACCTCGGCGCAGATGGTTTGTTGGACCTCCTCCCATGGAGTTGCTGAGAAGCTGATGGAGCTTGAACTGGAGCTTGGGGCTGGTGAGGACCCAATGGCAATGAAGTCCGGGAACTCTCTCTCCTCGGCGCCGACCTTGATTCGCTGACGGTGCTCTTCCAGCAATACTCCTACTGCAGATCCTCCATCAGGAAAATCCTCGGCATGTAACACAAGCCAAGGATAGCACTGCACAGCCGCCTCCGAGAGACCCAAACACTACAGAACGTCTTGAGGGGTGAAAGATTGATGAGCGTCCACAATATATTTGTCCATCTCCATAAGAGCTGTGCGAAGCTCCCACCCCAAACTCAGTGCACACTGATAATGTCCTTCTGTCATAAAACGCAGCATAGGACACCAAACACCATCTGTGAGTCTGCAACATTTATTAACGTAAACACGAACATCACATACAACACATTCCATATAAAGAGATACTCGGAGCACAGGAGTAGAACAGGGCTACACATCAACAGGTGCATAGAATAACCTGGGACACAGGTTAAGGCGTGAAGAAACATTGGGAGGGGAAAAGAGATTCAACCAGCCAGAGTCACAGCCGAAAGGAAGTGGGGCTAACTGCTGGGAATGAGGAAAAGAGAAATTATACCTTGATAGAGCTCACCCATTCACCTCCACGCAAAATACTCTCACTCAGGAAAGGTTGATTCCTTTGAAGAGGATAACAGTAGGACACAACAACGGAAGACATCATCATGCCCTTAAATAGATACATGGTATAATGGAACAATGAATGGCAGGTGTGGGTACATGAACAAGGAAATAATCAAAACAAGTGACAGCTGTGCAACCCGCAAAACAGTTTGACAGCCGGAAGCTGCACAGCACTGTCAAAACAAAAGAACAGACCTGAAACAAAATATTAAAACAAGAATAAGATAACACAACCCCAAGATGTAAATAATACTATAAATACAAAATGACACAATGGACAGGACAATAAGGATGAGACTAAGAATACACACACTCATAACTACACAGAGACCAAATACAGCAGATCATAATAACCAAAGAAACAACCAAACAGAAAAAGACTAAACTAGAAAAGCACTTATAGAGCGCATACCTCCGCCAAGGCTCCTTCTGCTTGTCATGGATCACCTCCAAAATGTAATGGGTTTGTGTGCAGGCCTATAGCCACTTGTGGTGAAAATGGCATCAAAGTCTGTCCATTAGTTTTGGAGTATTGTTGCTAACACACTGTGAGAAGATAAGAGCCTTGGCTGAGGTATCCATTCTCAGATCATCACCAAAATATAATGGGTTCCTCTCTAGCCCAAGAACCACCTCTGGTGAAAATTTCATCCAAATCCATCCAGTACTTTTTGTGTAATCCTGCAGCACAAATACAAACAAAGCCCTTGGTGGAGGTATGCACTCTCAGATCATAACCAAAATCTAATCATCCGTTCCCCGTGCCATTACACACCTTTCCTGAAAATTTCATCAAAATTCGTTCATAACTTTTTGAGTTATGTTGGTAACTATCAAACAAACAGACAGACAGACAGACAGACAGACAGACCCCAGTAAAAAATATTACCTCCTTGGCAGAGGTAACTAGAACGGGAAACTGAGCACGGCCCTCAACCGTGCTCAGGATCATGACGGGAGGTAGGGTTGGAGTAAGTGTGCGTAGGCACAATACATTTAAACAGTTATTTTCTTCCAACACATACGTACACTTCTTTACCTTAAATGGGGTCATTGGCTGCACTTTTTCCACATTCTAACAGCTCACACTTGTCTTAATGAAATGTTTGTGACATATTTGAAGAATTTGTTTGCAAAAACAGATAAGACCAGTTGTTTTAATATTGAGAAAAACAACTTTTCATCTGTTGGTTTATATGTGTTAGCATTTCCAATTCAGATTCTAAGACATGATCACTTGAAATATGATACATGTTGTACTCCCTACAACAAGTAGGGAGTACAACATGAAGCAACTTCCCATGTAAACAAGCCCCGCTTCGTGTCTTTCTCTTTTTGAAATGGACCTGTATTGTGTTATTCAGACTGTACTTTTGCTTCTGCTGGTCTCTGTAATGAAGCTACAAGTCCAGCAGTACATACTTCTGCATATGACGAACAGAGGGAGACAGCAGGATGATACAGACCAGTTCTGTTTTACTCCCGCCATGTCTTCTGCTAGCTGCTATAAAGGCGGAAATACATCACGTCGACATGTGGCTGACGTATAGACATGCGCAGTAAACATATTTTCTACCCAAACTTCGGAATAACTGTTAAAATGTGCACCAATCAGATTAATCAATTCAATTCAACATTATTTATATTGCGCCATTTACAACAACAGTCATCTCATAGCACTTTCAACTGTAGGGGAAACCTCCACAATTGCGACAATTAACAATTGGCATAACCCACCCGTCTCAATTGGAAGGAAGTTTTGATCGGAATGAGTGTGATCGGGTCAGAATATTCAGATTGGCATGTTTACATGAAGCCTTTTTATTCCAATCAGGCTTTTAATCCAGTTACTTGTGTCCATGTAAACATGGCTACTGTCAGCGAATCTTCTCTCCTCTCTTTTTTCTTTTTTCTTTACAAATTGTGAGGGAAAACTATCCAGTTGAAGGCATTTCACAATAATAGCACATAACAGACACAGCAAAAATGACTTTTATTTTTACATAACTCATGATGTATTGAGTTATGATGATGAAAATAAATTCACACTCCTTCAGCCTTCAGTCACGTCTGATGAATCCAACATTTATAGCGCAGGTGATTAATTTTAAGGTTATTGAGCAGGAATTCAAGGATTGCTTCTCTTTTTTAAGGCCAATTAAGGCGTCGATTTTAGATAATCACATAAAAGACTTTTTATGGACCTGTAGACACTAATGAGGAGGGTGTTTTTCTCCTTGTTTGTGTTCTTGTAGAGAAATTCTCTCCACAAAACAACCATACGTATATGAACGCAAATGAATCTGTCCACGCAGAATTAAACTCACCATTTTCTTCTGTGATTTGGAACTGTTCATGTTTTACTGAGGGTGGGGAGGAGAAGCAGGACGCTGCAGCTCTCCGTGCTCTCCACATGTGCTACACAGAGGCTCATTGTTTCTCCATGTGTGTGAGCTGCTGTCGGATGTGACGCATGGTCGACAACATAATAAATTATATATATACAGTATATATATATATATATATATATATATATATGTAGAGGATGCCTTTCACAGACGAGACTGAGTTTATTTCTCAGGATAGGTTTATTGAAGGGTTACATCCTCTATCAATCACAGAATCTCAAAAAAAGAGAGAGAACAATCGTCCTTCACGGTTCTTATACTCTCCCCAAGTCACACACCCCCAACCTACAGTCCTTTAGCAAACATACAGCCCCCAAGACTCCTTGGCGTCCCCATTGTCTCTTATCCTTCTAGCCTCCGGGGCTCCTGCTGGGACATTCTCTCCAACTTCCCATCTCCTGCCAGACCAACTTCACACCTCCCGTAGGTCTCTGCAGGGTCAGGTCCTCTTTGTCCATTAAGACGTGAAGCCTCCAAAATATGCACCGTCATGCCTGCTAGGTATATGTGGGGAATATGGATACAATATATGCGCCCTAAACATGCGCCATATAACCCCCCCAAACGTCTAAATAAGGGCAAAGTACACCCCAATATGCATAGAATCATCTCATATCACACAGAACAGAAAATGGCACAACATATCACACTTCCGACTGCTTGGGCTTCAACCTCCTGCCATATCTGCTGTAAGCAGGTTTCGATCTGACTGTAGCCGTTTCTTGCATCTGTGGATTAGAGTCGTTAGTACATCCTTGTGAAGGCTTAGAACAGTGTCTCCCCGGCGGCCTGCCGCGACGGGGGGCCCTGGCTAACTGCACTTGTTCATCAGCCAAAACAAAAGCGGGTTTGAGTCTGTTAATGCAGACTAATTCCCTCCTGTCACCCAAATCGAGCAAAAAATGTTTTTCCCCAGTTTCCAACACTCTGAATGGTCCATCATAAGGCTGTCTTAAACCTGGCCTCTGAGCGTCGTGTCTGACAAAGACAAATTCTGCGTTCTTTAAGGTCTTAGGCACAAAAACGCGTGGGAAACTGTGATGAACTGGGCCGGGGAGGGTGTTTGATCCCGTGTCGCTCTGCAGCAGCTGAGCGGGTGGGCGATTTGGTGCAGGGTTCTCTGGAAGGAATTCGCCCGGTAACCGGAGGGGTTGGGCAAAAACTAGCTCAGCCGGAGAGGCTTGCAAATCTTCCTTAGGTGCTGAACACAACCCTAATAAAACCCATGGAAGTTTATCAACCCAATTTGTGTCTGTGAGAGCCGCTCTGAGGGCTGCTTTCAATGACCGGTGAAAGCGTTCGCACAAACCGTTGGCTTGGGGGTTATAAGCGGTAGTGCGGGGAATTTTCACCCCCAGACTGAGTGCCATGGATGACCAGAGCTCGGAAACGAATTGGGGGCCCCTGTCAGACGTTATGTCTGACGGGACTCCAAAGCGCGTGACCCAAGCCGTCAAAAACGCGCGTGCAACGTCTGCTGCTGTAGTTGACGCCAGGGGGACCGCTTCTGGCCAGCGCGTGGTGCGGTCCACCATGGTTAGAAGGTGTGTGAACCCCTGTGACAACAGGAGGGGTCCCACCAAGTCGATATGCACGTGGTCGAAGCGTTTGGCCGGGATGTGAAAAGGTTCTAAGGGGGCCCGCGTGTGCTTGTGTATCTTTGCTCTTTGACACGCTGCGCTGGCTGCGGCCCATTCTTTGACCTGTTTACGCAGCCCCGGCCAGACAAATTTTTCTCCCACCATTTTGATCGACGCGCGAACCCCCAGATGTGCCAGCGAATGGATTAAATCAAAAACGCGGCGGCGCTACGCAGCTGGGACCACGGGGCGCCCCCGCCCCGTGGAGACATCACAGGTTAGAGGGGGCACACCTATCTGCTGCACCCTGTGCTCCAGCCTTAGCCCTGTTGGCCCAGACTGGAGCGCGCGCACATCCGCATCGCTAACCTGCTAGGCGGCCATGGCTGCATAATCTAAGCCCATGCAGACCGGGTCTGCGAGCGCTTCCGCGCCGCAAGCCTGGCCCGCATCCACGGTCACCGTGTCTGCCCCCTGGGGGCCTGGCGTTGCAACTGCGTGCGAGAGACAATCTGCCACTACATTGTGTTTACCCACCAAGTGTTGAATGTCGGTGGTAAACTCCGAAATTGCGGCCAGCTGTCTCTGCTGTCGGCCCGACCAAGGCTCTGAAATCTTGGCCATTGCAAATGTTAATGGTCTGTGGTCTACAAACGCGGTGAAACGGCGCCCTTCCAGCCAGAACTGGAAGTGGCGGATGGCCAAATGCAGGGCTAAAAGTTCCCTATCGAACGCGCTGTATTTCCGCTCGTTATCGCGCAATGTTTTGCTGAAAAACGCAAGCGGTTGCCAGCTCCCTGCTACTAGTTGCTCGACCACTGCCCCAACTGCTACGTCGGAAGCGTCCGTGGTTAGCGCCATGCGAGCTGTTGGCACCGGGTGTGCCAATAACACAGCGTTCTCCAGGGCCGACTTGACCTGGGAGAAAGTGCACTCCCGTTCCGGGGACCACTCAACCTTATTTACAGGTTTTTGCTTCTTAAGTGCCGCGTACAGTGGGTGCATGAGCTGTGCCTCGCTGGGGAGGAAACGGTTATAAAAATTGACCATCCCCAAAAATTCTTGCAATGCTTTAACTGTCTGCGGTTGGGGAAACTCCGTTATCGCGCATACTTTATTGGGCAGCGGGACCGCTCCTTCTGGAGAAACGCGGTGGCCCAAAAAATCGATTTGCGCTACCCCGAACTGGCATTTCGCTGGGTTAATTATTAACCCATGCTCTGTCAGCCTCTGAAAAACCGCTGTGAGGTGGCGTTTGTGTTCGTCTTCGGTATGTACTGGCTACTAAAATATCATCCAAATAGACGAACACGAAAGGGAGGCCGCGCAACACCGCATCCATCATACGTTGGAACGTCTGTGCGGCGCCCTTGAGGCCAAAAGGCATGCGCAAAAATTCGAAAAGCCCAAAGGGGGTTATTACTGCCGTTCTGGGTATGTCTTGAGCGCAGACTGGGACTTGGTGATAACCGCGCACCAAATCTATTTTGGAAAAGATGCGCGCCCCCGCCAAATGTGCCGAAAAATCCTGGATGTGCGGAATCGGGTAGCGGTCGTGTGCTGAAGCATTATTTAACCTGCGGAAATCACCGCAAGGCCACCACGAGCCGTCGGCCTTAGGAACCATGTGCAGCGGTGAAGACCAAGGGCTGTTAGAGCGCCTAATGATGCCCAGTTTTTCCAAGTTGGCGAATTCCTCACGCGCGATAGTCAGTTTAGCTGGGTCCAAGCGCCGAGCTTTTGCAAAAACAGGGGGGCCAGAGGTAGTTATGAAGTGCTCGACCCCGTGTTTGGCTACTGACGCTGAAAATGTTGGGACCGTGAGTGCTGGGAACTGATTGAGTAGTGCATGAAACTTACCACCCGCAGCTGTGACATTGGGATGTGCAGAAGGCGGGGCCACCCGAGCTGTACAGGAGATAGAGTGGAAAGACAGTGCATTTACCATACGTCTATTAGTAAGATCAACTAATAAACCATTTGAGCACAAAAAATCAGCACCTAGCATGTTATTGCTAACTGCAGCTACGACGAAAGTCCACTCGAAGGTGCGACCGTGGAAGGATAGGAGGAGCGTCCTCTCCCCATAGGTTTTGATTGTCGAGCCGTTTGCCGCTAGCACCAGGGGTCCGCTGGAAGGCACCAGCAGGTCCGTGTAGGAAGGCTTGACGAAACTCAGCTGGGAGCCTGTGTCCACCAGGAAATCCTTCCCTGAATTCGTGTCCGTCACGAAAAGCAGCATGTTCTTCGCGCCGAGAGCAGCAGCTGCTACCGACTCTCGGTCTTGGCATTTCCCTGGCGCTTGTATCGGCACGGTGGGATGCATCTGCGCGCCCTCTCGGTGAAACATCGATGGTAAAAGCAGAGGGTGCCGTCCGCTCCGCTTCTCCTGGTCTCTGCCACTGCTGACGTCAGTGGGTCCGGTGCTGCGGCCTCTGGTCTCCCCTCGTCTCGCGGGGATGCGTTCAGCTCCATTGCCGCCGTCGTGGCTGCGTGTCGTCTATGGGCGTCGACGAGCCGCTGTGCTTCCAGGCCCAGCCCGTGGTAGTCACGGTTGTTGAGCAGCTGTGAGCTGGCCAGGGTGACTCTCACTGCTGGCGGTAGTGTTCTGAGGAAGAGGTGGGCGAAGATAAAATTGTCGTTGTCTTCGCCTCTCAGGTTCATCATCCTCGCCATCAGATCTGCCGGCCTGTCTGCTTCGCCTTGTGTTAGCGCCAGAAGCTTCTCTGCCCGCTCTCCCTGCGAGGGGGTGAAGGCACGAATGAGGGCGGCTTTCAGTGCACCATACTTGTCGTCCTGGGGCGGGTGGTTGGTCAGGCTCTCCACCCGCTGCACTGTGAGGCTGTCCAGCTTCGCGACGACATGGTAGAACCTCGTTGCGTCCGCTGAAATTCCCCAAAGGTGGAACTGCGCCTCCACAGTGGTAAACCAGGAGCGCGGGTTATGTTGCCAGAAATCGTGCAGCTGTAGTGTGGTAGCTGCGTTAACCCGACTGGCTCCTGAAGAGTCCGGTGTGGGAAGATCGTCGCCACCGGCCATAATTTGTCATAGGTCACCAGTGTAGAGGATGCCTTTCACAGACGAGACTGAGTTTATTTCTCAGGATAGGTTTATTGAAGGGTTACATCCTCTATCAATCACAGAATCTCAAAAAAAGAGAGAGAACAATCGTCCTTCACCGTTCTTATACTCTCCCCAAGTCACACACCCCCAACCTACAGTCCTTTAGCAAACATACAGCCCCCGAGACTCCTTGGCGTCCCCATTGTCTCTTATCCTTCTAGCCTCCGGGGCTCCTGCTGGGACATTCTCTCCAACTTCCCATCTCCTGCCAGACCAACTTCACACCTCCCGTAGGTCTCTGCAGGGTCAGGTCCTCTTTGTCCATTAAGACGTGAAGCCTCCAAAATATGCACCGTCATGCCTGCTAGGTATATGTGGGAAATATGGATACAATATATGCGCCCTAAACATGCGCCATATATATATATATATATATATATATATATATATATATATATATATATACATTCATGAAAGTATGTGTTTCCATTGAGAAATGTATTCAATAAATAATAGTTTGAAAAATAAAATAATTAAAATGAACTTCATTAATTTCCATGTGTTTCAAGATATAACTGCGGGGAGCAGCTGAAGGGCCCCATGTGGCTCCGGAGCTGCAGGTTGCCAACCTCTGGCCTAGCCCATACCTTGACAGTGCTGCCTTGAGAGCTCTTATTATGTAAAAATCTGGAGGAAGTCAACATGATAATGGCAGTACTTTCCTTGCTGTCATAGTCATTATAAACATGTACAGTATTATACAAGCCCCTGTTCTGATTTGAGAACATCTATACTGAACAAACAGTTAAAAGAGACACATTTTCACATTTAAATCCTTCCATATTTATTTCAGAGCATTTTTAAAATAGTAAAATCTTACCTATGAAATCTCATCGATGAAATATTATGCCTTCTTTAGTTTTCTTTATAATTTGGTACAGCAGCCATATGTGGCACAAAAGTCCGACATCTCCAGTTATCTGAATGACCCGCTTAACTTTTAGAACCCTGTACCAATATGACGGCAGTATTTGTCGTATGCTGAGATGCTGGATGTCACATCACAGTCGGCTAACTTCTGGTTAGCATTTCACTCAGTCTCTCGCTTTAATGTTTAACTAAATGTAATCTAAGGTCCAAATGTCCACATAGTATGACATCAATACTCCATCAAACTGATTTGAACACCCAGAATTAAATATAATGAGGAGTTTACACATGGACAGTGTGTACAGCACCAAAGACTGTCCGGACGGGTGCTACAGTGCATCCGGAAAGTATTCACAGCATTTCATTTTTTCCACATTTTGTTCTGTTACAGCCTTATTCCAGAAGGGATTAAATTATTTTTTTCCCTCAAAATTCTACACACAATACACCATAATGACAATATGAAAAGTTTTGTTGTTGTTGTTGTTGTTGTTGTTTTTTTAGATTTTTGCAAATTTATCAATAATTTAAAAAAAAACAAAACTAAGAAATCACATGTACATAAGTTTTCATAGCCTTTGCTCAAAACTGAGCTCAGTTGCATCCTGTTTCCACTGGTCATCCTTGAGATGTTTCTACAGCTTCATTGGAGTCCACCTGTGGTAAATTCTGCTGATTGGACATGATTTGGAAAGGCACACACCTGTCTATATAAGGTCCCACAGTTGACAGTGCATGTCAGAGCACAAACCAAGCATGAAGTCAAAGGAATTGTCTGTAGACCTCCGAGACAGGCTTGTCTTGAGGCATGAATCTGGGGAAGGGTACAGAAAAATTTCTGCTGCTTTGAAGGTCCAAATGAGCACAGTGGCCTCAACCATCCCTAAATAGAAGAAGTTCGGAAACACCAGGACTCTTCCTAGAGCTGGTCGGCCATCTAAACTGAGCGATCGGGGGAGAAGGGCCTTAGGCAGGAAGGTGACCAAGAACCCGATGGTCACTCTGTCAGAGCTCCAGCATTCCTCTGTGGAGAGAGGAGAGCCTTCCAGATGAACAACCATCTCTCCAGCAATCCACCAATCAGACCTGTATGGTAGAGTGGCCAGACGGAAGCCACTCCTTCATAAAAGGCACATGGCAGCCCACCTGGAGTTTGCCAAAAGGCACCTGAAGGACTCTTAGACCATGAGAAGCAAAATTCTCTGGTCTGATGAGACAAAGATTGAACTCTTTGGCGTGAATACCAGGTGTCATGTTTGGAGGAAACCAGGCACCGTTCATAACCACGGCAATGGTGGTGGCAGCATCATGCTGTGTGGAAGTTTTTCAGTGGCAGGAACTGGGAGACTAGTCAGGATAGAAGGAAAGAAGAATGCAGCAATGGACAGAAAATTCTGGATTAAAACCTACTCCAGAGCACTCTTGACCTCAGACTGGGGTGACGGTTCATCTTTCAGCAGGACAACGACCCTAAGCACACAGCCAAGATATCAAAGGAGTGGCTTCAGGACAACTCTGTCAACACACTTGAGTGGCCCAGCCAGAGCCCAGACTTGAATCCAATTGAACATCTCTTGAGAGATCTGAAAATGGCTGTGTACCGACGCTTCCCATCCAACCTGATGGAGCTTGAGAGGTGCTGCAAAGAGGAATGGGCCAAACTGCCCAAAGATAGCTGTGTCAGGCTTGTGGCATCATATTCAAAAAGACTTGAAGCTGTAATTGCTGCCAAAGGTGCATCAACAAAGTATTGTGCAAAGACTGTGAACACTTAGTGATTTCTTAGTTTTTTATTTTAATAAATTTGCAAAAAAAAAATTGCAAAAAAAAAAATTGCAAAAAAAAAAATTGCAAAAAAAAAAAAAAAAAAAAAAAATATATATATATATATATATATATATATATATATAAACCTTTTTCACATTGTCATTATGGGGCATTTTGTGTAGAATTTTGAGGAAAAAAAAAATTTAATCCGTTTTAGAATAAGACGCTGGGATAGGCTCCAGCTCCCCCGCGACCCGATAAGGATTAAGCGGAAGAAGATGAATGAATGAATGAATGAATGAATAAGGCTGTAACAAAACAAAATGTGGAAAAAGTGAAGCGCTGTGAATACGTTCTGGATGCACTGTATGTCCAGGCCACAACTTCTGCTAAAACAGGAAGGGCCGTGGGGGCCTTAATTTCCATTCAGAAATTTTGATCCATTAATTGCACTACAGTAATTATTTATGTTAATGTGTTAATATTCCCAAGACTGGTAAATTTGCATTTATTCTTGCTTCTCTTATTTTTTTTTCATGCAATGTTGAGACTTTATTCCTATATTTGCACTGTATTATAGTAAATCTGGATTTTTTAAAATTATAAATGCATGATGGATGCTGAAAAGTTCATAGGCTGCAAAAGTTCATAGTGGTCAAATTTGACCAAATGTGGTTTATTTTTCAACATCTCCCTTTCGGTCCACATACTTCTTCCATCGGTGTTGCAGAGCTTGGATCCCTGTGGTTAAAAATAAACCACATTTGGTCAGATTTATCACTATGAACTTTTCAGCCCCTGTATGATGTTTTTCTTTTAAATTTGCATGTTTTGATCAATTAGTTTTTTCCTTGTAAATTAGAATTTTTTTATATATATGATTTTGGAACATTATTATACATTGTTACATTTTTTGACATGTTTGAAATTATGTTTCTTCATTCTTTGTGCCTTGTAATTAAATACATTTTTCTTTGAATTTTTGACTTGAATTCACAGCTTCTGTTTCTTCTATTCCTTCCAACTTTGCAACTTGTCAACATTTTTCCCTCGACTTTCCATTTTTCCAATTTCTTTTCTTTTAAAAAATATTTTTTATTCATTTTAAATGTGCTATTTTTCTCCTGTAATTTTGCAACATTTTCTAAAAAAACAAACAACAAAAAAACAAAACAAAACAAAACAAAAAAAAAAACAGGAAAAAACATGATAAAATAATTGTTTATTTACCCCCCCGCAGTATAATGGCAGTGGGTACAAACGAGCACTGGAAGCATTTCTTTTTTTTTTTTTTTACACATTTTTTGTTTTCTTATGCAGTTAGTGATTGTTATATACACATGACTTGTTTCCTTATAAAGCTGATTTTTTTTCTAATGATTTTTTTTTACTTTTCGTGTAAATTCAAGATTTTTTTCTTAGAATTTTACCCTTGCTTCAGATTAGAGCAACAGCCTAAAAAATGCTCGTACACATCCCTGAACTCTGATGTAGGGTTTTTTTTTTTACATCTGAAGCATGGCATACCCATGCATGTTTTCCTCTTGTTCTTGTTTTGTTTATTTGTGTTTTCCCCCCACATATTATGCATGGTGTGATTTTTTTTTTTTAAATATAGCTGCAGCACTCATGTCAAAACTCATTAGGAAAGGCATTTGTTATGTTTTGTATATTTTTCTATTCCTCTGATAATTTCACAGATTCTTATGCTAGTCTTACATCATAAACTGTGACTGTCCTATTAAAAAACAAGCCCCCAGGCCATTTGTGCAACAATGATAATACAAAGAGATAATGGCTTTATATTATAGAGCCACAAAAGTTTCCAGGGATGAGATCAAAAGGGATTTAAGAGTTGACGAAAAAAAAAAATAAAAAATCATTGCCTATAATATAAAGGATAAGACTATTTTTAATGAGTTTTCAATAATAATTGCCCTTGTTTTGTTTTTTGTTTTTTTCCCTTCGAGTCTCCTTGGGAACAAATGTTCCTTTCTTGGCTTATACAGGACAGGGGTCACCACTCCTCTCTGCCCACCTTTCCCCATTCTATTATGCTGAGCACCAAGCTAGAGAGCAGAAAGTACCATTTTTACCTGGTCTTTGAACCCCAGCCTCCCGGGTGTGGGGCTGGTGCTCAACCTACTGAGCCACATATTGACAGAAATGTTCAGAATTAATAGCAGCATGGTGGTACTGCTGGAAGTTTCCTGGTTCGAATCCCCAGGTTGGCAGGGATAGGAACCTTTTTAATGTGGAGTTTGCATGGCTTAACTGTACTGTGTGGGATTACTCCAGGGGCTCCAGTCTCCTCCCACAACCCAAAGACTGCCTGTTAGGTTTTTTATTGGTGATTCCAAGTATTTGTCTCTGATAAGCCCATATAATAGAGAGTTAATGTAGTTACTAGTTAAGTACCTTGAGTGTTCTTTGAGATTAGAAGAAGCACTATCCTGTATGAATACAGGTCCTTATCCCATGTAATTATTCATGAGTAATAATATACTGAAAGGCATTAAAAATACAATATTGTGTCAAATTTAGAAGGTGGTGTAAGGTGTCACTGATTAAAACATAAATGAAGATACATGTTTATTAGCTAATGGCCCAAGAGATCAGTAGATCATCTGAAGGTACAGATATACAAGAAAACTTAATGCTTAATGATTTCTGTTGATTTTGTCATACATTAATAATGTGTGAGTGTGTGTGTGTGTGTGTGTGTGTGTGTGTGTGTGTGTGTGTGTGTGTGTGTGTTTGTGCGCGCATGTGTGCGTGTGACCTCCTTCTGCTGCCAGCAAAGCCTCAATTCCACCTGGGACTGACGCCACTAAGTTGTCAGTTTGACGCTGAGGAATGTGGTCCCGTTCAGCGAGCAGCGCCGCCTCAAGATCAGCATGATTTGTATTGGCGCAGGATCCTGACTGCATACACCCTGACAGAAACAAAAACCTGCATTTGGAAAACTGAACGGCTAATTGAAGCAGCCTGGGACAAAAACTGAAACAAAACCTGCACCGACATAAGGATTTGTGTGTGTGTGTGTGTGTGTGTGTGTGTGTGTGTGTCCCAGGAAGTGGAGAAGATTATTGCACTGGCCCCAAGTTGACATTGACCTTGCCATTATTTTTGTGGGCATGTAGGCTGTTTACTTGTATGATGTCGGTATGGATGGTGTAAGGAGATTTGTCAGTTTGGTGGAGGCTACTGTGAGCATGCACATTTTTGTGGAAGGGGTTTGGACTGACAGCTGTGCTCTGCAGATTTACTAGCACTGACACAGAATCTACCATTTAAAAAAATAAAGAAAACACCCTAAAGCAATTTGTCTTTCTTTTGTGGTTGCTGAAATACCAACATGTGATATATATAATAAAATAATCAGCCACAATTTCAGCAACAGAGGGAAAAAAGGCAGAATGGAAAAAAAAATGTAAAGGCGAGCAAAGACCATCATTATCAAAATACAATTTCTTTAGGAGAAAGGCTCATATAGGCTCTGTGTTCTGTAATTTTTGACGGTTCTTTGAAGCCTTTCATTCTTCAATAGGTGGCAGATTTGCCACTTGTGATTCTGGTAATCAGTGAATTGAATAGCCTATTCTGCTGTTTTCTTGATGAGAAAAGACTGTGGAAGTGCTGCGAGCTGCTGTGCCAGTAAACAGCAATGGCTCCATCAGAGAGCGAGGGAGCATGTTGTGTGATCAGTGCAGTTTGTTTGCTTATTTACCAGCAGCAGGGTTACACTAGCACTTCCTTCTACCAAATTCCATAAGTCTTATTGGAGGTGTGAGAACTGGTGCAATGAAGAAAACTCTCAAAATTAGGTGTGGATCCAAATTGCCTTCTTCAACATTGGTCTTACTGGAGGATGCACGCTCCCACAAATAACATTTGGAGCAGTTTAATATTAGGCTATAGCGGTGCTTTATGTTGGCTGATATGCACTGGTACAAAGTAGCAGAACATTTAAGTGTTATACCCCCTTAACACATGGGCTAGAGATCATTGAATGATGACAAAATGGTGGTGGGGGGGGGGGGGGTAGAAGAGCATGAGAAACCCCTCAAATATGTATAAACTTCTTTGGTTCCCCAACAAACTCTCAATGATTCCTCAGCAATCTCTACAGGTCTCTCAATGATCTTTCAATGATCTTTTAAAGATCTCTATAGAGCACCATGAAAATCTTGCAGTGATCTCCCAAACATTTACACAGAAACACCTTTTCTGAGGCTTTAAGAGATCAGACATATTTTTGCTCTCTCAGTCGTCACCCAACAGTGTTCCTGCTCTTTAAAGGGGACCTTATTGGAACATTTTCCAACATTCTGGGAGTCTCACAAGCTGCAGTACTCTTTCCTCTCTTCATCAGTTGCTCTTTGTGATTATTAATGGCACTTAGTTACATTACTCAGGCTGCACTACGTGATGCTGGTGTGATCATCAGGCGAGCGTGCTCCCCCTCCCCTCCTGTTCCTGTCTTCTCAGCCCCGGAGGATCAGCCACACTTGTGTGATTACATACCTGCTACATCCTGATGACCCAGCGTATTTAAGACCCAGCGTGTGGAGAACCCATCGCTGGATCATTAGGGTTTGCAACCACAAACTATGTCTAAGCCTTCTACTTTATCATTGTTCAGTTGATTTGTGTTTTCACGTCTCTGTCATTCTGTCTCTCAGGTTTTCTGCCACCCTCAGGTGTGCACTCCGGAGCTGATCACTCTTGACCAAGAAGACCAATGTCAGACGTCCACCCAGGTCACCGTCTTCCCCCTGTTTCCCTGGTCCACACAGGAGTTCCCTGCCAGGCTCCTCTGCTCATCGAGTAAGAGTGCTCTCCTATTATTATTCTCCCCTCCGGGAGATTCTGTCCCTAATCATCTCTTTTTGCTCTCTCCCTGTAGGCTGCATGTGCTTCAGCGGCACCCTTTTTTGTGTGAAATTTAAGTGTGCATTTTTGTGTTGCTGTTTTCTTTAGTTTTGCACTTTTATTTAGAGTTGGGTGTTTGGTTTAGTTTTCCGCAATAAACTGGCAAACTTTTACATCTGTGTCTGAGTGTTCATTCTGCCAGCTCTGCGTTTGAGCCTCACTTTCACTGAGTCATAACAGCTGGCCTATTTTTATTCACGTGCAGGTGTTAAAAACAGAGATGCAGATCTCCAACACTGAAGTACTGATGCAAAAGCGGCAAAAGATGGATAGATGTTTCATTATTCTGAAGTATAATATTGATAATATTATAGGGGCAACGCCTTGATCCGATGGAGGAGATAGGAGAGAGAAGGACGGTGGCTAAACTGTCATCTCTGCTGGAGTCCGAGTTCCACCCTATGCAGGACATACTGGATGCACTGAGGAGCTCATTTAGCAGCAGACTACATCATCCCAGGTGCACAACCGAGAGGTTTCGTAGGTCCTTCCTACCAACGGCTGTCAGACTGTACAACCTAAGCAGGGCTGCTCGCAGAGATAGCAAAAAGACGTAACAAACTAATAGTTTTTTTTTTTTTTTTTTTTTTTTTTTTTTTTTTGAATGCAAAAGATGCAATAGACTTACACAATGGTCCTCTCCGGCATACAACTAGGAACATACCGGTCGCTATGGAGGGTGAGAATATGTATGGGCACATAATCATACCATGTAGGATAACTAAATAGACGGTTATGCTGTTTCATCCCACCTAGCAACAATGCTCTGCACTGTGTGTGTTTATATATTTACATATTTATTCCATCTAGCTACAATGCTCTGCACTGGGTGTGTTTATATTTATATATCTATATATTTATTCCATCTAGCTACAATGCTCCGCACTGTGTTTTTATATATCTACATATTATTCCATCTAGCTACATTGCTCCGCACTGTGTGTGTTTATATACTTGCATATTTATTCCACCTAGCTGCAATGCTCCATACTGTGGGTGTTTATATATTTACATATTTATTCCATCTAGCTACAATGCTCTGCACTGTGTTCATATATTCATATATTTATTCCATCCAGCTACAATGCTCTGCACTGTGTGTCTGTGTGTGTGTGTGTGTATATATATATTTTATAGTAATATGTACATATGTATATTAGCTGCTCTTGCTTGCTTGTTTTTTCTTGCCTTCTGATTGTTGCTCTGAGTGTTGCTATCCCTGTGCTGTTGCAATCCTGGAATTTCCCCGTTGTGGGACTAATAAAGGCTAATCTTATCTTATCTTATCTTATCTTATAATGAATTATTTTGCCTTGTCTGCTGAAATCCAACATATCAAATTCCTTTTTGACTTCAGTCCCAGAGCATGACGTTTTTTTAAATTGTTACAAAAGTCCACATAATGTTTCAGAATATTATATTTACCACAGATTTCAGAATGCAGGCTAATATGTATTGATCTGCTAGTACTGGCCACAGATTCACACACCAACTGGTGAATAAGGGGAGTACAAGGCTTTAACTCCAGGTTATGCAAGTGATAAAAAAAAGGATACATTATGTGATCAAAATATTTGATTATTCCCTACCTCCGTTGTCTTTGACGATCCCAATACTTACTGAGAGCAGTTTTCAACTGTTGAATATAATTTCTGTGGCAGAACCAAATTATGATAAGCTCATAATCCACGAATATACATCAAAGTATACAACCCTTAGTTGTAGGTCAGGATCCCAAGGTGAACCTTTGTAGCAAGTCTGGTGATCCTACAGAGCTTTACATGTTCTATAGGGAGAACCAACATTAACTTTTGACCTGTTGACCCCAAACCTGTAGTCAGAGGTCATGGTCTCAGAGTGAATCTGTGTCCCAGGTTTTGTGTCCCTAGCTTTCTTTGTTGTTGAGATATAGTTTATTAGCCATTTTGATATTGACCTTTTATCTGGCAATCCCAAAACAATAGTCACACTTCAGGGTCACAGGGTGAGTCACATGGTGAACCTGTGTACTAAGTTTGGTGACCCTGACTTTACTTGTTGTTCAGTAATAAAGCATAGAGAATGTTAATCTTGACCCCAAAGCCATAGTCAGAGGTCAGGATCCCAAGGTGAACCTGTGTAGCAGGTTTGGTGACCCTAGCTTTCTTTGTTGTTGAGATATACTGTAGTTTATAAGCTATTTTGATGTTGACCTTTGAAATGCCAAAACCATAGTCATGCTTCAGGGTCACACAGGGTGAACCTGTGTACCAAGTTTGGTAACCCTAGCTTTACTTGTTGCACAGTAAAATAAGGCATATGGAATGTTAACCTTGACCCTTGACCTGTTGACCACAAACCCATCATCAGAGGTCACGATCCCAAGGTAAACTGGTGTTCAAGGTTTGATGACTCTAACTTTACTTTTTATAGTAATTGTAAATTTAGCATTTACCATAGTGCACCTGGAATGCTCACTTTGATCTTTGACCTCAAAACCATAGTAAGGTTAGGGTATAAATCGTCCAAGATGTGTATTAGATACAACTACTGCATTGATTTAAAAAGCCTACATCATTTCTTTCAGTAGTTATTGTGTTTTAGAAGATTTCGGGAAAATCTGACCTCTTACCTTTGACCTCAAGGTCATCCGATGAGAGTGAAATTGCAATATGTGCATCATCAGAGTATATCAAACCATGGTACCGAGTTTCAAAGCAATCGGAACAAAACTGTAGGAGGAGTTGATTTCACAAAAGTGGGACAGATGGACCGACAGACGGACAGACCACAGACGACAGACTGACCCATAGCATAATAAAAAAGGACTCAAAACTAGTGAGAAATTAGAGAAATATTCACTGAAGTCAATACAAGTGAGCACTGGCTCTTCTTTGTAAAGACTCCCATGCAGTCAGTCTATTAACAGCCTGTGGAGTTTCCGACTGCTGGAGGTCCAAGGCACTTTTACATTGGCGACACATTTCATACCTGGAGGTTGCATTCATCTTTCATATAGTCTATATGCTAGTTAGGTCTTTGCTTTGCCAAGTTAGCTACTCTACCCTGCGGTTAAAGGTGTGGAGGCATGACAGTTTTCTTAAATGAAACTGCCCTGCACTTGAACCCGATAGAACATTAGCTACAGAATTATACAGAAACAAGGAAGAATGATGCTGTCAGCAAAAATAAATATTAAAGAGAGCACGAAGGGCATTTCATTTCTGAAAATCTGAACCAAGGCTCAAGTTTTGTTACACTGTGTACATTTTTTCTGGTTTGGTTTCAAACTGCTCCTTATCCAGGCTAACTAAACAACTTTAAGTGACACACTTACGTCCGGCTGTCTTGAAGACATTTGTGCGCTTAGCACAGACTACGGTAGTTAGCAAACATGCTACTCACCCTCTGAGGAGTTTGCTGCAGGTCTTGGCACAACTCTGGAGAAACTGGAGAAGATTCCACTACATTAGGAGTTCTAGATTGATGCCCCAGTCTTCATTAAAAAGAACGTTTGACTGTCTCATCACTCGTGATGATCTGCAGCTGGCATTATCCTCCAGTCATACATATATATTATGTGACATTCTCTCCACAAACATCTGTTTCTTCATTTTTATGTTTTATTTTTTTGGAGTGGCTATTATTGCTAATCTTAGATCTTCCACCTGCAGCTTTGACATTGTGCCTACCATCTTTAAAAATGTGTTTACAATAAGGAAACAAAAGTAATTAAGAAACTGCACATCAATGTAAGATGGAAATACATATATAGTTATTTTTTTCCATATACACTAGTACATACCCGTGCATGCCCATAGAAACCAAGTATAAGCAAGTATTTCTGCATACCCCTAGAAAACAGGTGTAAGAAAGGGTGTAAGCAAGCACGTCAGCACTCATTCAGTGATGCTTGCCTTTGATCTTTGATGGTGTCAATGTGAGTCCTATGATCGTTGATGATGTCATAGTGAGTCCTATTATCGTGAGGCATGCCTGCGTTGGATCTTTGAAGATGTCCTATGTCCTATGATCTGTGACACACAGACATGATGTACTGCTTCCAATGGGTGTGGTTTAAAGTAGTGTGTCCTATTGTAGCGATTCCTGTGCTCTGTATGACATCATATAGACATCCTTCTGAGATCATAGAAACAGCAGCCTTACGGTTTATCTGACGTCAAATAGAGTTCCATTTATGTGACGTCATGTAGACATCCAGTAAATGGTCCTATGAAAACTGACATCATAGGAACATCAGTAGACGGTTATGCTGTTTCATTCCATCTAGCAACAATGCTCTGCACTGTGTGTGTTTATATATTTGCATATTTATTCCATCTAGCTACAATGCTCCGTACTGTGGGTGTTTATATATTTATATATCTACATATTATTCCATCTAGCTACATTGCTCCGCACTGTGTGTGTTTATATACTTGCATATTTATTCCACCTAGCTGCAATGCTCCGTACTGTGGGTGTTTATATATTTACATATTTATTCCATCTAGCTACAATGCTCTGCACTGTGTGTTCATATATTCATATATTTATTCCATCCAGCTACAATGCTCTGCACTGTGTGTCTGTGTGTGTGTGTATATATATATATTTTATAGTAATACGTACATATGTTTATTAGCTGCTCTTGCTTGCTTGTTTTTTTTCTTGCCTTCTGATTGTTGCTCTGAGTGTTGCTATCCCTGTGCTGTTGCAATCCTGGAATTTCCCCGTTGTGGGACTAATAAAGGCTTATCTTATCTTATCTTATCTTATCATAGGATATCAGCCAGACCCGTGCATGCCCGTAGAAACCAAGAAACCGGAGCACCCGGAGAAAATCAGTACTTTCCAATACCAGCACTTGCTTGGCATTGTATACATTTGTAGTGTAGACTGGCATTTGTCAAGATTACACATTTGCCGTCATATAGGCATGGCGAATCATCCTCTGATGCCTGAGTTCATAGGACGCGCTATGATGATGAGGCAGAGATGAGGCAGAGATCATAAGCCGTCCTATGATGTCCTAGAAATGTGCTTTAAAGTCTGCCGTACCCTATGGCGGTGAAGGGTGTCCTCATGTCTCAGATGGGTGCGATGTACTGCTGGAGCCTCAGGTGTTTCATCTTCATGGCATCTTTTCTGCCGTGCAGCAGTTGTTGTCATTCTATTGCTCTCCATCTGGTGGGTCTTCTTCTTCTTCTTCTTCTTCTTCTTCTTCTTCTTCTTCTTCTTCTGATGGCGCCAAAAAGGTCACTGATGGTGCGTCACAATCATCTCGCTGTGTGACGTCAGCAGCTGTGCCTCCGGCAGCTGCTACCACTTCGGAGGAGGAGACGGAGCACCGACCTGATGGTGCGTCAGAATCTCGCTGTGTGACATCAGTGGCTGTGCTTCCGGAGGCTGCTACCATTACACAGCGGAGGATGGACCAGCGACAGCTGCTGAGGGTGGTGTCCAGGAAAATGTGGTCCATGATGAATCCCCTGGCCCAGGAGACCCAAACAGTCAGCTGAGTTGTGCTGACGAGGAAATGGAATCTGATAATGACACTGTGTCTAATACTGAGTCTATTGAGGCAAAATGCAGTACAAACACGAGTTTGTATTCACTGGAAGAAATAAATGCTTTTCTGGATGAAACCTATAACAAAGCCATTAAGGTCACCGAATACTTCAGTGACACTGATAAATTAATTAAGTCTGTTGATGTGCTAAGAAGGCAGGTTGGTCTTGACCTCCTGGATGAGAGGAAACGTTTTCACCTCAAGAAACACCTGACAGCCCTGCGTAAAGCAGCAGGGAGAACGGCGGTCAAGCGCGCCCGACAGGAGGAATAAATGGCAGTCGTTCCGCTGCCTGTTTTACACATTTTGGGGATTTTTTTGGATCAGACTTGTATATGACATTTATAATTGACTGTAATTGACTGTCACGGAACTGGATCATTACCTGCAGGGCTTGGACGCCCCACCGTTTTCTTTCTACACTCTGGACGAGCCTGCTGCACAGTTGACTTGCTTGAAAAACCCACATGGTCTAAGGACTCCAATCCTTCTGAGATGGGGAAACTGTCTCTGGGATGTGCAATGGAACTGGCAGGGGCCTCTGGCTCGTCTTTGCACGGACTGCGGGGAGGACTCGCACTACTGCCACTGCCAATGTGGAATAGGTGGACTGCAAGGAATGCTCTGTGTTGTGTGTGGGGGGGACACTTCAGTTTGCACTTTTTCCAATGTGACACACTTGGTGGCATGATGTTGGTGTGCTTACATTTTTTTGAAGTGTGCAATAAAGGGTAATTTTAAAAGTCAAAGTCTTCTTCTTCTTCTTCTTCTTCTTCTTCTTCTTCTTCTTCTTCTTCTTCTTCTTCTTCTTCTTCTTCTTCTTCTTCTTCTTCTTCTTCTTCTTCTTCTTCTTCTTCTTCTTCTTCTTCTTCTTCTTCTTCGTTGAGACCACTGGATGAGGGATAGGTGCGTCGTAATTCCAGTTCATGGAAATGATCATTACTACACTTGATCTTAGCCAAAAGGCAGAGAAGCGATCATGGAAATAGATCTGAGCAAAAAGAGGCTTTCCGGCATGGATTCACTGTATATGACATCATAAAGACATGATGTCTATGACATCATAAAGACAATCGTGAGTCATCTTATGATTCCTGAGCTGCTGCTGCTGCTTCTGCTTCTTCTTCTTCTTCTTCTTCTTCTGGATTCAGAACCTTCACACAGATGTGATACACAGCCCTTGTCCCGACAAATTGGAACTTGCCCAGGCGAGGAATTCTGAAGGTCAGCAGGTGATCCTCTCCTCCCTGCCACTCCCCCACAGCTGGAGTTATGGAAATTGCAGGAAAGGTGGACACAGTGTCGTCATCCCATTGATTGGAAAAAGTGCGGTTTGTCGCAAACGCTCGAAGCGGTTGTGGCAGGGCGGCGCACATGTCCCCCACCACCCTTTGCAGCAGTCTGACAGATGTAATGTTGGCACTCCGCCTCAGCGTATCCATCGATGTGGTCGACATCTTTATTAGATGACCAAGCTTGGTACAGCGTGCTTCCCGCAAGCAAGTTCGCAGACTGACAGACTGCAGCACCTCAGCATTGATGAGTCGATTGAAAAACAGTGGTTCCTCGAACAGCCACATGCCCAGTGTCTCATCACGGATGCGGCCCACGTTGAAGACTCACCATGCATGCAAGACGGACGTGTAAAAAGCAGATAGTCCAGTAAGGTCCACCTCAAGCGACCAACTCTCCTCAGGAGCAGTTTAGCAGTATCCATCCAGCAGGGTCCGCATCCGTAAAGGAGGCGTTGTGCAGTTCGAAGCCTGAAGCAGGCGATCTTGGAATGTATGTCCACCAGGCCCTGTCCCCCCTCGGCTACAGGCAGATAGAGAACAGGCGCACGGATCCAGTGGCGAGCAGACCAAAAGAAGTCCACGATGATCCTCTGAATGTCCTCCACAAGGCTCCTGGGCGGTGTCAAAGCCACCAGCCTATGCCAAAGAGCCAAGGCGACCAGACTATTTGCGACCAGAACCCTACGAATAAATACAGAGCACACCTCGATCCGACTGTGGGGGGGGAATGTCTGTTTTGTTCCCAAGTTGAGACCCTCGAGCATTTGTTTGTCCAATGTTTTCATTTATCTGGACTTTTTGATGTTTTGCGCGAGTGGTTTCAGGCTTTGGGTGACCGTTTCTCTTTTGGTCTGTTCATTTACAGTCCAAAGTATAAAGTGGCAAGGAAGGCTGCCCACACTTTGATAAAATTCCTATCTGGTACTGCTAAACTTGCCATATGGCTGACGAGGAAAAATCGGGCTAGCAACGCTGGCAATGTGGATCCTGTGTCTGCTTTCAAGGTCTTGTTGAAAGTCAGACTCCAGGTGGAGTTCTCTTACTATCAAATGGTGGACAATTTAGAGGCATTCATCAATAGATGGACTGTGGGGAATGTTTTGTGTTCTGTGGGTCGGGGGATGAGTTATGTTTGCACTTTTGAGATGTGACACACTTGGGCCAGTGATATTGGTCTTTTTGCATTTGTGGAATGTACAATAAAGCCATTTTTAAAAGTCTTCTTCTTCTTCTTCTTCTTCTTCTTCTTCTTCTTCTTCTTCTTCTTCTTCTACACCACTGGTTGAGGGATAGGTGCGTCGTAATTCCAGTTCATGGACAGGATCATTACTACACTACTTCACTTGATTTTAGCCAAAAGGCCGAGAAGCGATCATGAAAATAAATGTGAGCGAAAAGAGGCTTTGAGAAATTGAGATTCTCTCAATTTCAAGTCATTGTTTTGTAGTTTATTCCTCTGCTGGTTAAAAAATAAGTTGATCAATGAGTAATGCTGCTTTTGAATGGAGTAACCATAAGGTGACGACTCAAAGTGCCCTTGGGTAAGGTGGTGACAACTTTTTTCCCCAAGACTGCTGATAAGATGGTTGCTCAATACCTTGTTTTAAACAGTTTCTTCTGGTCTCCTGCTCTTTTTTTTTGCTATCTGAAGAAAGAGAGATAGATCACATTTCTTACATCTGCATCTATGGCAGTCCGACTGTGAATGGAAGCCAAAGTCACAGCTGCAGCTCATCTGTAAATGACACGATTATTTAATCCCATTCTTTTTTTCTTTTTTTTTTTGCAGTGGCTTTTGATTAATAAATAATCTTTTTCATTTTTTCTTAAATCAGTTAAACTGTTTTGCTTCTGTTTTTTAATACACTTTTATATTCTCTTACCTTTTAGATTATTTATTTACTCATACAATAAATTTTATTAAATTGTGTTTTTAAATTTTCTGTTGTGCTCCTTTGTGTATTTCTGTTATACAAAAGCCACTTTTTTCCATGTAGAAAACATTGTTATGGCATGTACATATGTAATGTAAGTGTAAATGCATATTTTTGTTTTTGTACATTTTTTACTGCAAAGCACTGTGCTTTTTGGCTGAAGGGTGCTTTATTAAAAAAAAAACAAAAAAACAGTTGCCTTGTCTTATCGGTTTATTGCACCACTAGTCTATATTTCAATTACTTGATGTCTCCCTCTCCCTGAGGGCAGGTTTCACACCTATAGGGCTGTATTTTGACATTCTATTCACTCATCAGTTATCAGATGCCCATCGTGCAATTGTGATATTGGCCCAGTCTGTTTTGTTATCAGGAAAACGGTCTGTTTGCTGGATGAGAAGTACAAAGAGGCTGGTCTAATTATTCAGAGGTGTGTTTTGGATAATCCAATCCAAACCATTCATGCCCTTTCTTTAATGCACAGAGGCACATTATGCAAAGTAAACTCTGATCATGATGTCTTGTTTAAGATGGGTTTTGCACTGACCAAAGATTGTGTTCTTGAGCAAAAGTTCATGTGATAGTAATGCTGCTTGGCATTAAGGAAGGTGCCAGTCACTGTTGATGCCAAGTTAGTTATTTTAGAGAGGACAAATGGGGAAAAGATTATGTTAGGCTGAACAATTGAGCTTAATGGTTTAACATAGTGGGCAGCGCGGTGGTTAAGCACTGCAGCAGCACAGTAACTCACCCTTGGCCAGGGGATCCTGGGTTCGATCCCAGCCCCCGACCAACAGTGATTTGTGTGGAGTTTGCATGTTCTCCCGGTGTCTGTGTGGGTTTACTCTTGGATTTCTCCGGTTTCCTCCCACATGCCAAAAACATGCAAGTTAGGTTAATTGGCATCAAACTGGGGATTCTAAATTGTTCTTAGGTATGAATGTGAGAGTGAATGGTTTTCTGTGTCTCTGTGTTGGCCCTGTGATTGACTGGCAATCTGTCAAGGGTGTACCCTGCCTCTCGCCCAAAGACGCTGGGATAGGCTCCAGCCCCCCCCCCCCCCACACACACACACACACACCACCACCATGACCTGAAAAGTATTAAGCAGAAGAAGATGGATGGATGGTTTAACAGTGTTATTACAGATATTTTCATAAACCCATGTACCGGTCTTTTTTCCCTCTGTGCAGTGAAAAACTCTGCTGTTTCTTCAAATGATATGGGACATTCTGTTATGTCTGGAAACCTGCAGAGACTCACAGAGTGGTGCTGCTTTGAACACAAACTCTATTACACACAGTAATATGATACATGGTACAGGTTACCTAAGCACTAAGCTCCTCTATGGTTATCGGTGGAGAGAGAGCCCTAAGATGTCTGGCTCTCTCGCTATATAGACTGGCGTGATGACGGCACCAGCCAGCTGCATCATCACGCCCCTCCCTGGTGTTAACCCCTTCATAACATTCACCCTTCCTCTTGGAAAAACACAGAACACTTTAGCAGATTTTAACCCTCCCCAATTTGGCATCAGCAACATCAACAGTATTAACTAGGGCTAGTGGGTGGACCACCACTTAACCCAACATGGCTGAGTGGATTATTCTGCCACTCATCCTGGCAGCCGCGCTCCTAGCTAATCAGTCTTTTTTTTCCCAGCAGTCTTCCATGGGGAAGGCAGTTTTGCTGGAGGGGCCTTGTAGCGGGCCTGTGGTGGACGTGCACCTGGCAGTGCCAGTTTCAGCAGGCCCAGGTGCCATCCCTCTGGAGCTATGGCACACTCATCGACAATGTCCCAGCCTGGATCCCACACCAGCTGGATCGGCTCCAACACCGCATCCCAATCTGCAGCAGCTGCCATCACCTCCCACGGACGGCTGGCCCACCGTCCCAATCCAACCGCCATCCAAATGTGGCTGTTCTCAGCTGTGCTGCTATCATCACATGTGTTGGTGGTGGTGACGATGTTACGGCCGACTGTGAGCTCGGTCGCTTGGTTCTGTCGACCTGAACCCAGTTTATCACCGTGAGTGGCGCTCTGCACAGCTGCATATGGCATTGTAGTTGTAATGTTATGGTACTCACGTTTGCTGCGGGGCATCCACCAGGCTGTGGTGGTTGTGCTGCATCCTGTGGGATCACAGACTCTTCACCCAACACTACAGCGGCAGTCCCTGGGGGCCAATGCTGGTTGTGGATCCTTTAGATGTCCAGCGTCTCTCCTGTGTCATTTACAGTCGCGGAGTCTTCACCCAGCAGCTCAGCCATGCCTTCAGTAAACTGGTGCTGAGTGAGGATTCTGAAGCAGTCCGGTTCTTTTTCACTTTAGTGTGGTACTGGTTTAAGCTAGGGTGATGTGTCGCTGTTGTCGGTAAAGGGAAGTGCGCTGGCCAATCTTTGGTCACCAGGGTCCCCTTTCTCCACGAACTCCTTCTCTCACAGCTCCATGGCGGCTGTCCGAAGCCCATGTCTGATGAGGATCTGAGGTGAGTCCGGTCGCTGTCCCCCCTCCAGGCAGCGTTCCTCCTGTGCGCACGGGACGGCTGTACTCTCATTGTTGCTGTTCCCGATAGATGTGGGTTCCCCCTCTTGCATCTCTGCAGCAGCTCCTTAAGGCTCATGCTGGGTGAAGAACTGAGGCGAGTCCGGTCACTGTTCTGCCTCCATGTTGTGTTCGTTCTCTGTGTTGTGTTCACCCTCTGTGCTGTGGTCACTCTCTAATGCTGTATTGTCCTTTTTCACTGTGTTCACTCTGTGTTGTGCTCTTCAGTTAGCTTGTCATGGATTAGCTTCATGGTGCCCTGCTGTCCTGTCAGTCGCGGTGCCACCTGAGCCATCATCCCTAACTGAAACTCCAATTCCATTGCCTCCAACATTGATAAGAAGCACGTCACCAGCGGCAGGTCCTCCTGCATCTTCTTCACCATGTCTGCCACTGTCTGGTCATCCAGCTGATCCTCCAGTATGGCCCACATCTCCAAACTCACCGTGAACCACTTCAATTGCAGCATTTTTAATCTTTCCTCCACAAGTCCGAACTCGCACCTGCTAGCCAAACAGCGAAGGTCATCCACATACCATATAAGCGACTCATCCTCTCACTGTCAGCGCTGGTAGAACACGAACCTCCGGCACATCACATTCTCTGGGACATCGAAGTGTTTGGCTAGCAAACCAACACACTCACCATAGAAATCGTAGGGTGAGCGCAGCGGCTAGCTAGCAGCTAGACCACCTCGGCACACAATACTGTTCATCTTATCGCATTGTGAAAAAGAGAACTTTCCCTGCCCAGACAGTGATTCAATAAAGCTGCCTTCCGTACCTCCTTCATCTTGCCCGGGTCAAATGCCGATACATATGTAGGTGGTGAAAGTTTCAAACCAGCACAGCCAAGAAACAAGTGGCTCACCGGAGAATTTCAGAAACAGTCGCAGTGGCCCCATACACGCCTCCATGGTTTAAATCTCATCGCCAAATGTTATGTCTGGAAACCTGGAGAGACTCACAGAGAGTGGTGCTGCTTTGAGCACGAATTTTATTACACACAGTAATATAATACACGGTACAGGTTACCTGAACACTAAGCTCCTATATGGTTACCGGTGTGGAGAGAGCCCTAAGAAGGCTGACTCTCTCCCTATATAGGCTGGCGTGATGATGGCACCAGCTGGCTGCGTCATCATGCCGCTCCCTGGTGTTAACCCCTTCATATCACAGTCTATACCACAGAGTATAGGTGGATAGCATGCATTTCATTGTCCTCAGTATAATACATTCAACAGAAGAACAACAGCTGACAGCATCACTCCCGACAAGACACAACATGCATGTGCGCAAATGTACAATAGATTGATCGAAGGAGGTAACTGAGGACAGAGATGTATCAGGCCGTATTTGGACAGAACAATAGGCTACTCGGTCACAGCAGAGAGGTTTGCAGTCCAAAACTCTTAGAGTGACCGTTCCATCCCACCACCTCTGCCATCCGCACCAGAGGCTGCACCAGCTGAGGCAGATATAGATGCACCTCCTGCCTTTCTTGGGAGTTACAGTGAAAAGTAAAATGTGCACACTCCCTGTTCATTCATTAATCCATTCTTTCCCCTAAAAATAAACACACTGATGCCTAATAAGTCTGTGATTAAAATGAAAATGTGGATTGGAAAAAAAAAACATCAAGTGCATCATTATGTTACAATTAAAATGACGAGTGATTATATTACAGTACAACCGTTCCAACCCTATCCATTAAAATAACAGAAAACTACATTGCGTACTGTGTTTCCTTGTGTGCTCCTGAGCTGGGAGATTTGAAAAGACACCGTTGAAATAGCATTGACAATTGTGCTTCTGGCAACAGACCACCTTTTTCCTGATCAAAAGTGCATTGTCATAAAATGCAGCAAAATACCGATGCACTGGAACTGCCCCGTTGTCACACCTCTTTGAAATAGATGGTGTGAATCAAAGTGTGAAAAACAGATGCACTGATATGCACTTGCAGACATGACCAAAACTGCAGGTGAAGGCAAGAAGCATGACAGAAAAGTCTGCTGCTGACTGGCAGTAATAGGGCCCATAATCTTGGTCTGGATAAAACTGAAAAGTCTGGATAAAACGGATTTGGTACAAAAGTACAATAAATGTTATATTCTGATGACAATAGAAAAGGAAGACCCTTGATTTAAGATTTGATCAAAGCAAAAATCTTTTTAGTTTATTAGGTAATATTATTTGAAAGTATTACATACATTTCAATTGTTATAAAAGTGACACAATTATATTTATCAGTGAAGCCAGATGACAGTAATCAGTTAACTAAACTAGAGGCATGTCTTAAGGAAATCAGAACATGGATGACTTGTAATTTCTTACTTTTAAAACCAAATGAAACTGAAGTCTTTCTAGTTGGCCCTCCAAAAAACCTTAAGGTGCGTTCAGACCAAACGCGAACAGGGGGCTCAAATCCATATGAAGTGAATGGGACGATGCAAGCATGCACGAATTTGCACAGTCGTGCATTTGCGTCCGTGGGTTAGGTAGCTAGCAGCTAGCTAGCTAGCTGCTAGCTTTGAGATTCTGCTGTCACTGGAGCTAAAGTATCACTATTGCAGAGTAAACTAGTTTGAAAATGAAACCCACTCACCGGGAGACAGGAGGACTGGGAACTCTTCAGCTGAAACAGGATTTTTGAGTTATTGGCCCACGGTTGGTTCCAAGGTTGTCATAGCCAGGAGCGGCACTGGGGCTAAGCTCCCAGTGCTCATAAAATGCTCCTTATGGCGTGCGTCTCGAAAAGCCTCTGACAACTAAGTTCAACTCCTAGCCTGCCCGTGTGGTTTAGTCTCTAAGCCTGGCGAAACTGCTTTTACTAATAGGAGAAGGGGCGAGGGTGGATCTCTGGCACCTTAAAACCAGATGCTTCTGGTAGATGGTGGCTTATCAACCTGGGAAGGTAGCCCACCTAGGGGAAGGTAAACCCTGATTTCAAACCTCCGCTGCCTTACGGGACACCCGGTCACGGGAAAGCCTTCGGGAGTCAACCCTGAGGAAAAATCCGGAGTCGGAGTCCCTAAGGCAGTTCTCTGTTGTGCTCAACATTGTTCTGGCAGCTCCTGTGACGGCGCTGGTGCCAAACTGTAGCAGTCCTGCTGTTCCTTCGGATTCATCAGTGACATGGAGAGGGGGGACATGCTGCATGGGCAACATCTTGTCCTCCATATCTTCCTGCCCAGGCTTGAATCCTACCAACGCCCAACGCTGGAAGGTAGAATACCGGATCACTGGAGAGGACAATCCAGCTTCGCCTTTGGTGTAGACAAAACACGGGGAATGACAGTTACCGGTTATAAGCCACCGCTCAATTGGCGTAGAGCGCAGCGCCAGGGTTGTTCCCAATGGTGGGAGGGATCATCGGATCTCACTGGACAGCTACCGCCCGCCTCAAGCTGGGCAGCCCCCAGCCAATAAGGTGTTGTCCCGCCACAGCTTGCTTTCCTCATTGGGTGCATGGGGATGAGAAGTCCAAACAGCAGGCTGAGAACCTTCGCACCAGGCAAGACAAAAAAACAAAAGAGACCAACTCTAAAACTGGGAACTTGGAACGTCCGCACTATGATGACAGGACTCGCTGCTAACCTCAAGGACATCAATGACACCAGGAAGGCTGCCATCATCAATAATGAGCTGAAGAGACTGGAAGTGGATATCGCCACTCTCCAGGAAACACAGTTGGCTGACGCAGGCATACTGAGAGAGAAGGACTACACGTTCTACTGGCAGGGAAAGGGCAGCGACGAACACAAGGAACATGGAGTGGGCTTCGCAGTGAAGAACACCTTGCTGAAGATGGTGGAACCGGGCAGCAATGGCTCTGCACGACTCCTCACCCTCCGCCTGAACACCACTCAAGGCCCAGTCACCCTCGTCAGTGTGTATGCCCCAACACTGACAGCCACACCAGAGGCAAAAGACGAGTTTTACGAGAATCTCGCAACAACTGTCAGGATCATCCCCAACTCTGAACAACTCATTCTCCTTGGAGACTTCAATGCCAGAGTGGGTGCTGACCACGACTCCTGGCCCTCCTGTCTTGGACCATTTGGCATGGGCAAAATGAACGACAATGGACAGCGGCTGCTGGAGTTCTGCACATATCATGATCTGTGCATCACAAACTCGTTCTTCAAGACCAAGCCCCAACACAAGGTTTCCTGGCGACATCAGCGATCAAAGCACTGGCACCAGCTGGACTTGATCCTGACCAGGCGCACCTCACTGAAGAACGTGCTAATCACCCGTTCGTTCCAGAGTGCAGATTGCGACACAGACCATTCATTGGTGTGTTGCAAGGTCAAGCTGCAGCTGAAGAAATTCTATCTTGCTAGACAGCCTGGAAAGGCACGGATTGACACCAGCAAGATGGCCCAACCAGAACTTGTTGAGCAGTTTGCCTCCACCTTTGAGAAGGAACTTGGTGTACCACAAGAAGGAGAATCTGCAAAGCAGAAGTGGGAAGAGCTGCGAAACACCATCCACCGCACAGCCTTGGCTACCTTTGGGAGGAAGACCTCGAAGTCACAGGACTGGTTTGATGCCAAGTTGACCGAGATGACCCCCATCATTGAAACCAAGCGCTCAGCACTTGCTGAGTACAAGAAGTACCCAAACGAGAAGAATCTCCAGATTCTCAGGGCTGCGAGAAGCAAAGTTCAGCAGACTGCTCGGCGCTGTGCCAACGAATACTGGACTCAGCTCAGCCAAGACATTCAAACCGCTGCCATAACAGGGAACATCCGTGGTATGTACGATGGCATCAAGAAAGCACTTGGTCCAGCTCAGAGCAAGACGGCCCCCCTCAAATCCTCCACTGGGGAGATGATCACAGAAGAGAACAAGCAGATGGAGAGATGGGTGGAACACTACTCCAACCTCTACTCCAGACAGAACACCGTGACACCGTCAGCCCTTGATGCCATCGACTGCCTGCCATTCATGGACGAACTTGATGCCGAGCCAACCATCGACGAACTCACCAAGGCCATTGATAGCTTGGCCGCTGGCAAGGCACCCAGCAATGACGGCACCCCCCCCGACCTGATCAAGCACTGCAAGACCGCCCTACTGCTGCCATTGCATGACGTCCTCTGCCAGTGCTGGAAGGAAGATGCCGTACCACAGGACATGAGGGACGCCAAGATCATCACCCTCTACAAAAACAAAGGGGAGAGAAGCGACTGCAACAACTACAGGGGCATCTCCCTCCTCAGCGTTGTTGGCAAAGTCTATGCACGAGTTGTTCTTGTTCGTCTACAGAAGCTTGCCGAACGTGTCTACCCCGAGTCTCAGTGTGGCTTCTGTGCTGAGCGATCGACGGTGGGCATGATATTCTCCATCCGCCAACTCCAGGAGAAATGCAGAGAACAGAACATGCCCCTGTACGTCGCCTTCATCGACCTCACCAAAGCGTTCGATCTGGTCAGCAGAGAGGGCTTTTTCAAGATCCTGTCAAAGATAGAATGCCCACCAAACTTGCAAAGCCTCATCGAATCTTTTCACACCAACATGCAGGGGATAGTGCAGCATGACGGCAACGTCTCAGAGCCATTCAACATACGGAATGGAGTGAAACAGGGCTGTGTACTTGCGTCAACCCTCTTTGGGATTTTCTTTGCTATGCTCCTGAGGCATGCCTTCAGCACAGCAACAGAGGCAATCTTCCTGCACACAAGATCTGACGGCAGGCTTTTCAACCTCGCCTGCCTGAAAGCCAGAACCAAAGTACGCGAGGCTCTAATCAGAGACATGCTGTTCGCAGACAACGCTGCAGTCGCAACCCACACACAGCAGGAGCTTCAGACCCTGATGGACCGCTTCTCCCAGGCATGCAAGGACTTCGGGCTTACCATCAGCCTGAAGAAGACTAATGTCTTGGCGCAAGGCACGGAAGCACCACCAACCATCACCATCGACGACTACGAGCTGGAGGTCATGACTCAGCTCACGTACCTGGGGTCCACGATCAGCAACAACCTCTCCCTTGATACAGAGATCGACAAGAGGATTGGAAAATCAGCCTTCACACTCGCTTGCCTCACCATACGAGTGTGGGAGAATCCCAAACTCTCTGTCAAGACGAAGATGGCAGTGTACAACATCTGTGTCATCAGCACACTGCTCTATGGGAGTGAGACGTGGACAACATACGCCCGGCAGGAAAAGAGACTGAATTCCTTCCACTTGCGCTGCATTCGCCACATCCTGGACATATCCTGGCAGGACAAAGTGCCCAACACAGAAGTTCTGTCCCGCACCGGCCTTCCCTCCATGTTCACTCTACTCAGGTAGCGCAGGCTCCGCTGACTAGCCCACGTTCACCGTATGGAGGATGGCAGAATCCCCAAAGACGTCCTCTACGGAGAACTGGCGACTGGCAGGAGAGACGTCTGCAAGAGAGACATGAAGGCCCTGGAGATCAATACAGAGCGCTGGAAGGACCTTGCAACAGACCGTTCCAAATGGAGAGGCACCTTGACCAGACAGCTCAAGGTGGGTGAAGAGAGACTGACTGCTGCAGCAGATGAAAAAAGGACCCACAGGAAGAACCGCCACAGACCCAGCAGCACGGAGACCACCCACAAGTGCGACCTGTGTGAAAGGGGCTGCCATTCGCGCATCGGCCTGTTCAGCCACAGGCGGTGTTGTTCCAGCAGAGTAGACGTTTAGGATTCTCTTCCATGGTCATCATAGGCCGACGGAGGCCGACTGCGGCCCACGGTTTCCGGCCACGGATGTCCTAGCAAGCTAGTAAGCTAGCAACGTAAACACCCATCATCTGTGAAGTTTTGGAGGCTTGAGACAAGATTTTCAGGTGAGCCCCCGGTCAGATAATGTAAACCTAACCATGACGTTATTTTGGGAATTTCCACAACAGGTTGAACACAGCTACAGAAGTTTTAAAGACAACTCTGCCTGTCTGCATTTCACTATTCATTTCTGTTCGCCTGTTTACATTGAGTTATAATGTAATCGTGCCACGCAAAAAAATTGCCTTATCGCATTTGGGGTGAATGCACCTTTAGAAGTACCTTCCCAAATCAGGCACAGTTTAGATGGTATTATTCTATCTCCTAACAGTTCTGTGAGGAACCTTGGAGTTATTTTTGATTAAGATTTGTTCTTTAATTCACATATCAAACTTATTTCAAATACTGTTTTTTTTATCACTAAAGACAAAGAGTCAGGAGCACATACACGTTACACTCTCTTTGTCCTTTGGCATCTGCTACAGCTTCACATGTTTTGGGAGGAAGTGCCAAAACTCTTTTGTTTTGATTGATTGATTGATTTTATTTGAACATTCAGACAAAAAAGAAAAAAAAATTAAAACAAAAATCAAAACCCCAAAAATAAAATGTTCAAAAGTAGTGGGAAGAAGCCAACGCTTATATAGTCCCACCCCTTCTCCATACCCAATAAATTATAATATCATTCTAGTCATTATTCATCCCACAATTACATTCATTATGCAATACCATAATATATAAAACACCTTATAATTAAATTATGCAATAGAAATGATACAACAATGATAGTTTATATTGATAATAGTACTAACATCTAATAATAATTGTAATATAATAAATAAATACTTCTGGTATGTTTAATATAATTATAGACAATATTATCATCATCATAATCACCATATATACCACCATATACCCCCACATGGCTTACAATACTTAGGCGCAATAAGTAACCATATAATAATAATAACCATAATAATAGGTGGCCATATGGTAGTTACAATAATAATAATAATAATAATAATAATAATAATAATAATAATAATAATAATAATAATAATAATAATAATAATAATACCAACTGACCTATATAATACTTCAAATAATTCCATCCTAGTAACAATCCTAATACTATAATTCTAGTAATAATGATATCAGTAATAATAGTTCTCAGCATACAGTATATATTCACAATAACAACCTTTCTTCATTGAAGACACATTGTAATGTTACTGTCCTTTATTTTTATATTGCTAAAAAAAAAAATCACTTCTTAATATGTTGATTTAAATATACAGTATGGATGTTTGGACACTGCCTGTGTTTCTCCCCCAACCCATTCCACAATTTTACCTCACACAGACACACAAAAACCCTTCCTAGTAGATCTTACTAGGTGCATTTTAAATTTTGTATTCCCCTGTAAATTATATTTCCCTTCTCTCTCATTTTGTATATTGTGTGGCAAAAAGTTTTTACTCACTTTAAACATTAACTGTGCTGTATAATAATCAACCAGATCCCATAATTCCAGTAACTCTGAATGTAAAAACAATAAATTAGTATGTTCAAGATACCCGACTTTGTGTATAACATGGACTGCCTTTTGTTGTAATATTAGCAATGAATTAAGTGTACTTTTATAACTGTTACCCCAGACCTCTATACAATAGGTCAAGTATGGAAGTACTAATGAGCAATACAAGATATGAAGCGATTTGTAATCTAGGACTTGCTTAATTTTATTTATAATTGCAATATTTTTTGCAACTTTGTTTTGTATGTATCTGACGTGTGGTTTCCAACTAATTTTTTCATCTAAAATTACACCCAAAAATTTGATCTCCTAAACATTTTCAATAATTATATTATCTATATGAATATGTATATTGTGGATAGAATAATAATCAGGCCAGGCATTCATAGCAGACAAACTTCATTCACTCTTTCACATTTCTCAGTCTCAGAAAAAGCATAGCTCTCATGCTGCAGGGTCTCTCCTTTATATTACGACATTCACTCTCCCTGCAGCCTGAGCGCTTGCATCACAATACATTTACACATCACAATTCCTATTGTCCCCACAGCTGCTCAACCCTGCTGCCTGGGGTCTTGCATCACAATACATTCTCCCATCACAATTCCTATTGTCCCCAGTTGCTTAATCCCCCATGCTCTTCCGACAGAGGAATTTACTGCCTCTCCTTTCCTTTCAGTCTGAGATGAATATCACAGCATGGGTTCCCTATACCGCCCCCCAAGAGTCTCAGACTGAGTGTTAACTCTCACGTCCTTTTGGCTTCAGCCTCCTCCCATATCTGCTGTAACGAGGGGACTTCGGCTCTGCGGCACTGCTGTACCGGTGGGGGGTTCCTGGGGGTGTGTCCGTCTGTGGGTGGACAATGGCGAGGGGGGGGGGGACATTCAGCCTGCTTGTGTGACTGCTCTGATGAATCGTTTACCTGGGGAGTTCTCAGTGGGGGTCTTCTACGACGAGGAGCTCGAGCCAACATCACCTGCTCGTCTGCCACCACAAAGGCGGCTTAAGCCTATCTATACAGATTTTATCCTGGCAACCCCCCAAGTCTAACACAAAATGTTTGTCCCCTGGTTCCAGCACTCTAAACGGGCCATCGTAGGGTGGGCGCAATGGGGGCCGGTGGGCATCATGCCTGACAAACACGAACGCTGCGTTCTTCAAATTTTTCGGCACAAAAGCGTGTGGAAAACAATGGTGGGCCAGGCCAGGTAGCGTGCCTGTGTCTGCGCTATGCTGTGAACGCAGGGATGGATGGTTGTTCGGCACGGGGTTATCTGGTAAAAATTCCCCAGGGAGCCGCAGCGGCTGGGAAAAAAAAAAAACAGCTCTGCTTGGGAAGCCTCCAAATCCTCTTTTGGTGCGGAACACAACCCTAATAAAACCCACGGCAACCGGTCCACCCAATTTGCATCTGTAAGTGAAGCCCTGAGTGCTGCTTTCAGTGACCTATGGAAATGCTCGCACAACCCATTGGCCTGTGGGTTGTACACAGTTGTGCAATGATTTGCGACACCCAGGCTACGGGCCATTGCGGACCAGAGGTCAGAAACAAACTGAGGGCCCCGATCGGACATGATGTCTGAAGGGATGCCAAAACATGCCACCCATGTTGTCAAAAAAACGTGTGCCACGTCCGCAGACACGGTTGCAGCCAGCGGGACGGCTTCTGGCCATTGTGTGGTGCGGTCTACCACTGTCAAAAGGTGCGTGAACCCCTGTGATGGCGGGAGGGGGCCCACGAGGTCCACGTGAATGTGGTCGAACCTCTTAGCAGGGATGCGAAACGGCTCCAAAGGGGCCTTTGTGTGCCTGTGCACTTTGGTTCGTTGGCACACTACGCAGGCTGCAGCCCACTCTTTCACCTGTTTGCGCAGGCCTGGCCATACGAACTTCGCTCCTACCATTTTGACTGACGCGTGCACTCCTGGGTATGCCAGGGCGTGAACAGACTCAAACACGCGGCGGCGCCAAACACCTGGGACCACCAGGCACCAAGCGCCTGGGACCACCGAGCGCGGGCGTCATGTGGAGACGTCACAGATTGGGGGGGGGGGGGGCATCTTGCAGCACTCTGCTCTCCAGCCTCAACCATGTTGGTCCAGACTGGAATGCGCACACGTCAGCATCGCCAATCTGCTCTGTGGCCATGGCCATGTAATCTATCCCTACGTAGACTGGGGTCACTACTGCGTGCGAGAGGCAGTCCGCCACCACGTTCAGTTTACCGGCCACATGCTGAATATCGGTTGTAAACTCCGAGATCGCGGCCAGCTGTCTCTGCTGCTGGCCCGACCATGGTTCCGAAACCGTGGCCATCGCGTACATTAGTGGCTTGTGAGCCACAAACACAGTGAAGCTGCGCCCTTCCAGCCAGAACTGGAAGTGGCGTATGGCCAGGTGGAGAGCCAGAAACTCTCTGTCAAACACGCTGTATTTACCCTCACTGTCACGCAAAGACCTGCTAAAAAAAGCAAGCGGCTGCCAAGAACCGGCGACGCGTTGCTCCATGACGGCCCCTATGGCCACATCCGAGGCGTCGGTAGTAAGCGCTATCCGAGCCGCCGGGTCCGGGTGCGCCAACAGTGCGGCATTTGCCAGGGCTGTTTTAACCTCAGAGAATGCCTGCTCCCACTCAGGAGTCCAGTCGACTCTGTCCACCGGTTTCCATTTCTTGAGTGAGGTGTACAATGGCTGCATGAGCTGGGCTGCGCGGGGGAGGAAACGGTAATAAAAGTTAACCATCCCCAAAAACTCTTGCAGCGCCCTGACTGTCTGAGGCCAGGGAAAATTCGCCACCACGCGCATCTTGTCCGGCAAGGATATTGCTCCCTCCGGTGAGATGCGGTGTCCCAAAAAATCGATCCCCGTCACGCCGAACTGGCATTTCACCGGGTTGATTATTAACCCGTGCTCCTCTAACCTCCGGAAAACCGTCCTGAGGTGGGTTACGTGTTCGTCCTCAGACACGCTAGCCACCAGGATGTCATCCAGGTAGATGAACACAAACGGCAGATTGCGCAACACCGCATCCATCATGCGTTGGAATTTCTGTGCAGCGCCTTTTAAACCGAAGGACATGCGTAAAAACTCAAACAGACCAAACAGGGTTATTACCGCCATTTTAGGCATGTCCTCCGCGCGCACCAGGACCTGGTGGTAACCATGGACCAGGTCTATCTTAGAAAAATTATGATCCCCGGCGAGGTGAACGGAAAAATCCTGAATATGGGGGATCAGGTAGCGGTCGTGCACTGTGGCGTTGTTTAATCTGCGGAAATCTCTGCAAGGTCATCACGATCCCTCGGCCTTAGGGACCATATGTATTGGGGATGCCCATGGGCTGTTTGAGTGCCTGATGATGCCCAGCCTTTCCAAGTTCGCAAACTCCTCGCGCACTATGGCCAGTTTAGTTGTGTCCAGGTGCCGAGGTCATGCGAAAAAACAGGCGGCCCGGTGCTGGTAATAAAGTGCTCCACCCCGTGTTTAGTGATGGCCGCCGCAAACGTCAGGACCATGAGTGCTGGGAACTGGTTGAGCAGTGTGTGGAACTTACCACCTGGAGCTGTGACGTTGGCTAGCATTGTTGGCCCGGCTCCTCGAGCTGTACAGGGGAGGGAATCAAAAGACATCGCATTAATCAGGCGTCTGTTAGCAACATCGACTAGTAGTCCGTGTGCACACAAAAAATCAGCACCCAAGATTGGGAAACTGCATGCCGCTATGACAAATGTCCATTCGTACGTACGGCCGTGTCGGGATACAGTCAGTGTCTTTTCACCAAAAGTCTTAATGTCCGAGCTGTTTGCGGCCGTCAACTTGGGGCCGCTAGCACCCGCTAGTCGGTCGGCGTAAGACGGTAGCATGAGGCTGTTTTGGGAGCCGGAGCCCACGAGGAACCGTCTCCCCGAGCATGAGTCTGTCACGTAGAGCAGGTTGCTTTCCTCACCGGCGGTCACAGCTGCTACCGACTGCTGGTCTTGGTGTTTTCCCGAAGGCTTGAATTGGCACGGTGGCACGCATTGGGGTGCGTCCTCTCCAAAACGGTGGTGGTAGGAGCAGAGCGTGTCTCTCTGGCGCTTCCTGGCCCCCACTGCCGCTACCATCGCTGGATCCTCGCTTCTGCTGGCCGTCTCACTGGGTCCCGACTCCGCTGCGTTCACTGTGAAGTCTCTGGTAGTGAGGATGATCCGATCTGCCTCCTGGGCTAGCGTACGGTAGTCACGCGCGGCCAGCAACGGCGAGTTGGCAAGGACTGCTCTGGCCACCATTGGGAGGTTCCGGAGGAAAAGGTGAGCAAACAGAAAATGCCCGTCGTCCGTGCCCATCAACGCCAACATCTTCTCCATCAGTTCGACCACCGACCCATCTCCTAACTCGGAGCACATCAGGAGCCTCTCTGCTCTCTCGCAGTCTGAGAGCGTGTAGCACTGGGTCAGCGCGGCTTTGAGAGACACGTATTTGTCGTGGGCTGGGGGCTGTTGGGGCAGGCTCGCTACTTGCTGAGTCGTGCGAGCGTCCAGCGCTGCAACCACATAGTAATATCTGGTGTCATCTGCTTATTCCCCGGACCGCGAACTGGGCCTCGGTTTGGAGGAACCAAGACTTCGGGTCGTGCAGCCAAAAGTCTGGTAGTTTGACTGAAATGGCACACGCGTTGGTGGGGCTTCCCGTCCGGGCCGTCTCCGGGGTGTTTGCCTCATGTTCCATTATTCATCAAGGGTCACCAGTGTTTAGAGAGTAATAATCAGGCCAGGCATTCATAGCAGACAAACTTTATTCACTCTCTCACATTTCTCAGTCTCAGAAAAAGCATCGCTCTCATGCTGCAGGGTCTCTCCTTTATATTACGACACTCACTCCCCCTGCAGCCTGAGCTCTTGCATCACAATACATATACACATCACAATTCCTATTTTCTCCACAGCTGCTTAACTCTGCTGCCTGGGGTCCTGCATCACAATACATTCTCCCATTACAATTCCTATTGTCCCCAGTTGCTTAATCTCCCATGCTCTTCCGGCAGAGCAATTTAAATTAAATTAATTTAAGTCACCCTTATTGTCATTCAACCAATCATGTACAGCAGAACAAGATTGTGCTTTACCTATCTAAAGTGTAAATCACACACACCCCAAGTGCAGAATCAGAGGGCCGCTGCCATGCAAGGCGCCGCCACAGAGTTCCCTCCTCCATTCCATTTATTGCTGAGCACCAAGCTGGACGGCAGGAAGTTCCACTTTTATATGGTCTTTGGCATGACCCGGCCGGGATTTGAACCCCTGCCTCGTGGGTGTGGGGCGGATGGTCTACCAACTGAGCCACCACTCCGGTAACTGCCTCTCCTTTCCTTCCAGTCTGAGATGAATATCACAGCATGGGTTCCCCATAATATCTTCTTTATTTTTACAATTACCAAATATCATTACCTTAGTTTTATCTATATTTAGTGATAATTTATTACAATCCATCCATTTTTTAAGCTTATTTAATTCATTATTTAGAGTATGGATTAGTTGATTATAATTATTACCAGAATAAAATATATTAGCATCATCAGCAAATAATATTATTTTTAATAATTTAGAAACTTGGAATATATATATCAGAATCAGAATCAGAATCAGAATCAGAATCAGCTTTATTGGCCAAGTATGCACAACACATACAAGGAATTTGACTTTGGCTAAAAACTTGCTCTCGTTGTTCAGGTGAAGGATTTAAATAAGGATTCAATGACAACCAGAGTATGCACAGTAAATTACAGTCTGTCCACGTTTCTATAAAAGGATGCAAATATATACAGGAATATATGCAGTTATTTACTCGGACTAACCACACTTTGCAGAAATATATGAAAAACTATACAATCACACAGTATTTCAATGTGGACTCAGATTCAGTGATATAATGTGAATGAAGTAAAAAGCAGTGTGAGAGTTATGTGCAATGTAATAATGGATATATATATATATATATATATATATACTAAATAATTTGGGGCCCAATACTGACCCCTGGGGGTCCCCACAGGCAATTCCCATACATCCAGACAGATATTCTCCCATCTTCACAAACTGTTGTCTCTCAGATAAATAACTTGTAACCCAATTCAGTGCCATTCCCCTAATGCCATACATTTGCAGTTTATCAAGAAGTATTGAATGATTTATTGTATCAAATGCTTTTCTAAAATCTATAAATACACCAATTGCATATTTCCTTGATTTAATGCATTTATTATTTCCTCTGTTGCTTCCATTGTTGACAATGATGTTGTACTCTTTGCTCTGAATCCATATTTATTCTGATTAAGCACATTGTGTTTATTTAAAATGTCCTCTAATCTGTTGTTGAAAAGTTTTTCCAGAATCTTTGGAAATTGTGGGAGGAGTGATACTGGTCTCTAGTTTGTGTTGTGGTGTTTATTTCCTTGCTTGAATAATGGTATTACTTTTGCTATTTTCATTTCCTGCGGGAATGAGCCAGTTTGAAATGATAGATTACAAATATATGTAAATAGTTTTAATATGCCATCAATAGTTCTTTTTACTAGTGCCATATCAGTACCATCACAATCAGTAGATAATTTATTTTTACACTTTTCAACAACAGATTTTACCTGTAGTTCATCCACCGCTGAGAGGAAGATTGACCGAGGGTTATTTCCAATCAGTGTCTCACTCACGGTGTCTCTTCCTTGGTTTGGAATTTTTGCTGCCAACTCTGGTCCAACATTTACAAAAAAATTATTCATTTTATTTACTACAATGTTCTTATCATAATTATCACCACACTTATCAGTAAAATACTCTGGATATATTGTTTTCATAGTTCCATTTTCCCTTAATTTATTTAATATATCCCAGACTCCTTTTATATTATTTTTATTTTCATTTAACATTTCCTTATAGTATAATTTTTTACTAGTTCGTATTATTTCAGTTAATTTATTTTTATATGTTTTATATCTTTTTTTCAGATTCTTTGGTTCTTAATTTAATGACATTTTCATAGAGATAATTTTTCTTTTTACAAGCATTTTGTAGCCCCCTGGTTAACCACGGGCAATTTTTGTATTTATGTTTTTTTTAATTAATTTTTTATTAATTTCTTTAATTGGACAGTTTTTTATCATATAATGATTTAAATATATCAATAAATTGTATGCCAAGTCCACTTCTTTGTCCCACTGCTTTTTATCATTTGCATAATCTTACTAAGATTAGGACCATCTTGTCTCAGAGTGATGCTGCTAAACTAGTCCATGTGTTTGTTAGTTCTAGGATAGATTATTGTAATTCCCTATTATCAGGCTGTTTTGCCCCCCTTCAATGGCTTCCTATAGATTCTACAATTAAATTTAAAGTTTTCCCCTTACTTACAAGGCTCTAAATGATCATGCTATGAGATGACTGTTGTTGTGAAATAGGGCTATATAAATAAAGTAGAACTGAATTGAACTGTTTGTGATTAACTGCCCAATATCAGGGAGATACCAGTTTCAAAAGAATGAACTTTTAAAACAATATTGAGAAATTTGTCATTCACGTACAGTATTTCCACATGTTAAAGTTTGAGAGCGAGTGTCTAAATCTTTCTGGCAGCATAATGGATCTATTCTGCACTTTACTCTCCCTTACAAGAGCCAGATGTTAAGTGTTGCTGTATTTTATAAAAGCCATAACATAATGTAATGGATTTATGGGTTTTATAGGTATTTTATTGTTGGTACAAGTATTAATGTAAATATGAATGTGAGAAGGAAAGAAGATTTCCTTTCATTGCTCTCATATCCTAGTAGGGCACCAATCAAGATAATGGACAGTTTTATTAACAGTTCTTTATTTGTACCAATTATGAATCAGTCTTAAAAAAAATAAAATAAAAAACCCTTGTGAGTTCTTGTCTGTTGATAACCAAGAAGATGGACATGAAATCAAACAATAACTCCCACATGTCTTTCAATAGTTTAATTTAAAAAAAAAGGCAGAATAGGTTAACCCTGTAAGTGTATATGTTGCCGAACTGCGACATAACCCCTAGTGGTCAAGAGTGGTAAATATTTTTTGTCAATAAAATAGTTCAGATTTCCAAGGCTCTAACTTGAAAGTGGTAAGAGATAATGGCTTACTGTTAATCAAAAAGATGTAAAATATGATCCAAAGTTTCAGATAGAAATAAATTTATGCATCTAATTTGCATAATGTCGTTGCACCTATTTAAATTCCATAACTCAGTCAAAACTGGACTTTGGATGTATTTAACTAACTAACCTGCACTTATATAGTGCTTTTCTAGTCACAAAGACCACTCAAAGCGCTTTCACTAGTACTAACCCTCTATTCTAAGGGCCTATAGGAGACAGATATCTAGGGACAATTTAGAACAGCCAATTAACCTAACATGCATGTCTTTGGATTGTGGGAGGAAACCGGAGCCCTCGGAGTAAACCCACGCAGCACAGGGAGAACATGCAAACTCCACACAGAAAGGTTCCAACCCCTGCCAGCCTGTGGATTCGAACCAGGAACCTTCTAGCTGTAAGGCAACAGTGCTAACCACTGCACCACCGCGCTACCCGTATTTAAACAAAGAATGGTTCAGTCTTTTGACACCATTTTTTGTACAGAGGTACCTTATCATGCTATCTTCAAAGTATATGAACAAGAAGTCAGTACAATAAAAAACAAAACAAACAAAAAAAAAACAGAAAATCCTCACTTACTTTTGACAAAGGGGGGCAGGCTGGCTGGTTGGTGTGGTTGCTACATTTTCACCAATCATGGTCCATATTTTGCATTCTGTTGGTCATTTAAAGTCTGTACCACATCTACAAAGTCTTGATTATCCCGCATAAATTCTGCTTGTATCTCTCAACTATTTTCCGCATACAAAGCCAAAAAAAAGTGACGGTGACCGATCGTGGGCATATTAGCTTTCTGGGCTAAATGCTACAAACAGGAAAAGGAAATGAGGAGTTCTTTGGTGTATTACGTGAGTCCTCCAACGGATGTCTGCTACCTTTTGAAACTGGCAAATCAGTACAATTCAGTACAAATCTCCAATACAGACGATCATGTGAGAGTGACACAACAGGCGCAGTGCCACACTCTGCCACTAGGAGCATGCAAAATTCTCACACTTAAAGGGTTAACACATTTGCATAACTTTAAAACAGATAATTCAACATGTATCATGGGCATCATAGACTGAGTTACGGCATATCACATGTGAATTAAACATTTGTGGAACCAAAGAAATCATAGTTTAATTTGTTAGTATTCTGGAAATTGGAAAACCATAAAATAGCATAGGTTAAGAAAGTGGATGCAATTTTATGAAGAAAATGATCATTAACTATTTATAGAAATGCAAAATTGGTGTTAGTCTGGAAAGAGAATGTAAATTAATGAAAGGACAAAATGCATTTTTAAATTCTGAGGGGGTTTGCATGAAATTAAGTTAAAAGAACTTGTACAAGAAATATTCTGAAGAATTAAGTTGAAATTAAAAAACAAACCGTCAGGCACAGAATCAGATCACATCCTTTGGTGGCAGCAGGGCCCCCACGTGCCAACTTTGATTCAGCTGGATGTCCGAGGATTCTGTTGATGGAGAGGCTGACAGAAAGATTCTCCCACAAGGCCGTGCTCCTGAGATCACAATCAGGCTGTTCTTCAGCAAGCTGGGTGAGGTCTTCTCTTTTGCATTGAAGAAGGAATTAGTTTATTGTACAAAGTCTCATCAGAAATTCAAACTGGGACAAGAACACACCACAAATCTATTTCTTCTGATGTTGGTGGTTTAAATGAGTGGGTTTAAGCTTAGAAAAAAATCAAACAAAATCATCTTGCACGGTAATTTAAAGGGAAGTATTAAAATAAGTAACATGAACTTTAAAGAAAAGAAAAAGAATTTTCACAGAGCATGAAAGGCTCTGGGCCTACTTAAAGATAGAAAAACAAATGGAAGAGCAGAGATGCCAGATCCTTACAGCTTGACCAACATCCCAAAACTGAACAAAGGAAAATAAAATTAAAAAAAAAAAAAACAAAAACAAAAAAAACAGTTGTTCTCGGGTGTGGAAGAATGGTACTAATTTTCATGAAACCTGAGCTGGCCCAATTACATTGCTTCTTTTTCCAGCATAAGTCATAAAGTCGACCTAAAAAGGGAAACGTAAGGGAGCCTGAGGATCTATTGGTCAGTTAAAGTCCAGCTATGGTCTCCTATAGAGTAGAGAAAGGAGGAGGAAGAGACATTTGATATGAGAAGTGACACCCTGAAGTGTGTGTGCTGAACAAAGCATAGATTCCTTCAACTTTAGTGACTAAGATATTCTACTCAAGAATAAGGGAACATGCAATGTCTCTACATTGTAACTGTAATTAATTTGTGATAGTAAGCATGAAAAAAATAATTTCTTTCTGAAAATATAGCAACACATATCAATTCATATCAATTAAAGCATTTGAAACTCCACTGTCCATCCCAGTAGTTCAACCATGTCTTCAGTAGCGGATACTCTCTTGAGAGTAAGAATATGAATTAGTTTATTTGTCCATAATGCATATATTCCACTGCAAAAAGAAAAAAAAAAATATTCCTGATTCGTCCACCAGATGGCACTATGAAACTGTCTGGTTGTTTACTGGAGAATCTTTACTCCCCAGGTCTGGATTATATCACCCATAAATATGTCAATTTGAAACATCCCTTTGGCAAAGAGCAGAAAAGGGAGAATGACTAAGTTCTTGAGAAGGGATTAACTTACACTTTATGGTCGATGGATACTGTTACAGCTCTGGTCCTTGCATGATAGAAGCAGTTCATGGCCAGACTTTTGAGTCGAAACAATTTTTCTTCAGCAAAGAAGGATTTTATAGATTGGAACCAGAAAAGGGTTAATGCTACAATAACATCAAAAATTCAACACCTCCAGTTGTTCTAAAATGACACCCAACAATGTATGATTTGCCAGGCAAAGTGAGGAAATGGGTAAGAAGCTCATTCACCTTGGCAGCTTGGTTAAGAGTGAAAACAACACTACATTCATATTTGCTGACACATTAAAGTCTGTTCAAGGTTGTCTACTGCCCCCCCCCTTTTAGGTTTACTGTACAATACGAGAAATACATGGCACAGTCTGACAGCTGACTAAAGCTATCTTACCTTAAATGTCTGATGATACAATTTTGACTGCATCTAATTTTGCAATAAATAACTTCAATATGATGAAATAGGTGGGTCTGTGCAGTTCTAAGTCAAACAGTTTTTTTTTTTTCACACGAATATCCGACGTTTTCATGAGCGCCACGTCACCAATTGTGTCAGTGGCTGGAAAACCCCCCGGTCATGTTGTGACGTCATCAGGAGAACACAGTGCTTGGCTTCCCATTGTACACGCAGGATGGAAGTGGTAGAAAACATCGACAATGGTTCCATCACATGTAGTCTGGAATTGGTTTGTGTTGTCCAATCTTCAGATGATTATAGTTCAGAAGAACTGGATGACAATGAAGAATCTGGGGGCATCAGACCTTAAAGGTTTGAGCCGTACCAAGCGGACATCGTACCTAGCGAGTCAGACTCAGAAAGTGACGGTGGTGAGGCACACATGGCCGGCACAGCATCAGCGACAAACACATGGCAGGGGAACACCAAGCATTATGCTTTTGTTACAGATATTGCAACATATTATTTGTTCATAAATATAATTTATTTAAATCCAGTTTTTCAATAAAATCATAGCAGTGTATTTATGATAAAATTGAAACATCTAACTGATACTTTCAATGCCCTCCCCCAAAGAAAACAATAAAAAGATGCTATTTTTTTATTTTTTTTATTTTTTGCAGGTGCCAGTGTGGTCTGTGTGTGATTATGACAACAGAGGAGAAGAGTATTTGCTGTCAGGAGCAGGACTAGGTGAAGCAGAAAATTCCGGACGGTGCTATAAATTGTGTCACTGGTTATCACAACTTCCACGCGGTGTGTCTGAACGAAGATATGTTGGAAGTGGCCTACCTCACCTATAAACATTATGTGAATGTGGATTATGGGAACAACTGGAAACGATATACAGCTTACAGACAGTTCATTCGATGGTGCTACCACTACCTTGGTGAGAAAGTCTGCATGCCAATATTTGCCTGTGTCATTAACGAGATCAGAGAGACCTTTCCACTATAAGAGGGACAATATGTTGGTTTTAGTTATGCTGACTAACTACCTTTATATTTTCAGGGTATTGTTTTTCATTCAATAAATGTTTATCTGACCACAAATGTTGTCAATTATTCCAAGAAAATGAAGTTACTAAATGTTTTTAGTGTGATACTTGAAAATAAATTACATAATCAAATGGGCCTATGGTGCCAGAGAAAGATAAAAAAAAAAATAAAGAAAATTTGATAGTACACAATTTGGACCACAGCAAAAATGAGGTTTCTGGTCCCACTGAAAACAAATATTGCTCACAATGTTTACCCTTGACACTCTTATTTTAAATATCTCTATCTATCTATCTATCTATCTATACACTACCGTTCAAAAGTTTGGGGTCACCCAGACAATTATTTTGTGTTTTCCATGAAAAGTCACACTTATTTACCACCATGAGTTGTAAAATGAATAGAAAATATAGTCAAGACATTGACAAGGTTAGAAATAATGATTTGGGTTTTCTAATCATCCATTAGCCTTCTGACGCAATGAGCAAACACATTGTACCATTAGAACACTGGAGTGATAGTTGCTGGAAATGAGCCTCTATACACCTATGTAGATATTGCACCAAAAACCAGACATTTGCAGCTAGAATAGTCATTTACCACATTAGCAATGTATATTAGATATTAGAGTGTATTTCTGATTAGTTTAAAGTTATCTTCATTGAAAAAAACAGTGCTTTTCTTTCAAAAATAAGGACATTTCTAAGTGACCCTAAACTTTTGAACGGTAGTGTATTTTGAACGGTAGTGTATATATATATATATATATACTGTATATAATCTTTCTGATAAATGCGGATATACTCCGAATATTATAACTTAGCAGTCATTTCAGAATATAAATAGAATGAAGTCATATTTTTGAAAAAGTGAGAACATTACCTTCAAATTTATTTTTTTGTTTTTAGCAAAATTAAATAGGTGATCGTCAGGATTTAATTTTTTAAAAACATATGATTTTGGATCTGTACCTATATCTTCTTTCTCTTGACTACACAAGATCTAAGGGGATGTGCAGCTTGAAGTGGAAGGGCTGACAGCAGTGGCCTCCAAAATCGCCTCCTGGCCCTGCTCAGGCTGCTCACGCTGCTGACTGCTGCAAGGTCCAGGCTTAGCACTGGCACACGCTGTCACAGACCTGGGGAACACTGAAGGTACAGCCGTAGGCAGCAGCACACCCTTGTGTTGTACCGAACAACCAAGTGACTCTTTTAAGGAGGGAACAAAATCAAAACAGTCCAACTCAAAATGATCAGAGCACAGAAGAGACCTGGGCGAGGGCTCCCACTTGTCACGGGTACGTCTGACCTGCTTCACCCACTTTGAATGTAACTCAGGATACTTTAGGAAACTTAAATAAACTAACACCGTCCTTACGAGTTTTTGAACAAAAGCCTGTGACACAACGCAAAGGCATAGCTGTAGAACTAAAACAAGAAGCCAGAAAAACTGTGTGTTACAAAGCTGCTAGCATTTCAGTCAACAACACAGGCATCTGTTCTCTTGCTTACGTCATTTCCAACTCCTTCTTCATTCGGTGGGCGGCACCACAGTCCAGTCAGCGGATGTGTTTTTTTGATGATAACCATGTTATGCAGGCGCAGCTATAAATATTATATTGACCATCGACAATGACTTTTGGGTTTGCACAACATGCTAAAAAAATGTCAAAATTGTGTCATCAGACCTTTAAAGGTGTGATGAATGCTTTTTCAAACAAACATGGAAAAAAATGGTATTGGTAGGGGTGGTGGGCTAACGGCCACGGAAGGAATCGTGGGATGTGCTAAGCTAACACTATTGCTATGGCTATTGCCATAGCTAGTCGTAGCACCTAACACAGATACAAAGGAACGACTCTGTCCCCGGTTCGTCTCACTGACCCGGCATTGGCCCAGTAGATGACGGCTGAGCCTCCCGTACAGATTCTTAGAATCTTGTGATCGGAGCTCACCGGAGGAAATAACTGAGGCAACAGCTGGAATGGAGCCGGATCGGAGCTCAACTATAGCGGCAGTAGGAGACGGGGACCAGTGGAGGAGCATCCGGGGCCCCATCTGGATAGGAGCCGGATCGGAGCTCAGTTACAGCGGTGGGGCTCGGCAGAGGAACTACTGAGGAAGACGATGGTAGGGGGCGGGGCTCAGCGGAGGAGCAACGGGGACCCCAGCTGGACAGGAGCCGGATCGGAGCTCAAGTACAGTGGCGGTGGGGCTCAGTGGAGGAGCTGACGGCACCCCGGCTGGACAGGAGCCGGATCAGGAGCTCAATTACAGTGGTGGTAAGCAGAGGGACGAGCAGCGGAGGGGGATAGCTGAGGCTCCAGCTGGATTTGAGGTCGATTGGATTGGATACCGGCGACACCAGCAGAGATTGGTTTACTATCAACAGGTCAGTAAAAATGCCACGAAAGAAGGAAGAAATGGAAGAGATTAAAAAAAAATCTCTGAACTTCTTGTCAGAAGAACTGACCAAAGTGGCCAGTCAACAGCTTAAACTATTAGGGCTAATGCAGGAAGTCCGAGAATTGAAATTAACAATTAAGGAAAAAGACAAAAAAAATTGCAGACTTGGAGCGACACATCAAGGATCTTGAAGAATATTCTCGTATGGATGATCTAATTATAAGTGGACTAGACATTAAATATCAAACATATGCCAATGCTACAGCAGGAATGAGAGGTGAGGAGGCTCCCTTAAGTGAATCAGTCTTCCTGGAAAATCAGGTGCATCAGTTCCTTGGAAGCAGAAATATAAAGGTTAAAGTAAATGCAATGTCAGCCTGTCATACTTTACCCAGAAAAGATAATAAAACGAAGAAATCAATCGTGATGCGCTTTGTGAACAGAAGGGTAAAGAATGACATACTGAGGCAGGCCAAAAAGCTACGGGGGACAGAAGTTTACCTAAATGAACATTTAAATAAGACTAATGGTGAAATAGCACGGCAAGCACAGATGCTGAAAAGACAAAATAAGATACAGGCAACATAGACAAGAAACTGTAGAGTTTGGATCAAACTAAATGGAACACCTGAGGAAGCAAAGGCCATAATAATCAGAGATCTTACTGACTTAAATAAATATAGATGAACACTGATTAACAAAATTAAGAGACTATGATAATCCATATCCACACACACGGCAAGAATAGTTCTTTTGTGACATACCATGTTAATGCACTTAAAAAAACAAAACAAAAAAAAAAAACAAAAACGTATGACTGACTTTAGTAGACATCAATTATCCCCAGTTGGAAGAAGTCATCTGGCACAGAGTGAGGAAATTCAAACTCTGAAAATATGCCATTATGCTGAACATAAACTACAAGAGATGGAGAATGACATTGATCCTGATAACCACTTCTTCAATAATATTCATAATCATTGTGAATATTATACTGAAAAGCAATTTTAAAGTCAAATGCAATTAGATGGTAAACTATCAATAATACACTTCAACAGTAGAAGTCTTAACAAAAACTTTCCACAGATTCAGGACTATTTAAAACTGCTAGATAGAAAATTTACAGCTATCACAGTCTCTGAAACTTGGCTTAATGAAGAGCAGGCTTCTTTGATGGCAGTAGAGGGATATCAGATGTTTTATATTAACCTCTTGCACTCCGTTGCACCGTGGGCGGGCAAGTCTCTGCGTCCCAGAGTGCACGAGGGCGCACGAGAGCGCCCTCGTGCGCTCTAGGACGCATGATGGAGATGCGTCCAAAGCGCGCACTGAAAATAAAAGCTGCAGACACAGCCGTGAACAGATTAGTTCATCTGATTGACCTCTCATTCAACTAATAAGAGCCTTGAATTGGGTTTCTGAAACCTTGAAGAACCAATGACTGAAAACCTAGCAAGAAGGACCCGCCTACCAACGCAGCGAGCCAATTGAAGCACAGAAGTTCGCTGAGCTGTTTTGTCTACAAAGGCTGGGTGAAGAGAGACTGCTACAGCAGCCGCAGGCGGTGCATTTTTTTTTTTTTTTTAATTCCAGCAGAGTGTTTAGGATTCTCTCATATGGTCATCATAGACCGATGGAGGCCGACAACAAAGGTCGTAAATCATTCGCCAAAACCGCAATCATGGAATTATGTTTTGACGGGGTCGCGAGACCAGAACCATGAGCGGACCAGCGTCACGTTCGTCTGACAATGAGGAAGAGAAGTTCGCCAGGACACTGCTGTGAAGAGGTAAGGTGTTATAAGCTAAATTATTCTTTATCCCTGAAAATTGTAATCAAAAATGACTTTTGACCGATCAGTAAATTACAACTGTGCGGTGCACGATGTCGGAAGTGCGTGTGCCGCGTCCAGACTGTGAACGCCCCCCCCCCCCCGCTACTATTCTGTAGCGAGGGGGGGGGGCCGTGGTGACTGCGCTGCGGTCGCCACATCGCCACATGAGTGTAATCCGTCATGTAGCGATGGCCGATCTCCATCCTCTGTAGCGAGGGGGGGGACAACCCCCCCCACACACACACACACAGCCCTGAATGTCACCTTTCATTAGAGGCCAAGATGAAGCTTCTATATTGAATCATTCAAAAGTTACAGACATTTTTCCAAACTGTGCCATTTGGCACAATTTGGCACACAGTTCCAAAACACCTGGGAACTACCTGAGGAAAAAGCTGTGTAATATAATCACTTTTTGTGGTATTGTTACAAAATTTTGACCTCAGCTGGATAACACTTGGTTCTACATTTCTGTTGCATTTTCCAGCCCGGATCTGAAGCTGTGTGTTATTTGCAAGCATTTGTATCCAAAAAAACACCCAGGCCAAATTTATTTTCTTCAAGTTCAGTATGTTTAGATGACTGTAACTCAGTGGCAGGAGCACTTAGAGAGATGATGACTGTTTTGCCAAAAAATTCAAAGTGTTTTCTTTTAAATGAGACCAACCCCATGAAGATGCTGCAAAGGGTTGAAGAACAGCTTTGGATTTAATTTGGGCACGTTATTTTTTGGCCTTTTTAGGAAAATTGACCGGAGTGCAATGGGTTAATAGATCTAAAAAAAAAAGGGTCGTGGATTTGCACTGTATATTGATGACCTGTATAGGTGTAAACTTGTAAATGGAATGTCCTTTGCACTACCAGAGAATCTGGAATGTGTTACAGTTGAGACTGACCAAGATAAAACAAAAAAAAAATCTAATTATAAGTTGTATATATAGAATGCCGGGAACTTGCATTGAGACATTCAGAGATAAATTAGTCGAGATGTACAATAATATAACTAGTAAGAAAATGGTTGTAATCTGTGGAGATTTCAATATTGATTTACTAAATCCATTTCAACAAAATGCAGTTACAGAGTTCATGAATTCTATGTACAGTATGAGTCTATATCCCACATTAACACATCCCAGTAGAATCACAGTTCACACTGCTACACTTATTGATAACTTGTTTGTTAATATTATTGAAAAGAAAATAGAAAGTGGAAAATTGATAAATGACATAAGTGATTAGTGATAAGTGATCCATGAACACACGGGGGCCAATACAGAAAAAAAAAAATAATTAAAATCTTTCAGATACAAATCACAAATTGCAATCAATTCTTTTAAAGAAGACCTGCTGAAGCAAGACTGGACAAAAGTCGAAGTCTATGTATCAGATGTTAATGAAGCCTATGACACATTTATGAACATTGTAACCACTCTTTATGAAAAAAAAAATGTCCATTAGTAAAGAAAAAGATTAAACAGAAATTTGTTGACAAGCCATGGTTAACCAAAAGGATTACGAAAAGAGTGTAAAAAGAAAAATTCATTATATAAAGCTTTTCTAAAGAAAAGGACAAAAGAAACAGAGCAGCAGTATAAAACATACAAAAATAAGTTAGCATCGTGGCGCATGTATTTTTGCCTACATATGTATGAGTATAAAGTGAGATGCTTAGGATTGCATATGTGGATTGACCTCACGTCTTAGGATGGGACAATATGTCTGGACCACCTGTGGATAACGGCAAGAGGACGGAGGTACCGGGATAAGGAGCTGAAAGGACCTCCTGACCTCCTGGGGCCAGGCGGAGGACTAAGGGACTCGGGGGAGAGTTATTGTCAATGCGGGGTTTTGACAGGGATGTGTGATTCTTCCTTTGATGTTGATGTATAAATGTGGGGGTTCTGATGCAGCTCGCTCTCTTCTGTTCTTGAGAGATCGCTGGGGATGTGAAAGCTACATTAAAACCTGAATTGAGAAATAATTCAGCCTCGTTATTTCACGCTCCCCACATTGGTGACCAGAGACGTGAGAATGCCTAGAAGCGAGTCCCCCGATCCAGACTCGTCGGAGTCTACCCGAGCGAGCGCCGTCTCCATAAAGCTGCCAGAATTCTGGCAGGACAACCCGGACTCGTGGTTCCTCCAGGCTGAGACACAGTTCGCACTCGGCAGATGACACTAAGTTCTACCAAGTCATCGCAAAGCTCGACAACCGCACAGCTCGATGCACGCGGAGCCTGGTGCAGCAACCGCCCGCTGATGACAAATACGGCGAGCTGAAGACTGCCCTCATCCAATGCTTTACGCCCTCAGCCGAAGAGAGTGCTAGGAGACTCCTGGCTATGCACAACCGGGGCGGACGCAGGCCAGTCGACCTTATGGAGGATATGCTGCAGCTGAGGGACTCAGACAATGACAATTTCATGTTTAAGCATATCTTCCTGCGAAACCTCCCAGTGCAGATGAGAGGGACCCTTTCCAGCATGCGTTGTGTGACCAAGCGGGACTTCCACGCGCTGGCCCAGGAGGTACAGCGGCTCCTCGACTCCTGCGGTGAGCAGACGGCTACAGCAGCAGCGGCAGACCTCGGTGCGGCGTCCGGGAGCAACGAATGGCCAGAGACAGCAGAACCAACCCCACCAACAATGGCAGCGGCGCGTTCGCGACGCAGCGGGGGAGATGGCCTCTGCTTTTATCATCGGCGTTTCACAGAGAAGGCGCACAGATGTGTGCCGCCATGCAACTTCAAGAGCTCGGGAAACTCCAGGACCGAGAGTCGTTAGCAGCCTCGGCTCTCGGAGAAAGGAATAAGCTGCTCTACATCACAGATGCGAGTTCCGGGCGACACTTCCTCGTGGACACCGGGGCCCAAGTGAGTTTCATCACCCCGACCTATGCTGACCGGCTGGCAGGCCCCCGGGGTAACGGGGCAATGGTGGCGAATGGCTCGAGCATCGACACCTTTGGAGAGAGGACTCTGTTTCTGTTCTTACACGGCCGCACTTATGAATGGACTTTTATTATTGCGGCGGTGAGTTTCAACATGTTAGGTGCTGATTTTCTGTGCTCACATGGTTTGTTAGTTGATCTTGCCAATAGGCGGCTGGTAAATGCACTCTCTTTTTATTCTATTCCTTGTGCAGCTCGAGTGTCCCCGCCACCAGTGCAGGCCAACGTTGCCACAGCAGGCGGTAAGTTTAACACACTACTCACCCAGTTTCCAGTGCTCACAGTCCCCACATTTTCGGCAACAGTTGCGAAACACGGGGTGGAGCATTTTATCACTACAGCTGGCCCCCCCGTCTTCGTGAAAGCTCGGCGCTTGGATGCCACTAAGCTCTCCATAGCGCGCGAGGAGTTCGCCAGCCTGGAAAGGCTGGGCATTATTCGCCGTTCGAAGAGCCCATGGGCCTCGCTGCTGCATATGGTCCCTAAAGCTGACGGCTCGTGGAGACCTTGCGGCGATTACCGCAGACTAAACAACGCCACAGCGCATGACCGCTACCCAATCCCACACATTCAGGATTTTTCGGTGCATCTAGCGGGGCACGCATTTTTTCTAAAATAGACCTGGTTCGCGGCTACCATCAAGTTCCAGTCCAGCCTGAGGACATTCCTAAAACAGCGGCAATAACCCCTTTTGGACTTTTTGAGTTTTTGCGCATGCCGTTTGGTCTTAAAGGCGCTGCACAAACATTCCAACGCATGATGGATGCCGTGTTACGCGATCTCCCTTTTGTGTTTGTCTACCTCGACGACATTTTAGTCGCCAGTGCTTCCGAGGAGGAACACGAAAAACACCTCACTGCAGTTTTTCGGAGGTTGGGAGAGCACGGGTTAATAATTAATCCAGCCAAGTGCCAGTTTGGCGTGGCGCAGATTGATTTTTTGGGGCATCGCGTTTCCCCAGAAGGGGCAGTTCCGCTACCGGACAAGGTGCGCGCAGTGGCAGATTTTCCCCGACCACAAACGGTCAAATCATTACAGGAATTTTTAGGAATGGTAAATTTTTATAACCGTTTCCTACCCCACGCAGCGCAGCTCATGCAACCATTATATGCCACGCTTAAAAAGCAAAAACCCTCCAATACGATTGAGTGCGCGCATTCGCGGAGGTTAAAAAAGCCCTTGCTGACACTGCGCTCCTAGCTCAACCAGACCCAACGGCCCGCATAGCGCTCACCACTGACGCATCAGATTTGGCCATAGGGGCGGTTGTGGAACAGCAGGTTGCTGGGGTTTGGCAGCCGCTGGCATTTTTCAGCAGGTCCTTGCACGAGGCCGAGCTGAAATACAACACGTTTGACAGGGAGCTGTTAGCGCTCCACTTAGCCATTCGCCATTTCCAGTTCTGGCTGGAAGGTCGGCATTTCACCGCGTTTGTCGACCACAAGCCGCTCACTTTTGTGATGGCCAAAATTTCAGAACCTTGGTCGGGCCGGCAGCAGAGGCAGCTGGCCGCAATTTCGGAATTTACTACTGATAGTCAGCACGTAGCGGGTAAACTCAATGTAGTGGCAGACTGCCTCTCTCGCGCGGTGACAGCACCCGTCCGCACGGGGGTAGATTATACTACTGCAGCCGCAGGGCAAAATAGCAGTGTGGAAGCGCACGCGGCCCCAGTTCACGTGGGGATAGATTATGCAGCCATGGCGGTGGAACAGAGTAGAGATGCAGACGTGTGCGCGCTCCAGTCTGGACCAACAGGGTTAAGGCTGGAGAGTAGGAGTATGCAAACCGGTATGTCCCCTCTAATCTGCAATATCTCTACTGGGCGACCGCACCCGGTGGTACCGGCCGCTTGGCACCGCCGTGTTTTTGACTCTGTTCACTCCCTGGCACACCCAGGGGTGCGGGCTTCGGTGAAAATGGTAGCGGAGAAGTTTGTTTGGCCGAGCCTGCGCAAGCACGTGAAAGAGTGGGCAAGAACCTGCATGGCTTGCCAGCGGGCCAAAATTCACAAGCACACAAAAGCCCCCTGTGAACCGTTCCACATTCCGGCCAAGAGGTTTGATCATGTGCATGTCGACCTCGTGGGCCCCCTACCGTCGTCGCAGGGGTTCACACATCTTTTGACAATGGTGGACCGAACCACACGCTGGCTGGAAGTTTTCCCACTAGCATCGACCATGGCTGCAGAGGTGGCTCGCGCATTTTTGACGGCCTGGGTAGCGCGTTTCGGGGTCCCGTCGGATATTACGTCCGACAGAGGGCCTCAATCTGTCTCTGAGCTTTGGTTAGCGATGGCCAGCAGCTTAGGGGCGACAATTCACCGCACTACCGCGTATCACCCCCAGACTAATGGTTTATGCGAGCGTTTTCATAGGTCCTTGAAGGCAGCCCTCAGAGCGTCGCTTACGGATGCAGATTGGGTAAACAAACTACCATGGGTTTTATTGGGGTTGCGTGCTGCGCCCAAGGAGGATTTAAATGCCTCCCCAGCGGAGTTAGTTTTTGCACAACCTCTCAGGCTGCCCGGTGAGTTTCTACCAGAGCACCCGGAGCCCGGGCGTCCCCTGGCTCTGGGGTCACTGAGTGGCACGGGAGCAGACATGCTCCCGGGCCCCGTTCATCACACCTTTCCGCATGTTTTCATTCCCAAAGCTTTAAAAAATGCCGAGTTTGTTTTTGTCAGGCACGAGGCTTCACGATCAGGCCTCCGACTGCCATATGATGGCCCATTTAGAGTGCTGGAGACAGGTGATAAGCATTTTGTGCTAGATTTGGGGGACAGAAAGGAAACAATTAGTATTGACAGACTAAAGCCTGCTTTTGTGATGAACGACGAGTCTGTACGGGTAGCGAGGGCTCCTCGACGTGGCAGACCCCCCAGGGAACAGGTCCTGGAGCCCCCGCAGTCGGCAGATTCTTTGCAGGATGGCGCCGCAGGGACGGCGAGGCCTGCTTACAGCAGATTTGGAAGACGTTTGAAGCCCAGACGGCGTACCGACTGATGTGTGATTTGATCATGTTGTGTAAATCATGCTGTTGATGTTGTCATATTTTGTGAACTATGAGATATTGTCCATTCTTCGACGTTTGGGGGGGTTTATGTGGCGCATGTATTTTTGCCTACATATGTATGAGTATAAAGTGAGATGCTTAGGATTGCATATGTGGATTGACCTCATGTCTTAGGATGGGACAATATGTCTGGACCACCTGTGGATAACGGCAAGAGGACGGAGGTACCGGGATAAGGAGCTGAAAGGACCTCCTGACCTCCTGGGGCCAGGAGGAGGACTAAGGGACTCGGGGGAGAGTTATTGTCAATGCGGGGTTTTGACAGGGATGTGTGATTCTTCCTTTGATGTTGATGTATAAATGTGGGGGTTCTGATGCAGCGCTCTCTCTTCTGTTCTTGAGAGATCGCTGGGGATGTGAAAGCTACATTAAAACCTGAATTGAGAAACAATTCAGCCTCGTTATTTCACGCTCCCCACAACATATATAATGAGATGTAGTAAAAAAGACTATTACAGTAAAGAGTTGGAGAAAAACAGAGATAATACTAAAAATACATGAACAATACTTAACAATATTCTTGAAAATGAAAACAGAAATGCAAGCTACCCAACCAATCTTTCAAAAAAAAACAAAAAAACGACTCAGAGTGTGAATGCAGTCTCACATGCAGATGAATTTAATAAATTTTTTGTTAACATTGGTCCTAATTCGACTAGAGAAATACCCATTACGACACCAACAGGTGATACAATAAGCAAAAAACCGGGGCCCCAGCCGGATAAGAGCCGGAGTCGGAGCCCAGTTGCAGTGGCGGGGCTCGGCGGAGGAGCTACCGGGACCCCAGCTGGACAGGAGCAGGATTGGAGCTCGGCTACAGCGGCGGTGGGTGATGGGACTCGGTGGAGGAACTGCCGGTATCCTGGCTGGACAGGAGCTTGGTTGCGGCGGCAGTAAGCAGCGGGACTAGCAGCGGAGGGGGCTAGCTGAGGCCCAGCTGGATTCGAGGTCGGTCGGATCAGATACCAGCGACACCAGCAGAGATTGTTTTACTATCCACAGGTCAGTAAAAATGCCACCAAAGAAGGAGGAAATGGAAGAGATCAAAAAATCTCAGAACTTGTTAGAAGAACTGACCAAAGTGGCTAGTAAGCAGGCTAAAATATTAGGGCTAATGGAAGAATTAAAATTAACAATTAAGGAAAAAGACAAAAAAATTGCAGACTTGGAGCGACGCATCGAGGATCTTGAACAATATTCTCGTATGGATGATTTAATTATAAGTGGACTAGACATTAAATATCAATCATATGCTCATGCTACAGCAGGAATGAGAGGTGAGGAGGCTCCCCTGGGCGAATCAGTCTCCCTGGAAAACCAGGTGCTTCAGTTCCTTGATAGTAGAAGTATAAAGGTTGCAGCAAATGCAATTTCAGCCCGTCATACTTTACCCAGAAAGGATAATAAAACAAAGAAATCAATTGTGATGCACTTTGTGAACAGAAGGGTAAAGAATGACATACTGAGGCAGGCCAGAAAGCTATGGGGAACAGAACATCTAACAAAAACTAATGCTGAAATAGCACGGCAAGCACAGATGCTGAAAAGACAAAATAAGATACAGGCAACATGGACAAGAAATTGTAAAGTTTGGAGCAAAATAAATGGAACACCTGAGGAAACAAAGAGTATAATAATCAGAGAGATTACTGACTTAAATAAATATAGATGAACACTGATTAAGAAAATTAAGAGACTATGATAATCCATATCCACACACATGGCAAGAATAGTTCTTTTGACATACCATGTCAATGTACTTAAAAAAAAAATAAACAAAACAAACAAAAAAACTTATGACTGACTTGAGTAGACATCACTTATCCCCAGTTGGAGGAAGTCATTTGACAGAGAGTGAGGAAATTAAAACTCTGAAAATATGCCATTATGCTGAACATAAACTACAAGAGATGGAAAATGATATTGATCCTGATAACCACTTTTTCAATAATATTCATAATCATTGTGAATATTACACTGAAAAGCAATTCAAAAGTCAAATGCAACTAGATGGTAAACTATCAATAATACACTTCAACAGCAGAAGTCTTAACAAAAACTTTTCCACAGATTCAGGACTATTTAAAACAGCTAGACAGAAAATTTACAGCTATCGCAGTCTCTGAAACTTGGCTTAATGAATAGCAGGCTCCCCTGATGGCAATAGAGGGATATCAGATGTTTCATATTAACAGATCTCAAAAAAAGGGTGGTGGTGTTGCACTGTATATTGATGACCTGTATAGGTGTAAACCTGTAAATGGAATGTCCTTTGCACTACCAGGGATTTTGGAATGTGTTACTGTTGAGACTGACCAAGATAAAACAAAAAATCTAATTATAAGTTGTATATATAGAACACCAGGAACTTGCAATGAGACATTCAGAGATAAATTAGTCGAGCTCTACAATAATATTACTAGTAAGAAAATGGTAGTAATTAGTGGTGATTTCAATATTGATCTACTAAATCCATATCAACAAAATGTAATTACAGAGTTCATGAATTCTATGTTCAGTATGAGTCTATATCCCATAATAACACATCCCAGTAGAATCACAGTTCACACTGTTACACTTACTGACAACCTGTTTGTTAATATTTTTGATAAGAAAATAGAAAGTTGATTATTGATAAATGATATAAGTGACCATTTGCCAACCTTTGCACTTTTCCATGGCCACACGGAGGCCAATACAGAAAAAGTTTTAAAATCATTCAGATACAAATCACAAAATGCAATCAGTTCTTTTAAAGAAGACTTGCTGAAGCAGGACTGGACAAAAGGCTATGTATCAGATGTAAATGAAGCCTATGACACATTTATGAACACTGTAACTACTCTTTATGAAAAAAAATTGTCCATTAGTAAAGAAAAAGCTTAAACAAAAAATTGTCGATAAGCCATGGTTAACCAAAAGATTACAAAAGGCGTGTAAAAAGAAAAAAAAATATTATATAAAGCTTTTCTAAAGAAAAGGACAAAAGAAGCAGAGCAGCAGTATAAAACATACAAAAATAAGTTAACATATATAATGAGATGTAGTAAAAGAGACTATTACAGTAAAGAACTGGAGAAAAACAGAGACAATATTTAAAATACATGGACAAAACTTAACAATATTCTTGGAAATAAAAACAGAAATACAAGCTACCCAACCAATTTTTCAAAAAATAATAAAACAACTCAGAGTGTGAATGCAATTTCACCTGCAGCTGAAATTAATAACTTTTTTGTTAACATTGGTCCTAATTTGGCTCGAGAAATACCCATTATGGCACCTACGGGTGATACAATAAGCAAAAACACTGCTATAAAAGACTCCATTTTCATAAAGAACACAGATGAGAGAGAGGTCATTGAAATTGTTAAATCGTTTAAAAGTAAAACATCTATGGACTGTGATGGTATTGACATGCTCTTAGTCAAAACTATTATTGAATGCTTAGTGAAACCACTGACGTATATTTGTAACCTGTCTCTCCAAACAGGTATATTTCCCAATGCAATGAAAATAGCTAAAGTAATTCCGATATACAAGACGGGTGACAGAGGGGAACTTTCAAACTATAGACCAATTTCACTATTGCCGCAATTTTCCAAGATACTTGAAAACATATTCTGTGAGAGAATTGACAACTTCATAATGAAGAATAATTTATTGTGTGAGCAGCAATATGGGTTCAGACACAAGAGGACAACTGCATTTGCTCTAATGGAATTTGCAGAAAAAATATCAACTGCCGTTGAAAATAAAGAGTATTCTGTTGGGGTATTCCTGGATCTTAAAAAAGCATTTGATACAGTGGATAATAATTTATTATTAAAGAAACTACAAAATTGTGGTATTAGGGGGCTAGCACTGTCCTGGTTAAGTAGTTACTTAAAGAATAGATAGATCGATAGATAGATAGATGTACTTTATTGATCCCAAAAGGGGAAATTACAGTGTAACAGCAGCATGACAGTTGACAGCCAAACAACAGAAACACACACGACAGACAAAGGGATTACCCATGGAAAGTAAAAAACTAACAAGACTATAGAACCTATATACATCACAGCTTAATATATGATGACCCGTATAAACACATGAATCATCCCATTGCACAAAGAAGGACTATCAGGAGCAGAGTGAAAAGTGATGTACCAGTTAGTCTGTAAGATGCAGTGTGGCAGCATAGCTATGACCAGAATACAACATCATAGTGAGTTATTGTACAGTGAAATTGCATATGGCAGGAACGATTTCCTGTACCTGGCCATTCGACAAAGAAGCTGTAGTAGTCTACTGGAGAAAGGGCTTCGCTGTCTATCTAGTGTGTGGTGGAGGGGGTGATCAGGATTGTCCATGATGGATCACAGTTTATTTAGTGTTCTCCTCTCCACCACTGTCTCAAAGGTCTCCGGTCTGAGACCAATTACAGAGCCAGCCCTCTTGATTATCTTGTCAAGTCTGTTGGTATCTCTGGCCCTGATACTGCTACCCCAACTGACCGCAGCAAAGAAGATGGCGCTGGCGACAACAGTCTGGTAGAAAAGCTCCAGCATCCTGCTGCACACGTTGAAGGATCTCAGCTTTCTCAGGAAGTAGAGTCTGCTCATCCCCTTCTTGTGCGCAGCATCGGCGTTGGATCTCCAGTCCAACCCACTGCTGATCCTGACACCCAGATATTTGTAGTCCTCAACCACTCGCACATCCTCCCCCCTAATCTGCAGTGGCTGATAAGGAGCCTTCCTCTTCCTGAAGTCAATCACCATCTCCCTGGTCTTGCTGACATTCAACCTCAGGTGATTCTGCTTCGTCCACTCCACAAATCTCTCTACCAGTGCCCTGTACTCCCCCTCCTCTCCTCCTCTTATACACCCCACAACAGCTGAGTCATCAGATAATTTTTGCAGGAACAAAGTATGCAATATCAGTATGTATGTGTTGGTAACAAAAACTCACAGTTACTGAAGGTTACTTGTGGAGTCCCACAGGGTTCAGTTTTGGGGCCATTGTTATTCAATATGTATATAAATGATATATGTAAAGTGTTGGAAAAAATGGATTTAATATCGTTTGCTGATGACACTAATCTATTATGCAGTGGAAGCAATTTGGAACAACTTTTGGATACACTTGGAATGGAATTAGGAAAGCTTAAACTCTGGTTTGATTCAAACAAATTAACGCTCAATTTAAGTAAGACAAAATTTATAGTTTTTAACAACCATCACAAAAACTTAGTATCTAAACTCACTGTAAATGGTGTAGAGATTGAAAGGGTATCTGAAACTAAATTTCTTGGAGTAATAATTGATAATAAACTGTGTTGGAAGTCACATATTAATTATATTAAAGGTAAAATATCCAAATCAATCGCAATACTACAAAGAGTGAAATATTTGCTGAATCAACCCACATTATATACTTTGTATCATTCATTAATACTCCCTTACATGACATATTGTACTGAAGTACGGGGAAATACATATACTGTAAAACAAACATATATCCAATCTTTATGCTTTAGAAGAGAGCTATTAGAATAATAAACAAAGCTGCTTACAGGGAACCAACAAACCCACTTTTTCTTAAATTAAAAGCTCTGAAGTTGAAAGATCTGGTTGACTTTAAAACTGCAGTAATAATGTTTAAAGTGAAGAATCTATCACTGCCCACAAATATCCAATAGCTGTTCCAAATAAGGGAGAAACAATATCATTTCAGAGGAACATGTATATTTCAAAAACCTTCAGTGTGACATAATGTAGCACACAGGCCCAGGAAACACGCACGCAGGCTCAGGATAGATTTAACAGCTTTATTCAACAAGCAGGTGTGTGTATGGATGTATGCGGTATGGGAATGTGCTGGGGTGAACGCCGATGCGCAGGCAGAAGAGCAGCGCGCCGTACAGCCGGACAACCCTACGGAGACAAGAACAAAGGACAAGGGTAATGGGCACCACACTGAGACAGGGGATATAAGTGACGGTGTTGCTTACTTGCAGGGACAGGTGGCTGGCGTCGGCAGGCGATGAGCCCGGGAGACAGCGTCCTGCTGGGTCTGCGCAGAGGATGGAGATGCTATGGCAAAGACGGGGGAAATCTGCCGCCAGGAGGGTCCACCTGTGCACAGGGGTGAGAACTTGGAAGACAAGGTAAGGAGTTCTTACGTGTCGTTGAATCTTTGCTGGTGATCTGAGGTAGAATCACAAGCTTTGGAAACGCTGATGAGAACAGACGGCTCCAGACTGCAGCAGAGGGCAGAGTGGGCTAAATAGCCCGCTGCTGACGAGACGCAGGTGTGCGCGCAGCTGAAGCCGCTGATGAGCGGCGGGTCGTGACAGTACTCCCCCCTCTAGCAGCGCCTCCTGGCGCTGGTTTGTCCGGATGTGCCCGATGGAACTCCCTGATGAGGCTCTTGTCTAACACCCAAGAGGAGGGCACCCAGGATCTAAACTCCGGACCAAACCCCTCCCAGTCCACCAGATACCGCAACCCGCGCCCTTGGCGCCGGGAGTCCAGGAAGGAGGCGACTCTCCAGGCCGGGTGGCCGTCGATCATCATAGGCGGGGGCGGCGCTGCGGGCGGGGGGCAGAGGGGGTCAGACACATAGGGCTTGATCCTGGAAACGTGGAAAGTAGGACAAATGCGAAGGGAGGGGGGGAGGGCCAGACGCACAGCCACCGGGTTGATAATCCTGGAAATGGTGTGAGGACCAACGAAGCGTGGTGCCAACTTCTTCTTCTCCCCCTTAAGGTGGAAATCCTGAGTGGCCAACCAGACTCGTTGACCCACCTGGTAGGCAGGGACCGGTCTTCTGCGGCGGTTGGCAGTGATGCTATTACGCGCAGCCGTGCGTAAAAGCGCGTCCCGTGTCCTGGACCACAGGGCCCGACAACGTCTCAGGTGCGCCTGGATGGAAGGAACAGCGAGCTCTGCCTCCTGGTCTGGAAACAAGGGTGGATCATAGCCCAGGGATGCCTTAAAGGGAGACATACCTGTAGCAGAAGACCTGGTGGTGTTGTGGGTGTATTCAACCCAGGCCAGATGTGAACTCCAGGAGGAATGGTCCGATGACGTGACCAGCTCAGGGCAGCCTCCAACTCCTGGTTGGCCCTCTCACACTGCCCGTTGGATTGTGGGTGATGGCCGGATGAGAGGCTAACTGTGGCCCCCAGGGCGCTGCAAAAGCACCTCCAGACCTCTGAGACAAACTGGGGACCCCGATCCGAGACGACCGGGCTGCACGGTGGCGCAGTGGTTCAGCACTGTGGCAGCACAGTTTTACCCTCGGCTGGGGGATCGCGGGGATCATGAGATCGTGGGTTCGATCCCTGCCCCCGACCAACAGTGAGCTGTGTGGAGTTTGCATGTTCTCCCCGTGTTGCGTGGGTTTACTCCGGGATTTCTCCGGTTTCCTCCCGCATACCAAAAACATGTAGGTTTAGGGCGCTCGCGCACGCAGCAACCAGCAGCCAGTGGCTTGTCACCAGACTGCAAACCAAGTCTACCTACGGGTACAAATAAGTAACAAAAAAAAAACAAAAAACAAAAAAAAAAAAAATCTACAGGTATCCTGTGTAACCTGACCACATGCTGCAACAGGAGATCCCCCGTCTCATGCACCATTGGATGACCCCGCAGTGGCACGAAGTGGGCGGCCTTGGAGAAGCGGTCAACAATGGTCAGCACGGCGTTATAGGAGTTGGAAGTGGGGAGACCAGTGACAAAGTCGAGGGCAATATGGGACCAGGGTCTGCCAGGGGTTGGCAGAGGCTGGAGTAGACCGGCGGGAGGAGAATTACCCGACTTGGCAGAGGCGCACACAGGGCCAGCCCGGACGTAGTTGGAGGCATCCTTCTGCAGACCCGGCCACCAGAAGGAGCGTTGGAGGAGATCCACTAGCCGAGATACCCCCGGGTGACAGGCGAGCTTGGAGGTGTGGACCCAATGAATGACCTCCCCCCGGACAGAAGATGGAACAAACAACCTTCCCTCCGGTCCGCCGCCAGGATCCGGTTCAGCCTCCTGCGCCCTCCGGATCTTGTCCCTGATGGACCAGGAGATGGCACCTACCACGCACGAACTGGGCAGGATGGGATGGCCCAACTCCTCCGATGTCTCAGGGGCGAACTGCCTGGAGAGGGTGTCAGGTAGGATGTTCTTAGAGCCGGGGCGATAGGTAATGGTGAAGCGGAACCGGGCAAAGAATAGAGACCAGCGCGCCTGGCAGGCATTCAGGCGTCTAGCAGATCGAAGATACTCCAAGTTCTTGTGGTCCGTCATCACCACGAATGGTAGCGCTGCCCCCTCCAGCCAGTGGCGCCACTCCTGCAGGGCGAGCTTGATGGCAAGAAGCTCCCTGTCCCTGACGTCATAATTCCGCTCGGCCGGAGACAGATGCCGTGAGAAGAAGGCGCAGGGTCGTTTGGTCCCGTCAGTGGGTGAACACTGGGACAGCACCGCCCCCACCCCCGTGTCAGATGCGTCAACCTCAACCAAGCACTGCAGCGCGGGGTCGACCTGGGTCAGGACCTGGGAGGAGGAGAACTCCGTCTTCAGCGCCTGAAACGCCGCGGCGACCTCTTCAGTCCAGCGAAAGGCGTTCTTGGGTGATGTGAAACGGGGCAGCGGGGCAGCAATGGCACCAAAGTTGGGCACAAAACGGCGGTAGAAATTAGCGAACCCAAGGAATTGTTGGACCTGCTTCCTGGAGGTCGGCGTCGGCCAGTCCACCACCGCTGTGACCTTAGCGGGGTCGGGCAGAACCTGATTATGTGAGATCACAAATCCTAGAAAGGAGGTGGTCTTGGCGTAAAACTCACATTTTTCTGCCTTCACATATAACCTGTTCTCCAGCAGCCGCTGTAAGACCCGTCTCACATGCACCTGGTGCTCTTCACGTGACCTGGAGAAGATGAGGATATCATCTAGGTACACGAACACAAAGAGACCCAGGAAATCACACAGGACGTCATTTATTAGGCGTTGAAAGACAGCTGGGGCGTTGGTCAGACCAAAGGGCATTACGAGGTATTCAAAATGTCCACTTGGCGTTCTGAATGCAGTTTTCCACTCATCCCCCTCCCTGATCCGGACGAGATGGTAGGCGCTGCGGAGGTCCAATTTGGTAAACCAGGTCGCCCCATGCAGGGAGTGGAAGGCAGTGTCCATCAGCAGCAGAGTGTACCGGTCCTTCTCAGTGATGTCATTCAACGCTCGGAAGTCGATACAAGGGCGGAGGGACCCGTCCTTCTTTGATACGAAGAAGAAACCGACTCCGAGCGGGGACGAGGAGGGGCGGATGATACCTGCGCTGAGAGACTCCTTTATATAACTGTCCATCGCCTCCCGCTCCAGCGCTGACAGGCTATACAGGCGACCTGACGGCAGGGGAGCCCCTGGGCGGAGGTTGATGGCACAATCATAGGGCCGATAAGGAGGGAGAGACATCACCCTGGATTTGCTGAAGACCAAGCCCAGATCGTGGAATTCTGAGGGCACCAAGGTGAGGTCCGGAGGCGCGGCGTCCTTGATCGGGGGAGGAGCAGACGGGGCGCAGGCTGCGGATTGTAAACAGGTGCCCATACAGAATGCACTCCAGGCGGCGATCTTCCCGGTCTGCCAATCCAGGACCGGGTTGTGCAGGCACAGCCAGGGGTACTCAAGGATAACAGGCGTCACAGAGGAGGACAAAACGTAGAAGGAGAGTTCCTCTCGGTGATTGCCCGAGATAATGACTGGGACGGACTGCGTGCGATGAGTCACTTGGCCAAGGGGAGCACGGGAGAGGGTGATAAGGCTCAGAGGAGCGGGCAGAGGTTGGCAGGGGATGCCCAATCGGGTTGCCAGGCTCTTTGAAATGAAGCTCTGCACTGCTCCTGAGTCCACCAGTGCGTGTGTGAGATGCCCCGTGGCATTGTGACAAAATCGGATGGGCAAGGATAGGCTTGTGAGGGGATTTGACTGGTTAGAGTCCGCGAGGCCCCCTACAGTGACTCGCGGACCTCCCCGTTTGGCTTCTCCGGGCAATGCTCCACGGAATGTTGGCCTCCTCCGCAATACATGCAGAGACCCAACTTCCGGCGGCGCTGTTTCTCCGCTAGAGGGAGCTTTGACCAGGCCACCACCATCGCCTCCGACTCCTTGGAGGCCTCTGGTGGAGGTGTCGCCAGGGGGCAGTCTTGAGGCGTGCGGACGGAGCCTCCACGCGAGCGGCTGCTAGACTTCCGCTCGGTGGACCGTTCACGCAGCCTATTATCCAAACTAATGGCGGTGGAGATTAACTCCGCCAATATCTCCGGAAGATCCGGACCAGCCAGTTCATCCCTCAGACCCGAGCTGAGGCTGCGGAGGAAGATGCCACAGAGAGTGGCTTCGCCCCAGCCCACCTCCTCCACTGCAACCCGGAAGTCGATAGCATAGTCCGCTGCTGACCGGCTTCCCTGCTGGAGGGCGAGAAGCCAGTCAGTTAGGACGCTATCGCGCCGGGAATGATCAAAGACCTCTAAAAAGCTCTGCACGAATTGGCTGTAGGAGAGGCTCGTGTAGCTGGGCTTCGCCATTACGGCGTAAGCCCAGGTTAACGCTCGCCCCTCCAAGAGATTTCCAATATAGCCAATTCGGCTGTGGTCTGAGGGAAAGTCCCCGGGAACGCGCAAAAACACCAACTCACACTGCATTTTAAACCCCCGCGCCCCTCCGAGCTTTCCGCTGAAGCGGGCGGGGGTCGGGATTGGTGTGAGGCGGGTTGGCGTTTCCGAGGTAGACTGACCGGGCATTGGAACGGCAGGAGCTGGCCCTCCCTGGCGAGCCATGGGGAACGCCTGCTGGGGGTCCAGGCGGTCTAACTGGTGAGTGATGTTAACCAACTGGTTGAGTATCACCTGCTGTTGATGAGCCATTAAATCAACCCGAGCCTCGAGGGTGGAAAGACGGTGTGCGAGCCCGCTGTCTGCTGGACCGCTTTGCTGGAACCGTACTGACATAATGTAGCACACAGGCCCAGGAAACACGCACGCAGGCTCAGGATAGATTTAACAGCTTTATTCAACAAGCAGGTGTGTGTGGATGGATGTATGTGGTATGGGAATGTGCTGGGGTGAACGCCGATGCGCAGGCAGAAGAGCAGCGCGCCGTACAGCCGGACAACCCTATGGAGACAAGAACAAAGGACAAGGGTAACAGGCACCACACCGAGACAGGGGATATAAGTGACGGTGTTGCTTACTTGCAGGGACAGGTGGCTGGCGCCAGCAGGCGATGAGCCCGGGAGACAGCGTCCTGCTGGGTCTGCGCAGAGGATGGAGATGCTATGGCGAAGACGGGGGAAATCCGCCGCCAGGAGGGTCCACCTGTGCACAGGGGTGAGAACTTGGAAGACAAGGTAAGGAGTTCTTACGTGTCGTTGAATCTTTGCTGGTGATCTGAGGTAGAATCACGAGCTTTGGAAACGCTGATGAGAACATACGGCTCCAGACTGCAGCAGAGGGCAGAGTGGGCTAAATAGCCCGCTGCTGACGAGACGCAGGTGTGCGTGCAGCTGAAGCCACTGATGAGCGGCGGGTCGTGACACAGTGAGAACTACCACCAAGCAACTCTGTGTTTCAGTGCAAGGAGTAAGATTATGGAACGATTTTGGACCTGAATTAAAATCATGTACAACGCTTGGACAATTTAAACAAAAACTAAAGGAAGAAATACTCCAAACATATATACAAGATGACATATAAAATCACATAAGGATTGTCATATCCAGTCTGTGTTGTGCTGTTGCTTATTTTTTTTGTCACGTTTTGTCTTAGCTTTGTTCTGAATTGTAATCGCTCTTGTTTTGTTTTTCTTTTGAATTCTTGGATGGAATATGGGTGGGCAATAAAAAGCTGCGGCTTCAGCCATCACCCATTTTGGATAACTTATGTTGAACTGTATAATCAGAGGAGTTATTGTTAATTTGACCTTGTTGGATTTTTTCCCCTTTGTTATATTATTGTTTCTTTTTAATCTTTACTTTTAATCTATCCGAAATAAAGACAAAGATAAAGACAAAGATAAAGTAAAAACATTGCTATAAAAGACTCCATTTTCATAAAGAACACAGATGAGAGAGAGGTCATTGAAATTGTTAAATTGTTTAAAAGTAAAACATCTGCGGATTGTGATGGTATTGACTTGCTTTTAGTCAAAACTATCATTGAATGCTTAGTGAAGCCACTTACGCATATTTGTAACCTGTGTCTCCAAACAGGTATATTTCCCAATGCAATGAAAATAGCTAAAGTATTTCCCTTATACAAGACGGCTGACAGAGGGGAATTTTCAAACTATAGACCAATTTCACTATTGCAGCAATTTTTCAAGATACTTGAAAAAATATTCTGTGAGAGAATTAACAACTTCATAATGAAGAATAATTTATTGTGTGAGCAGCAATATGGGTTCAGACACAAGAGGACAACTGCATTTGCTCTAATGGAATTTGCAGAAAAAATATCAACTGCCGTTGAAAATAGAGAGTATTCAGTTGGGGTATTCCTGAATCTTAAAAAAGCATTTGATACAGTGGATCATAATTTATTATTAAAGAAACTACAAAATTATGGTATTGGGGGGGTAGCACTGTCCTGGTTATGTAGTTAGTTAAGATAAGATAAGATAAGATAAGATAAGCCTTTATTTGTCCCACAATGGGGAAATTCCAGGATTGCAACAGCACAGGGATAGCAACACTCTGAGCAATAATTAAGAAGATATGAAAAATATAAATAAGAGCAGTGGATATACATACGTACACATAAATATATAAATATATATACAAAGTGCGGAGCATTGTAGCAAGATGGAATAAACAGCATAACCATCTACTTAGTTATCCTACATAGTATGCATATGTACCCATACATATTGTCACCCTTCATAGCGACTGATATTGTCCTAGTTGTATACTGGAGGGGACCATTTGTGTAAGTCTGTTGCGTCTTTTGCATTCAATACTAATAGGTCGTTACGTTTTTTTGCTATCGCTGCAAGCAGCCCTTCTTAGGTTATAAAGTCTGACAGCCCTAGGTAGGAAGGACCTGCGAAACCTCTTGGTTGCGCACCTAGGATGATGTAGTCTACTGCTAAATGAGCTCCTCAGTGCATTCAATATGTCCTGCATAGGGTGAGACTAGGACTCAAGCAGAGATGACAGTTTAGCCACCATCCTTCTCTCTCCTATCTCCTCCACTGGGTCAAGGCGTTGCCCCAGGACAGAGCTAGCTTTCTTGATCAGTTTGTTCAGTGTGACGACGAGGTGTCACCACTGTTATCATTGCTTCGGGCTGCACGGTGGCGCTCGGGCTGCACGGTGGCGCAGTGGTTTAGCACTGTGGCAGCACAGTTTTACCCTCGGCCGGGGGACCGCGGGGATCATGAGATCGTGGGTTCGATCCCAGCCCCCGACCAACAGTGAGCTGTGTGGAGTTTGCATGTTCTCCCCGTGTTGCACGGGTTTACTCCGGGATTTCTCCGGTTTCCTCCCGCATACCAAAAACATGTAGGTTTAGGGCGCTCGCGCACGCAGCGACCAGCAGCCGGTGGCTTGTCACCAGACTGCAAACCAAGTCTACCTACGGGTACAAATAAGTAACAAAAAAAAAAAAAAAAATTGCTTGTATGTGTAACTGTATTATTTGTGTAATATTGTAAATGTTAATTTGTTTCTAAAGTGCACATTATTGTATCTGTCTGTGACTAATTGAATGCCCTTGTGAGATATTGTACGGTTAATTATTTGGGTAAACAATTGATAATTAATTATTCACATACCTTTGCCAACATGCTTCCTGTGGGTGTCCAGGCAAAAGATTCTGTCAGAGGGTGAATGCCTTTTAAAGGACACCAGCAGGAAGGATGCATGTTATGGTGAGTTATAGGGGAGATTTAAATTTGTAAATAGAGGTTAATTATTTATTGAATTATTTATGGTGTTATTTATTGTGTGTTATTTATATTTATTCTGTTTATAGCTGGGGAAAATATTATGGACTTTTAGATATTAATGGGTATGTGTAAGGAAAAAGGAAAATGTTATTGTTTACCTGGGATTTGGTATTGTCTTAATTAATGTTAATTATCTCTGAGAGCATATAACAGGTGATGGTTGATTATGAGAAGAGAGATTGATGTTAAAAAGGACAGAGATTTTCATGGTGAATCACTGAAGATCGTATCATTTGGATTATTGATGTCGGTGTCGTTTATTTACCTGAGAGACTGGAGTTTTTGAAAATAAAGAAAGTGAAAACTGAAATCTCGCATCGCCCTCATGTCACAACGTTACATTCAGTCTCTTCCTATCGGCTGCTGTAATGCCGTTGTCCCAGCAGACCACTCCAAAAGTGATGGCTGATGCCACCACTGTGTCGTAGAATGTCTTCAGCAGCGCCCCTTGTACACCAAAAGATCTGAGCCTCCTCAGTAGGAACAGCCTGCACTGTCCCTTCTTGTAGAGTGTGTCGGTATTGTGTGACCAGTCTAGTTTATTGTTCAGATGAACACCAAGGTACTTGTAGGATGTCACCATCTCAATGTCTGTTCCCTGTATGTTTACTGTTGCTGTGAGGGGTTGTCCTTGCCTGTGGCAGTCCACCACCAGCTCCTTAGTTTTCCTCGCGTTGATCTGGAGGCAGTTCCGATGGCACCAGTCCATGATGTCCTGGATAAGTCCTCTGTACTCAGCTTCATCTCCTTTGGAGATGAGGCCGACGATCGCAGAGTCGTCAGAGAACTTCTGTAGATGGCAGTGTGCTGTGTTGTGTGAGAAGTCCGCAGTATAAAGGGTGAACAGGAAGGGAGCCAAAACCATTCCGTGGGGGGCCCCCGTGCTACCAATGATCGTGTCAGACACACAATCTTGGGTTCTCACAAACTGTGGCCGGTTTGTGAGGTAGCCCAGGATCCATGATGACAGGTGCTGGTTCACCCCTGCACACAGCAGCTTGTCCTTCAGGATCATTGGTTGAATGGTGTTGAAAGCACTGGAGAAGTCAAAGAACATGATCCTCACCGCATTCCCGGGCTTCTCCAGGTGGGACAGAGAACGGTGAAGGAGGAAGATCACTGCATCCTCCACCCCAATGCCATGCTGATAGGCGAACTGGAGTGGATCTATCGCTGGTCCCAGCAGGGGGCGGAGGTGAGCAAGGAGCAGTCTCTCCAGGGTCTTCATCATGTGAGACATTAGGGCCACTGGTCTGTAGCTGTTCAGATCTTTGGGGTGGGAAGTCTTTGGTACAGGTACCACACAAGATGTTTTCAACAACTGTGGTACCCTCCCCAGCTTCAGGCTCAGGTTGAAGATATGCTCCACAATCCCACACAGATGGTCTGCACAGGACTTGAGGAGCTTCGTGCTGATGCCGTCCGGTCCTGCGGCCTTCCTCGCCTTGATCTTCCTCAGCTCCGTCCTCACCTGGGTCTTAGTGAGGGTCAGGTTGGGGGGCTGTGTGCTGGGAGTGGGGGGTGTTGGTGGAGTGGGGTGTGGACAGCAGGTCTCGATGACTTTAGAGGCAGCAACGGTTGTTGTGCAGTCGGGGGGGGGGGGGGGCGACTGGTCAAACCTATTAAAAATCAAGTTCAGATTGTTCGCCCACTCCCTGCCCCCCGTGGCCTGGGGTGAGGTATTCTGGAGCCCAGAGATGGTTTTAAGGTTTCTCCAGACCCCGCTGATGTCGATCCGTTGCAGCTTGTCCTCCATCTTCTTCCTGAAGCTGTCCTTGCCTTCTCTGATCTTCCTCCTCAGCTCCCTCTGTACGGACTTCAGCATCTCCCTGTTCCCCGACCTGAAGATCCTCTTCTTCTCTCTCAGAAGTCTTTTTATCTCAGGGTTGATCCAGGGTTTGTTGTTCGAGCAACACCGTATGGTCTTGGTGGGTACGGTGTTGTCCACACAGAAGCTGATGTAGTCCGTGATGGTGTGAGTGACGCCATCGATGTCCTCACCATGTGGATCGCAGAGCTTCTCCCAGGCAGTGATTTCAAAACAGTCCTTTAGAGCGTCCATTGCCTCCTCAGACCATAACTTCACTGTGCGCATGACCGGAGGTTGTCTGTGTACTAAGGGTTTGTACACCGGCAGAAGATGAACCAAGTTGTGATCCGATCTCCCGAGTGGGGGGAGTGGTGATGAGGTGTACGCCTCCTTAGTATTTGCATAAAATAAGTCCAGTGTTAAAGAACAGATATCAGTATGTATGTGTTGGTAGCAAAAACTCACAGTTACTGAAGGTTACTTGTGGAGTTCCACAGGGTTCAGTTTTGGGGCCATTGTTATTCAATATGAATATAAATGATGTGTAAAGTTTCGGGAAAAAAATTGATTTAATACTGTTTGCCGATGACACTAATTTATTATGCAGTGGAAGCAATTTGGAACAACTTTTGGATACACTCTGAAAGGAATTAGGAAAGCTTAAACTGTGGTTTAATTCAAACAAATTAACGCTCAATTTAAGTAAGACAAAATTTATAGTTTTTAACAAACATCACAGCAACTCAGTATCTAAACTCAGTGTAAATGGTGTAGAGATTGAAAGGGTATCTGAAACTAAATTTCTTGGAATATTAATTAATAATAAACTGTGTTGGAAGTCACATATTAATTATATTAAAGGTAAAATATCCAAATCAATTGCAATACTACACAGAGTGAAATATTTGCTGAATAAACCCACATTTTATACTTTGTATCGTTCATTAATACTCCCTTACATGACATATTGTACTGAAGTACGGGGAAATACATATACTGTAAAACAAACATATATCCAATCTTTATGCTTCAGAAGAGAGCTATTAGAATAATAAACAAAGCTGCTTACAGGGAACCAACAAACCCACTTTTTCTTAAATTGAAAACTCTCAAGCTAAAAGATCTGGTTGACTTTAAAACTGCAGTAATAATGTTTAAAGTGAAGAAACTATCACTGCCCACAAATATCCAAAAGTTGTTCCAAATAAGGGAGAAACAATATCATTTCAGAGGAACATGTATATTTCAAAAACCTTCAGTGTGAAATACCACCAAGCAACACTGCGTCTCAGTCCAAGGAGTTAGATTGTGGAATGCTTTTGGACCTGAATTAAAATCATGTACAACGCTTGGACAATTTAAACAAAAACTAAAGGAAGAAATACTCCAAACATATATACAAGATGACATGTAAAATCACATAAGGATTATGATATTCAGTCTGTGTTGTGTTGTTGCTTAGATTTTTGTCACGTTTTGACTTAGCTTTGTTGTGAATTGTAATCGCTCTTGTTTTTCTTTTGAATTCTTAGATGGAATATGGGTGGGCAATATAAGCTGCGGCTTCAGCCATCACCCATTTCGGATAACTTATGTTGAACTGTATAATCACAGGAGTTATTGTTTAATTTGACCTTGTAAGATGTCTTTTTTTTTCTTTCCCCTTTGTTATATTATTCTGTTCCTTTCTTTTAATCTTTACTTTTAATCTATCCGAAATAAAGATTCATTCATTCATTCATTCATTCATTCATTCATTAGAAATAAGTTCACAGATTATTTCATTCCATTACCCTTTGATTTGCTGCCATGTATAATTATAGCATTTTATTACAATCAGCACCATTTCAGTATACAGCTGCAGATACACAAATACAACACATATGTCGATGTGAGGCTGCTCCGTATGAGCCTTTGGTTGCTAGTTATTAAAGTTTCATGTGCTTATAATGAAACTGTGAAATGCATGGTCTGCCAGCCCAAAGCATACACAGCCTTGCTAAACAGCAATGCAGCATCTGCAGTCAGTGCTTATTGCACTACTTAACACACACTAAAGGATCTGAATGTTAAATGTAAAACAGAATATATCTCTCAAGTATGAATAAGGACAAGACAAACTTTGTGTTCCTTCAGGGCAAAGAATTCCTCAGAAACATGTCCAGTAATTGTTGTAATATGTTTATAATATGGCTGTGATTCTTATGTGTGCAATGAAAAATATGCCTATACCGAGTCTTTAGAAAAGAGTCAATACTCCTCCAACACAAATTCTTAGCAAACATGCAAAATGATCCTCATCTAGGTCGACATCAAGGTTCTGCTTAATTTCAGGGTCAAAGGTCAGGAACTTAGCGTTAATACAATTTTATGAAAATAGTTTCTCCTCCTTCGCCAGAGGTCTGCAACCTGTGGCTCCTTTTCCCAAAGCCAGTGGCTCAAGGCCATAACAAAAAATTCAAACTTTCAATAAAGAGGACACAAATTTATAAGAATAAAATTGTAAATTTAGTAGGAAAATAACAAATTCATTAGAAAAGCTGGAAATTTATGTGCAAAAGTCTAAACAATTTTGCAAAAAATAGTCACAAAATTTCTGGGAGAGAAATACTGAAAAAGGTTTTGTTTGTTGTTGCTGTTGTTGTTGTTTTTCAGAATAGTGTTGCAAATTTATGTGAAAAGTGCTGGAAATCTACTTGGAAAAGGTAATACATTTTCAATGGAAAATAGAACAGATTTATTAGAAAAGGCTAAAATTTTATGCCAGAAATACTATGTCAAATTTAGAAGGAAAAATTGCAGTCTTATGGGAATACCACTTTTGTATATTTACAAATAAAAATAGATAACAAAATTTCTGAAATAAAATCACAAACTTACTGGAAACATTGCATTTTTACGAGAGAAAAAAGTTACTTATTTGGAAAGAGGCTGCAATTCTCACTGAAAAATCAATACTTTACCAAAGAAAAAAGTAACAAATTTATTAGAAAACAGAAAACTTAGTCAAAATCTCACAAATTTTTTGGGAAAAAAAATCTTGATCATATCGACGGTGTCAGGCCAATTCATAATGGAAATATTGCTGTTTTACCTTATTTTCAAGCTCAGATATTTTTGTTGCTCCATGCAGATTTTTCTGGTCCAAAATCTCTCAAAATGGCTCTTTGCATAGTAGAGGTTGCTGCCCTCGGCAATTGGCCTAATTCCCAAAAAATCACATACAATGATCTTCAGGTTAATCTGAATCCAGGTTGACCTTAAGGACAAGGTTATTCTTAAAGGTCAGGAGATCTGGGCATTTATGATTAAACTAAAATCTTTACACATCCTAGGGAATTACCCCAATCTTTGGCAAATTTATGCACAATGATCCTCAAGTAGATATACAGTACATCTAGTCTACGCTTAAGGTCAAGGTCAACATTCACGAGATCTGGGCACTTTCAGGGTGATTTCATCAGGCAACAATGAGCTCCATCACTGATGGTCTGGTTGTTTTATCCAGATGTATCTGATTGGGGCAAATTATAACATCCAAAGGAATGATGTACCAGTAACAGATTCAATAAATAAATAAATAAATAAATAAATAAACGGATCTCCAAGTTGTACAAAGGATCATGCCTTCCTAAAAATGATTTGTAAACTCAATCATGGATACCTAATCACTATCTCATGGCACAACTTGTGTCATGTTAACAGTCCCTGTTAGTGTAACTGAAGGAGACGAGGCAAGGCACTGTCAAAAGAACTCCGGCATGAAGTTGTGGATAGGCAAAAGTCAGGCGGTGGATTTAAAAAAAAAAAAAAATCAAAGGCATTATCAAACATTAGAAGCACAGTGAAATCTATCATAAGAAGTGGAAGGTGCTTGCTTTGTTTAGTTTCAACTTTTTTTACTTTTGAAATTTTATGTTTCTGATCGGATGCCAAGAGAGGAAGTGTGCGATGAGGAAGTCAGGAATGGCAGAGAAGTATGTGAATGGGGTGCAGGATATGAATCCAGACAGCAAGACAGGGATGAGGCATGCTGTAGGAGTGACAGATGGGTGGGAATACATCAGAGATAAACTATGAGCCCCTTCTTGTTTTCTATATTAATGGACAGGTTGACAGACAAGGTCAGGAAGGAGTCTCCTGGACCATCGTGTTTGCAGATGACATTATGATCTGTAGCGAGAAATAAGAGAACCTGGAGAGGTGGAGGTATGCTTTGGAGAAAAGAGGAATGAAAGTCAGTCGAAGCAAGACAGTACACATGTGTATGAATGAGAGGGAGGCAGATGTAATGGTGAAGCTGCAAGGAGTAGAGGTAGGGATGGTAGATGAGTTTAAATACCTGGGGCCAGCCATCCAAAGCAATGGAAAATGCACAAGAGAGGTGAAGAAGAGAGTGCAGGTAGGGTGGAATGGGTGGAGATAAGTGTCAGTGGTGATTTATGACAAAGATAGCAGCTAGAGTAAAAGGGAAGATTTACAAGATGGTAGTGAGACCTGCTATGATGTATGGTTTGGAGACAGTGGCAATGACAAAAAGGCACAAGGCAGAGCTGGGGGTGGCAGAGTTGCTAAGGTTCTCATTGGGGTGGGTAGGAGGGACATGACTAGAAATAAGTATATCAGAGGGACAGCTCAGGTTTAGCAGTTTGGAAGCAGAGTAAGAGAGGCAAGTCTGAGATAGTTTGAACATGTGCAGAGGAGGGATAGTGAATATATTGGGCAAAGGATGTTGAAGATAGATTTGCCAGGCAGGAGGAAAAAGGAAGACCACAGAGAACATTGAGAGGGTTGGTGTGAGAGAAGAGGATGCAAGGGATAGGGTGAGATGGAGGCAGATGATCCACTGTAGCGACCCTTGAAGAGAGCAGCCAAAAAAAGAAAAAGGTGGTTTATTTTTTTTCCAACTGAACTTTAAGAGGTGGTCAGGATTATGGGTGATTGCAGGGGTTCCCAATCACCAGGTCGCACATAAAGAATAAATAATTTATTCTATTCTGCTTTGTTGGCTGTTGAAGTCAGTGATGGAGACCCGCTTACATAACATAAACAGAAGTTTGGTGAACTCACATCTTTCAAACTTCACATTTTTTTTTGAAGTATAATTCCAGATGCAAAGCCCAACCTTACTCAAGTGACTTCAGTGGGGGCAATTTAAAGTCTTTCTGGAAGTAGGCTTTTTTATTGCATTTTTTTTTATTGAAAGGATAGTCTCCCCAAAAGCTATAAAAATACAGCTATGTATAAAATTGTTGAAGTTACTTTTCAAGTCTACCAGGGAATGGAGCTTATTAAAGTGAGCTACTGAATATGGAATAGAGTGCTGCTTCAGTATGTATGGAGGAAGAGAATCCCACAAGTGAATACTGGATAAAGACAGCGTTGTGTGAAACCTGAATATTAGCTTTAAAATGAATGTACGCAAGAGGCCAGATCTGTTTTTTAACCCCTATATCAGACTTTAGCTTCTCCACTGATCTATCAAGTTAATTTGGTAATAGACCAATGATTAGGTATCAGTCATCCTGATTACTTCAGCTCAAGTTGAAACTTCACTTTTATTGGAGCACAGAGTCAGGACATTCGTGGACTGTATGTAATGGATTGATGTTTAGAGCCAGTTTATTATCTAAAAATACTGAAAATTAAAAAAAAATGTTAATATTTAGAGAGCACTATCTCATATTTTTTTTCATATCACTTCTGCATCAGACCGTGTTTTAAATAAGCATTATATTATCTATTTTAAAAGATGTGTTGCAGCACAGCATTGCACAATGGCTGCCACTGTATCTGTCCATCAAACAGCCGAGTCTCCATATAGGAGTGGGAGCAGAGGGATATCCATCAGCACAGTTGTTTTAAAACAAAGAGATGCAGTGTAGATGTGCCTACAGTAGCCCCATTTCAACTACAGGAACTAGAAATCAATTTCACTAGAACCTGGCCCATGGTGTACTGTATGTCTCCACTGATGGAACTTCCCATTAAAGGGAATACTCATTGAGAATCCTAAAATAAGTGTATTATTACCTCTACCAAAAGCTGAGAACATGATAAAAATGAATATAGTACATTTGTAGCCTTAATTTCATCTAGAAAGAAAAGAAATAGATTTTTTCCATTCATTCTGTGCACCCACGTCGAGGGTCTGCCTTCCGTATTTGTCGACTAATTTGGGTGACGTTGTAAGCTGCACAAACTAAAAGCTCAGTGGCTCCAGCAGATCCAACCCTCGACCTCGTTGATTAGGCATCTAAACTGTAGAAATAAACAAATATTACAGACAATAAACCTTGTGAAGATTTTGATCGCTCGGTCATGAGATCACTGTTGTCACTGCAAGCATGCAACTTGCAAGGAGAGGGTGGAGATACGGAGCAAAAATAATGATCAAGACTTTTCTAAAAATCATCCCGATCAATATTATTGTTATTATTTATTTATTTATTTATTTAAAAGGGACAGTGCACATTAATGAACATCAGTTAAAAAAAAAAAAAAAACAGAAGTAAATGTGCCAAAGTTAGCAGAAGCTAATTTACATTCGGAGTCCCTTTGGCAGATGGAAGAACAAATATACGTTATATATAAATAAAGTGATTTAAACAACACAAGACAAAAACACATATTCTGACAAACAATGCAGACAACACACATTCAACCATAACAACAAGCGGGACTATAAAATACATAATTTGCTAAGTGCGTATTTGCTTAGGTGCAAAACTGGGATAGAATGAGAGTCACTGTATAGTATGTTTAACAAGTATGTGTATAGTATAAGAAGGTTTTTTTTGTTTTGTTTTTTTTTTTTTTCTTCAAAAAGGGGTTGGTCTGCTCCTGCCCCCTGGAGAAGACCAAGCCTTTAGGAGAAACGAACCATCAAGAAAAAAGGTGCATTCAGTACAACATATAAAGACCAAACACAACAATATTATAGAATACAGTAAATAAAATACAATTAAAGAAAAAAGATTAAAGATAAAAATGTGGCACGTCTACATACATACAGTCATGTGAAAAAATTAGGACACCCTGTAAAAGCCTCTGTGTGTGTGTGTGTGTGTGTGTGTGTGTGTGTGTGTGTGTGTGTGTGTGTGTGTGTGTGTGTGTTGTTTTTTAACATATTTGGATATATGGATATTTAATATCAATGTTAAAAATACTGGGAGAGTCATGTAATGCAATACAAACAATTAAAAACGAATCAAATTTTCAAAATTTCTGTAAAATGTGATTCTAAACAAATAGTGAGGAATAAATTAGGACACCTCCCCCCCCCCCATCTTTTTAGGACACCAACACATTCCTTCCCACTTAAAATGGCTAAAATAGATTAAAAAAGGGCAAAATAAAAACAAAAACAAGGTTAGAAATAGATGTGAATATTTCTTTTTTTCCAGATAGTTTATTAGTTTTTTTTTTTTAAACTTTAACAATAATAAAATAAAAACACAAACGCAAACAACTCCATGCTCCACCCACCCATCCATCGCTCTGCCCTGGCCCATACAACAATGTCATTCAATCCACAGAAGCACTCAATCTTGCAGTGTTCTCAAACTTGCAAAAAAAAACTTAGGAATGGTTGCTACTTGCGATAGAAATCAGCAGTACATCCTTTCATGGTGTATTTAATTTTTTCTAGCTTAAGGAAAAACATAACGTCTTTAGTCTATTGTGACACAGATGGAGGAGTAGGAGATTTCCACTGGAGAAGAAGCCGACATCTGGCCGGCAGTGATGTAGAGGCAATGATCTCTCTCTGTGTGGAGTTAAAGTGAGCAGACACGGCTGGGGTTCCAAAGATGGCTATCGATGGAGAGGAATCTACAAGAAGTCCCATTACCGTTGACATTGTATTAAAATAATCAGTCCAAAAATTATGGAAATGAGAACAAGAATAAAACATATGGCTTAGATGACAACTTGAACTCAAACAACGTTCACATTTATCCTCCATTTCTGGGTAAATCTCAGAGAGTCTTGCCTTTGAATAATAAACTCTGTGTACCACCTTACATTGAATAAGTGAAAGATGAACACAGGAGGAGACTTTAATGGCTTTGCTCAACATATCATCCCACCAAACCTAATCAGGGGCGAGGCCTAGTTCGCCTTCCCCAACAGCCTTGGTCTTAGCTTTTGAGTAATTGCTAAAATCTAGCATGCGATGATATATCTGTGATATGGCTCCTCTATGAAGCATAGTGAAAGTTAACAGCTCCTCCCATGGTTTCTGAGATGGATGAGAAGGAAAGTCAGAAAATGTATTGGAAACAAAATGTCTGTCTTGAAAGTACCTAAAAACGTTGCTGGGAGGTAGTTTGTGTGACAATGCCAGTGAATTAAAAGTGCTAAATGTTCCATCTTTATAAAAATCCCAGAAACACTGAAAACCCTTCTTAATCCACAGTGAAAAGCTTGAATATAAATAAGATGGAAGAAAAAAAGATAATTTTTACACAATGGTCCTAAAAGAGATGGTGCTGCAAATTTAAAATGTTTCCTAAACTGATACCAGATCTCCAAAGAGTTCAGCAAAACAGGATTTTTAACATACAGTGGGGCAAAAAAGTATTTAGTCAGCCACCAATTGTGCAAGTTCTACCACTTAAAAGATGAGAGAGGTCTCCAATTTTCATCATATGTATACCTCAACTATGAGAGACAAAATGAGAAAAAAAAATCCAGAAAATCACATGGTTGGATTTTTAAAGAATTAATTGGTAAATTCCTCGGTAAAATAAGTATTTGGTCACCTACAAACAAGCAAGATTTCTGGCTCTCACAGACCTGTAACTTCTTCTTTAAGAGGCTCCTCTGTCCTCCACTCGTTACCTGTATTACTGGCACCTGTTTGAACTTGTTATCAGTATAAAAGACACCTGTCCACAACCTCAAACAGTCAGACTCCAAACTCCACTATGACCAAGACCAAAGAGCTGTCAAAAGACACCAGAAACAAAATTGTAGACCTGCACCAGGTTGGGAAGACTGAATCTGCAATAGGTAAACAGCTTGGTGTGAAGAAATCAACTGTGGGAGCAATTATTAGAAAATGGAAGACATACAAGACCACTGATAATCTCCCTCCATCTGGGGCTCCACGCAAGATCTCACCCCGTGGGGTCAAAATGATCACGAGAACGGTGAGCAAAAATCCCAGAACCACATGGGGGGACCTTGTGAATGACCTGCAGAGAGCTGGGACCAAAGTAACAAAGGCTACCATCAGTAACACACTACGCTGCCAGGGACTCAAATCCTGCAGTGCAAGACGTGTCCTCCTGTTTAAGCCAGTACATGTTCAGGCCCGTCTGAAGTTTGCTAGAGAGCATTTGGATGATCCAGAAGAGGAATGGGAGAATGTCATATGGTCAGATGAAACCAAAATAGAACTTTTTGGTAAAAACTCAACTTGTCGTGTTTGGAGGAGAAAGGACACCATACCTACTGTGAAGAATGGGGGTGGAAACATCATGCTTTGGGGCTGTTTTTCTGCAAAGAGACCAGGACGACTGATCCGTGTAAAGGAAAGAATGAATGGGTCCATGTATCATGAGATTTTGAGTGAAAACCTCCTTCCATCAGCAAGAGCATTGAAGATGAAACGTGGCTGGGTCTTTCAGCATGACTATGATCCCAAACACACCGCCCGGGCAACGAAGGAGTGGCTTCGTAAGAAGCATTTCAAGGTCCTGGAGTGGCCTAGCCAGTCTCCAGATCTCAACCCCATAGAAAATCTTTGGAGGTAGTTGAAAGTCCGTGTTGCCCAGCGACAGCCCCAAAACATCACTGCTCTAGAGATCTGCATGGAGGAATGGGCCAAAATACCAGCAACAGTGTGTGAAAACCTTGTGAAGACTTACAGAAAACGTTTGACCTCTGTCATTGCCAGCAAAGGGTATATAACAAAGTGTTGAGATGACCTTTTTTTATTGACCAAATACTTATTTTCCACCATAATTTGCAAATAAATTCTTTAAAAATCAGACAGTGTGATTTTCTGGATTTTTTTTTCTCATTTTGTCTCTCATAGTTGAGGTATACCTATGATGAAAATTGAAGACCTCTCTCATCTTTTAAGTGGGAGAACTTGCACAATTGGTGGCTGACTAAATACTTTTTTACCCCACTGTATGTAGATAATTTGTTTGGAAGTGAGGAATACACAAGAGCAGGAATAGAAGCTGACTGACTGGATGATCCTGCCTCAAGTCACCATGACATGGAGGGGGAGTAAAACCAGCAATGTATTTTATAAATATTATAAGCCCAATAATATAACTGGAAATTATGAAGAGCCAAACCTCCACTAAATTTAAGTCTTTGTAGCAAAGATTTTTTGATCCGTGGAGGCTTCAAACCCCAACTAAATGAACTAATCATTTTGTCAAGGGAAAGAAAAAAGTGATTTGGCAAAAACAGGGGTAATGTCATGAATAGGTAGAGAAATTTTGACAAAACATTCATTTTAATGACATTTATCTTTGGTATCAGAGACAGAGGCAGATTATTCCACCTTGAGAAATCGGATTTTAAGTTAGACAAAAAAAAAAAAAAAAAAAGAGGATCAAAATTAGCTGAAAAAAGACCTGAGTATGTGCGCGTCACCTTAACTCCAAGATATGTGAACCCAGAACTGGTTAAAAGGCAGGTCAGCTTGTTTAAGTTGCAGAGCTGCTTTGTTTACAGAAAATATTCACTCTTTTGAAGATTTACTTTATATCCAGAAAATGAACTGAGTGTTTTAAATGTTGACAGAATTCCAGGGAGACAAGTTGTAGGGTCTGTGATATATAATAATAAATCATTTGCATACAGGGCAAACCGATATTCAGCCCCATTATGTATGATGCCTTTGAAAAAAGAAGAGGACTTTAAAGCAAGCACCAAAGGTTCACTAGCCAACACAAAAAGCGATGGCGATAAGCGGCAACCCTGACGGGTGCCGCATTCCAATTCAAAATATTCCGATTGGGTGTCATTTGTCGGAACACTAGCCTTGGGCGATGTATATAACTATCTAATCCAACTGATGAATGTGTTACCAGCCCAAGACAAATTTCCCCTTGAGGGACAATAAAGTTTTTCTTATCTTATCTTACCAAATGCAAATTTTTCTAATACTGCAAACAGGTAAGGCCACTCGACTCTATCAAGCGCCTTCTCAGCTTCCAATGAATTTACGGTTTCAGGTAAACTATCCGAGCATGATGTTTAGATAATATTTAATAGAGTGTGAATATTAAAACATAATTGATGTCCTTTAACGAACCCATTTTGTTCCTCTGAAATAATACAAGGCAAAATCTTCTCTAGTTGAGTAGCAAGCATTTTAGCCAGGATCTTTACATCTGCATTTAACAAAGAAAGGGGCTGATAGGAAGCACAGGAAGAAGGATCTTATGATCTAACATATCTTTCCCACATGTGAACATTTCTTAATAAAGAACTGAATATTTAAAGGGGTGTCCATTTTTTTTCACATTACTGTATATGCAGGTATGCACTGCATACAAACCTTACACACTGAAAAAGCATGACACATACCTACTGTATGTATATCATGCTGTATATGACAGAGTGAGGTTAACTTCAATGATTACAATGTTGATTTGATTTGAGCCAATATTTGAGATGTATTTTGAAAATGCTATATACAGTATAGGCTGTTCTCTTATTGTAGAAGGTATATAGTTCCATATGTTTGTGCCCCTGACTGATTAAGCCAATTAACCAAAAGTAAATGGCACCTCACGGTCCCTTTTGGCTATGGCCCTAGTAGACGTGCCATTTACTGATTTTAGTTTGATGCATTATTTTAGTGGTGGTGGTGTAAGTCCATTAAGTACTTTATATACAATACAAGCATATTTTAAAATTCTGAAACTTTCAAAACTTAATAAGTTGTATTTCTCCAAAATATGAAAGTGATGTTGTGAAATTGTTTGGTTTTTTTGTCAAAAATTTTGAGTTCTTTGATATAATGATTCTATTTTTTTGAGTAGAGTTATACCAGTGTGAGACCAACTAGTGAAACAATATTCTATATGTGAAAAAATAATTGCATGCAAAAAGATTCTTGTGGCATGAGTAGTTAACACTGATCTGATCTGTCTAAAGTGAGATTGGTTCAAGTCAATTGTTTTAGATATTTTTAATGTGATTTTTGAAGGTTGGAGAAGTGTCAAAAATTACACCAAGGTATTTAAATTCTTGCACTAGTTCCAATTTGTTCCTTCCTAGGAATACATTTGAGTGAACGATGTTGTTTGGTAAACATCATGCATATGTTTTTGTTTTAGTATTTAACAGAAGACATGATTTTGAAAGCCAATCCTTAATTTGAAGCATTGCTGATGAAAGGATACGACCGGCTGTGACAAAGTGGGTGAGAACCTTTTTCTACTCATCACTTGTTGCAGTATCATGTGCATTGGACCAGGTGTTTTTTTTTTTTTGTTGTTGTTTTGTTACCTCCGCCAGGCCGCAGACCAGGAGGTTATGTTTTTGCCGGCGTCTGTCTGTCTGTCTGTCTGTCTGTTGGTTAGCAAGATAACTCAAAAAGTTTTGGACGGATTTCGATGAAACTTCCAGGCGTTGTTGGAAATGGTACAAGGAAGAACTGACTAAATTTTGGGGATGATCCGGATCACCGTCTGGATCCAGGAATTTTTTAAAGGATTCTTTAACATTGTGAGATAGGGCCCGGAGGTAATGTGTAGTTCAGTGCTTCCGCCAGCAGGAAGCACTGAACTACATATTGAAGCTCGTCGAGCTTGTGACAGAGCCGCTAAAATGCAGCATAGACTGAATGAGAGCCCACAGGCTGCTGCTTCTCGCCGTGCTAAAGACAGAGACAGTACACGGCAGCATAGACAGGATGAGGGGCTATCCCCAGATGCTATTGAAGCTCGTTGAGCTTAGTTTTATTTTATTGATTTTTTCTTATTACCTCCACCAGGAGGTTATGGTTTGTTTGTTTTTTAAAAGAAGATTGGAGTTAATATTGTTCCATTCTACACTACGTATATGTACATATTTTTAATTTCCTGGAAAGAAACGAAGTTAGAAAAATTATGTTAATGGTAGCTTTTCAATATCCAGAACTTATTAGGAAGAAATTTTATGAATGTGTTCTCCAACTAAAGACTTGTACATGTTGTATCTCTTGTTAAATTAAATAAATTGTATTTGTGTAGTTCAAATAACATTTTTTTTTGTTTTCTTGACCAATCATATGACATACAGAAACACAGGATACAGGGAAACAACAATAACAAAATTAGTGTAGAATATTTATGGTATAAATCACAATACTGGGGGGACTGTTGTTCTTGGCTGAGGTCTGCGCTCTCCGAGTGCTTTTCTAGTTTTGTTTTGGTTTTTTTGTGCTTGTTTACTTTAATTTGCCTGTGCTTATGTAACATTCTATTACTTACTATCCCGGGTTTGTTTGTGTTAGTCCGCTGTTACAATTTACATCAAAGAATTGGCGTGAGTTGAAGCAAGCATAGCCTTAAGTTACTTTAAATTAGTGATGGGAAGGCAGGCACCAGTGCTCCAAACGGTGATCTGATCTTATCCAGGAAGTATTGGGTGAGGCGTCACTCGTGACGTATGTGTTGATGTCGGACCACGTGACTGGGTCAGAAAGCCGTTCCCCATCCCTCATGTTTGACTGTGTTAGGGATTTATCATAGACAATTTTCAAATGGAGCCAGCACCAAAAACACAGACTCCTCCCATTTGGGAACAGTTTGAGCTTGTTTCTCCCATTGATGTATTTTTGAGAAATAGTGACTATTTATTGCAATTGAGGTGATGGCTTAGTGGTAGTATCTATATTGTGCAAGTGGGAGACCTAGGTTCAAATCCCAGCTGTGTTGCTCTTTTAATTTCATTTTTATTTGCAAGGTGAAATGTCTCTTGTGTTTCAAAGAGCTTGGATCATTATTACGCATCACTATGCTGAGGCACTATTGCTATTGTGCCCTGCATGAGAATGAGGCCAGAGTTGAAGACTGTTGAAAATTTATTATTTCTTAATAAAAATTGACAAGTAGTAAAAGCACATAAAGTAACACAGACGCATTCACTGGAGTCACCCCAGTTTTCCATCCATCCAGCCATCTTCTTCCGCTTAATCCTTTTTGGGTCGCGGGGGGGCTGGAGCCTATCCCAGCATCTTTGGGCGAGAGGCAGGGTACACCCTGGACAGATCGCCAGTCCATCGCAGGACCAACACAGAGAGACAGAGAACCATTCATTCTCACAGTCATACCTAAGGACAATTTAGAATCCCCAGTTTGATGCCAATTAACCTAACTTGCATGTTTTTGGCATGTGGGAGGAAACCGGAGAAATCCCGGAGTAAACCCATGCAGACACGGGGAGAACATGCAAACTCCACACAGATCACTGTTGGTCGGGGGCTGGGATTGAACCTAGGAACCCCCGGCTAAGGGTGAGTTGCTGTGCTGCTGCAGTGCTAACCACTCCGCCACCGCATTGCTCCACCCCAGTTTTATTATTTCTTTTTACCCTTTTGATCACTGATATTTCTTAAAAGACAGCACATTTATTGAAACTGAAAAATACACACTGTAAAAATCTGCATGCTGTATACTTTGTCAACGACATGGCCCAGTAGAGCAAATGAAGTTCCACACGAGGCCTCGTCTATGTGAACCATTTTAATGAAAGGCTCAAGTGTTCGAGAAAGCCTCAGCTACTCATGACTAAGTAATAGCTTAGAGGTAAAATGTCTGTCCTGCAAATGGGACGTTAGGGTTAAAGTCCCAGCTGGGTCATTCTAATAATTTTTTTTTATTTGCACAGTGAAGTGTCTGTTGTGTTTCAAAGAGCTTGGATACAACAATAACACATCATTATGCTGAGGCACTATTGTGCCCTGCATGACAATAAGGACAGAGATAAATGTACTGAGAAAGACAATATGACTGTTGAAAAGTTATTTTTTCTTAAAAAAAAATGGATAAGTAGCAGAAGCACATTCACTGTAGTCACCTCATTTTTATTATTTTTCTGCCTTATGATCATTGATATTTCTTAAAAGACAGCACATTTATTGAAATTGTAAAAATACACATTAACCCCTTGCACTCTGGTCAATTTCCCTAAAAACGCCTAAAAATAACGTACCCAAAGTAAATCAAAAGCTGTTCTTCAACCCTTTGCAGCATCTTCATGGGGTTGGTCTCATTTAAAAGAAAACACTTTGGATTTTTTGGCAAAACAGTCATAATCTCTCTAAGTGTTCCTGCCACTGAGTAACAGTCATCTAAATATACTGAACTTGAAGAAAATAAATTTCGCCTGGGTGTTTTTTTGGATACAAATGCTTGCAAATAACACACAGCTGTCAGATCCGGGCTGGAAAATGAAACAGAAATGTAGAACCAAGTGTTATCCAGCTGAGGTCAAAATTTCGTAACAATACCACAAAAAATAAATATATTACACAGCTTTTTTGTCAGGTTGTTCCCAGGCGTTTTTTGAACTGTGCCAAATTGTGCCAAATGGCACAGTTTGGAAAAACGTCTGTAACTTTTGAATGATTCAATATAGAAGCTTCATCTTGGGCTCTAATGAAAGGTGACACTCAGGGCTATGTGTGTGTGTGTGTGTGGGGGGGGGGTTGTTTATTCATTCATGAATGAATGAATGAACAAACAAGTCCCCACACACAAAGAAGCATGCCACGTAAAAAATGTGTGGCTTTTTTTTTACAAGAAAAAATAACCTACAGTGCACTAAAAATTATACTAAAATATCTGTAATGTAGAAGATAACAACTCCTCCCCCACCACGCTACAGAGGACGGACATCGTCCATCGCTACATGTCGGACCGCGGTGACGGTGCGCCGCGGTCTACTACGCACAGTTGTACTAAAATATCTGCAATCCGCTACAGAAGAGTAGCGGTGGGGGGGGGGCTTCACGGTCCGTGCTATGGCGATGATGCACATTTGTAATTTACCGATCGGTCAAAAGTCATTTTGATTACAATTTTCAGGGATAAAGAATAATTTAGCTTATAACACTTACCTGTCCACAACAGCAGTGTTGCTGGCGAACTTCTCTTCCTCATTGTCAGACGAACATGACGCTGGTCCGCTTGTTACGACTCGTGGTTCTGGTCACGCGACCCGGTCAAACCATGATTCCATTATTGCGGTTTTGCGCTTCCATGATTGCGGTTTTGGAGAACGATTTTTCAAAACAAATAAGAACAGTAGTAAGAAAAAAAGACTGGCGAACGCATGTGTGTCACCCAGCGGCTTACACAAAACAGATTTTACGCACGGGACGTACGCTTTCAATTGTCGAACTTCTCTGCTTCAATTGGCTTGCTGTATTCGAAGCCGTTGGTAGGCGGGTCCTTCTTGCTAGGTTTTCAGTCATTGGTTCTTCAAGGTTTCAGAAACCCAATTCAAGGCCCTTATTAGTCGAATGAGAGGTCAATCAAATCTAAACCAATCAAAGCACTCCTTTGGCTTTCTGTTCACGGCTGTGTCTGTAGTGGAAGAACGGAAATGCAGCTTTTGTTTTTCAGTGCGCCCTAGGACGCAGAGACGTGACCGCCCGCGGTATCCCGGAGTGCAAGAGGTTAAACCAACAATTCCCTTGTAAAAATCAGCATGTTGTATACATTTTGTCCACTAGATGGCCTGGTAGAGAAAATGAAGTCCCACATGAGGCCTTGTCTATGTGAACCATTTTGATAAAAGGCCTCAGAATCAGAATCAGAATCAGAATCAGAATCAGGTTTATTGCCATTGTTCATGTAGTACACAAACTAGGAATTTGTCTCGGTACAATGCTGCAACATTAAACATGATAAGATAAGAGAAATAAACTATACATGTAATAAAGTGTAGGATAAGATTAAGTGATACTGGTCAACAGTTAAAATATATATTAGCCAGCAGCAGATACTGTGGAGAACTATATAGTGCAGTCGGTAATGCAGGAAGAAAACAGTGATGATTGACATGAGTCTGGTTGAGCTGCTGTTCATGGTGCACGAGAGTCACTTAGTGTTCAGCAGTCTAATGGCAGAGGGGAAGAAGCTGTTCATGTGACGGGAGGTTTTAGTCTGGATGGACCGAAGTCATCTACCAGAGGGGAGGGGGGCAAACAGTACGTGACCAGGGTGTGAGGGATCGGCTATGATCCGGCCAGCACGCCTCCGGGTCCTGGAGATGTACAGATCCTGGAGAGATGGGAGCTTGCAGCCGATCACCTTCTCAGCAGTGCGCACGACGCGCTGCAGCCTTAGTCTGTCCCTGGCAGTGGCTCCTGCGTACCACATGGTTATGGAGGTGGTGAGGATGGACTCGATGATGGCTGTGTAGAACTGCACTAACATCTTGGTGGGTAGCTTGAGCTTCCTCAGCTGCCGCAGGAAGAACATCCTCTGCTGGGCTTTTTTGATGAGTGAGCTGATGGTCAGCTCCCATTTGAGGTCCCTGGTGATGGTAGTGCCTAGGAAGCGGAAGGAATCAGCAGTGGTGATGGGAGAGCCTGAGAGGGTGAGGGGGGGCAGAGGAGTAGTGACTTTCCTGAAGTCTACAATCATCTCCACTGTCTTCAGAGCGTTCAGCTGCAGGTTGTTATTGCTGCACCAGGACGCCAGCTGGGCCACCTCTCTCCTGTAGGCGGACTCGTCGCCGTTGGAGATGAGCCCGATGAGGGTGGTGTCGTCCGCAAACTTGATCAACTTGACAGACTGGTGGCTGGAGGTGCAGGAGTTGGTGTAAAGGGAGAAGAGTAGGGGGGAAAGTACACAGCCCTGGGGTGATCCGGTGCTGATGCTAGTATAGTCTGAGACAGTCTTTCCCAGCCGCACATGCTGCCTCCGGTCCGTCAGGAAGTCGATGATCCACCTGCAGAGGGAGTCAGGCACGTTGAGCAGGGACAGCTTGTCCCGGAGCAGAGCGGGGCGGATGGTGTTGAATGCGGAGCTGAAGTCCACAAACAGGATCCTGGCGTAGGTTCCCGGGGAGTCCAGGTGCTGCAGGATGGAGTGGAGGGCCAGGTTGACTGCATCGTCTACAGACCTGTTGGCTCGGTAGGCAAACTGCAGCGGGTCCAGGAGAGGGGTGGTGATGGACTTGAGGTGGGACAGGACCAGGCGCTCAAAGGACTTCATGACTACAGAGGTGAGCGCTACAGGTCTGTAGTCATTAAGTCCAGTGATCCGTGGCTTCTTGGGGACAGGGATGATGGTGGAGGATTTGAGGCAGGATGGCACGTGGCATAACTTAAGGGAGGTGTTAAAAATGTCTGTGAATACAGGAGCCAGCTGTTTCGCACAGAGTCTCAGGGTGGAGGGAGACACGCCGTCTGGGCCGGGGGCCTTGCGCGGGTTCAGTCTGGAGAACTGTTTGAGCACATCCTGCTCACTGATGATAAGGGGAGGGGGGGAGGTGGGGGGGGGGTGCCTTAAATGAAGTAGGGAATGTGGAGGCTGTGGAGCTGGAGGGAGGGGGGGAGTTGGACACAGATGACGAGGTGTCAAAACGGGCATAGTGTTGGGACAGTCTCTGACAAAGGGCTTTGTCATCCTGACCTTTAGGAGCCTGAGGCCGATAGTTGGTGATCTGCCTCAGTCCTCTCCACACGGAAGCCGAATCATTAGCAGTGAACTGCTGCTGGAGTCTCTCTGAGTACACAGATTTAGCCCTCTTCAGCTCTCTGTTAAACCGGTATTTAACCTCCCTGTAGCAGTCCCTGTCTCCACTTTTCAGCGCTGCTTCCTTCTCCTTCCTGATCTGTCTGAGCTTAGCTGTGAACCAGGGTTTGTCATTAGAGTAACTCACCCTGGTGCGTGATGGAAGAATGTTCTCTTCACAAAAGTGGATATATGAGTTCACAGTGTCCGTGTACTCATCCAGATCATGCGTGGCTCCTTTAAGCATGCCCCAGTCAGATATTTCCATGCACGTTTCCAGCTTCTCCTCAGCATCACTGGTCCGTATCTTCGTAGTGCTCACAACAGGTTTAGTGAGCTTCAATCTCTGTCTGTATGTGGGAATGAGGTGAACCATCACGTGATCAGATAATCCCAGCGCAGCTCGAGGGACAGCGCGATATGCGTCTTTCACTGTGGTGTAACAGTGATCCAGTGTGTTTAATCCTCTGGTGGGGCATTTAATAAACTGTTTGTAGCGGGGGAGATCGTGGCTCAGATTGCACTGATTAAAGTCGCCAGCCACAATAATCAGCGAGTCTGGAAAACTCCGCTCTGTGTGTTGAATGTGATCCGCGAGCACGCGCTGAGCTTCGCGCGTGTCCGCGTCGGGAGGGGCGTACACAGCGATCATTATGAAAGAAGCAAACTCCCGCGGAGAATAGAAGGGCTTGCAATTGATAACAAGAAATTCCAAGGCAGGAGAACAGTGTTTGGAAATTACCGTTACATCAGAGCACCAGCTACAGTTGATGTAGAAGCAGACTCCGCCTCCTGTGGTCTTGCCGGAAAGCTCTGTGTCACGATCAGCACGGAAGAGCTGGAAGCCGTCGAGGCGCAGCGCGCTGTCCGGTATATTTTCCCGGAGCCAGGTCTCAGTAAAGCAGAGGACAGCTGAGGAGGCGAGGTCCTTAAAACGCATCAGCAGTCTCAGTTCATCCACCTTGTTAGAGAGAGAGTTGGTATTGGACAGAAATATGCCAGGCAGCGCCGTTCGCGAGCCTCTCCTGCGAAGTCGTACGAGAGCGCCCGCTCGTCTTCCTCTCTTCCGCCGTCTCACTTTCCGAGCCAAACAATAAACCAGATCGGCGGCAGGGGCTAGAAAAACTGGGAGGAGGTCCGTGGGGGTCAAAGTCCTGATATTTAAAAGTTCTTCACGGGTATAAGTGCAAGCAGACACACAATTGACAAACAAAAACAAACAAAGAGCGCAGCGAAGCACCATGTCGACCGCTGTGGGCGCCATCTTGGATCGCGTGGCCTCAAGTCCTCCAGAAAGCCTAATTTGGCCATCACTACTTTAAATTTCTTTATTAAGTTGTAGATTGAAAATGTTTGTTTTTCTTTAAACTCACCTGTGCCTTTTTTTTCCCATCTATTGTGCGGTAGTTGTTTGGGGAGGGGCCAGCCCTGAATTTCCTGGTTTAATGGGTTTGAGTGATGTCACATGACATCATTGTTTTAAAATGTGAGGAGAGTTTTTTGGGTTTTTTTTTTCCATGAGAATTTTTCTTTAGTTCATTTTTGCAGTTTATTATATGTTGTTAGTATTAGACATTCCTAATAATTTCATTCATTTATGTAAATGAGTTTGTTTCTAAATTATTTAGATTCTAGTTTTTGGTTTCTAATGCAAGATAAAGGTTCACCTGTGGTAATTAGTGGTGTAATTAGGCCCAGTTGGTGTCAGTTGGAGAGCCTATTTAGCTCAATTTGGAATGTCCCTCTGTAGAGAGAGAGGTGAGGCTGTGCTGCCATTAGTTATGTTTAGTTTGAGTCAGTTTTTTTTCAGTCACATTTTTTTTTTTAATTTAAGGTTTTTGAGTTTAATGGAGAGCACTGCAAAGCTACACCTCTTGTATTTGAGAATGGCTGTCTGAGTCTGCTTGACTACCACCTTCCTTGACCCTCGTGCCTGACTACTCTACACCGGCTTTTTAGGTATTCTTTGCTGGTGTATATATTACTGCATCATCAGAATACATCTGGATATGAATGTCTTTGCATGCATCCAGAAGGTCATTGATACATAACGGAAACAATATTGGCCCGAGAATAGAACCCTGTGGGAGTCCTGTTGTGCACTCCACATAAGGTGATTTGACACCACCGACCACAACAAAGCACATATATTTGAAGAATAAGTTCTACCCTTGCCAAAAACATAATTTGGTATTAAAATAACAAACACTAGTTTCTCTAAAATCTGATGAATAATTTTGGCTAAATGTCGATCGCTCAGGGATGGTTACACACACACACACACACACACACACACATCCATCCATCCATCCATCTTCTTCCGCTTAATCCTTTTTTTGGGTCACGGGGGGGCTGGAGCCTATCCCAGCATCTTTGGGCGAGAGGCAGGGTACACCCTGGACAGATCGCCATATATATACATATATATATATGAGATGCCCCGACGACCTTGCAGCCGCAGCTCAGGGCAACCACTTCAACAATAGAGGTGGAGAACATGGCCCATTCAGACTCCATGTCTCCAGACTCCCTCGGAATGTGGTTGAAGTTCTCCCGGAGGTGGGAGTTGAGACGTTCCCAGCACACCCTCACTATACGTTTGGGTCTACCAGGTCTGAATAGCATCCTCCCCTGCCATCGAATCCAACTCACCACCAGGTGGTGATCAGTTGACAGCTCTGCACTTCTCTTTATCCCAGTGTCCAAGACATACGGTCGCAGTTCTGATGACATGATAACAAAATCGATCATCGACCTGCAACCTAGGGTGTCCTGGTGCCAGGTGCACATATGGACACCCTTATGCTTGAACATGATGTTTGTTATGGACAAACTGTGGTTAGCACAGAAGTCCAATAACTGAACACCACTCGGGTTCAGATTGGGCAGGCCGTTCCTCCCAATCATCCCCCTCCAGGTTTCACTGTCATTGCCCAGGTGCGTATTGAAGTCCCCCAGTAGGACAATGGAGTCTCCAAGAGGAGCACTCTCCAGCACCCCAGTCAGAGACTCCAAAAAGGGTGGGTACTCTGAACCATCATTTGGTGCATAGAAACAAATGATGGTCAGGACCCATTTCCCAACCAGAAGGCGCAGGGAAAGAACCCTTTCATCCACCGGGGAAAACTCCAATATAGGGGCAGCAAGGTGGGGGGATACAAGAATACCCACCCTTGCTCGTCACCTCTCTCCCGGGGCAACTCCAGTGTAGGCCAAGCTCCAGCCCCTCTCCAGGAGACTGGTTCTGGAACCTGAGCTGTGTGGTGAGATGAGGCCGACTATCTCTAGGTGGTATCTCTCAACCTCATGCACCAGCTCAGGCTCCTTCCCCACCAGATCGATGACATTCCACGTCCCAAAAGCCAGTTTAGAAAGCTTGGGATCAGACCACCAAGGTCTCTGCCTTTGACCGCCACCTGATCCACATATCACCGGACCCTCATGGTCTCTCCTGCAGGTGGTGAGCCCACTGGAGGGCGGACCCATGTAACTCCTTCAGGCTGAGCCCGGCCGGGTCCTATGAGCAGAAACCCGGCTACCAGATGCTAGCCATCAAGCCCCTCCCCCAAGCCTGGCTCCAGGGTGGGGCCCCGGTAACCCCATAACGGGCGGGATACACTGAATCCTTGTTCTAGCATTCAACATGAGAGTCTGTTGGATCGTTCTTAGTTTGGCCATTAACCCAGACCAGTTTGTCTTGGGTGACCCAACTAGAGGCAAATTGCCCCGGACAACATAGCTCCTTGGATCACTAGGGCACGCAAACCCCCCACCACAATAAGGTGACGATCCATGAGGGGATGAATAATAATTTCTATGTAATTTTGAAATATTTTAATGGTACTGTTCTTTGCCATGTTGCATCATGGTTGAAACTCTCTAATTAAAAAAATAAAAAAACTCAGTCGAATGATTTTTTTTTTTTTTTGTTACTTATTTGTACCCGTAGGTAGACTTGGTTTGCAGTCTGGTGACAAGCCACCGGCTGCTGGTCGCTGCATGCGCGAGCGCCCTAAACCTACATGTTTTTGGTATGCGGGAGGAAACCGGAGAAATCCCAGAGTAAACCCACGCAACACAGGGAGAACATGCAAACTCCACACAGCTCACTGTTGGTCGGGGGCAGGGATCTAACCCACGACCTCATGATCCCCGCGATCCCCCGGCCGAGGGTAAAACTGTGCTGTCACAGTGCTAAACCACTGCGCCACCGTGCAGCCCACGGCTTTTCACACCCCGACCCCCAACCTGCCTCTGAGCACAGAGTGGAGGGGAGGTCATTCTCCCAGACCCCTGTTTGAATCATGGTTACACACACATGATACATCTTGCCCTAATCCTGCTAAACACTGCTGGGTCATTATAATGCAGTTATAATGACACAGCAGTATAACTCAGAAATAACACATTTAACACACACACAGTAACGTTTCAAACTGGCAAAGCATGCTGGGAAATCCCTGGCCCCCTTAAAATGGCCCCGACATTACACTGCCCCCCCCGGACTGGTTTCTGTCCCCAGAAAATTCAAAGTCCACTTTCAGATGGGATAGGAATGATTGTTCCTACCCCCTCAGCTGAGACACATTAGGAGAGAGGGTGGGATGAAGGAACAGCCCTTAATAAAGTTCCTGCCTCCTAAAATTGGTTCTGAGTTTCTGCAGTGGAAGCAAGTCTTGTATGGATGCAGTATGGAGGTGATGAACTTTTTTATGTATTAGTAAGAGAACTTTAATCATACTTCAGCCTTTGGTAGGATATGGGGACTGCAGTGGCTCTGGAGGTAGAGCAGGTTGTTAAATAACTGGATGGTTGGCAGTCTGAATCCTCTCCCCAGATATCCTGCTTTTGTGTCCCTGGGCAAGACACTTTACCCACCTTGCCTCCAGTGTCCATAACACTGGGTATAAATGTTCAGTGGTGGCTGGGGAGGCCGTTGGCGCAGATTGGCAGCCACGTCAATCGTAAATCATTTCAAAACTTTTTTCCACCATTAATGTGACCTATAACCCATACAACACAATTGAAAAACAAACTGAAATCTTTTAATGGGAAAAAAAAAAACTTCCAAAAACCTGGTTGCATAAATATGCACACCCTTAAACTAATACCTTTGGTTTTTATTATAGCAGTCAGTCTTTTATGGTAAGATTCTATCAGCATTTCACATCTTGATGTGGCAATATTTGCCCACTCTTCCTTGCAAAAATGCTCCAAATCTGTCAGATTGTGAGGGCATCTGCTGTGCACAGTCCTCTTGAGCTCACCCCACAGGTCTGGACTGCTGCTGGGCCATTCCAAAATCTTAATCTTCTTCTGGTGAAGCCATTCTTTTGTTGATTTGGATGTGCGCTTTGGGTCATTGTCGTGCTGACAGATGAAGTTTCTCTTCATCTTCGGCTTTCTAGCAGAAGCCTGAAGGTTTTGTGCCAACACTGACTGGTATTTGGAACTGTTCATAATTCTCTCCACCTTGACTAACGCCCCAGTTCCAGCTGAAGAAAAACAGCCCCAAAGCATGACGCTGCCACCACCATGCTTCACTGTAGGTATAGTGCTCTTTTGGTGATGAGCAGCGTTATGTTTGCGGCCAATATACAGTGGGGAAAAAAAGTATTTAGTCAGCCACCAATTGTGCAAGTTCTCCCACTTAAAAGATGAGAGAGGTCTCCAATTTTCATCATAGGTATACCTCAACTATGAGAGACAAAATGAGAAGAAAAAAAAATCCAGAAAATCACAATGAAGGATTTTTAATGAATTAATTGGTAAATCCCTTGGTAAAATAAGTATTTGGTCACCTACAAACAAGCAAGATTTCTGGCTCTCACAGACCTGTAACTTCTTCTTTAAGAGGCTCCTCTGTCCTCCACTCGTTACCTGTATTAATGGCACCTGTTTGAACTCTTTATCAGTATAAAAGACACCTGTCCACAACCTCAAACAGTCAGACTCCAAACTCCACTATGGCCAAGACCAAAGAGCTGTCAAAGGACACCAGAAACAAAATTGTAGACCTGCACCAGGCTGGGAAGACTGAATCTGCATTAGGTAAGCAGCTTGGTGTGAAGAAATCAACTGTGGGAGCAATTATTAGAAAATGGAAGACATACAAGACCGCTGATAATCTCCCTCCATCTGGGGCTCCACGCAAGATCTCACCCTGTGGGGTCAAAATGATTGAACGGTGAGCAAAAATCCCATAACCACACGGGGGGACCTAGTGAATGACCTGCAGAGAGCTGGGACCAAAGTAACAAAGGCTACCATCAGTAACACACTACGCCGCCAGGGACTCAAATCCTGCAGTGCCAGACGTGTCCCCCTGCTTAAGCCAGTACATGTTCAGGCTCGTCTGAAGTTTGCTAGAGAGCATTTGGACGATCCAGAAGAGGATTGGGAGAATGTCGTATGGTCAGATGAAACCAAAATAGAACTTTTTGGTAAAAACTCAACTTGTCGTGTTTGGAGGAGAAAGAACACCATACCTACTGTGAAGCATGGGAGTGGAAACATCATACTTTGGGGCTGTTTTTCTGCAAAGGGACCAGGACGACTGATCCGTGTAAAGGAAAGAATGAATGGGGCCATGTATCGTGAGATTTTGAGTGACAACCTCCTTCCATCAGCAAGGGCATTGAAGATGAAAAGTGGCTGGGTCTTTCAGCATGACAATGATCCCAAACAGACCACCCGGGCAACGAAGGAGTGGCTTCGTAAGAAGCATTTCAAGGTCCTGGAGTTGCCTAGCAAGTCTCCAGATCTCAACCCCATAGAAAATCTTTGGAGGGAGTTGAAAGTACATGTTGCCCAGCGACAGCCCCAAAACATTACTGCTCTAGAGGAGATCTGCATGGAGGAATGGGCCAAAATGCCAGCAACAGTGTGTGAAAACCTTGTGAAGACTTACAGAAAACGTTTGACCTCTGTCATTGCCAACAAAGGGTATATAACAAAGTATTGAGATGAACTTTTGTTATTAACCAAATACTTATTTTACCGAGGAATTTACCAATTAATTCATTAAAAATCCTTCAATGTGATTTTTCTGGATTTTTTTTTCTCATTTTGTCTCTCATAGTTGAGGTATACCTATGATGAAAATTGGAGACCTCTCTCATCTTTTAAGTGGGAGAACTTGCACAATTGGTGGCTGACTAAATACTTTTTTGCCCCACTGTACCTTTTGGAATTATGGCCAAAAAGTTCAACCTTGGTTTCATCAGACCATAACACATTTTCCCACATGCATATGGGAGATTTCAAATGTGTTTTTGCAAAATATAGCCAGGCTTGTATGCTTTTCTTCATAAGATAAGGCTTCCGTCTTGCCACCCTAGACGTGTGATTGTTGTCACATGTACTAAACAGCCAGTACTTGGCAGAAAATCCTCCAGCTCCTTCAGTGTTGCTGGTGGCCTCTTGGCAGCCTCCCTGATCAGTTTTCTTCTCATCTTTTCATCAGTTCTGAAGGGACGTCCAGTTCTTCGTAACGTCACTATTGTGACATATTTTCTCCACTTGATGATGACTGTCTTCCCTGTGTTCCATGGTATATTTAATGCCTTGGCAATTCTTTTGTACCCTTCTCCTGACTGATACCTTTGAACAATGAGATCCCTCTGATGCTTTGGAAGTTCTCTGCAGATCATGGCTTGTGCTGTAAGATGTGACTGCAAAAATGTCAGGAAAACCCTACTAGAACAACTGAACATTATTTGGGGATAATCAGAGGCACTTTAAATGGTGGCAGGTGTGTGCTGAGTCCCATTAACATGAATTTGAATGTGCTTAGTTAATTCTGAACACAGCCACATCCCCGGTTATAAGAGGGTGTACATATTTATACAAGCATGTTATTGTGTTTTTTTATTTTTTTATTTTCCCCTAAAAATATATCAGCTTGTTTTCAATTGGATCGTACAGGTTATACAGTATCTCACAAAAGTAAGTACACCCCTCACATTTTTGTAAACATTTTATTATATCTTTTCATGGGACAACACTGAAGATATGACACTTTGATACAATGCAAAGTAGTCAGTGTGCAGCTTGTATAACAGTATAAATTTGCTGTCCCCTCAAAATAACTCAACACACAGCCATTAATGTCTAAACCACTGGCAACAAAAGTGAGTACACCCCTAAGTGAAAATGTCCAAATTGTGCCCAATTAGCCATTTTCCCTCCCTGGTGTCATGTGACTCATTAGTGTTACAAGGTCTCAGGTGTGAATTGGGAGCAGATGTGTTAAATTTGGTCTTATCGCTCTCACACTCTCTCATACTGGTCACTGGAAGTTCAACATGGCACCTCTTGGCATAGAATTCTCTGAGGACCTGAAAAAAAGAATTGTTGCCCGCATTTCCTCCAGTGTCCATAACACTGGGTATGAATCTGTATAAATGTATAAAAATGTTCGGTGGTGGCCGGAAAGGCCGTTGGCGCAGATTGGCTGCCACGTTTCCGTCAGCCTGCCCCAGGACAGCTGTGGCTGCAGAAGTAGCTTGCCACTACCATTGTCTGCTTGGAGTGAATGAATAATGTACCTATTTGTAAAGCGTCTTTGAGTATATATGATAAAGCGCTATAAAAAAATCGATGCATTATTATTATTATTATTATTATTATTATTATTATTATTATTATTATTATTATTATTATAAAGATTGCCTAGGCTATAAGAATATTACCAACACCCTGAGAATGAGCTGCAGCACAGTGGCCAAGACCATACAGTGGTTTAACAGGACAGGTTCCACTAAGAACAGGCCTCGCCATGGTCGACCAAAGAAGTTTAGTGCACATGCTCACCATCATATGCAGAGGTTGTCTTTTGAAAATACACGCATGAGTGATGCCAGCATTGCTGCAGAGGTTGAAGGGGTGGGATGTCAGCCTATCACTGCTCAGACCATACGCCGCACACTGTATTAAATTGGTCTGTAATTGCTGTTGTCCCAGAAGGAAGCCACTTTTATAGATGATGCACAAGAAAGCCTGCAAATAGTTTGCTGAAGACAAGTAGACTAACAACATGGAATACCGGAACCATGTCCTGTGGTCTGATGAGACCAAGATAAACTTATTTGATTCAGATAGTGTCAAGCATGTGTAGCGACAACCAGGTGAGGAGTACAAAGACAAGTGTGTCTTGCCCACAGTAAAGCATGGTGATGGGAGTGCCATGGTTTGGGGCTGCATCAGTGCTGCCGGCACTGGGGATCTACGGTTCATTGAGGGAACCATGAATGCCGACATGTACTGTGACATACTGAAGCAGAGCATGATCCCCTCCCTTTGGAAACTGGGCCGCAGGGCAGTATTCCAACATGATAACAACCCCAAACACACCTCCAAGATGACCACTGCCTTGCTAAAGAAACTGAGGGTAAAGGTGATGGACTGGCCAAACATGTCTCTAGACCTAAACCCTATTGAGCATCTGTGGGGCATCCTCAGACAGAAGGTGGAGGAACGCAAGGTCTCTAACACCATGATGTCATCATGGAGGAGTGGAAGAGGACTCCAGTGGCAACCTGTGAAGCTCCAGCGAACTCCATGCCCAAGAGAGTTAAGGCAGTGCTGGAAAATAATGGTGGCCTCACAAAATATTGACACTTTGGGCACAATTTGGAAATTTTCACTATAGGTGTACTCACTTTTGTTGCCAGCGGTATAGACAGTAAAGGCTGTGTGCTGAGTGTTTTTGAGGGGACAACAAATTTACACTGTTACACAAACTGTACACTGACTTCTTTACATTGTATCAAAGTGTCATATCTTCAGTGTTGTGTCATGAAAAGATATAATAAAATATTTACAAAAATGTGAGAGGTGTACTCACTTTTGTGAGATACTATAGGCCACATTAATGGTGGAAAAAGTTTTGAAATGATTTAGCTTGATCTCATTTTTTGCATCACAAAAACCTGGCATCTGAACAGGGGTGTGTATACTTTTTATATCCACTGTAAGGGTCCTGATTCTTCAGTTCTCTGAGACTGGCTTGGCCCAGTCACTCGCGTAGCTCCCTGTGTTCTCCTGCTGTTCAACCCCCTGTGTGCCTCTGCCTCTGTTCTATCACCTTCCCGAATCTCCTCTGGCTCCCCACCTAAGCCTGCAAAATATTCATGGTCAATCGTTTCCTGCTTGGAACTCCTACTGTGCCTCTCCTCAGTGTTGCTAGTCTCTCCCTCCCTGTCTCTGGGCTCCTTCCACCTGCACCCACCTGGAAAAAAAAGTAAGGATCTATTACACTGGTCAACACCAGATTTATTGTCAAAGATTTTTTTAGCTGATTTAGGACAATTTTGATGTGCTGAATCCAAAAATCACATTGGTTTTGCTCGATCAGGCCAACTTTTTGAACTATGGTCACATGTTTTTTACATTTTTGTTTACATGTACGGGTATTTTCGCTTTATATGATGCAAAATTCTTTTTTATTTCTTGAAATTCTCTGAATTTTTAACAATGATGATGTAACATTCAATTTACATGTACTTACCTTTATCAATGTCTACTACTCAGTTTACAGTACAACTGTACAACTGCTGTACAACTGCTCACAACTTAGCATATAAACCTGACCTGATTGAGAGAAATGGATGTCATTTTTGGATTTAGCAGTGCAAAATTGTCTTAAATCAGTTGGAAAAACACAGACAACTTACAAAAAAAAATATTTTTGTTATGTTGTGTTATTGCAAAATTATTAACCATCTCATCTCATTAAAAAAAATAAATAAATAAAAAATACAGGCCTGGCGTACCTTCAAACCTACCTGCAAGTTGCTCCAAATCACTGGTTCCAAACCATCACCACCTGTAAAAATACTCTCCCTGAAAAGGACTCTTTCTCACTGTTTCCAGTCTCCATCACAAATCAACAATACTCACCTAACAATAACCAGGTCGTCTTCGTCTCCCTAAAGAAGTGGACACAGCTGTCATCATCTCACCCTTCAGTAAGCTAACTATCTACATACAATTACCAACTCCATATTGTCCTTCACACTTACCCTTACCCTTTGTCTCCCCTGTAGGTCAGACTCCTCTAAGATCCTCCACTGACCGCTTTAGTAAATATGTAAACCTCATATCTCTGTCTCCATGCACTCATTGTTGTATCTGCCCCTGGGTCCTGAATATGAACCTTGTCACCCTTCTTACATGATGTGAGACGACTTCCTTTTTAAGACAAGTGAGTTATGATCACTTCCATCGGTAGAGTGGAATACCAGAGAGTTTCAAGCAGAAGAGAGGAACAGCTGTTACCAAGAATGACAGAACATTGTGAAAACACCTGCAATGTACATCAAATGGACAACCATGCAAAGCAACATTTAAAGGTGTTCTTTTGAGCTGCTGCTCTCCTGTCATATTGTTTGACACTGATTGTATGAGATGTAATTATCTCTCTCTACAAGAGGGGTGAAGTGAATCTGACTCTGACTTTACTATGACCCTCTGCACCCACGGTTCCTACTCTGCAAACCAAGAGAGAGGGAGAGTGCTGTCAGAGTGGTGCTCATCAGCTTTATATTCCTGGTGGAGAGTGACAGCGTTGCATTCATGAGTGCACATAAACAGCCCTTCTCCTTACCTAATTCTAAACCACATTCATGACAGGCTTGGCTGCTGGTCAATTTACCTGCCAAGTGACTGGAATCCAAAAATACCAAAGAATGAACAACAGGGAATATGGCCGTGTAGCAGAAAAATATACAAACTGCTCTGACCCATGTGGCTCAGGTTTCGCCCACATTTGATGAGCTCTCCTTCAGCACTGGAAACAATTTGCCAACAAATCATCTGTTTAAAGATGTGATTACAAAGGCAGGGAAGGGAGGGGGGAAAAAAAGATCAATTGTAAGAATTGCTGCAAACACCCACACAGAATATCTGAACTTTTTTAGCTCCACCAAAAGTACAGTGTTCCTTCTCTTCACACTACTCATCTATGTACTGCAATTAATGATATTTCTGGAGAGGTCAGGGATCCCTTTGTCTTAATCTATTGATCATATAATGCTCAATAAACAACCTTTGATATAATTATGGTGTGTAAAGACATACTTGTAGAAAGTACAAAAGAAAACTTTGCTTGAAGCCGCCCAGGAACAGGAAGTTGAATCTTGCATTAGTTCATTAATTTGGAAATAATAATGTGAAGCAGTGGGGAGTGACCCCCACTCCTTTTTTTTTTTTTTTTTTTGTCTTTAAAATTGCAGTACTTTCTCAGAGGCAAAGAATCAAAAGAACATGTGGAGTTAAATAGTTCCTCAGGCATACAGAGAGGCACACACACACACACACACACACACACACACACACACACACACACACACACACACACACACACACACACCAGCACTGAGTGGCTCCTTCTGATGCCACACTGCCCTGTCACACTTTGTCTGCATGGGATGACAACTCTCGGCAAGGTGCAGTTTATCACACAGTCAGTAAAGTTGACACTAGAGCAGGATTGTATGAACTATCACAGAGGCAGCCAAGGCTGAAAACAGGCGCACACACACACACACACACACACACACACACCTCTGGGGCTTGAACAGAGACACAATGGTGGCACACAGAGGGGACCGAGGAAGAAATCTCGTCATATTTTTATGCAAATTAGCATAAAATCCAGACACAAAAAATGTCAGCCACGTTACTTGTAGAAAAAAGTTTTGGCAAACACAGTAGTACAAGCAACTGATTTCTGCTTTATTGCAGTAAATGAAAATCTGTTTCCAGCTATTCACAAGACTTGGGTCACATTCTTTTGTTGTCATACAAAGCAAAGAATTTGCTGTTGTGTTTTCCTGCCAATTAGGTTATATGATTGTACATAGTGTTTGCGTGTCTGAGAACTCAAACCGAAGCCTGACTGGGCTCTCCGCTGATTGGTACATTATCTGGGCCATTCTGCTGTGTTTGAGCTTAATAGATGCAATCAAGCTAAAAGTTTTTGGTTTCAAGAAAACAAAAAATTACTCTGAAATGTTATTATTTTTGCCTTAACAACAGGTCAGGAACAAAAATTTCTAGATTATCCAGGTCGTTACCTCTGCCAAGGATGATCGGGGTGGCTTGCTTGTCTATTTGTTACGCAAAAACCCCTGGACCTATTTTGATGAAATTTTCACTGGAGGTGGTCACTGGGCTATGGATGAACCCATTAGATTTTGGAGGTAATCCATGAGTCCATACCTCCACCAAGACCCTATCTCACAATGTATGGATTGATGGATGGAGGGGTGGATGGACGGACGGAGATACAGACAAATGGACAGATGAAGAGATGGATGGATGAGGGAAGGGACGGAGGGAGAGAGCCTTCTCGGAAATATGCACTCTCTGAGTTCACTCGTTACATAATGAAATTGATCATTTAGATCAGGGGTGGGCAGTGAGGGCCATTCCACTGCAGGTTTTTGTTCCACCCAATCTCTTCAGCAGGTGTGTGCTCGGATCAGCTTCAAGGATTGCTAATCATTGAAAACACCTGGTGAAGAGACTGGGTGGAGCAGAAAACCTGCAGTAGAATGGCCCTCCATGGCACATGATTGCCAACCCGTGATTTAGATGAACAGACACAATTTTCAGGGTGTACTAATTCCTAGTCACATGTAGAAACTAGAAAAGCACTCGGAGAACGCAGACCTCCGCCAAGCGCCACAGTTCCCCCCATTCAGTGTTTGTGTGTACGTTTTCAGATTCCTTGACCATGAAAATATATGATTAGCAATTGGATTGACAATGATAGGATTAGTGGTTCAGTAGCTATTCACAAAAATGGCATTTTGCGTAATGGCGGTTTTCTTCTGGACGGTGATCCGGATCACCACCAAAATGTAATCATCTGTAGGATACCCCATTTCTGACAATCTGTGAAAATTTCATGAAAATCCGTCCATAAGTTTTTGAGTTATGTTGCTAACAATCAAACAAACAGACAAACAGACAGACAAACCAACGCTGATGATCACATAACCTCCTTGGCGGAGGTAAAAACAAGTTAGTATAAACTGTAAAACGATTAAAGCAGCAGTGGCCAGCTATGTAAATATTAGGGATGGGAATCATCAGAGGATGCACAATGGGATATTATCACAATACCTGGGCCGCAATGTGATGTTTTCATGATGATATGTTGGGTATTGCGATATATACTGCAATTTCCTGTCCCATTCTTTATCTTGTTCAACTCCCAGCTAGATCACAGGAGTCACTCCTTTGCTGTGCTTACCTAGCAAGAAAGTAAGTATTTAGCACAATTTAAAGAATTGTAAAGTCAATTGTTTTCTATTACTTTGGTAACTAAATACCCTCATATAATTACAGATTTCCTCTGACCCTCCGGATATTGTAGGAGACTGAAATTGCACATGTATAATAATATGTATTGCTATAGGTCACATGGTAATTTGCAGCTCTGAAATCCTAAGAGCTTCTCTTTTACAGGTGCGAAGGTGGAGTAAGGTGTGATGATGGAGCCAGATGAATGCAGAGCGGTTATCAGGTTCCCATTCAATGAGATGAAAACGACTTATTGGAAGGACACCCTATCGTATGACATATAAGTACTGGCAGTGACAGTTCAAGTGTGGTCGGACACCCATTCCTGGGTGACCACATACCCCTTTTCCACCAAAAAAAAGCTGGTGCTAGTTTGGTTCTGTTGCCTGTGCCAGTGCATAACCAATTCAACTGTCATGCCTTATAAGAACCAACTGGTTTTCGGCAGACATGGAGCTACTCAGGGGTACATCAAGGCTACGTCATTATGAAACCCACAGATTATAGGCACAAGAATGAATAAAAAACATCCCCATTTTGGCCATTACATCAATAAATGCAGATATATTTGTTTACAGTTGGCATTTTAAAGACGATACACTTACCAAAATTAGTAGCGTTTGGAGTCATTTGTACAACAGACTTATCCATGGCCGTTAGGATTGCTGAAGCTGTGTCTGAGTTTAAGGCCCCGTTTTTTTTGGTTTGCTGGCCTATCCCCAAAAACAGAGTTCATTATATCAAAATGGGGATTATTTTGGGGTCTCCTATTGCTGCTACACTCAAGATCTCTTTTATGGTTTCTGAATTCTTTCTTGAGCTTCTTGAGTTTATTTATCAGCTTGTCGAGAGTCCTGTCATAACCCTTGGCAGCCATCTCTCTCTGTATTTGCTCAAAAATGGGCTTTGTCCGACTGGCCCCTTCTAGTTTACCTTGTACTTCAGCAGATGACCATAGAGCCAGGAAACAATGGTTCTCTTCTTAGCTCCAACTCTGCTTTGTTTTTGAATCCATGCTTGCTCTGCTGTTCAGAATGGAAAAATGGTGGTCAGTAGTGTTTTGAAGACCTTTCAATTAACCCCACCCATGGCAGTGGACGAAACCCTCAAGTGCTTTGCAGTTCTGGCCCAGCAAGAAGTTGGAGACAGCTTAGTACCAATTTTGAGGGCCTGGAGCTAGTGCTTAGGTGGTTGAAAAGCAAAGAACTGATGCCAAGACAGGCTGTAGTTTCATTTAAGAACTGGAACCAGCTTGGTGGAAAAGGGGTAACAGTGTGCCATTGATGAAGACACCATCCAGCAAGTGGCAGCCACCATTTTGGAGGATTGCCGCATAACTGCTGCCAACAAGCCCAAGATGTCAGAATTAGTGTTGGATCTGTGGAAAAATCATCCATGACCATTTGTCCATGTGAAAGTTGTCTGCAAATTGGATTCCCGAGTTGCTCACACCTTTCCAGAAGCAGGAATCCAAAAACAAAGAAAACCAGGAGGACTTCTTCAACAGGCTAATCACGCAGGACAAAACATAGGTCCATCTGTGATCCAGAGTCTAAAGACCAGTCAAAGTAATAGAAGCATTAGGAATCACTACCTCTGAAGAAGCCACGTTCCCAAACCTTGGCAGACAAGGTCATGCTCACGGTCTTTTTCAACCAGCATAGAGTATTGATAATGTCAAGGGGCGGTATGTTGAAAGCAGGACCAAAATGTGAGACTTAAAGTTCACAGTGCTTATTTTGAGCTGGTTAAACCATACAAGCTCAAGGGTGCAAAAGTAACAAACTCAAAAACTAGCAAGACAAGGCTCAAGGCATGACAAGACTACCATGACTATGATTCAGGAAGACTAAGGACACTGTGCAGGACAAAGGTAAACACAAATATATAGAGACAATGGGTAATCACACAACACAGAACAGGTGGAGACACAAATCAGGGCTGACAACAGACACATGGGGAAAACAGTGATAACAGGTATGGGAAAACTGTGACAAAAAACACATAATTAATAATAATAATAATAAACTGATGACCGGGCACGGCCAAAATCTATGGAACCTAAATGAAGACATGACAAAGAAAATGAAAACCAAAGATACAAGAAAGAAAACCATACAATAACAAACTAAAGGTGAGGACGTGTGTTGGACCCATGCCCTGGTGACATGGAAAACAAACTAGAAACTAAAGTGAGAACATGGGACCAACCCATGTCCTGACATCACCCCCCTCTTAAGGGGCAGCTTCCAGATGACCCTCAAAACAAAATCAACAAAAAAATAAATAAATAAATAAAATAAAATAAACCCTTTCAGGGTGGGTGGTGAGGTCATAAGGCCAGACTGACTGAAAAAAAAAAAAATAAAACCTTCACACCCCAACCTTCCCACAGAGTCCAAAGCACAAAAAAAAACAAACAGTTTGTGGGCCGCAACAAAGTCCAGGACCCCAACACATAAAACCAAGGCAGGTCAAGGGGCCTACTTCAAGTCCAAGGGCCTCCCAGACTGGAATGCTGGGTGCATCTGGTGGCCTGCCACTATCCTTAGGCCACCGGATCACAGAGCAAGGTGGGACAGCGGCCGCAGAGGCATAGACCTCTCCAAATACAAATAATGGAGCTTTACACTCTGCAACCGGTGACTGCAGCACACAGACCTCAGAAACCACCAACAGAAACACACCTACCTCAGCAAGAGATGACAGAGGATCACCAGCCTCAGCAGCAGACAATGAAGGCTCACCAGCCTCAGGAACTAATGGCAAAGCCCCACCAGCCTCAGGAACAGATGTCAAAGGCTCACCGGCCTCAGGGACAGCAGGTGGAGGCACACCAGTTTCAGGAACAGATGGTGGAGGCACACCAGTCTCAGGAGCAAATGATGCAGGAGCATTCACCCCATACACCTGGAGACCCACCCCTGCTGCAGCCACCTCGGATGACGGAGAAAGGCAGGGAGTGGGTGAAACAACACCGACATTACCAGGATCAAGGAAAGTCTCTTCTAATATTGATATTAAAAATTTTAAGAAAAGAACTTGCCTTAGCTCCTGGTTCACTGCTGCTGGGGTGAGCTAATCAGGACAAGCTGCAGGAACGATGGCCTCAGGAAGCAAGGGTGGAGCGAACTGCTTAGATGAAACAGGTGGAATGTACTGGTGTGACAAAACAGGTGGTGCAGACTGCTTCAACGAAACAGGTGGAGCGTTAGGCGTGACAGGAGGCAAAGCTGCAAGCATGGCGGGAGGCAAAGCTTCACCAGGAACCACATTTTCACACGAATGGATGCAGTCCTTCCTCCTTCGGCTCTTCTCCTGCAGCCAGTGACGGCTTCACCAGCACTCGGAGCATGCACTGCAGGTTGGTCATGGAACACAGGAGTCCGGCGAGCTGGGGGTACAGTTGCAGGGTAGGAAAAGCCCCGATCAATGCCCTGGCCATCGCAAGGAATTCAAGTGCTTTCTCCGGCGTGCATGAGGTGTGGGCATACTCGATTAGGTCCTCGACACTAGAAGACACCCACGCTTCCTCTTCGCCAAGGCCCATTAGCTGGAACTTTAAGTACACTGGGTCCATTTGATGCTGTCCTTCTATCAAGCAGTGGTGTGTTGGAAGCAGGACCCAAGCACGAGACTTAAAGTTCACAGTGTTTTTTTTTTTTATTTTTTTTGAGCTGGTCAAACCCAGACAAGCGCGAGGGTGCAAAAATAACAAACTCAAAAACTGGCAAGACAAGGCTCAGGGCGTAACAAGTCTAACATGACTGTGATTCAGGAAGACTTAGGACACCATGCAGGACAAAGGCAAACACTGATATAAATAGACAATGGGTAATCACGCAACACAGAACGGGTGGATACACTAATCAGGGCTGACAACAGACACATGGGGAAAACAGTGACAAGACGTAAGGGAAAACAGGATGGGCTGGGATGAACAGACAAACACTGACAGGGGGGAGATGACCATGACAACAACTACAACAATAATAATAATAATAATAATAATAATAATAATAATAATAATAATAATAATAATGATAATAATAATAATCTGAGGACCGGGCAGGAAAAAAAAATCTATGGAAACTAAATGAAGACAGTCAATACTCCTGCGAGGTGAGGGCTGGGTGGCCATCACCATGCATAGAGCCAATCAGGTTAACCAGTGCATGCCAACATTGCCAGTTTTGGGCCAGCTCCTCTGCATCATCAACAGTGACTCCAAGCTGTTGGAGGTCTTTTCTCCATCACATTGAACCATCTGGTGCGTGGCTTGCCCTGAGTTCTTTTCTACTCTGACGCATTGGGGTCGAACATGAGGATGGCTTTTGTCGGGTGTTCTGGTGGGAGGCGGAGGACATGGCAAAACCAGCGGATACGCCTCTGTGTAATAAGGTGGAATGCTGCAGACTGATGTGTGCGGGCTTGGAGCACATCATTAGAAATGCGCTGGAGCCACCTTATGTTCTCGATGGTTCTGAGGGCCCGACCATCAAACCCATCCTCTCTCGAGGCAAGAGTCTTATTCAGTGGCCATGTCTTTGACCCATAGAGTAGGATGGAGAGGACTGATGCATTGTAAATGCATTATGTGTTATGTTTCCATAATGTCTGCAGGGCTGATGTAGTGAGGCCACATATGCAGTTGATCTCTGGTTTCATGTCCCCATTGTTAGACACTGTGGATCCCAGATACACAAAGGAATTGACAAACTTGACAGCATCATTCCCGAACTGTAAGTTTTGCAGAAAGACCCCAGCAATCAGGCAATCCCCTGTAAGCAAGCACTTGGCGATGGTGGGGAGGAAAAACTCCCTTTTAACAAGAAGAAACCTCCAGTAGAATCAGGTTCAGGGAGGGGCAGTACTCTGCTGCGACTGGCTGGGAGGTGAGGGAATAGAAAAGAAGATGAAAAGAACAGAGATGTAGAGAGCAAACAGCACAATGGGGACTCAATCTATGGGAGAGAACAAACAGATAGTAATGACCAGCAAAAATATTTCATTGAGAGTGAAGAAAGGAGTGAAGCCCAGTGCATTGTTGGAGGTCCCCTGGCTATCTAAACCTATTAGCAGCATAACTAAGGGAGGGTTCAGAGGCACCTGATCCCACCCTAATTATAGGCTATATCAAAAAGGAAGGTTTTAACCCTATTCTTAAAAACAAAGATCGAGTCTGACTCCTGAATCCAGATTGGCAACTGGTTCCAAAGGAGAGGAGCTTGATAACTGAAGGCTCTGCTTCCCATTGTACTTTTGGAGATTCTAGGTTATACAAGTAATCCTGCATTTTGGGAGCATAGTGCTCTGTTAGGATGATAGGGTAGTATCAGATCTTTTAAATTAAAAGGGGCCTGATTATTTAGAGCCAAAACCAGAGAGATATGATCTCTCTTTCTAGCACCCGTTAAAACTCTTGCTGCAGCATTTTGGATTAGCTGAAAACTTTTTAAAGATGTTTTAGGACAGCCTGAAAATAAACGGTAATAATAATCTAATCTGGAGCTTACAGAAAAGCCCGTGTTAGTTTCTCAGCATCACTCTGGGATAAGATGTTCCTAATCTTGGCAATATTATGAAAATTATAGAAGGCAGTCTTAGAACAAGTTTAATATGCGAATTAAAAAACAGATCTTGATCAAAAATAACTCCAAAGTTCCTCACACAACTATTAAGAGAAAGAGTAACAACATCCAAACTAAGAGTTTGATTTGGAAAGGTATTTCCAATGTTTTTTGGACCAACAAGAATGGCTTCAGTCTTATCTGAATTTAATAGCAAGAAATTACAAGTCACCCAAGCTTTGATTTCCTTAAGACAGACCTCTAACTTGACTAATTGATTACTATCATCTGGCTTCACTGACAAGTATATTTGTGTGTCATCTGCATAACAATGAAAATGTATACAGTGCTTTCTAATAATGTTGCCTAGTGGAAGCATCTATAAACTAAAAAGAATAGGGCCTATCACAGATCCCCGTGGAACTCTGTGCCTGAGCTTTGAGTTGGAAGAAAACTCATTGTTGACATGAACAAACTGGAACCTATCAGATAAATAAGATCTAAACCACTGCAACAAAGTTCCATTAAGTCTAACAAGGTGTTCTAGTCTTTCAAGTAAAATATTACAATCGATATTATCAAAAGCTGCACTAAGGTCCAAAAGGACAAGTAAAGAAAGAAGTCCATTATCAGATGTGATAAGGAGGTCATTAGTGACCTTCACTAAAGCTGTTTCAGTACTATGATGGATTCTGAACCCAGATTGAAACTCTTCAAATAAACCATTTCCTTGCAAGTTGTCGAATAATTGTGTAGCAACAACTCTTTCAAAGATTTTTGAAATGAAAGGGAGATTAGAGATTGGTCTATAATTAACTAAAACTCCTGGATCCAGCAATGGCTTTTTAAGTAAGGGTTTAATTACAGCCATTTTAAAAGTCTGTGGTACATGGCCTAATGTTAATGAAGAATTGATTATTTGAAGAATAAAGCTACCAATAAATGGGAAGACTTCTTTAAACTAGAAAAGCACTCGGAGAGCGCAGACCTCCGCCAAGCATCACAGTTCCCCCCATACAGTGTTTAACATCATAAATATTAATCCTACATTTATTTTGTGTAACTTTATAGATTCCTTGACCATGAAAAAAATGTCATTCGCAAGTGGCATATATTAGCTATACTGTGATGCTTGTTTTGTTTTTGTTTTTTTTTTCCAAGTGTTCTGACGGATAACCACCAAAATCTAAGCATCTGTAGGATACCCCATTTGTGACAATCTCTGAAAATTTCATGAAAATCCGTCCTTAACTTTTTGAGTTATCTTGCTAACAAACAAACAGACAGACAGACAGACAAACCAACGCTGATGAAAACATAACCTCCTTGGCGGAGGTAACAACCTGGTAGGAATAGTGTCTAAAAGACAAGTTGAAGGCTTAGATGAGGAAACTACTTTTATCTAACTCTGAAAGGTTAATTGGAGTAAACTCATCCAAACAAATATCAGTTGAAGGAGTTGTAGTAGTTACTGTGTTTAAGTTAATCATGGGAAGAATCTGACTGATTTTATCTCTAATAGATGAAATTTTGTTATTGAAGAAATTCGTACAATCCTGACTAGTAAGCTCCAAGGGAATGCTAGGTTTGACAGAGTCCTGACTCTTTATCTACCTGGCTACAGGGCTGAAAAGAAACCTGGGATTATGTTTGTTCTCTTCTGTTAATGTGGAATAATAAGTTGTTCTAGCTTTCCTAAGAGATTTTTTAAATAAATTTGAAGATGATTTCTCCAAGCTAAATAGATTCCTAAATAGCTTAATCTTTGTCCAGCTCACCTGAAGGCCCAGCTTCGCTGCCTGTTCATAGTAGACAACTAGAGCATCTCTCAGCTGACTGTAGCATGGGCTGAACAGGATGGCAACGTCAGCATATTCAAGGTCAGCCAGATGATAGTTGCCAAACTGCATGCCAGGGACCCGGTTGCAGACCTTGGTCATCAGATAGTCTATGACACAATTGAAGAGATCAGGAGTGGCCACACAACCTTGTCGGACCCCACTGTTGCTGGGAAACCAGACAGACTCCTTTCTGTTCACATGGACACAGCTCTATAAGCTGTTGTAGAGCCACTTAAACAGGGCTTCGGTCTTGGGTGGGGCTCCGAGGGTGTGCAGGATACTCCAAAGAGAAGCGTGGTCCACAGCGTAGAAGGCAGCCTTGAGATCTTTCAAGGCTATATAGAGATAGCGGTCCTTGCGGAATTCATAGGCCTTCTCTATCAATAGGCGAACAGCAGAGATATGGTCTGAGGCCAAGCGGATGGGCATGAAGCCTGCCTGCTGAGGGTGATGGCCGCCTTTGATAGCTGGAACGGCACGAGTGAGGAGGATCCTGGTGAAGAGCTTACCAGGAATGGACAAAAGGGTGATGCCTCTGTGATTGCTGCACATGAGTTTGTCACCCTTTCCCTTCCGGGGGGGGGGGGGGGGGGGGGTAATGCCCCTGGTCCAGTCACTGGGGAGCTGCTCTGTCACCCAAACATGATTGATGATGTGGGTGAGCCACTGAAATGTGCAATTTCCACCCATCTTCAGCATTTTGACAGTTATAGCACAAATTCCAGGGGCTTTCTTGTTGTTTATCTTTGTCAGGGCAACCGCGACTTCTCCGTGGGTGACTAGATTGGTCCTGCAGGAATCACAGGAAACAGTAGCATTGGCAGTGGATAAGTGATTGGGGTTAACGGGAACAGGAGGGTGATGCAGGAGTTGACTGAATTGCTCTTTCCAGCAGTCGAGGCAGTCTGTCTCAGTGGTGATGAGATTGCCATTGATGTCCTTCACCCGGACTGTCTTGGTGTATGGGCCATTACGTGCTTGATGGAGCATATTGAACACATGGCTCATATTGTTATTTCTGGCTGCTGACTCCAGGAGTTTGGCTTCTTTCAACCAGTACCTCTCTGTCCTCTCTGATGGCCACATTGCATAGATGGTTAAATCTGCGGTACTCCATCAGGTCGCCTCGGAGGCAGGCCTCTCGCCACGGTCGATGATGTCCAGAGTACGCCGGGAGATCCAAGATCGTTTTGGGGAAGACTGTAAACTTCCCAGGGCATTGCGGGCAAACTGGATGATGTTTTTCTTGAAAATCTCCCGCTTTGTTCGTGGTCAGGACACTGAAGTGGTTGTTGATAGAACATCGGAACTCAGTGGCAATGTTGGGATCGCAGAACTGGGAGGAGTCCAGGTGGGACTGGTACTTGGCAGAAGGATCAGCCCATAGATTCAGCTTAAGCTGAAGACATGATAATAAAAATGAAAACCAAAGATACAAGACAGAAAACCATACAATAACAAACTCAAGGTGAGGAGGTCGGTTGGACCCATGTCCTGGTGGCAAGGAAAATAAACTAGAAACTAAAGTGAGAACATTGGATCAACCCACGTCCTAAGAGATAATTGATTTCCTTACAAAGGGTACCACAATTACCGGGACTTACACTTCACTGCTACAGAAATTGTAGAAGGCCATCAAAACCGAGAGGCGAAGCCTGCTGACCAAAGGTGTCCGCCTCCTACGAGACAACTCCCTGGTTCACAACTCAAGTGGTGCCCAGATGGAAGCATGGTCCTGCTGCTATGATCCCTTTCTTCATCGCTCTCCCTCTCCTGAACTCACATCATCTGACTTCCATCTTTTTCCAACCATGAAGTCATTTTTGAAGGGCAAGCTCTTCCAAGACAATGAAACATCAATTTCTGAGTTCAAGTCATGGCTTCTGATTCAACCTGCAGACTCCTACAGGCAAGGTCTCCACAGCTGTATAAAGCAAGGGGAGAAGCGTGCGACCCTTGGTTGTACCTATGTTGAGAAAGGCTAATAACTATGCCTATTTTTGTTCTCCTCAGTGAAATGAGTCAGGAGACATCCTTCTAGCTAAGTTTGTATTTACAATATGTTTTCATAGTTTTTTTAATAAATCATGTTATTGGGGTCTCTAAATTGATACAGTGTTGCCACCACAACGTATCATGATATTACTCTATTACTGATTTTTTGCCCTACCCCTAGGAAATATACATCTTATTCTTATTTTGGCTGCTCCCTTTAGTGGTTGCCACAGCAGATCATTTGCCTCCATCTCACCCTATCCCTTCTTCTTCCTCTATCACACCATCCCTGTCCATGTCCTCATTCACTACATCCATGAATCTTCTCTGTGGTCTTCCTCTTCTCTTCCTGACTGGCAGCTCCATCTTCAATATCCATTGTCCAGTATATCCACAATCCCTCCTCTGTACATGTCCAAACCATGTCACCCTTGCCTCTCTTACTCTGTCTCCAAACCACTAAACCTGAGCTGTCCCTCTGATATACTCATTTCAAATCCTGTCCCTCCTAGTCTGTCCCAGTGAGAATCATAGCATCTTAAACTCTGCCACCTCCAGCTCTGCCTTCTGTCTTTTTGTCAGCTCCAGTGTCTCCAAACCATACATCCTAGCAGGTCTCACTACCGTCTTGAAAATCTTCCCTTTCCCCGTAGGAAACATACACAAGATAAAAATACTTGATTTTCTCTTGTATTTTACTCACCAGCCAAAGATGGATATATGGATGTGTTTCTTTGCACCCTCTTCTCACTCTCAGAGACCCAATAAACGCCGATCCATCAAAAGTGTTGACGTTTCTCATTCACACACAAAGTGTCCTTGATGTGATGCGTCTTCCGGGTTCCATTCCATCTATATGTATATGACATGTTACTGCAAAAAACAACAAAGACTGCTGCTAGAGAGACCAACAACACTTCTGACGGATTTAATTCAGCATTCTTCCCACTCTATGGATCTCTTTTGCACTTTCATGTATGTATTTTCTGCTGACATTTGATTCCATGGAAGGATATGTGACACTGACAATTTGCACTACATGGTTTTCTTGATAATTGAAATAATATAGTTGATGGAAACTGATAAATCTTTGCATTTTCTCTGATTAAAAAAACTAAAAAAATGATTCAACATAAGAAGAGAATCCATCTCAGTATGATAATAATCAATACAAAGAAGGCAGATATTTCCACTGGCATTTTTCTCCACATTTGAGTAGAGGAGTAGATCAAAACAAGACACGTTAGGTTAATGTTTTGTCATCTAATGCACGCCATGTCACCAGCCTTATTATTAATCAAGCATATTCAGTAACATAGCTAAATAATTTAAGGAACTATTTGCATTTTAAACAATTTCTCAACAACTTTTCAAAGGCCAAACAAAGGATCATTTCCACTAAAAGGTTTCTGGATATTGTCGACATATATTAAGTATATGGCATTGCAGCAAACATGTAATGCAAGTGCAATTGGAAATCAATCTTGACAGCCTCTTTGCTTTTGTTCTTTCACAGCTCAGTCAAAATAAATAAAGAAAATGTCTTTTAGACTACAGCTTTTTGCTTGCTAATCTAACAGCGAGGATGTTTACTTTGTTATCCTATCCATCTGTTGCTTCAGGAGGCAATAACTTGAAAACATTTAAGAATTTCTTTAGCTGCATTAGCCAGATTTGTCTTTGTTTGCTGTGACAGCCTTGCCCACCCACCAGTCTGTGTCAACAAATCAGCAATTCATTTCCTGCATCCTGTATGGTCAAGCTAGAGGATCTGAAGAAATTCACACAGATCCAAGTTACACACTAGAAGCAAACAGGATCTAATGGCTGTTATTTAGCTTAAGCTCATTCATAGTAATGTAATGGTGTTCTCTTCTATGGGTTTTAGGCTGTATATCAACATTGTGATTAAACGAGTAGGGCAAAAGAAAAATATGTGAAAAGTGGATGTGATTCAGGAGAAAACAGTACAGTGGCGTTCACTGCACAGATACCTTGAGCTACATCCTGAGGGCCCCTTCAAACAGAGAGAGATTGTTGGTTGCCCACTGAGAGATCACAAACTGGACCGATCTCTCACTCATCTCTGAAAGCCTTGAAAAAGTTGTTTCTCTGTAAATGACTGGGAGACCATTGTGCAATTTTCACGGTGAGCTATAGAGATCTTTGAAAGATCCTTCAGAAATCACTGAGAGACCAGGAGATATTTCACGGTCAACAAAGTCTCCTCAAATTTTGACTCTGTTAAAAAATCTCTTAATGATCATCAAAGGGAAGCTATCTCTTAAGGAGCATTCAATAATCTCATCCATCTCCCAATGGTCTTTCTGCAATCTCCGCTGTGGCCTTTCAATGAAATCTATTGGGCTTTCATCAAAAATTCAACGATCCCTAACTGATCTTTGAGCCATCTCTAACATCAGGGTGGAAAAATATTGCATTCATGGAAAGACTGCAGAGAGCTGATTAGGAGATTAATGAGGTCATTGAGAGCTCCTTGACCTCTCAATGATCTCATCAATCTCCCACTGATCTCTTAGCGATCTTTCAATGAGCACCAAATTTTTCCACTCCAAAGGTTTAGATGGCTGAGAGATCAATGAGGAATTGCTGAGCATTTGATGAAAAACCAATAGATTTCATTGAAAGATTGCCAAGAGATCACTGAGGCCTCCTTTAGAGATTGTTAAGAAATCTGGCCATTTTTTTGTCACTCAGTGAGCTTCATTGATCTCCACCCCCATGTAAATGGAAATTATCATTTACATTTGCTTCCCTACAAACAATGTATTTGTGTATTCTGACTTCTGTATAGAACGGAGCACAAGCAGCACTGACTTAAGCAGTTGACACACTACCCCACATTTTGACAGTAAACAACAACAGCATGCAGCTGTAGAAATCAGCAAAGCTCACGGTGGCACAAATGCAAAAATAGTTCTACACCACATATCAACCTGCAGTCATAAAGTCTCATTAGCTATACATATAGTAATGCGAAAAGATTGGGACTCGGTCACGATCTAGCTTGGGGGGATTCAGCCGTGCTCTGTCTTTTTCCTATATTTGTATTGGATTGTATGTGTGAGTTCTTTTCCTGTTTTTTTTTTATTTATTTTCCTGGTTGCGTTCATTGTAGTGCTATTATTTATATGTTTGGGTTTTCTTGTCTTTATTTTTTAATCATTATATTTTTGCTGTGTCTCCTCTCTTCTCGGGGCTGCAGTTGTCAGTGGCACTTTAGGGTTTTTGCTGTGTTGTGGGAGGTGCACCTGTCAGCTGTCAGCCCCATCTCGCCCTCTCATTGCTCCGAGTTGATCCGTGTTTTAATCATTGTCACCTCCTGCCCGCTCATGGTGTCCGCACCTGCCATCATTTGTTTCATTTGTTTGATATGCTTCTGGCTGTTTGAGAAGCTCATCATGTCCCCAGCACACTGACCTCCAGCAATCAAAGGGAGATCGGCAGCGAGATCCCGGAGCATAAAGGAGCAGTGGGCCACTGATTTCGCCTCCTGCAGCTATAAGAAGATCGGGGAGAACGTGAAATCAGCGACCATTATTGTTGAGGAGCACCCTGGGTTGTGGAGGTTCCCCCAGTTCACAGAGCTGCTGGCTATGCTCTCTGTCCTAAAGCACTCTTTCCCCGGGCTGACGTGAGGGCCGCCTCCAGCGAGCCCGAAGCCGACGCGTAAGCATGCTACACAGCAGACACTCTGCTCCATCTCCAATTTGCCCATTCCTGCTCCCACTCCGCCAGCTCCAAGGTACCGCCACTCAGCCCCAGACCGCCGGAGGAACTCCCCCACCTCTCAGGCAGCATTTTTCCCCCCACCGAGTCAGACAATCCCCGCAGCAGCTCCTTCTTCTAGTTTGACTTTGCCGCTGTCCTGTCAGGCCCCTCCTTCTCCTTGCCTGCTGTGACTTCCGTTTCCTCAACGTATCCTCCCACTGCTGAAGGCCCACCTGTTTCCTCTTCAGCTACGCCTGTCGCTATGGCTGCAGGGGCAGTTCCTCAACGTTCCCCTGGGAGGCCCTCTTCAACTGAGATCACGGAAAGGGTTGACCCTCCACCTGCTGCAGCAGAGAACATCATGCCCCGGGAACTCAGGCAAGTGTCCTTTCATTTTCGAACATGTTATGATGATATGCTTTGCCTGATTCCCGGTAGTAAGGCTCAGTTTTTGCAGTCCCCTGAGTCCTCACCACCTGCTGCAGCTCACACCATCTTACGTGCTCTCTCCATGTCTCCTCCTATTTTCCCCGAGTGCCCGCCACTCCTAGGGTTGAGAGGTCAGGTGATGGAGGAGCCTGCAGTCCTGGAGGACCGGTTCCAGCCCCGCAGCTATGGTCTGGATGGAGGGAGGGTGCTGCCAGCGATCCGGAGACTACACCGATGACTGAGCATTGCCAGGCTTCAGCTGAGCAGAATTCAGCTCCAGCAGGAAACCGCCCCCCCTCTATCCATGCCGGTCAAGCCATCTGTGTGGGTTGCTTCACTGGAGGGCACCAGGACTGTACCTACCACCATCCCTGCTGCAGGGGCTGCTGTAGCAGGGTTGAAGCTGGATCTCAGAGGACCGGGCCTGAGACATTGTCTCCTGGATCAATGGAGTCCTGGACGGCGATGGAGCTTGAGCTCAGGCAAGTGCTCTCCTTTGATTTTGTTGTTTGTGTATTGGAGAGAACTTGTCTGGCTCTTGGTGTGGAGAGCAAAGTGCAGTCGTCAGCTGCACCTGAGCTCAGGTGCAGTGGAGCTCACCTCCCCGGGCTCCACTGCTGCTGGTGACCCTGACCCTGTTTCTTTGCCTCTCTGATTGGAGTCTCTCCCCAGGGTCACCGAGGATGTTTCAACTTCACCAGAGGTCTCCTTGGGTCCAGCTCCTCCTGCTGAGGTCATTGTGGGCAATCTGTCCCAGCCCAGGACCTCTGTGGTTTCTGCTCCCCCTCCAGATGAGGTTGTCGCAGGTGCTCGGTCCCAGCCCGGGACCTCCAAGGGTGCAACTCCTCCTCAGTCCGGGTCTCCGTGGTTGCTGTGTCCTAGTTGGGGACTGTCGTGGGTGCTGTGCCCTAGCCTGAAACCAACATGGGTTCTGCGCTCCAGTGAGAGCTCACCATGGGCGCTACGATACAGCCTGGGAGCCACCGTGGGTGCAGGTCTGGCCCAGTCCGGGCCCACAAAGGGTGCAGCTCTTACCCAGTCTGGGTCCATCATGGGTGCAGCGTTGCTCCTGCCCGGAGCCACTGTGGGTGCAGCTTTGCTCCAGCCCGGAACCACCGCGGGTGCTGCTTTGCTCCAGCCCGGAGCCACCGCTGGTGCTGCTTTGGTCCAGCCAAGAGCTACCGCGGGTCCAGCTTTGCTCCAGACTGGAGCCACCTTGGGTGCTGCTTTGTTCCAGGCAGGAGCCACTGCGGATGCTGTGCTGCCCCAGTCTGGGACTACCGAGGGCGCTACAGGCCAATACGAAGGCATCGTGGTTCCCTCTTGGTTCCCTCTCCTCTGCCAGACACCGCCGTCATTCCCTGTCCTCTGCCTGACATTGTCGTGGTTCCCCCTGCTCCGCTGTTCCTTCCTTCATTGGGCTTCCCTGTGGGGAAGCCGCCTCCTGGGCCACCCCTTTTATTTAGGTGGCTAAAGAACCCTGGCCGACTGCCTGACAGACAGTGCTGTTGTGGTGGGTAGCTCATATTCTTCGCCAGGCCACCCAACTCTTACCACGTCGCCATCTGCCAGGCCTGGTACTTTGGCCGGCTGCCTGAACTGTTTGGTTCTTTGGCTGAGGGGGACTAAGGGCCTGGTTTTGCATGGGTGTGGATCCTGAGTTAAGTCTTTGTTTTTGTTTTCTCTTAGTCTGGGTTTTACTGGGGTTTTTCTTCATTTCTCTGAGTTGTTTAGGTCCCTCCGTGCATGAGTCCCCCTCCTCCATTTTCTTGTTGGGGTGGGGGTTTTTTGTGTGTGTGGGGTCTTTTTCTTCGATGTTGCCCGGGGTGTCTGGTGTCCACCCCTTGAGAGGGGGGCTTTTTTCATGATCTAGCATGTTGAGATTCGCCCGTACTCTTTTTGCCTTTTTCCTATATTTGTATTGGATTGTATTTTTGAGTTCTTTTCCTGTTATTTTATCTTTGGGTTTTTTTCACATATTCTGTATTGTTTCTTAGTATGATTTATTTTCCTGGTTGCATTCATTGTAGTGTTATTATTTATATGTTTGGGTTTTCATGTCTTTATTTTTTATCATTATTTTTTTACTGAGTCTCCTCTCTTCTTGGGGCTGCAGTTGTCAGTGGCACTTTGGGGGGTTTGCTATGTTGTGGGCGGTGCTCCTGTCAGCTGTCAGTCCCGTCTCGCCTTCTCATTGCTCCCAGCTGATCTGTATTATAATTATTGTCACCTCCTGCCCGCTCATGGGGTCCGCACTTGCAATAATTTGTTTCATATGTTTCTGGCATTATTTAAGCGTTGTTATTTTCCTCCCTCTTTGACAGAGTCTCAGCTATCGTCTCCACCAGAATTCTGGCCCTGTTCTGGTGTGCTGTGAGTTTGCTTTGTGGTCAGTTTGGTTTTTCTGTTGGTGCACTGTTTGAACTTATTGTTTTTGTTTTCCATAAATATAACAAACTATAGTTCAGCCCCTTGGTCTCTCCTCTCTGCCGTTCGAGCAATTTATGACAGACTCCCCATAAAATATTAAGTGTGGCGGTTCGGTTAACCCCCACAACAGATAAGGACACTCAGCTCTCTTGTCTCTGTTTTTCCCGCTGCACTACTGAGATGCAATGTGCCATTCATGTATTTGTGATGCAAACATGCATGTATTGTGATGTAATGCGCCATTCTCGTATAGTGTTCATGCATCTTGTCCTTACAGTGCTTCTTCTGAGCATCTTACATATGTAGATGTGCTTTGATGTAAATCCCCACAAACAGACTGGTCAAACACAGCGCTCGGCTAGAGCAAATAACAGAACAGGAAATGTGTATTAATGTCTACAGGCAGACTCGTTTCGTCTGGCTCACCTCTGTAATGTTAATGTTGCCTTTCATGCAAATGTCTCATGCCTGTCCCGTTATCTGTTTGATCAGACCAACTGCTGTGAATGCTTTGATGTATTGTTGTAGTTGGGTGTATATATACTGCATTGTAACCATGCTCTCAGTCTCTCTTAATCTGACTTCAACCTCTGCTGCAGGACACAGACTTTGTGTCCCTCCTTCTCTGAGAGCCGTGGGCTAGCTCCTGGCGCTCATGCACGGCGCCGGGAGCGGAGCTTGTGACGGCGGTATGATAATAAAACTCTACTTAAAACCTCCAACCATGCCGCATTATTTCATGCCGCCGCACTGGTGACCCCTTGAAGACGCACACGCTTTGTGCGACGCAGCCTTCAGATTTGGATGGCCACGCTGGCGAACCGACGCTGAAAAAAACGAGCGGCCAGTGAAAGCAGCAACCTTCGGAGCTGGACAGCTGCACTGGTGACCCGTTCTTCAGGATGAGATCTGCACGTCTGAGATCTGCTCATCCACGCTGGACCGGCCGCGCTCGCAGCTCCTTCACACAAGAGCGCGGGCAACTCGTCCCTTCTCCACGACGGCGTCCTCCATGGCTGGCGGAGAACGCAACGCGTGGACCTGAACGCACCATGCACGAGCCTGAGGGACAAAAGATCGTCTATTTCCTCTCACCACTCCAACGCACCATGGCCAATCATGCAGCCACAGCTCAACCTGGATTTTTATCGGCGCCGTCTGCGCCGATCTCCACCAAGTTTCTGCACCCTGACTCGCCACTCCAGCGGCCCATCCACGCACGGAACCCCCGCTCACGCACCGGGGAGTTACGAGGACAGCGCATCACGCACGGGACAAGTAACGGCTCCAGAGACCGCCATCGTCCTCCGCCGCTGCTCACAGAACCTTCAGGGCTGCTCGTTCACCTGAAGCAAGCACGCAGCTCGCCACTGGATTTTTTTAATGGTCTCAGCCACGGCACAAAGGGATTTCAGCCGTCAGCTGTTCCCGGGGGCTTTGGGGTTGCTCCTGCACCTAAAGCCAACACGCCAGTCCCTCTGCTTTTGTTTATTTTTTCTTACAGCCGCTCCTGCTTTTCTTCATGGCCACGAGAGGAGTCAGAGACTAATTTTTCTTCTTGTGATCTTCGCACACGCAACGGGACAGCCCCTCGACGTCGCGGAGCAGCAAGCAATTTTTGCGCGGCTCGGGACGATTTTACAGCCCCTGCCGGCACTTACTACCCCTCCCCTCCCTCCCCCTCCGCCTGCAGCGAGCTTCTCCCACAGCTCGCTCACACAGATGGATTATCGAGGTCTCTGCCCCCTGCCGCGCCCTCTGGGGGGGGGCGTGGGGCGGTTCAGTTAACCCCCACAACAGATAAGGACACTCAGCTCTCTTGTCTCTGTTTTTCCCACTGCACTACTGAGATGCAATGTGCCATTCATGTATTTGTGATGCAAACATGCATGTATTGTGATGTAATGCGCCATTCTCGTATAGTGTTCATGCGTCTTGTCCTTACTGTGCTTCTTCTGAGCATCTTACATATGTAGATGTGCTTTGATGTATATCCCCACAAACAGACTGGTCAAACACAGCGCTCGGCTAGAGCAAATAACAGAACAGGAAATGTGTATTAATGACTACAGGCAGACTCGTTTCGTCTGGCTCACCTCTGTAATGTTAATGTTGCCTTTCATGCAAATGTCTCATGCCTGTCCTGTTATCTGTTTGATCAGACCAACTGCTGTGAATGCTTTGATGTATTGTTGTAGTTGGGTGTATATATACTGCATTGTAACCATGCTCTCAGTCTCTCTCAATCTGACTTCAACCTCTGCTGCAGGACACAGACTTTGTGTCCCTCCTTCTCTGAGAGCCGTGGGCTCGCTCCTGGCGCTCATGCACGGCGCCGGGAGCGGAGCTTGTGACGGCGGTATGATAATAAAACTTCCTTAAAACCACAGCATCGCTGCCTTATTTTATCATCCGCCGCATAAGTTCTTTATTAAGAAATGTTCACATATCTATGTCTAACCTTGTTTTTGCTTTTATTTGCATTTTTTAACATTTATTTTAGCCATTTTAAGTGGGAATGACTGTGGGGGTGTCCTCAAAAAAGACAGGGGATGTTCTAATTTTTTCCTCACTATTTGTTTAGAATTACATTTTACAGAAAATTTGAAAAAAGTCTTTATTTCAGTTCTAATTGTTTACTTGTATTTCATGAATCTCCCAGTATTTGTAACACTGATATTAAATACCCATATGTCGAAATGTGTTTAAAAAAAAAACACAGGCTTATACAGGGTGTCCTAATTTTTTTCACATGACTGCAAACACGTTAATTTACATTAAATATCATTTAAACAATTAAGAGAAGATTTTTTTTTTATTTGGATCCCTTTTTTTAGATCTTACATTGTTAATGTGAGTACAGTACAGCACAAAAGCCTTTCTTCACACTGACACTAGACAGTGTTAGATTAGTTAAAAGGAAAAAACAACAAAACCTTTTCCTCTTCATATGCAGTTTCATTGCTGAATATTCGCTATTTGAAGAGAGAATCTTCCTGGATTTTATCTATTCAGTCATATGACAATGACTAACTCTAGATGAGAAATCCTGAGTCCATCCATCCATCCATCCATCCATCCATCCATCCATCCATCCATCTTCTACCGCTTAATCTTTTTCGGGTTGCAGAGGGGCTGGAGCCTATCCCAACATCTTTGGGCAACGTCATGGTACATCCTGGATAGATCGTCAGTCCATTGCAGAGTCCAGAAAGTAAAAGCTCAGTTCCATGTTCATCCAGTCATACACTAACCCAGTGTTCTTCAACCGGGGGCCCGTGTTTAGGGTCCTGCAGGAAGTTGTCAACAACTTGCTGTTGTTGTGCATTGGCACCTGCAGTGGCTCCTCCATGTCAGCAGGCGGAAAGACAAATGTACAGTAATTCCTCCTCTTCTTCCTCCTCTTCTTCCTTCTCTCGATGGACACTGAGCCCGAGTTGGGGATCTGTTTAAGGACTGCACTAGTTTCAGGGCTCTCAAGTTTACTACTGCTGAGCCCACAACACTATCCTAACGGGAGAGATATTTCCACCTTCCCCAGAAACTGCATTCAGATGTCGGCCGCACCAGCACCAGATCAGTGGTGTTGAGTCGAGAAAAGCACACCTGATGTGAAAATAACCTCCTTTGTGGAAGCATGCGGTTAACAAGAGATGTCCCTGGTAAGTGGCTGTCTTGTCCATCCATCCATCCATCCATCCATCCATCCATCCATCCATCCATCCATCCATCCTTCCATGTTCTATCGCTTATCTGGGTGTGCGAGTCATGGAGGAAGCAGCCTAAACAGAGTAGCCCAGACTGCTGCCCAGTTCACATAGCACCATCATCCCCATGACCTCTCCTGCAGGTAGTGAGTCCACTGGGGGTGGCTGTCTCATTTTCAAACTAATTCCAACACCAGTGCCAAAAGCATCAAGTGAACTCCTCACCCTAGGTGAACAAAATCCAATTCATGTGGACACAAACTCATATGCGCTCACGTCGCCAGGAGCAAATGGCTGTGTTTTTGCATCTTTCCATAGACTTTGTATTTATCCCGCTGCCTTTAAAACTTAGAATTAGGGGTGGGACAAAAGATTGATTCGGCAATGTATCACGATACTTGGCACTAGTGATGATGCACCGATCTCTAAACGTATGTGCCATTTTTTTTATTAATTATACATATTCATGTAAATGTTGCATACTCTTGGGTATTAATCAACCAATTGTGTTTTCAGTCCACTAGATGGTGCAAAGTAACCAATCAGTTACGAGAAGCCATATCTTGTCTTGTGAGATGTGTAGCTATGTGTACAAGATAAGATGTTAGGTGTAACAAAAAGTTAACTCAAATGTCGGGCCTTTTTGAAATTTATAACAAAGACAGAACCAAAGATCTTGACATGAAACATAATCCCCAAGGGCTGCTGCACAAAAAAAAAAAAAAAAAAAAACTCAGAACACTCACGCCAGCAAATTCCTCTCAGAGCCATTAAGCAACAGCAGCATTAACAGTGGCAAAGCTGAAAACACTTCAGCACAAGCGGTGCCAATCCTGCCAACTTTGGACACCTCTACATGCAACAAAGCTACCTCCAAACTCAGAGTGAGCAAAGTAAGCAACACAGTCCCCTGCCCTCCCTGTGTGCAGAGATGTGTCTCCTCAAAAATGAATACAGGACGTGGGCAGCAGAAAGGACCACAACGGCACAGCATCCCATGGAGGACTGAGAGCCTGCAGTCACCAAAACAAAAGTGGTCGCAGTAAGATGAAAAGAGTGAAAACATGTATGAAATAGATATTGATGGATGAACTTTGGGGAGAACATTTGACATTGAAATGGGGGGGTGGGGTGGTATCATGATGGATCATGAGAGTATTGAATCGTAACCCAAGTATCACAATCTGAAGCACACCATGAGATCCCTCACGAATCCCACCCGTGTTGAGTATAAACAAATTACAAGTCTAATTTGTAATTTGTCTAATAACTTGTAATTTGTCTAATAAGTCTAATAACTGTCATTAGATATGCTGTGGGCTACAATGTGTCATTTTGTAACACTTTAGATTTGGGGGTTTTTGCAGGATGTATAAAGGGTTCCATGGCTCTAAAAAAGGTTGAAAAACACTACACTAACCCAACTGATTCTGATAAGCATAGCTCTCAAAGGTGAATGTAGTGAGTTCATCTTCCTGGCTGTAGAGCTGGGGATCAGCTGAGTTAGCGAATGGCTGAAACAAATTACTTTCTTGTTTTTCATCTCTGCCACTAACATGCAGCAAAATCAGTGAACTGTTAGCTGCACTATTTTCGCAAATCTGAATGTCTTGCTTAAATTGACATCACACAAAATCACCTACAGTATCATGATCGGGACATGGGCCATGCCCATGTTCTCTCCTTTGGTTGGTTTCTGGACTTTCTTCATTATTACTATTATTATTATTAAAACCATTGTGTCATTACCTGTCTCAGTTACTTTGGTAAGGTTCATGTATTATTTTCTTCCCGCCTTGTCATTGTTTCTGAGTCATCTTTTATTTTGGCAGTGCTCTTTGTTTACTTCTCGTCCAGCTTAGCTAATCTCCTTTTTTGGTTCCATTCTTTCTTTATTAGTCACGGCTGTTTCTTTTTGGGCAGTGTGGTGGCGGAGTGGTTAGCACTGTGGCAGTACAGCAACTCAACCTTGGCCGGGGGATCCTGGGTTCGATCCCAGCCCCCAACCAACAGTGATCTGTGTGGAGTTTGCATGTTCTCCCCGTGTCTGTGTGGATTTCTCGTGGCTTCCTCCCACATGCCAAAAACATGCAAGTTAGGTTAATTGAAATCAATCTGGGGATTCTAAAATTGTTCTTAGGTATGACTGTGAGAGTGAATGATTGTCTGTCTCTCTGTGTTGGCCCTGCCATGGACTGGCGATCTGTCCAGGGTGCACCCTGCTTCTCACCCAAAGATGCTGGGATAAGCTCCGGCCCCCCCACAACCTGAAAAGGATTAGGTGGAAGAAGATGGATGGATGTTTCTTATTTTTTTAAAATATTCTCATTCTTAATTATTCACATCATCCTCTGCTCTCGGTGAGGCATCCTACATTGTATCTAGTAACACTGTATTTAGTCCCAATGAACTCAGTCACGCTGATACCTGTGTTTCTACATTTTTCTCCACATCACTACCTTGGCCTCCTCATTACTTCTACTGTTTGTAAGTCCCTAGCCCATACGGCTCTTTGTGTTTTCGGCCCTCGAGCCGCTTTATTTGTAATAAATTATATACGAGAATCGCACGGAATTTGAGTCCTTTGATATGTCCTGGAAGGGCTACCTTACAATAATATTACCAATTCACTACAATACTGCTACCTACCTGGTGGATCCTCAAAGATTAAGCAATGCAGGTTTAAGTACACGTGGCTGGTACAGTGAAACTGTGAATGGCTCATTAAATCAGTTATGCTGGAAGACTACAAACTCAAAAATCTAAGACTTGTTTTCAACATGTACTACTTCCAAGTACTGTAATGTCAATTAAGATCAGCTTGGTTGTTGGCATCACTTATTAGGATGACTACATTACCTTAAGATAAGATAAACCTTTATTAGTCCCACAATGGGGAAACTACAGAAGCTCAGTTGTGTTAAACATATTTTTTTTTCATTCTGCATTGTAATTACCTACAAATTGTAAAAGCCTTTCAAATCCATAGAACAAATTCCAAAGCTAAAGACATGAATAAGAACAATGTCATTGAGGATGTTCTCAATCCCAATGACAAACCTTCCACAGAGGAAGCAGGGCTTGTGGACGAGGGGGACAACTCACCCATCACAGGGCCTGAAGTTGCAGAAGTGGTTAAAAGCTCTTTGGTGGCCAGGCCCCAGGGGTGGACGAGATCGGCCCTGAGTACCTCAAGGCCCTGGATGTTGTAGGGCTGTCATGGCTGACACGCCTCTGCAACACTGTGTGGAGGTCAGGGACAGTACCTTTGACATGGCAAACCGGGGTTGTGGTTTCTTTTTTTAAAAAGGGGGACCAGAGGGTGTGTTCCAACTTTAGAGGGATCACACTTCTCAGCCTCCCTGGGAAGGTCTATGCCAGCGTACTGGGGAGGACAGTCCCACCACTGGTCGAACCTCAGATTCTGGAGGAATGTGGTTTTCGTCCTGGTTGTGGCACATTGGTTCAACTCTTTTCTCTCTCAAGAATCCTCAAGGGTTCGTGGGATATTGCCCAATCAGTCCACATGTGTTTTGTGCACTTGGGAAAAGCATTCAACCACGTCCCTCATTTGCTCTTGTGAGGGTACTGCAGGAGTATGGGGTATCAGGCTCGTTGTTAAGAATTATCTGGTCCCTATATGACCGTTGCAAGAGTTTGGTTCATATTGCCAACACCTAGTCAAACTTGTTTCCAGTGACAATTGAACCACCAGGGCTGCCCTTTCTCACCAATCCTGTTCATCATTTCTATAGATAGGATATCTACAGCCAAGGAACAGAGGGTGTCATGTTTGGTGACCAAAGGATCTTATCTCTGCTATCTGCAGATGATGTTGTCCTGCTGGCTTCACTGAGCAATGACCTATGAGTCTTGCTGGGATGGTTTGCTAATGAGTGTGAAGCGGATGGGATGAGAATCAGCACCGCCAAGTCTGAGTCCATAGTCCTCAGCTGGGAAAAAATGGATTGCCTCTCCGGGTTGGGGACAAGCTCCTGTCCAAGTGGAGGAGTTTAAGGATCTCGGGGTCTCATTCACAAGTGAGGGGAGAATGGAGCGAGAGATTGACAGAAGGATCGGTGCAGCATCTCCAGTGATGCGAACATTGTACCAATCTGTTTCGGTGAAGAGGCAGCTGAGCTCTAAAGCAAAGATGTTGATTTACTGGTCAATCTATGTTCCTACAGTCATCTGTGGTCATGAGCCTTGGGTAATGAGAAAGAATGAGACTGTGGACACAAGCGGCTGAAATGAGCTTTCCCTATAGCATTGCTGGACTTACCCTTAGAGATAGAGTGAGGACTTCAGTCTTCGGGGAGAGGCTCAGAGTAGAACCGCTGCTCCTCCACATTGAAAGGAGCCAGTTGAGGTGGTTTGGGCATCTGATCCAGATACCTCCTTGACACCTTCCACTTGAGGTGTTTCAGGCTCGTTCCACTGGGAAGACACTCCGGGGCAGACCCAGGACACGCTGGAGAGACTACGTCTCCCAGCTGGCCTGGGGACGTCTTCGTATCCTCTCTGAAAAGCTGGAGCAGGTGGCTGGGGAGAGGGAAGTCTGGGGTTCTCTGCTTGGGCTGCTGTCTCCACGACCCGGACCTCAGGAAAAAGCGGTAGAAAATGGATAGATGGATGGATGGATGGATGGATGGATGGATGGATGGATTAAAGTTATTACATAACACAACAAGAAGAGTCTATAAATACCATTTATATACAGCATGAAATATGAGCAGAGTTCCTTTTAGCACAATAATGGAAGCAGATATTTGTTCTGCTCACTAAGCTGCTGGACAGAACAGGGGAAAAAAATGTACATTTGCAAAGCTATTGTGGCTCACAAATTATTTTGTCATTATGAATATAGGATTCTACTAAATACAAAATATATTTAATTTGAAAAATTCACACCAATTCATGTTTGTGATCACATTTTGAAATGTATTCACTCATGTTTAGTGAAACCTTGATACTGCCCCTTGAACTTGTTTATGAGAGTAGGCGAGCAGATTGTGTTTGTGTGTGGGTGGGGGTCAAATTCGTATTTTGAACAGAGGGAATAACCATTTATTTTTTAACTTTTGCTCTTTGCCTCTCCTCTTGCTCGCAGTTTAATCCAGATTCCCGGATGGCTAGCTAATTTATTATGGACATTTCAAAACTTTCTTTTTTGTCCCTCCATGTTTTGCAGTAAGTGAGAATGTATATCTTTAACCCCATCTATATCCTCAAGTCATAACCTGAAACTTTCCTTAAGCACTTCACAGCAGAAAAAGGCATAAATTACCAGGACTGTGTGCCAAGGTCTTATTCATGACATTAACCTGAAGTAGCTGTTTTTTTGTTTTTTATGTATGGATGTAGTGCTGTTGTATTCACATATCTAAAAATGTGCTCAAGTTTGGTGTGTAAATGTTCACTTACATTCCAGCTCCTTTGTGTTCTCACATAAACAAATGCCTTTTGACCTATGAAGAGGATCAAGTAAAATGAAAACCACAGAACCCAATTTGTTATGCATTTGATGCCTAACATTTCCATTTCTCTCAGTCCTCTGGCCATCTGAGAAGCTGCATGAACTCTTTCTGTTGTAGGCTCAATGCCTAAACTCAGTTTTTTTTAATCTATCTCCAATACCCACTGCACCGTGGATTCAGTGCTCTGGATGGAGAATATCACAATGATATTATTCATATGAAGCCAGGTTTAGGTAATCCTTCCAATGCTTAGACCAAACCATAAAAAGCACGATGAATTATTGAAGAGCATCAGAGAAATAGGAAGCCTTTTTTTTTTTTTTTTCTGAATAGGATCAACCTTTTGGGAATGCTTCAAAGAGCATTCAATAGTCTGGAAAAAAAAAAAAAAAAAAAAAAACCTCTCTCCTTTATCCCTGTCAAAAAAGCTCTGCCCTGGCTCTGAGAGGAAGAGAGAGGCAGAATGACAGAGGGAGGGGGGAGACTGAAAGCTCACCTATTGTTCACCCTTTATTTGCATGAAATTGTTTACCACCTTTTCATGCTGTTCTCCCTTTATTCCTGTTCCTGTCCCCTACTGCTCTATGTTTCCTCATTCTGTGATTTCATTCCTGTCTCTGCTCATTTTAGCAGACAAAGAGGGCAGTGATAGAAGGAGAATTTCAGGACAATTAACTGAAACTGGCCATATATGAGGGATGCTCATTAAAGATTTCCTCTGTCACACTTAAGGTTGTTGTAACAGACTGAATTGCACAGTTTTAATAGTACATATCTCTATAGGTCACTGGGTAATTTGAAGCTCGGAATGCCGAAGAGTTGCTCTTTTATAAGTGCTAAGGTAGCGTAAGGTGCAATATTGGAGCCAGCTGAATGAAGAGGGCAGAGCTGTGTGGAGGAATCTGATCAGACCTAAATGAAACAGTCATTGTTGCCTCCGACAGACTGCTATGATAATGATGATGATGATGATGATGATGATGATGATGAATGCAGAGCGGTCATCAGGTTCCTGGACTTGAAAGGCCACACATCATATGAAACATTTGATGAGATGATGGAGACTTTTGGGAAGGATGCCCCATTGCATGACATAGTCAAACACTGGCATCAACAGTTCAAGTGTGGTCAGACATTAGTGGAAATGGCACCCATTCCCAGGTGACCATAGTCCGCCATTGATGAAGACACCATCCAGCAAATGGAGGCCACCATTTTGGAGGATCGCCACATAACCATACACCAAATAACCCTAGATGTCAAGATCATTGGGGGTCTGTGGAAAAAAAAAAAAATCCTCCATGACCACTTGCACATATGGAAGCTGTCTGGTGCCCTGGTTGCTCACACCTTTCCAGAAGCAGGAGCAAGTCACATGCTCCAGGCTCTTTGGCCATGTGCCAAGAAAACCAAGAGAACTTCTTTGGCAGACTAATCATGCAGGATGAAAGGTAAATCCATCAATGGGATGGGACGCTTCCTGTGGTAACATATCATCACTTCCTGTATTGCTGGCTGTCCTTGTGGTTTGCTCTGTGGTTAGCTTTTGTTAAAATCCTGATTCTTTGATTGAAAGATCCAAGAATAAGCTGGAGAATTCTTTAATTCAAAGATGCAACATTTATTTAGAGGTCACATGTCAAGAAAGCAGCCCTGGGTTCTGTTACGCCGCGCCGCTCATCAGCGGCGCCAGCTGCACGCACACCTGCACATCATCAGCGGCGAGGGATTTAAGCCGCCTCGCCCTGGGCTTCGGCCTGAAGCCGTCAGACTTCACTCCGGATTGCTGTGAGTTCCCTCTCATTCTCAGCAAACATTGCGGTAAGAAGATCTTACCTTTCTCTTCTCCAAGTCTGCTCCCCTGTGCACAGGTGGATTTCCCGGCGGCGGACTATTCCTCTCCATCGCCTGTTCCTCGCTGCTGCACCGGGCTCTCCAGGTGGCTGTCTACCGGACCTCGTTCCTTGCTGTGCCAGTCATCCGCCCTTTCCAAGTAAGCTCCTCTCCTACTTGTATACCTCCTGTGTTGGTGTGTGCCCGTCACCCTTCTCCCTGTGCTTTTCCCATAGGGTTGTCCGGCTGTACGGTCTCCTGCCTCTGTGCCCGAAGCAGACGCCGCCACCAACACATTCACATCTCGCAGACACACATTCATACACCCTTGTTGCCAATAAAGCTATTTGAGCTACTCTGAGCCTGTGTGTGTGCGTCTCCTGAGCCGTGCATTATGTCAGGTTCAGCATGACGTAGCTCCCTCTGGAGCATCACCAGACTGACCTTGACTTCCGGGTGCAACTTACATTTATCTTCTCGGGTTGGTTAGACCAACCCCGTACAATAGGATGGGCTTGTACGCAACAGTCTGATTGGCCAGTTTAACTCTGACATGAACAGGCCATCCGCTATTCACGTTATCTATCTCCTTAAATGTACTATAAAAAGTGTGTGTGAGTGTTGGTTTGGGTGAGTAACTAATGTGATAGACCTGACTAAAAGAAGTGAGAGAGAGAGAGAGAGAGAGAGAGAGAGAGAGAGAGAGAGAGAGAGAGAGAGAGAGAAGAAAGAGGGCTCTATAGCTCTGCCTAATTCCTGTTTACCAGCGTTTAACACAATATTTTTGTTCATAAGAATGCAAACAGAATATGTATAGAATATGTGTAGAGCATAATGGGAGACTACCTACAGAATTATTATTTTGGCACTCAAACTTTTCATAATCTTTTCACTCCCCCCTTTTGACATGATTTTTTCATGTCAACCATACATGGTGTGAGAGACGCTAGCGGTTAGCAGATGGTGAATAAGGTAGGTCCCTACATTGTGTGTCAACCCAGTCAGTCAACCCAAGATAGGCTTGCACCACTGGTTCTGATATCCTTGCCTCCCCCCTTGTGGACACCCCCAGTGCTGTGCAGCGATGTCTAAGAGGGTGTATCGAGGCAACACGTCCTTGTCCAGATGAATTGCAGTCACATAATTGTCCTTGTTCACCAAGTCCTGCACCCTCACCGAGGTCTCCTCCTCATCATTATGTGAATAGTTCTTTGTCTGGTAGAGTGGATCATGTGGGGGTCATAAGGTCGAACAAGGCCAATCCACAAAGCCCACGAAACATTTTGTCTACCAGTTGACCTTTGCTAGGGCTTGCATCGTTCAGCTGCAGTCATCACACGGTTTCGACAGGGGTTTGACCTTCTTCTGTGTCTACTTTCTGTATCCGCAGCTGTGGAGCACAGTCCCATCTCATAGACACACACTGGTACCATTTGAAGCAAAGCAACTGTGTGCCCACACTCTCAGAGGCACATCTCGTCCCATGAGGTCTAAAGGACAGTCTGGTGGATGCACCAGAGAGTAGACAACATCCAATCCAGCCAATGGACAGCTCAGTGATGCTGTCCCAGGGATACCACCCACCGGTCTATGATTAGTTGGACAGAAGTAGAGACGCTGGTGTTGATGAAGCTCGAACCCCTGTGCCCACCGTAGCTTCCACTGTGAGAGGTAGCGTTGGAAAATGCTGTCTCCTCCATGTGGCTGATCTGGCTCCACCCCGGATGCTGGAGGTGCAGTGGATGCGCATGGGTACCAGTCCATCCTTCTTCTAGGGCCTGGAGTCGTACAGTTACTAGCCCTATGACCTCCTTTTTCTACGTTGCAGGCACACGTCGTGATGGTCTGGTGCCCCCCCCCCCTCCCGCATGCACCTTCCCTGCGCCCTACACCTTTGCTTGAGTGCCGATACAAAGGGCTCGGCCGGGACAGGATCAATAATGGCCTGAGGGGTTGTCACTACAATGGCTGGAGCCTGTACCGTCTTATCCTTATTCACTACATGTGTAGTTGACAATGTAAGTTATCTCCCATTAGCCTTGGGTATGTGATTGTCAGCTACATTATATGCAAGCTAGAAGCAGTGGTTGTGTTGTGATGAGTGAGCTAGGTAATGGGACCTATGTGTTCAGCAGTAGGTTTGTTATGATGAGTGAGTTGGGTGATGAGACCTATGTGTTGCAGTGTGAGTAGGTAGTAAATGAAATTGTTCAAAGTTAGGAGACATCCTTATCCCATGTTTGTTGTGTTTGGGCCTCTAGAGCTTCTAACCTTCACAATAATCCTGACTACCTAACCACAATTAGCATGATGTAAATAATAACGTAAGAATACTGTAAGTCTCACACCCCTACATGTGTGTGGTAAGCTACGTATGATTCATGTATTATCAGTAGCACATTGTGTTTACAAATAATCTGTGATAGTGCAATGGTCTTCCTCGTCATCATCCTCCATCTTGGGGTCTTCAGCTCCTCCTCTGGACTCAGCAAATGGTTTCTATGAGGAGGTATGAGATGTGCAAGATTTGCTGATGACTACTACTGTGGAAAATTGCATTTGGAGGTTTAGCTCATTTATCAATATATGTGACCCTGGCATACAACAAGCACAAAAAGTTAGAGCTTCGTTAATTCCTGCAGGCCCTGCGTCATCAGGGTGTTTCCTACAGGACTGATGACTCTATGACATCTGCTGCTTTTGGTTTTATGACCTGGTTAACACTTTTCTGGGCTTCTGAATATATGGTCTATTGTGTCATACTCTGCTCCTTTTATTAGCTCTACATCTGATTAGCCTTTCACCATAACAAATTTAGAATTTGCTTCAAATTTTCTCATCCCCTCATTTGTTAATATTAAGATTGGTCATGTAGGAGATTTCTGGGCGTCAGTGTGCACAACTTTTTGTGTTGTGCTTACCCAGTTGAGAGACTATGTGCATGTTTCTAATTTAGGAGAATATTCTGTGTTAAGGTCAGGTGTTGGTTTTCCATGGATGGCTATAATCCCCAGTAGAGGTGACAAAATGTCCAACATTTCCCAATCCATGTGTTTGGGTCTAACCAGTGGGATGTGTGAAACCCCCCATAGGTTGAAATGTCTCTTATCCTCTTCAACTATGACAATGGATGCTTCCACACATCTCCTTGTTTACCAGTCCAAGTTTTATGACCAATCTTGAGGATGGATTTGCAAATAATGGCTGTTCATAATTTGGATCAGATCTGTTCAATTGCCTACAGTACATGGGGTACAATGCTACTTTTACAGATGTTGATAGGCATTCTACTGGTAGCTTGCCATTTGCAGAATGTAACTGTTACTTTTTCTGACTTTGAAAAGTCCTGTATGTCATTACCCGGAGTTGATACTTTACATGCACCTGCAGCATACAGATTTAATCAAAGTACCTTTAGCCTCAGAATCAGGTAAATGGAATATGTCTGCTATATTTTAATAATTTAATTTTTGCTAATTTTCTGTATGTGTGTAGAAGTGAGTCTACTTATTTCTTTTAGTCTTAAGCATGCAGTCCAGTTTTTCCGTAGTGGGTGTGGATCATGGACGCCTCCCCCTGCCAGCAGCCAGTCTTGCCATCACTCAGTTTCCATTGTTGGGCGCGCTCCCTCCTCCTCCACTGCTGTCGTCCCCCTCCTCCTTTTGGCTTCCTTTTAGAAAAGAAACAGATTCATGGGGAGCCTCAGGCTCCCCGTGTGTCAGCCATTCCATAAATAAGTGCAGGTTTTTCCTTCAAATTTAATTTTCCTTTCTTATCTAGATTTCCAACTTTGAGTCAAGAAAGGAACTGATTCAAAGCCTTTATTTAATTTTGGCTAATTAATACAAGATGGAATGATAAGATTAACTCTCCACAATGCAAACAGATATTCTTTGTACTGCTGTAATTGAATGCTGTGTGGATTTTTTGTGTTGTACTGCATACACCTTCATGCTTCTACTCATTTTTGCCACTCAGTGTTTAACTGCCAAGAGTTCTGTTTGGTGACATCCTATGCATACCCTCTATTGGGGAGGAACATAAGAATATGTGTTAGATGGACTTTAAAAAACCGAGTGTATAGTAAAGCTATAATATTTGCTGTAATTGTTTGCTCATTACTTAATGTTAATACTCACAATTAAAAGAAATGCACTGAAAGAGTGGATATCTAATGCCTCATTTCCGCTTTAACTACTTGGGAACATTTAAGATGGCCGCCTGTGTTTGTGCCTTCTTCCTGACACTCTTCAGAATTAAGCAAAATTTTAATTTATTTTTTAAAAAGTAACAGTTGTTTTAAGCATGGAATTTTAAAAAGTAGTTGATCAAGCTACACTGGTTGTCTTGTGTGTATCAGAGCTGCAGATCTATGTGCACAGGACATTAAAGCCTTGTTTATGCTCCACCTCTGCTCTGTGCATGCGTCTATGATGCTTGTACCCTTTGGATAAGGCCAGTGGGCACACAGTTATATGTATGTATATACTTCATTTTTTGAGTCTACTCAGCCAAGTGTTTGATGCATGCACATAACCATCATGGTTCACCCCAGCCCTCTAGGTAGCACAGATGCACTGACATGCCAGTTTGTTCAGAGTAGAAAATCAAGACACCCACATTAGCATCAACAGTGACGACTACAGAGTAATGAAAAGAAACTTCAGTGTTTACTGCTTTTATCTCAAATTATGTTTTTGTTTATCTAGTCTACTCTAGTCATGTTTGTTTTTAATTCATCTTCTTCTATAACACTTTTTTACTTATGCCAGGACTGTTGGACATCAGCTGGATTCCCTAAATAACTGTGCACATAACAGATTCCCCATAGACAAATGACTTTATCCAGGAGGAGGATGTCAGTGATCCACAGTGTCTTAACCATGAAAGAAACAATCTTGATTCAGGTGGAACCAGTTTGTTCCCAGATGAATGAGGAACAAAAGGAACTCTGCATCAATCAAGAGGGTGAACAGTTTGAACTGAAGTTAGAGACAGGAGCGTTTAATGAAGGATGACCTAGTACTTTTCCATCCGTGCCTGTCCCACTCTCCCCCTTTTGAAACAGAATGGCATTAACAAAGCCGTTCTTTTTCAACATCCAAATGGGGACCATGTAGGGGAGGATACCCATTGTGTTGCTAATTGGGGGACCCCCCGGGTGCCTTTGTGAGTGTTGTTGTGGGCAGTATTGAGCTCAGTGGCCAAATTGCTGACATAGGAAGCATTGGTCCCATGGATTGCCCCCCCCGCCCCGCCCCCCCAGGGGGTGTACCGTTAATATGGCCTTTGTCTCTATTATTAAACCTCTGACCATCTCTTGTGGCCCTGAGGCTGATACTGATAGGACAGATTAGGTGGTGGTGGTGGGGGGGGGGGGTCTGAGTAGGGTCCATATTGTTGTGATGTGAGGTCCTGGGGTGCATAGAGTTTGGTGGGGCATGAGTATGGCTTTTTCTAAAAATACTTCAGTTTGCTCAGTATGTGATTTTGGCACCTCTCTGGTAAATGAGACTGCTGGTCAGTTATATTGAGATGTGATTTTAGCTGTAGTTTTAGGCGCCAGTTATGCAATCCTAAATTCTCCTGGACACGTGCTGACTACAGCTGATTCACGAACACTGTTTATGCACACTTAGAGAACATATGAGTAGTTTGCTGAATCTGGAATGGCTTGGTAGCACCAACACAGCTTCCTGGCAAAATGTGTATGGCTTACACAGACAAACACTTAAATGTTCATGAATGAGATTCAATATTTGAGACGCTGTCCAAAGGTAAGTGGAAAGCACCAATGTAATTTATTGTACTTACGTGTGCTCAGTTGATCCTCTTTGACCCATCTTTCGATGCCCCTTTGTTTTGCAATCTTTTACTGTTGTTACATAGGGAGGAGAGGGTTGCTAGGCAATGGCGTGGAGGGGGAGGGTGGACGCAGCCAATTCCAGAGGGCCTGAAGAGGGTCTCACACGGTTGCTGGGGAAGGGATGATTCACAGTCACCACCATCGTCTCAGATTAATAGAGAAACAGACAAGCCATTAAACAGCATGTTTTTGTCCTTTTCCGTTTTATTGCATTTATTGATTATGTTACTTTTGTTCTCACCGTTGCAGCAAAAGTGTCTTATACTTACATTTTTTTCTTTCCTTCTTCCAGTCGTTTCTCCATACTTTCTCTTGTGTCCTGCACAAAACTTTAACAATTCATCAGCTTTCAATTTTTCTCTAAAACCAAACGTTCTTTTCCATTTTCTGTCCACGCTCACTTCCACAATGCTCATCTCCACAACTTCTATCTCTTTATTTATATATTCATTTATTTTTATTTTATTTATTCATTTATTTATTAACTCATTTATTTATTTATTCCAATTTGCAATTTTCCTTATTTCTTCATTTAAATTACCTCACCTAAATATATTATCCACCTAGGATTTTTCTACACTTTTATTGTATGAGTAGGAATACATCTCCTTATTCCCCCCTCTGCCCAATTTAAAGTTGAGCCTTTTCTCTCCAGCTGAATGGGCATGCCTTTGCCTCACTACACTACCGTTCAAAAGTTTGGGGTCACCCAGACAATTATTTTGTGCTTTCCATGAAAAGTCACACTTATTTACCACCATGAGTTGTAAAATGAATAGAAAATATAGTCAAGACATTGACAAGGTTAGAAATAATGATATGTATTTGAAATAATATTTTTTTCCAGATACTAACCTGCTCAAAGGAAGGTCAGTTTTATAGCTTCTCTAACCAGCTAAACTGTTTTCAGCTGTGCTAACATGATTGCACAAGGGTTTTCTAATCATCCATTAGCCTTCTGATGCAATGGGCAAACACATTGTACCATTAGAACACTGGAGTGATAGTTGCTGGAAATGGGCGTCTATACACCTATGTAAATATTGCACCAAAAACCAGACATTTGCAGCTAGAATAGTCATTTACCACATTAGCAATGCATATTAGATATTAGAGTGTATTTCTGATTAGTTTAAAGTTATCTTCATTTAAAAAAAAACAGTGCTTTTCTTTCAAAAATAAGGAAATTTCTAAGTGACCCCAAACTTTTGAATGGTAGTGTAGATCAAACCTGCATAGGTCGGTGAGGGGAGGCTTTATTTTGGCGTGCATGGACTTAAAGCTTTCCTTTCAGCCAGAGAGATAAGAATCCAAATTTATTAGGAAGATTTGAAGCCCTATTTGGCAGTAGATTTATGAAAGAATGTACTTCCTACATTTGGCTACACAATGGAGGCACTGTGCCGTAGGTTGAAGGTGGTTCAAAATGGTGTTTACCCGCATATGTGCACTGAATGCCAAGTGGCTGCCTCTGCCACGTGCAATTGTAAACGCGCAAGATGGCCCTGGAGCTTATTGTCCACAAACTACGACTTGTTTTTCAAAGAAACTGGAGCACTGCCTCCTTAACTTCAGCTGTAAACATGCCAGAATAACCATACAACTTTAAGTTAGTGCTCCATTTTAATACTGTTACCTCAAATAATCTCTTCTTAGTAACCTGTTAGGAGTGGGGGCGGATTGCCTCCCTCCTTTGTTCTATCCACAAGGCCCAAAGAGCACCGTTAGTTAGATCATACTATGGGAAAAGGTTAATAGATATTCCCAACCCCCATTATTTCTCAAACAACACATTTATCCCCTAAAGGCACAGAATTAACACAGACATCAGCATGCAGAATATGGACAATACAAGACAACAACTATTTTTATTATTCACCTTTTGTTCTTATTAAAGACAAAAATAGAAAGGAGATGTCTTTACCTTCTTAACATGTTTCGACTGTTCACTGCAGCCTTCGTCAGAAGAGTCAGCTGATTGCTGCCAGGTGACATTTATCAGCTGACTTTTGTAGGCAGGGCCAGTTCAGCAGACCTGTCAGATCCACCGAGCCGGCCCCGTCTTCCGCCGTCAGATGGTGCCTGGAGAATGTGATCCCAGGTGTGGGAAAGCATAAAGGTCCCCTCATCTCCGTTCATGGTGTCTTTTCCCCGCTTCCTGATTTCTATGGCCTCCTTGAGCCAGTGTTTGTGTCTGTTGCTATCTGATCCAATAATTTTTGCGTTGTCCCACTTCATGATGTGATTATTTCTTTTGCAGTGATCTGATATTGCTGATTTTAATGTTTCTTGTTCTGCCTTTTCTTTTTGTGATCTTGTGAGTCGTCCTTGTGTTTCGTTCTCACATTCCTTCTGGTGTTCTTTTTTTCTTGTGGTGAATGATCTTCCAGTTTCTCCATTGTAGGTTTTGTTGCACGATCTACATGAGATTTCATATATTACATTGCACTTTTTTGTCTTGTTCTATTCTCTCATTGGGGTGTACTAATAACTGTCATAATTTTTTGTGTGGTTTTACTGCTGTGTTTATTTTGTATTTATTCATGATCCTTTGAATTGGTTCGGTGATCCCTCGGATGTATGGTATAGTTATGGTGTCCTTGTTTTTGATTTCGGCTTTTGTTCTGTGTCTTATTTCCTGTTTGTTTTCTTTGTTTTTGACTTGCTGTCTCCCTTTGTTTATGGCCCATACTGGATATTGGCAGTGTATAAGTGCATGTTTTATGTAGTTTTCCTCCTCCTGTCTGTCTTCTTGGTCTGTGATGATGGTGGCCCGTTCATATAACGTCCTGACAACTGATAGTTTGTGTGCTGTGGGGTGTTCTGATGTCCATAGTAGGTATTGATCTGTGTGGGTTGGTTTCCTGTAGACTGTGATTTTTATGCTGCCATCATTGTCGTGGTGGGTTTTCATGTCCAGAAAGGCTATGGTGCCATTTTCCTCCTCTTCATGTGTGAATTTTATATTCCCAGTGCTGTCCGTACTGTTCAGATGGTCAGTGAGTTCTTGTGTGTGTCCTTTCCTTATTTTCTCCAGAATGTCATCCACGTATCTCTTCCAAAGGGTGGGTTTGCATTGTGTAGGTGCTGTGTGGATGTTTTTTTTTTTGTTTGTTTTTTTTTTAGTATCGACACCAGGCTAGCCCTAGTTCCCTTAATTTGGGAGATGAACATGGGTGATCGCTGATCACTGCTGTTCTCTGAATCTCATAATTATTTTGGAATAGACTGCATCCGAAATACTTCACCCACATGGCATCGTTCCCTAACGGCATCGGGTCGGACACTTAAATCCCCCCCCCCCCCCCGGCATCAAGCTAGTCCTGGCTATTTTTAATTTGGAAGACAGGCACGGCCATTGCCTCCTTAGTGTTATTAATCCTGGGAACAGACTGCTTCCAGAATCTCACCGACTCGTCCAACTCTAGACAGAGGTCACTTTCACTGAAGCCTCGGCAGGTCTCCAGTACAAGAGGTACCATGTCTTAAAGCTCAGTGCTATACTGATTTAAACGATTGTGGCTTTACTCCCCAGTGGCATCAGGTTGAACACTCTAAATGGCTCCCCCCGGCATCAGGTTTCTAACCCTGGCTATTTTTATTTGGGAGATGAACCCGGGTGATCATTTACCACCCCGCCCCCCTAAGTCTCGCATTGTTTCGGTTCAGACTGACTCCAGAATGCTTTAAAATTTGGTGGACCATACACCTGTGAATTGTACGTGCTGATCGCGACGGTCCTAAATCAGACTGATAATAGGACAGGTGAACTTAAAATTATTTGTTCAGACTTTACATGTGACTCCCAATTAAATTATAAAATTTGGAGATCAGATATGCCCCTTAATCAGACAACTGTAAATTTAGTATGCCCAAAGTGCAGAAATTCGTGTAATAAAGGTTTTCTGCTTACCTTTCTGTTTGAGCGCCAAAGTCATCTAAAAAAGGGTCCTTCCGATCTGTTCCAGAATCATCTCAGAATAGTTCAATCCAGGTCACCGGCATCAAAATTGTTAAAATCCCGATTTGTTGATTGAAAGATCCAAGAATAAGCCAGAGAATTCTTCAGTTCAAAGATGCAACATTTATTTAAAGGTCACATGTAAAGAAAGCAGTGCTGGGTTCAGTGTGACGCACCTCCCTCTGGAAGGTCACCAGGCTGACCTCGACTTCTGGGTGCAACTTACATTCATCTTCTCGGGTTGGTTAGACCAACCCCGTACAATAGGATGGGCTTGTACGCAACGGTCTGATTGGTCAGTTTAACTCTGACGTGAAAAGGCCATCTGCTATTCACATTATCTATCTCCTAAAATGTACTATAAAAAGTGTGTGTGAGTGTTGTTTGGGTGTGTAACTAATGTGATAGACCTGACTAAAAGAAGTGAGTGAGAGAGAGAGAGAGAGAGAGAGAGAGAGAGAGAGAGAGAGAGGAGAGAGAGAGAGAGAGAGAGAGAGAGAGAGAGGAGAGAGAGAGAGTTTGAGTTTTAAAAAATGGCTTTATTGTACAATTCAAAAAAAGTAAGAACACCAATATCATGCCCCCAAGTGTGTCACATCTCAAAAGTGCAAACATAACTCATCCCCCTCTCCCACAGAACACAAAACATTCCCTACAGTCCATCGATTGATGAATGCCTCCAAATTTTCCACCATTTGATAGTAAGAGAACTCCACCTGGAGAGAGAGAGAGAGAGAGAGTGAGAGAGAGAGAGAGAGAGAGAGAGAGAGAGAGAGAGAGAGAGAGGGCTCTATAGCTCTGCCTAATTTCTGTTTATCAGAGTTTAACACAACATGTTTGTTCTTAAAAATGCAAACAGAATATATATATATATATATATATATATATATATATATATATATATATATATATATATATATATATATATATATATATATATATATATATATACATATATATATATATATAGAATATGTGTAGAGCATAATGGGAGATTACCTAAAGAATTATTATTTTGGCACTCTAACTTTTCATAGCCCTTTCACTCTCCTCATTCTCCTGAGGATTACTGCCTTTAATTGTATTTTAATCACTTTTTTCCATCTACCATCAGCTCTCACTTCTGTTTAACAAGTCTCTTGTTAAACAGAAGTGACTGAGCGACTGTCTTTCAGGCTTTACAGGCAGTTACCACCACCAGGCCCTGCAGCTACCTCCATCAGGCTTCAGGCCAGGCACCAGGCCTTACACGCATTCCTGTTGTTGTTGCTGCTTGAAATTTTCATCAACACTGAAATAGTCTTGGAAACAGACTCTTGTCTCCTTGTACACTGCAAATTATTGCAAAACTGCAGCAAAACGCCACCTAAGCCAAAAGCAGAGGCCAAATCCGAGGGGGAATACAGTATGTGTCTCTCGCACAGGTAAATGACTTACTGCAACAGCAAAAAGAACTGTTTTCTGCATTGTTAAACCAACAACAGGAAACTTTCAAAAGCCTCCTCAAAGTGATCATGGATTCAGCTAATGCAAGAGTGGACACGATGACGAGAGAGTTACAGGACATTAAAACCAGTTTACAGTTCACTCAAAAAGACGTAGATGACATGAAAGCCAATTTGTCTAAACAAGCAGACTGCAACAATGTGCTGCAATCAGATGTTTCTAAAGCGTGTGACAGTCTGTTGACTATCACCGACAAATCTGAATATCTGGAAGGACAATCCCAGAGAAATAATCTAGTCTTTGATGGTGTTGTGGAGGCACCAGGAGAGACCTTTGCCGACACGGAGGAGAAGATTAAAAATATTCTCATGGAGAAACTACAGTTACCACCAGGGATCGAGATGGAGAGAACCCACCGCACCGGGAAACCTGGAGGAGAAAGACCGAGGCCCATTGTGGTCAAGTTCCTGTGGCACAAGGACAGGATGACCATTCTTCAAAGACCCAAGTCCCCCAAAGGAACAAAAATCTTCATCAATGAGGACTTCACTGATTTGGTAAGAAGGAAGAGAAAAGAATTAATGCCAGAGCTGAAAGTTGCAAGAGCACGGGGGGACATAGCCTACTTAAGGTATGACAGACTCATTATTCACCCATGCCATCCCCGTAACAGTACACCAAAATCAATGGAGCCAAAATTCAACCAGAAATGATTGACATTTCATTATCAACTTAGAGATATAAACTGTGCATTTGTTTCCATTGACTGGAATAATTAAGATGCAAACTTTTATAGGAAACAACCTCATTTTTAAAGGGTATGAATATACTGAGCCTAAGCCATACAGTGTTGAATATGAAGCTGATCCTGAAAATTACTTTTTCAACAGTATAAAACATCAGTGTAAATACTTTAGCTCAGACCAACTTAAAAATACAATTTCTGATCAATCATTTGGCCCTTTTCCACTAGCCCCGTTTAGCCCAACACGACACCGCTCAGCCCGCATTTGAGCATTTTCCATAAGCCCCAGCACGGTTTAACAAGCGCTATTTTCATACCTGATCGAGGGCAGGGTACAACCGAGCTGAGTCGGGCCGTGATGTGATGTCAACAGAGTGGTCGCCGGTGATTGGTCAGGTCGTAACATCACGAAAGTGACCTCTTCTGATGAATCTACACGACCGCCATTTGCAATATTTCATGGGCTAACTTGGTCACGGAGTAAATACGATATTAATACAGACAGCGTTGTAGGTTTTGTGGAACTCTACACCGTGGTCCAACGAAGAGGTGCGGCGTTTTCTCTGCTTGGTGGCAGATCCACAGTGAGAGGAGTGATCCGGACCGATACAGATGGCAGCCCAGCATAGAACCGGACTACGGACAAGCTGAAGACGAACGTGAGAGAACCATCGATGGTGAGTGATTTGTAATAATGTGCACCTATTCGCTTATTTATCCTATTGGTGGTAAGCTCACTTTTTTTAGCCATACAGCGCCGTTTTGTGCTGGCTAATGAGTTTTAGCTAGTAGCTAGCTAGCTAGCTAGTAGCCAACTCTGCTGATTTGCGCTTGTTTTCTCCTAAGTATTCGCTTGTGAGAGCAAAACAATGAAATATGTTAATCCTGGTTAAAGGCCTGGTTTGTGTACGTATTGCACTTTGGTGCTGCGTATTAAATTGTGTGCAATTTAATGCTAGAATGTGTTTCCACATGCCAGAGGTTAGCTTCCCTCAGTGTTTATATTGTGGATACAGGTGAAATGGACCACAGGAGCTGAAATCTTGTCATATTAAAATTGCTTTTTCAAACCAGTGATTAATAAAGTCATTCATATAATTTTCTAAAGCGTCAGAATAGACCCACACACCTATTCTGTGGATCCTGCAGTGCTTGTCAGGGAAACGAAGCATTTTTGTCACATCCCACCACTGACTTTCACAGGTGTATTTCCCTAATACAGGTACATCTCCAAAAATTAGAATGTCATGAAAAACGTCAATATTTTTTTGTCACTCATTTCAGAAAGAGAAATCTGTATATTATATAGATTCATTACACAGACAGTGATATATTTCAAGTGTTTATTTATTTTAATTTTGCTGATTACGGCTTACAGCCCCTGAAAACCCCAAATTCTATTTGGCAAAAAATTGGAATATTACATAAAATTAACTTTAAAAAATAGTTTTTAAATATAAATGTTGGCCGCTGAGGTGTTGGTTAATATGGGCTGTAGCCGTAACCATCAATATTAAAATAAACACTTTCAATATATCACTGTCCCTGTAATGAATCTATATATGGGTTTCACTTTCTGAAATGAGTGAAAAAAATATTGAATTTTTTCATGGTATTCTAATTTTTGAGATGTGCCTGTATATGTGTTGAACTTGCTTGAACCTAGCCACCATCCATTTCTGTCGTTTGTCTAGGCAAGAGGAAAGCAGCTGCCCACAGCAGACCTCGCCACTGTGGAAAGTACTGAAATCCTTTGCTTTTATAGGTATAGTGTCAAAACCAAAGTAGGACAATTTCCACTTAATATAAAAGGGACTGAAATTAGATTTATTTGATTGTGTGAATATGGCACATCAACTGTAAAATAAACCGCTTGTTAATGTATTTATTTTTTTGTCAGATCACTTGTGTGATCCTTTGTGAGTTATGTTCATGACTGTATGTTTTGGCGAATGGGAGTTGTTCAGTCGTCAATATAATTTACTTTATATGTGTAGTTTATAGTCTATCATCAATAAACTCATGCAGGAACAGGACACATTACAAATATTTGAGACCCATTGTATTGCTTCCTTTTATATTTTAGCAATGCTAGTACAAAACACCACCCACACATGAAGCCAGGGCAAGAAGACACACTTTTACAGACAAGACAAACTTTTATTGATAAAAACTTCATATTTTGACTGAGCGACTCCATACTCGGTGATGCACACCTTCAGTTAAAGTACTAGATTCCATTCAAGTGAATGTATTAATTCATTCTGATTGCTGAGGCCACAGTAAAAACAGATGATTTTAAATGTAACCCAGCCCTTGTAAAATCTACTGAAGCGCAGCTACATGAAAATTGTGGTTAAATACAACAACGAAGTACTTTATTGTCACATTCAAATTGTAATCCCTCCTGTTTTGTTTTTCTTTTGAATTCTTGGATGGAATATGGGTGGGCAATATAAGCTGCGGCTTCAGCCATCACCCATTTCAGATAACCTATGTTGAACTGTATAATCAGAGGAGTTATTGTTTAATTTGACCTTGTTAGATTTTTTTCCCCTTTGTTATATTATTCTGTTTTCTTTTAATCTTTACTTTTAATCAATCCAAAATAAAGATTCATTCATTAATTCACATTCCACCACTGGCTTTTAGCAACAAGTGTATTTCCCAAATATGTTTTACACTTGCTTTAATTAACCACCACCCATTTGTCTTTTGTCTAGGCAAGAGGGAAACTGTCCACCCCAACTGGACCTTGCCTCACTATTTACAGAGATGCAGGCTGAAGATCTGCTGAACCAGGACCAGTACGAGGGGCCGATCCAGTTGCTTCTCAGTGAGGCAGCGTGGCTGCCGTGTGTGACCCATTCCAGTTTTTTTTTTCTTTTTTACAGTTTGAGTTTTGCACATTCTGAATAATCTGGAATTTGCTGCTGATTGTAATAAACAATTTAGTGACTTATGTGTTTGCATCATGATTTTCTATTTTGTCTGTTAAGACACCGGTGGGAAAAGAGTCAACTGTACAAAGGATTTATCAGTGACCTTGAAAATAATGGCTCATTTTTAAGAAAAAAGTAACCAAAACAATTATTTTATTAACTGAAGACTTTATTGTTGGATGTGCCACCGGAGAAGACCCTGCATACTTTAGTGACAGTATCAGTATATGGAGGAATTCTGGGTCATATTAGCATCTGCTCTTCATCATAATGGGTTTGGGCAGGGGTGTCTAATCATGTGCCATGGAGGGCCAAGACCCTGCAGGCTTTACCTCCAACCAGTGTCTTCAACAGCAGATTACACTGAACTTCTTCCACTGACTGCTGATCAGTGACAACACCTGCTGAAGAGACTGGGTAGAAGAGAGAACCTGCAGGGTCTTGGCCCCCCATGACACATGATTGGAAGCCCCCGGATTAGGTTTAATGGGATTTAACATTTTAACACAAACTGCTTTATGGTTCATAATTCTGTTGACAGACTTATACCAAACCAAAAGTGATTTCTCAAACTGCTGGATTGTTCTTAGACAGCTTTTCCAGTCTTTCAGTTTTTAATTTGTGCCACATGGTGGTAACCTTCACATATAAAAAAGAGACATCTGCAAAAACTTCACAGGTTTATTGTCAGTGCAATACTACATGAATGTATGTATAGTACGTTGTTGATGCAGAGAATATATATTTCTACAGCACATGTATCTAGTAAATCAAGTATTTTCCATGTAACCTTGTGACTGCATTATTTTAATTGCTTTTAATCCTAGATCAAGTTTGTTTTGGCCTAAAATGTATCATAACTGTCAAATATATCTTATTATACATAACGCAGTACTGTTTACTTTTTGAATATATATTTTGTGGCTAATATAGTTATTAACATGGCAATCAAGTTGTGTCAGCTGATCATTTTTTGCCATGACACCACCTCAGACTCAGTGCTGCAGAAGCAGGTACGTCCATGATGTCTCAACAGTCTCTCTATGATTTTCACGCAGATCAGAGCAATTTTTTTGCACAGGAAATAAACGTTTCTACAGACATTCTTAAGCTCTATAACCACTGATCATTTGTGAAGCTGTGTTGACATCAGTGACCGGCTGATGACATCAGTGACAGGCTGTTGACATCAGTGAGAGGCTGTGGTGAACGCCAGACCAACCGTTTGAAGCGGTAATTTCCCCACAACAGAGCCATCTGAAACACACACACACAGCGTACATATTTTAGTACCTAACTTGCAGACATTACAGTGTAGCACGACATACTTACAGCAAACTAGCATTAGCAACCATTAGTTTACCGTCATATATGATCTAGTTTGTATCCTCACGTCTTCGGCACTCCCAGAAGCTGCAGAACTATTCCAGAGTGTTTCGTCTCGCTGCCTGTACCCTTATCTGGTGGTCCTTTTTGGTATTTACGGCGAAAAAAGCCACAGACCGAGGAGTCGCCTTGTACAGCAGCCATGTTATGTTTGCTTGGGTCGCGCGCTTCATGTCACGAGAGTGTGGCGCCGCCTTGCTGTTCAAGAAATCCCACCCACTGCAGGCGTATCAGCAGTAATGTGGAAATGCAATCGAGGCCGAAACGAGTCGTTGTGACTCGTGTCGTGTTTGCCAATTGGGGCTGAGTGGGGCTAGTGGAAAAGTGCCTATTGTCAATAATACACTTTAATAGTAGAAGTCTCAACATGAATTGTTCCAAAATCCAGGACAGTTTGTTGCAATATAACACAAATTTTTCTGCTGTTGCAGTTTCTGAGACTTGGCTAAAAAATGTCCAACTTCATACAGTGCAAATGAGAGGCTATGATTTATATACCACAAGCAGGTCAAAAAAAAAGGGGTGGTGGTGTTGCTTTATATATCAGGTCCTGCTACCAAAGCCAAGTTGTAGATAATATGTTTTTTGAAATGGAAAACATCATAGAGTGTGTAACTGCGGAATTAATTACAACTACAAAAAACATCATAATAACTTGCATTTATAGAGCACTGGGTACCGATATTGACATTTTCAAAGAAAAATTGTCTGAGCTTTTCAGTGCAGTAGGTAATAAGAAGCTGGTATTTATTTGTGGAGACTTCAGTATTGACTTATTAAATCCAAATGAGCATATCCAAAAAAGTGAATTCATAAATTCCATGTTTTGTATGGGTTTCTACCCTTCAATAACATACCCCACTAGAATAACAACACATTCAGCAACGCTTATTGATAACATTTTCACAAATGTCACTGAGGGGAATGTAACTGCTGGTCTTATTATCAATGATGTGACAGACCATCTGCCTGTTTTTGTTTCTTCTCACAATGGTGTAACACAATGTTGAAATAGATAAGGTTTTTAAACGACTTGCAACAGAAACCACAATCAACCATCTTAGAAATGATCTAAAAATACAAAACTGGAGCAGTGTTTATGTTGACGACATTGATACAGCATATGGAGAATTTGTCTCTATTTTATCACAACTATACAATAAACACTGCCCTCTAGTGGTAAAGGAAACTAAAGTTAAATACAGACATAAGCCTTGGATCACCACCAAGGGCCTGCAAAATGCTTGTAAAAAGAAAAACTTCTTATACAAAACATTTCTGAAATTAAGAACTGTGGAAGCAGAAAAGAAACACAAGACTTATAAAAATAAACTCATTAGTATTTTAAGATAGAGTAAAAAAAAAACATATTAAAGTAAATTATTGGAAAATAACAAAACTAATACATGTAATATATGGAAGGTGTTAAATAATATAACAAAGAGAGGAAAACTAAATTCCAACCACATCTCTTATTTAAATTCAGATAATGGAATAATCAATGAAAATAGCTTGATCTCCAACACGTTTAATGAATATTTTGTTAATATAGAAAAAAGATCGCCAACTCCACTCTATCATCAGCAAATCCAGGTGGCACTGACAATGTTGTCAACATAAACGCTTACTCAATGTTTATGAAAGAAACAGATGAAAAAGAAAATCTTGACATTGTTAACAAATTCAAAGACAAAAAAATCAACTGATTGTAATGATTTCATACGTTCTTGGTTAAATGTATTGATTGTATTGTTAAACACTTCACTTTCATATGCAACATGTCACTTACTGCTGGTAAATTTCCAAAGAAAATGAAAATAGCAAGTCATTCCTCTTTATAAGACTGGTGACAAACACTTATTGTCAAACTACAGACCCATCTCCTTGTTACCTCAGTTCTACAAAATACTGGAAAAAATATTTGTTAAGAGACTAAATGATTTCAAAGATAAGCACAATATACTCTGTGAACAACAGTATGGATTCAGGAAGAACCAGACCACCTCACTGGCACTCATGGACTTTGTTGAACAGATTACGGATGCAACAGATAGAAGAGAATACACAGTTGGAATATTTCTGGACTTACAAAAGGCATTTGATACAGTTGACCATAAATTACTCCTCAGTAAATTACATAAGTATGGCATCAGAGGAATTGCTTTTGTCTGATTACACAGCTATTTAGAAGATAGATATCAATATGTTCATGTGAATAATACAGACTCTGAGTTGCTGAAGATGACATGTGGGGTACCACAAGGTTCTATGCTTGGTCCCTTACTGTTTATTTTGTATATTAATGATTTATGTTCCATGTCTAAATTGCTCAAGTGTATTTTATTTGCAGATGACACAACTTTTTTTTTTTTTTTTTTTTTTTTTGTAGTGGAGAAAATCTTAAGCAGCTTCTGGATTCAGTAGAAAATGAACTTAAACAATTCAATCAATGGTTCACTGCCAATAAATTATCTATTCACCTTGGAAAAACAAAATGTATAATATTTGGAAACCACAAATTATATAAACACAGAAAAATTAAAATAAGCAATGCTGAAATTGGCACAGTTTTCGAAACCAAGTTCCTAGGGGTCATTGTTGATAACAAACTAAACTGGAAATAACACATAAATTATGTCAAAACTAAAATGTCTAAATCCATTGCCATACTGTATAAAGTTAAGGATCCCCTGTGTCAGAAATCTCTTTGCATTTTATATAATTCACTGATAGTTCCTTTTTTATATTTTATATATTAAGATGGCGGCAGCACGCATGGACGCAGCGGCCCCTCTTGGCATCAGCGAGTGTGAGACTTTTGAGTGTTTTGATCTTCCCAGACGTACATTCTGTAAAACTTACAACCGTGAGACCTTATTAAACATCAAGGTACTGCACGCTGCAAGAATCGCGGCGATCAGTTGTGATTTGGACATTCTATGCCAGCATGGAATTCTAGCGGAGTCTCCGCTGGAAGCTACCCAAGAGGCGTAAGTGGAGCGCAAGCGTGGAAAAAGGGCTGGGATCCATGCTAGGCTAAAGGCTAACCCCTCCAGACCAGCGGTACCGTCGCTTATTCTCTCTAACGTCTGCTCCCTCGAAAACAAGCTGGACGAGCTGCGTCTGCTGAGAGAAACTCGGAGAGAGTGGAGAGACTGCTGTGTGCTCACGTTCACTGAGACATGGCTCCACCACAACATCCCTGACGAGGCCATTCAACTGGAAGATATGGCGATGTTCCGTGCCGACAGAGAAACGGCGAGCTCCAGTAAGAGCCGGGGGTGGGGTGGGCTATGCATCTATGTTAACAAGAACTGGTGCATTAATGGCATGTTAGTATCTAAACACTGCTCTCCGTTGGCGGAGTTCCTTATTGTAAATTGTTGGCCATATTATTTGCCGAGGGAATTCAGCAACGTGTTTGTAGCGGCTGTTTACATAGCGCCAAGCGCTAACGCTAACGCTAATGCTAAGAAGGCACTCGGGGAATTGCACAATGTGATTAGTGAAATCCAAACTTCACACCCGGACAGTTTTGTGGTGGTTGCGGGGGATTTTAACCACACCAGCTTAAAGACTGTGCTTCCCAAGTTTAAACAATGTGTAGACTTTAAGACCAGAGGAGATAATATGTTGGACTTAGTGTACACAAACACAGATGCATATAAGGCGATACCCCGCCCCCATCTCGGCCTTTCTAACCACATGTCCGTGATGCTGCTGCCTGCCTACAAACCTTTATTGAAGCGCAGCAGGCCAGCAGTGAAACAAATCAGAATTTGGCCAGAGAGTTCAACCTCTGCACTGAAAGACTGTTTTCTGCACACAGACTGGGAGGTCTTCAAAATAGCAGCCTCCCAGGAAGACAAGACAGATGTGGAGGAGTATGCTGAAACGGTCACCAGCTACATCGGGAAGTTCACAGAGGATGTCACTACAGTGAAGACCATCACTATGCAGGGTAACCATAAGCCCTGGATGACTGCAGAGGTGCGCACGCTGCTTACAGCCAGGGATGCAGCCTTCAGAGCGAAGGACAGGATCACCCTCCACTCAGCCAGGTCTGCACTCTCAAAGGGAATTAAGGCGGCAAAGGTATCCAGGGACACCTCTGTGACACTTGGAACACCAAGCAGATGTGGCAGGGAGTTCGGACACTGACGGGCTATAAGTCTAGGCAGGGGGTCGATGATGACGACACTTCACTTCCAGACAGGCTTAACGACTTCTTTGCACATCTTGAAGCATCAAACTCGACAATCAGAGGGAGGGCTGGCACACCCCCACCATCAGTCGGACCAGCTTTTACCATCAACACAGCGGACACACAGAGGACCCTAACCAGAGTCAACCTACGTAAAGCTGCAGGTCCAGACAACATCCCGGGATGTGTGCTCCGAGACTGCGCGAGCGAGTTGGCGGATGTCCTGACTGATATTTATAACATCTCCCTGAGTCAGTCCATCGTTCCCAGATGTTTCAAGACCTCTATCATTGTACTGGTGGCAAAGAAACCAGTTGTGTCCTGTTTGAATGACTATCGTCCTGTTGCACTGACACCAATTGTGATGAATTTTCAACGGCTTGTCAAACCACACATTACAGCCTGCCTCCCTGCATCACACGACCCGCTCCAGTTTGCATATCGTTCAAACCACTCCACGGATGATGCTATAGTCACCACCCTACACTCTGTCATCACCCACCTGGACCAGAAAGACACCTACGCCAGACTCCTGTACATTGATTTCAGTTCAGCATTCAACACCATTATTCCCCAGAGACTGATGGAGAAATTACTCCTTCTCGGTCTGAACACCGCCACATGTCTCTGGATCCTGGATTTCCTGACTGAGAGACCTCAGTCTGTCCGGGTTGGAAACAACATCTCCAACTCTGTCACGCTGAGCACCGGATCCCCTCAAGGCTGTGTTCTCAGTCCACTGTTGTTTACACTTCTAACACATGACTGTGCATCCAGACACGAGGGGAGCCAGATTATTAAGTTTTTAGATGACACCACGGTGGTGGGACTTATTCAGAGGGATGAGGAATCAATGTACAGGGAAGAAGTGAGAGACCTGGAGGGCTGGTGCAGGGAGAACAATCTGGTGCTCAACGTGGACAAAACAAAGGAGATGATTATCGACTTCCGGCAGTCACAGCCTGAACACGCCCCCCTCAGCATCGGCAGCCGTTTAGTGGAGAGATTGGAGAACATCAAGTTCCTCGGAGTGCAGATCTTGCAGGACCTGACCTGGAGCAAGAATTCCTTGGGGATCAGGAAGCGGGCTCAGCAGAGACTGCACTTCTTGAGGAAACTCAAACAGGCCTCTCTCCCCATCTGCATCCTCAGGACCTTCTACAGAGGTGTGGTGGAGAGTGTTCTGATGTACTGCATTGCTACATGGTACTCCAGCTGCAGTATGTCAGACAAAAAAGCCCTGCAGAGGATAGTCAAGGGGGCGGAGAGGGTAATTGGAGTCTCCCTCCCCTCTGTCCAAGAACTTTTTCAGAACTGTTGTAGGAGCAGGGCACTGAACATTGTCAAGGACCGTTCTCACCCTCTGCATAAACACTTTGAACTTCTTCCATCTGGTAAACGATTCCGGAGCATCAGAGGCAGAACCACCAGACTGATCAACAGCCTCCTTCCACAAGCTGTCAGGATGTTGAACAGTTGACCCAGAATCTCTCATACACACTACTGCACCTATGGACATTTTGTATATTATTTGTATATTATAGTTAGTTAGTTTTTTTTTGTTGTTGTTTTTTTTTTTTTTTTTCCCAAGTATGTCTCAGGGATGTGTGAATGGATGGGGGGGTGGGGGTGGGGGGGTGAAGCTATGTGTGAGTGTGTCTTAAATCATGCTGCTTTTATCTATATGGATGCTGAGAGAAATGCAATTTCATCTTGCCTGCACTACAGTTGTATGTACAGCAATATGACAATAAAGTTTGATTTGATTTGATTTGATTTGATTTGATTATGACATACTCTGTGGAGATCTGGGGAAACACATATAAAACAAACACAAACTTAATCTTTTTACTACAGAAAAAAGCCGTACACATTGTATCAAAGAAAACTTACCGTGAACCAACAAATCCAATATTCATTCAATTACATACTCTTAAATTTAGAGATCTGGTTGATTATAATGCCATTCAAATCATGTACAAAGCAAATAATAACCAATTACCCGTAAATATTCAGAGACTGTTTAAAAAAAGGGAAAGCAAATATGAGCTAAGAGGTAACTCTGTTTTTAATAAGCCAAAGGTTAGAACAAATACAAAGTATCATTGCATGTCTGTCACTGGAGTTAAACTGTGGAACTGTTGCTCTGAAAATATTAAAACATGTTCAACTCTGAAGCAATTCAAAAAATTGTACAAAGATGAGAAAATCTCCCAGTATCTCACTATAAATGCTGGGAGATAAATTTGTAATAACTTAAAGGTTTTTTTTATTTATTTATTTATTTATTTATTTATTTATTTTTGGCTACTTGTTCTATTTGATTTTCTTTGTTGATTTTGGGTAAGACTTAAATTTTTATGTTATTACCTCCGCCAAGGAGGTTATATTTTCATCGGCGCTGGTTTGTCTGTTTGTCTGTCTGTCTGTCTGTTTGTTAGCAAGATAACTCAAAAAGTTATGGACGGATTTTCATGAAACTTTCACAGATTGTCAGGAATGGGGTATCCTACAGATGATTAGATTTTGGTGGTGATCCGGATCACTGGCCACAAGAAAACTGCCATTACGCAAAATGCCATTTTTGTGAATAACTACTAAACCACTAATCCTATCATTGTCAATCCAATTTCTTGTCATATGTTTTCATGGTCAAGGAATCTGAAAATGTACACACAAACACTGTATGGGGGGAACTGTGGCGCTAAACCGCCATTACGGAAAATGCCATTTTCGTCAATAACTACTGAACCACTAATCCTATCATTGTGAATCCAATTGCTAGTCATATGTTTTCATGGTCAAGGAATCTGAAAATGTACACACAAACACTGTATGGGGGGAACAGTGGCGCTAAACCGCCATTACGCAAAATGCCATTTTCGTCAATAACTACTGAACCACTAATCCTATCATTGTCAATCCAATTGCTAGTCATATGTTTTCATGGTCAAGGAATCTGAAAATGTACACACAAACACTGTATTGGGGGAACTGTGGTGCTTGGCGGAGGTCTGCGCTCTCCGAGTGCTTTTCTAGTTGATTTTAAAATTGTAACGGGGTAGCCACTATATAAGCACCAGCTTCAGCCTTCACCCTTTCGGTTGTTCTTTTGTGTGTTCTTATTGTATTGTATGTGTTTATTATTATTATTACCGAATAAAAATAAATTCATTCATTCATTCATTCATTCTTGCACGTGTGTGAACACTCAGTGTCATCTAATCACCCTCTTTAGCCTTCTGTTCACCTTTCATCGGTGTTTCTGTTAGCTTCGGGTTAGCCACTATCTATGGCTACTAGATCTCCTTCCCCTTCTCCTCTGGTGTGCTCTCTGTGTCAGATGTTTAGCTACACCTCTGCCTCTTTTAGTGATAATGGTAAATGTAATAAATGTTGTCTTTTTGAGGCGCTCGAGGCGAGGTTGTCTGACTTGGAATCCCAGCTCTGCTGCATTGAAACACCGTCTGCGCCAGTTAATAATGACAGATGCACCTTAGCTGCAGAGAAGCTCCCTAGCATAGGGCGGCCTGCTATCAGTGCTCCAGTTCCAACCTCTCCTGAGCAACCAGGAGAGAATGGATGGGTGATGGTGAGAAGGAAGCTTAGCCGCAGGCCCCTGGTACACCACCAACCTGTTCATGTTTCTAATCGCTTTTCCCCGCTCAGCAACACACCTGCTGAGGAAAAAACTGTGATCATCGGCGACTCTGTAGTCAGAAACATGAACCTAGAGACTCCAGCGGCCATAGTCAAATGCATTCCTGGGGCCAGAGCAGGCGACATCGAGTCAAATTTAAAAATGCTGGCTAAAAGTAACTGTAAGTACTCCACAATTGTTATCCACACCGGCATTAATGACATCCGACTCCGGCAGTCAGAAGTCACAAAACTTAATGTGGAATCAGTGTGTGACTTTTCCAAAACAATGTCTGCCTCTGTAGTATTCTCTGGGCCACTCCCCATCCTGACCAGTGATGACATGTTTAGCCGCTTGTCATCCTTCAACCACTGGCTGTCTGTGTGGTGTCCTGCAAACAATGTGGGCTACATAGACAGTTGGAACTCATTTTGGGGAAAACCTGGTCTTATTAGACGAGACGGCATCCATCCCACTTTGGATGGTGCGTCTCTTTCATCTAACAATCTGGCATCATTTTTATCCAAATTTCCAAAACCTTGACAACTCAGAGTTGGGACCAGGATGCAGAGTCACAGTCTTACATGCCTCTCTGCAGCTCCTCTTCATCTGCTACCTCAACTTAGCCCCTGTCTTCCCCATCAGAGAATCATTGTCTGCTCCCTCCAAAGTAAATAGAAATATAATGTATAAGCATCCAAAGTGATTAAACAAAAAGTTGGCAGAACTCAAATTAAACATGAAGTCTCTAAATTTAATGATTTGGCCTCTGTTCCTCCTCATAATTTAAAAATTACATGTGGTTTGTTAAATATTAGGTCTCTAACTCCCAAGTCTCTGTTAGTCCATGATCTGTTAATTGATCATCAGACTGATTTAATATCCCTTACAGAGACTTGGTTAGGCCAAGAGGATTATGTTGGTTTAAATGAATCATCTCCCTCTGGTTACTTAAACTGTCAAAATCCTCTAAGTTCTGGTCGTGGAGGAGGAGTAGCAACAACCTACCTTTCCAAATTACTAGTTAACCCCTTGCACTCTGGTCAATTTCCCTAAAAACGCCTAAAAATAACGTACCCAAAGTAAATCAAAAGCTGTTCTTCAACCCTTTGCAGCATCTTCATGGGGTTGGTCTCATTTAAAAGAAAACACTTTGAATTTTTTGGCAAAACAGTCATAATCTCTCTAAGTGCTCCTGCCACTGAGTAACAGTCATCTAAACATACTGAACTTGAAGAAAATAAAGTCTGCCTGGGTGTTTTTTTAGATACAAATGCTTGCAAATAACATACAGCTGTCAGATACTGGCTGGAAAATGCAACAGAAATGTAGAACCAAGTGTTATCCAGCTGAGGTCCAAATTTTTTAACGATACCACAAAAAATGAATATATTACACAGCTTTTTTTCTCAGGTTGTTCCCAGGCGTTTTTGAACTGTGCCAAATGGCACAGCTTGGAAAAACGTCTATAACTTTTGAATGCTGAAACATAGAAGCTTCATCTTGGGCTCTGATGAAAGGTGACACTCAGGGCTGTGTGTGTATGGGGGGGGTTGTTTATTCATTCATGAATGAATGAATGAACAAACAAGCCCCCCACACACAAAGAAGCATGCCACGTAAAAAATGTGCGGCCTTTTTTTACAAGAAAAATAACCTACAGTGCAATAAAAACTTTACTAAAATATCTGCAATGTAGAGGACAACAACTCCCCCCCCCCACTACAGAAGAGCGCGATGCACAAAAAAACGGTCCATCAACGGTCCGTCATGTGGCGATGACGCACCGTTGTAATCACCGATCGGTCAAAAGTCATTTTGATTACTATTTTCAGTGATAAAGAATAATTTAGCTTATAACACTTAACCTGTCCACAACAGCAGTGTCGTTGGCGAACATCTGTTCCTCATTGTCAGATGAAGATGACGCTGGTCCGCTTGTTACGACTCGTGGTTCTGGTCACGCGACCCGGTCAAACCATGATTCCATTATTGCGGTTTTGCACTTCCATGATTGTCGTTTTGGCAAACGATTTTTCAAAACAAATAAGAACAGTAGTAATAAAAAAAGACTGGCGAACGCTACCGTTACACACAACGGCTTACACAAAACAGATTTTACGCACAGGACGCACGCTTTCAATCGTCGAACTTCTCTGTTTCAATTAGCTCGTTGTACTCGCAGCCGTTGGTAGGCAGGTCCTTCTTGCTAGGTTTTCAGTCATTGGTTCTTCAAGGTTTCAGAAACCCAATTCAAGGCTCTTATTAGTCGAATGAGAGGTCAATCAAATCTAAACCAATCAAAGCACTCCTTTGGCTTTCTGTTCGCGGCTGTGTCTGTAGTGGAAGAACGGAAATGCAGCTTTTTTTTTTTCAGTGCGCACTGAGACGCACAGTGCACACTAGGACACACGAGGATGCACTAGGACGCAGAGACATGACCGCCCGCGGTATCCCAGAGTGCAAAAGATTAATGTAAAGTAAAAAACAAATTATAATTCCTTTGAGGGCCTTGTCCTCAGTATTGGGCATTTTAGCAATTTTAGGCTAAAACCCAATTTTATTTGTCATAGTTTATTGTCCTCCATCAGCCTACTAAGAGTTTTTATCCGAATTTCCCGAATTCTTAGCTGATTTAATGCTGAAATCTGTTTGTTCTCTCCCATAGATTGAGTCCCCATCGTGCTGTTTGCGTTTTCTCTACCCCTTCACTCCCCAGCCAGTCGCAGCAGAGTACTGCCCCCCCCGAACCTGGTTCTGTTGGAGGTTTCTTCCTTTTAAAAGGGAGTTTTTCCTTTCCAACGTCGCCAAGTGCTTGCTCACAGGGGGTCACCTGATTGCTGGGGTCTTTCTGCAATTGTGGGGGTTTCCCCTACAGTTGAAAGTGCTATGAGATGACTGTTGTTGTGAAATAGCGCAATATAAATAAAGTTTAATTGAATTGAATAGAATGTAATTCAGAGACTAAAGTCCAGTTGAAGCAATAGAAGCATTATGACGCATCACCTCCAAAAAAGGCATGTGTCCAAACCTTGGAGGGTAGGGTCATGCTCATGGTCTTTTTGGACCACAATGGAGTATTAATGATGGCTTTCCTAGCAATGGGTACCACAATTACCAGGACTTACTATGCTTTGCCTCCCTCCCCCCTTACTTTACCATGTCCTCATCATCTGACTTCAACCTCTTTCCAACCTGCCATTGTAACCCCATACACAAAGCCAGAGACAAACAGGAAATTATTAATTATAGACCAATAAGTATACTTCCTGTTCTGTCAAAACTCATTGAAAAGGTGGTAGTAGACCAACAGGTAGAACATCTCAAATCTGCCCATCTGCAGCATCCCATGCAGTTTGCTTTCAGGCCAAACTACTCAATGGAAACTGGATGCTGTCATTTTATTGAAACGATAAAAGAAAATCTGGAAGGGGTGGGTGGTAGGAACCACTTTTTTAGATTTACGTACAGCCTTTGATATGGTCAATCACTCAGTCCTTCTTTATAAGCTATCAGAATATACAGTGAACTGTCCATGAATCCCCTTAGCTGGTTAAAATCACATCTACCTTGTCGCTCCCAGTGTGTGCGCATAAAAAATATTGTATCTCAATCAAAGGGACGCACCATAGGAGTAGCACAAGGTTCAGTTTTAGGCACACTGCTTTTTTCTTTGTATATTAATGATTTGCCATCACTATGTGAAGATGACATAAAAATTCAGATGTATGCAGATGACACAGTCATCTACACAAATGGGAAGGATACCAAACAAGTGGCTGACAAGATAATGATAGCAATGGAGAAAGGGTCAAAAAGGCTTAATCAGTCATACCTCACTCTGAACGTAGGGAAATCAGCTACCATGTATTTTACTAACAAACGAAATCATACATGCTATCTGAGTATAACTGCAAATGGACCAAATATAGAAAATGTAAAAGAGTTTAAGTATTTGGGTGTCACATTAAATCCCACACTCAGCTTTAAAAAGCATATGAAACAGAGTCTGGTCAGGAATGAATGGAGGGTCATTCCCATTCTGGAATTAATTTTTGTTTCTTTGTTTTTTGTTATTTGTATGTATTTTGGATCTAGTCTGGCGATCATTTTGTCACTGTTATTGTCCTTATGAGGTCTGTTTTTTTTTAGGTCTGTCATGATTACCTCCGCCAAAGGGGGAGGTTATGTAATCATCGGTGTTGGTTTGTCTGTTTGTTTGTCTGTTTGTCTGTTTGTTTGTCTGTTTGTTAGCAAGATAACTCAAAAAGTTATGGACGGATTTTCATGAAATTTTCACAGATTGTCAGAAATGGGGTATCCTACAGATGATTAGATTTTGGTGGTGATCCGGATCACCGTCCACAAGAAAACTGCCATTACGGAAAATGCCATTTTCATGAATAACTACTAAACCACTAATCCTATCATTGTCAATCCAATTGTTGTGAATCCAATTGCTAGTCATATGTTTTCATGGTCAAGTCATGAAATTTTCACAGATTGTCAGAAATGGGGTATCCTACAGATGATTAGATTTTGGTGGTGATCCGGATCACCGTCCACAAGAAAACTGCCATTACGCAAAATGCCATTTTTGTGAATAACTACTAAACCACTAATCCTATCATTGTCAATCCAATTGTTGTGAATCCAATTGCTAGTCATATGTTTTCATGGTCAAGTCATGAAATTTTCACAGATTGTCAGAAATGGGGTATCCTACAGATGATTAGATTTTGGTGGTGATCCGGATCACCGTCCACAAGAAAACTGCCATTACGCAAAATGCCATTTTCGTGAATAACTACTAAACCACTAATCCTATCATTGTCAGTCCAATTGTTGTGAATCCAATTGCTAGTCATATGTTTTCATGGTCAAGGAATCTGAAAGCGTACACACAAACACTGTATGGGGGGAACTGTGGCGCTAAACCGCCATTACGCAAAATGCCATTTTCGTCAATAACTACTGAACCACTAATCCTATCATTGTGAATCCAATTGCTTGTCATATGTTTTCATGGTCAAGGAATCTGAAAATGTACACACAAACACTGTATGGGGGGAACTGTGGCCGCCATTACGGAAAAGGCCATTTTCAAGAATAACTACTGAATCACTAATCCTATCATTGTCAATCCAATTGCTAGTCATATGTTTTCATGGTCAAGGAATCTGAAAACGTACACACAAACACTGTATGGGAGGAACTGTGGCCGCCATTACGGAAAATGCCATTTTCGTGAATAACTATTGAACCACTGCTTGTCAGATATTTTCATGATCAAGGAATCTGAAGACTGTATGGGGGAACTGTGGCGCTTGGCGGAGGTCTGCGCTCTCCGAGTGCTTTTCTAGTTTATATTATGTTATTTTGGTCTTGTCATTCCTGTGGATCTGTTTCTTGTATGTCTCCCTACTGTGTGGGTGTGCAGCCCCACCTTCTCCTGTCATTCCCATTTGTCTCAGCTGTCTGACTTTACTGATTTCCTCACCTGTTCTTGATTTCATGATTATGTTGTGCCTTATTTATAGGATGCAGCTCCTCGGTTTGGTGCTGCGTCATTAGTCTATCTGACCTGTTTTTGCACGGTCTGTCCCGCCAGACCTGATCCATTCTGTATCCTGTTCTGTAGTCTGATTTTGCCTTGCAGTTCCCATGCTGCTTATTTTGTGTAGTATTAAATCATGTTGAACGTTTTCTGTGCATTGGAATCCTGTTTTCCGCCCCGCTGGGGTGCAAGTCATGACAGAATGATGCAGCCAGCTTTGGATTCTGCTAGCAAGCTTGGGAAGAGGAGGAGGAAATGGAGCCCTGACGAGCAGCGGATGGTGGCCAAGGTGGGGGACCTGGCAGCCGCCACTCGAAGCAGCTCTTCCCTGGAGGATGCTGGGGATTGCTGGGGTGGGAGTAATGAACTATCTGGCACTTAGATGGAGTTTGTAGTCTCATCCCCGGATTCAGAGACTGGCACTTCCACCACAGCCTCCATTTCCAACAAAATCCTCATCACCAGAGCCAGCTTCCCGGCCACCAGTTCTCTCTCTGGCTGAGCGGAGGGTGCTTCTCGTCTGCAAGTTAGCGTTTGGGGGCCCCAAGTGGAAAGAAGATTCGAGGAGACGCCGCTTCTCTTGTCGCTCCGCCTCTTCACTCACAGCTCCCAACCAGATGATCTCCAGAGCCACCCAGAGGGAGAAGTCTGGACTATTAGCAACAGCAGAGGAGGAACTCAGGCAAGTACCTGTTCATTTTTTAACATCAATAAATGATAGGTCTTGCCGGGCTCCCGGCAGGAGGGGCCGGCGGCGGCCATCTGTCGCTGCTGAGCTCTCACCACCGGCCTCTGCCATTCACTCTGCTGTTTGTTCCATCCCTCAATCCTCACCTACATCCCCTGTGTCTTCTTCTGTTTTTTCCAAGAGTTTGGCCATCCTGGGTGGAGACCAGATTGATTGGGAGGAGTGGGTTGCTTCAGAGGGCCCACAAGCAGCAGCTGTCTAAACATGGATGCTGCAGGACAATGAGAAGGAACAGGAGTAGCGTCGGCAGGCTGTGCTAGCTCCTGAACCTGCTCCACAGTGTCACCCAACTCAACCGTCTACTCTGGCTCCTTTCCTGCCTGCCCCTGCTGCTCATGAGGTGCACATTACAGCCCCAGCCACTCCTGAGGTGCACACTACAGCTCCAGCCACTCCTGAGGTGCACATTACAGCCCTAGCCACTCCTGAGGTGCACACTACAGCTCCAGCCACTCCTGAGGTGCACGTAATGGTGCCAGCCATGCCTGAGGTGCGCACAATAGCTCCAGCTGTCTCCGAGGTGCGCACAATAGCTCCAGCTGTCGCTGAGGTCCACACAATGGCTCCAGTTGCCCCTGAGGTGCACGTAATGGCTTCTGCTGCCCCTGAGGCACACGATGTAGCTCCAGCTGTTCCCACAGTAGGCACTCCTATTCCTGCTTTGCCGGAGGAGCATGTTCCTGTTAAGCCTGAGGTCCACGTCCCAGCACCTGCAGTTCATCTTGAGGAGGTCACCCTTGCAGCAAAGGATCAGGAGCTCAGGCAAGTATTGTACTTTTCTTCACTTTCCTAACATCAATATTAGTTAAGTCTTTCCTAGCTCCTGATGTGTTCGGTATTGCCTCACCCTGCCTTTCTCCTTCGTCCAAGGTGGCCGTGTCGAGGAGGGGTTTGCAGGAGGACCATGTTTCAGCCATCATGGGGCGGCAGTGGCTCAGGAGGTAGAGCAGGTCGTCCAATAACCATATGGTTGGTGGTTCAAATCCCGCTCTCCCCAGTATCCTGCCGTTGTGTCCCTGGGCAAGACAATTCACCCCCAATTGCTCCTGGTGGGTCTGGAAGCGCCATGTTAGGCAGCATGCCGCCATCAGTGTGTGAATGTGTGCATGAATGGGTGGATGGCAGGATCTGTAAAGTGCTTTGGTCATCAAGAGACGAGAATAAAAGCGTTATATAAGTGAACACCATTTACCATTTGAACACCATCATTCCAGTGGTCAGGAGACCTTCAGCCTCAACTCCAGAGGTTGGCACGCCTCCACCTGCTGATTTGGAGTTTAGTGTACACCTGTGGACTGTGCATCACAGTCAGCTGCTATGGACCTTATGGCTCTCCTGCCATTTGGTTGTTAATTACAGTTTCCTGTATGTGCATCCCCTGAGCCAGAGATTTCCACTGTTGTGTCCTGCACCAGAAATTTCTGCACCTGGGTGATCTGAGTCAGACATTTCTGCTGTAATGTATTCTGAACCAGAAATTTCTGCAATAATATATCCTGAATCAGAGATATCTGCTTTGATGTGTGTTGAGTCTGAAAGTTCTCAAGTTATGTGTCCTTAATCTGACATTTCTGAAGAAATGTGCCCAGAGCCTGTAATTTCTGCAGAAATGTGTCCAGAATCTTTGGTTTCTAAAGAAATGTACCTAGAATCTGAAAATTCTGCAATATTGAGTCCTGAATTTGAAAATTCAGAATTTTCCCCTTAATCTGAAAATTCTGAAATCTCCCCCATTTGTGGGTTCTGGTCCTGAGGTTAAGGTTGCCAAGTTTTGACCTCCTGAGGTCTATTTTTCAAAGTTATCACCTCTAGAGGGTAAAATGTCTATATTATCACCTCTAGAGGGTAAAATGTCTATGTTGTCTCCTCTAGAGGGTAAAATGTCTGTTGTCTGCTCTAAAGGGTAAAATGTTTGTGTTTTCTCCTCCAGAGGGTGGAACGCCTGTGTTTTCTCCTGTCTGGTGGCTCAGGGATTTTGGTAGGCCACCCAATGTATCATGTTCGCCCCTCAGGTGGCTGATGGATTCAGGTAGACCCCCTGGCCAGTCATGTTTTTCAGTCCGGTGGCCCTGGGACTCTTGCAGACTGCCCGACCCACCTTGTTTTCTGGTCCGGTGGCCCTCGGATTTTGGCAGACCACCCGATCTGCTTTTTGTTTTGGAGCTGTGGTCTTTGGGTATGCCCCATGATTTGTACTCCTGGTTTTTGGCTTTGCAAGGGGGAGAGAGGGGAAGAAAGATCTGGTCTTGGCCCACCTGGCCTTGTTTTTGATGTCCACCCCTGGAGGGGGGGGTGGGGGGGGGCTCTATCAGGAATAACCTTTATCTTTATTTCGGATAGATGAAAAGTAAAGATTAAAAAAAAAAAAGAAACAGAATAATATAACACAGGGGAAAAAATTCTTACAAGGTCAAATCAAACAATAACTCCTCTGATTATACAGTTCAACATAAGTTATCCGAAATGGGTGATGGCTGAAGCCGCAGCTTATATTGCCCACCCATATTCCATCCAAGAATTCAAAAGAAAAACAAAACAAGAGCGATTACAATTCGGAACAAAGCTAAGACAAAACGTGACAAAAAACTAAGCAACAACACAACACAGACTGGATATGACAATCCTTTTACATGTCATCTTGTATATATGCTTAGAGTATTTCTTCCGTTAGTTTTTGTTTAAATTGTCCAAGCGTTGTACATGATTTTAATTAAGGTCCAAAAGCATTCCACAATCTGACTCTTTGCACTGAGACACAGTGTTGCTTGGTGGTAGTTCTCACTGAAGGTTTTTGAAATATAAATGTTCCTCTGAAATGATTTTGTTTCTCCGTTATTTGGAACAACTTTTGGATATTTTCGAGCAGTGATAGATTCTTCACGTTAAACATTATTACTGCAGTTTTAAAGTCAACCAGATCTTTCAACTTGAGAGCTTTTAATTTAAGAAAAAGTGGGTTTGTTGGTTCCCTGTAAGCAGCTTTGTTTATTATTGTAATAGCTCTCTTCTGAAGCATAAAGATTGGATATATTGTGGAAGATGTGAAAATGACGAGGCAGTGTTCTTTCTCAGAGTCAGCTTTATTCACATCTCCATCATTTCAACAGCAGAAAAAAGAGAGAGAATGAAACAGTAACTCTCGTCCTTAAATATCAGGGACTTCATACCTCATAGATCACATGTCCTACAGACCACCTTGCATAATAAAGACAGTCACAATGCATTTCACCACCTGGCATAATAAAGACAGTCACAATGCATTTCCCTCCATGATATCACTTCCACTGTCTCCCACGCATCCTTTAATCGACCCCCCACAGTCTCCAGCCTTGCATAACAAGGCTAAGCTTCCTGCATTTGTTCTGACCTGAAATGCGAGTCACAAAACCGATCCAAAAGGTCCATTGAGTGTTCACCACACAAGCCCCCCCCAGCATTTTAGAACAGAACACAGAACAACAAAAACAGAACAACAAGAAAATAACCACATGCATGCCGTGATAGCATCAATACACATCAGTCCACATGCTGGATAGGCTTCAGCCTCCTGCCTAATCTGCTGTAGCTGGGGTTCACCGTCTCTGCGGCGCTGTCCTGCTGGGGATTTGCCGTCTGGGGGCGGAAACCCTTTGTCAGTCTCTGCGGGTGTTCTGGGGAAACATTACTTTGGGAAACATTACTGTGTGAAACCCTCCGTGGTGGTCTACCTCATCGTGGGGCCTTTGCCAACAGCACTTCCTCCTCTTCCACCACAAAAGCGGGTTTAAGTCTGTCTATGCCAATTTTCTCTTTTCTACCCCCCAAATCTAGCAAAAACTGCTTGTCCCCTGTTTCTAGCACTCTGAATGGTCCGTCATAAGGCGGTCACAGCGGGGTTCGATGCGCATTGTGTCTAACAAAAACAAACTCTGCGTTCCTCAAAGTTTTAGGCACAAAAATGCGCGGAAAACTGTGGTGCGCAGGGCCGGGCAGTGTGCTTGATTCTATGTTACTCTGCAACAGCTGAGACGGGGAGGCGTTTGGCACAGGGTTATCTGGGAGAAACTCCCCAGGCAGCCGGAGTGGCTGCACAAACACGAGCTCCACTGGGGAGGCTTCTAGATCCTCTTTAGGTGCAGAACGCAACCCCAATAACACCCATGGTAACTTGTCAACCCAATTTGTATCTGTCAGTGACGCTCTGAGAGCCGCTTTCAATGACCTATGAAAATGTTCGCATAACCCGTTAGCCTGCGGATTGTACGCGGTTGTGCGGTGAATTGTGACACCCAGGCTGCGGACCATTGTCGACCAAAGCTCGGAAACAAATTGAGGGCCTCTGTCGGACGTAATGTCCGACGGAACGCCGAAGCGCGCCGCCCAAGCTGTTAAAAATGCACGCGCCACTTCTTCGGCCGTGGTTGATGCCAGCGGGACCACTTCAGGCCAGCGCGTGGTGCGGTCCACCATTGTCAGAAGATGTGTGCACCCCTGTGACAGCGGGAGGGGTCCGACGAGGTCCACATGAACGTGATCGAACCTCTTGGCCGGAATGTGAAACGGTTCCAAAGGAGCTCTCGTGTGCCTGTGTACTTTGGCTTGTTGACACGCTGTGCAGGCTGCTGCCCACTCTTTGACCTGTTTGCGGAGGCTTGGCCAAACAAATTTCTCTCCCACCATTTTGATCGACGCGCACACTCCAGGGTGCGCCAAAGAATGAACCGAGTCAAAAACGCGGCGGTGCCACACGGCCGGTACTACTGGACGCGGCTGTCCAGTGGAGACATCGCAGATTAGGGGAGGCATACCATCTTGCAGCACCCTGCTCTCCAGCCTTAACCCTGTTGGTCCAGACTGGAGCGCGCGCACGTCCGCGTCATTAACCTGCTCTGCGGCCATGGCTGCATAATCTAACCCTACGCTGACTGGGGCCGCCACAGCGCGCAAGAGGCAATCTGCCACTACATTGAGTTTGCCCACCACATGCTGAATATCAGTGGTAAACTCTGATATCGCGGCCAGCTGTCTCTGCTGCCGGCCTGACCACGGTTCCGAGACCTTGGCCATCACGAATGTTAGTGGTTTGTGATCAAGGAACGCGGTGAAAGCGCGTCCTTCCAGCCAGAACTGAAAGTGGTGGATGGCCAAATGGAGAGCGAGCAGCTCCCTGTCGAACGCGTTGTATTTACGTCCTTGTACCTTGCAGGACCTTGTACGTGTATTTCGTACAAGGTCCTGCTGAAAAATGCGAGGGGTTGCCAAACCCCGGCTACGTGTTGTTCCACGACCGCCCCTATGGCCACATCTGACGCGTCTAGTGAGCGCTATGCGGGCCGTTGGGTCTGGGTGTGCCAACAACGCAGCCTTTGCCAAGGCTGCTTTCACCTCCGAGAACGCTTGGTCCCGCTCCGGGGACCACTCGATCTTATCCGCGGGTTTCATTTTTTTGAGTGCAGCATACAGCGGCTGCATGTGCTGCGCCGCGCAGGGGAGAAAACGGTTATAAAAATTCACCATTCCCAAAAACTCCTGCAACGCCCTGACTGTCTGCAGCAGGGGAAAATCTGCCACAGCGCACACTTTGTCAGGCAGCGGAACTGCTCCTTCGGGGGAGACGCGGTGTCCTAAAAAATCGATCTGCACCACCCCGAACTGACACTTCGCTGGGTTGATTATTAACCCGTGATCTCCCAACCTTCGGAAAACTGTGGCCAGGTGTTTCTCGTGTTCGTCTTCGGACGCGCTGGCTACTAAAATATCATCCAGGTAGACGAACACGAAAGGGAGATCGCGAAGCACCGCGTCCATCATGCGTTGGAACGTCTGAGCAGCCCCTTTAAGTCCGAATGGCATGCGTAAAAACTCGAATAAACCAAACGGAGTTATTACCGCTGTTTTGGGTATGTCCTCTGCACGCACTGGGACTTGGTGGTAACTGCGGACCAAGTCTATTTTAGAAAAAATGCGCGCCCCTGCCAAATGAACCGAGAAATCTTGGATATGTGGGATTGGGTAGCGGTCGTGCGCTGTAGCGTTGTTTAACCTTCGAAAATCCCCGCAAGGGAGCCATGATCCGTCAGCTTTCGAGACCATATGTAGGGGGAAAGCCCACGGGCTGTTTGAACGTCGGATAATGCCCAACCTCTCCAGGTTGGCGAACTCCTCGCGCGCTATGGCCAGCTTAACTGCGTCCAAGCGCCGAGCTTTTGCAAAAACGGGCGGTCCAGTAGTGGTAATAAAATGCTCCACCCCGTGCTTAGCGACTGTTGCCGAAAATGTGGGGACCGTGAGTGCTGGGAACTGAGTGAGCAGTGTGTGGAACTTACCGCCTGCCGTTGTGACGTTGGCTTGTGCTGTAGGCGGGGCGGGGCCACTCGCGCTGCACAGGGGACAGAATCAAAAGAAAATGCATTAACCAGGCGCCTGTTAGCGAGATCAACCAACAACCCATGTGAGCACAAAAAATCAGCCCCCAGCATATTGAAATTTACTGTTACTACAACAAAGGTCCACTCATATGCACGGCCGTGTAGAGACAGAAGCAGAGTGTTGTCACCAAAGGTCTTAATCTCCGAGCCGTTCGCCGCTGTCACCAGGGGACCTCCGGAACCCGCCAGTCTGTCCACGTAGGAAGGAGTGATGAAACTCAACTGGGAGCCTGTGTCGACGAGGAACTGCCTCCCGGAGCGTGCGTCCGACAAGTAGAGCAGCTTGTTCTCTTCCCCGAGGGCCACGGCTGCTACCGACCCCCGGTCTTGGTGTTTCCCGAACGCCCGAACTGGCACGGCAGTACACACTTGCGTGCCCTCTCTGCGAAGCGGCGATGGTAGAAACAAAAGAAGTCCGGTCCACGCTCCCTGACCCTTGCCGCCGCCGTCATCGGTGAGTCTGGCACCGCTGTCTCTGGCCTCCTGTCGTCTGCGGTCATCGCGCCAAGTTCCGCTGCAGCGGCCGTGGCTGCGCGCCGCTTGGTGGCATTGACAATCCGCTGCGCCTCTCGGCCCACCGCGCGGTAGTCCCATAGGGCCAACAGTGGCGAACTGGCCAGAGCCGCTCTCGCTGCTGATGGTAGAGTCCTGAGGAAGAGGTGGGTGAAAATGAAGTGATCATCGTCAGAGTCTTTCAACCTCAACAACTTCTCCATCATGCTCGCGGGCATGTCGTTTTCCCCCTCCGTCAGCGCCAGGAGCCTCTCTGCTCGCTCCTCCGCTGAGGGGGTGAATTGCTGGATGAGTGCAGCCTTCAACGCGCCGTATTTGTTGCTCTCCGGCGGCTGGTCGATCAGGCTCTCCACATGCTGGGCCGTGTTGTTGTCCAGCTTTGCGACTACGTGGTAGAATTTCGTGACATCTACCGATATCCCCCAGAGGTTGAACTGCGCCTCAACTGCGTTGAACCAGGAGCACGGATTGTTCTGCCAGAAGTCCGGTAGCTGGACTGTAGCGGCGTTCGCTTGGCTGGGGGCTCCTGACGCGGCTGGCCCGGGGGAATTTCTTTCTTCCATGATACGTCTCAGGGTCACCAGTGTGGAAGATGTGAAAATGACGAGGCAGCGTTCTTTCTCAGAGTCAGCTTTATTCACATCTCCATCATTTCAACAGCAGACAAAAGAGAGAGAATGAAACAGTAACTCTCGTCCTTAAATATCAGTGACTTCACACCTCATAGATCACATGTCCCACAGACCACCTTGCATAATAAAGACAGTCACAATGCATTTCACCACCTGGCATAATAAAGACAGTCACAATGCATTTTCCTCCATGATATCACTTTCACTGTCTCCCACGCATCCTTTAATCGACCCCCCACAGTCTCCAGCCTTGCATAACAAGGCTAAGCTTCCTGCCTTTGTTCTGACCTGAAATGCGAGTCACAGAACCGGTCCAACAGGTCAATTGAGTGTTCACCACAATATGTTTGTTTTATATGTATTTCCCCACACTTCAGTACGATATGTCATGTATGGGAGTATTAATGAATGATACAAAGTATATAATGTGGGTTGATTCAGCAAATATTTCACTCTGTGTAGTATTGCAATTGATTTAGACATTTTACCTTTAATATAATTAATATGTGACTTCTAACACAGTTTATTAACAATTATTACTCCAAGAAATTTAATTTTGGATACCCTTTCAATCTCTACACCATGTACACTGAGTTTAGATACTAAGTTGTTGTGATGGTTGTTAAAAACTATAAATTTTGTCTTACTTAAATTGAGCGTTAATTTGTTTGAGTTAAACCACAGTTTAAGCTTTTCTAATTCCTTTACGAGTGTATCCAAAAGTTGTTCCAAATTGCTTCCACTGCATAATAAATTAGTGTCATCGGCAAACAATAATAAATCCATTTTTCTGAAACTTTACATATATCATTTATATACATTTTGAATAACAGTGGCCCCAAAACTGAACCCTGCTGGACTCCACAAGTAACCTTCAGTAACTGAGTTTTTGTTAACAACACATAAATACTGATATCTATTCTTTAAGTAACTACATAACCAGGACAGTGCTACCCCCCTAATACCACAATTTGGTAGTTTCTTTAATAATAATAATAATAATATAATAATAATAATGCATCGGTTTTATATAGCACTTTATCATATATACTCAAAGACGCTTTACAATTAGGTACATTATTCATTCACTCCAGACAGACAATGATAGTGGCGAGCTACTTCTGCAGCCACAGCTGCCCTGGGGCAGGCTGACGGAAACGTGGCAGCCAATCTGCGCCAACGGCCTTTCCGGCCACCACCGAACATTTTATACATTTATACACATTCATACCCAGTGTTATGGGCACTGGAGGCAATGCGGGTGAAGTGTCTTGCTCAGGGACACAACGGCAGGATATTTAGATTAGATTAGATTCAACTTTATTGTCATTACACATGTATGGATACAAGGTAATGAAACACAGTTTAGCATCCAATCAGAAGTGCAAAGGACAGCAGTGCAGTATATATGGTAATTAACAGTATGTGCAATTTAAGCAAATATATGCAAATATATGCTGCAGTGCAGAAAGTTAAAAGTACTGTTATGTGCAAATAATGTGCAATAAGTTAGATGTAGTTATGTAGTTATGCAGTTATGTACAGGTGAGGATGGTAAAAGATGATTGTAAGAGAGTCAGCGGGGAACTAAGTTCAATAACGTGACAGCTGTTGGAAAGAAACTGTTCCTAAACCTGCTGGTTCTAGTCCAAAGGCTTCTGAAATGTCTTCTGGAGGGGAGAAGCTGGAACAGTCCATGAGCAGGATGGTTGGAGTCCCTAAGAATGCTGTGTGCCCGGCGCAGACATCTTTTCCTGTAACAGACATCTTTTCCTGTAATAGGATATCTGGGGAGAGTGGGATTCGAACCACCAACCATCAGGTTATTAGACGACCTGCTCTACCTCCTGAGCCACTGCCGCCCCAATAATAATAAATAATAATAATAAATAATAATAAATTATTATCCACTGTATCAAATGCTTTTTAAGATCCAGAAATACCCCAACTGAATACTCTTTATTTTTAAAGGCAGTTGATATTTTTTTCTATAAATTCCATTAGAGCAAATGCAGTTGTCCTCTTGTGTCTGAACCCATATTGCTGCTCACACAATAAATTATTCTTCATTATGAAGTTGTCAATTCTCTCACAGAATATTTTTTTCAAGTATCTTGGAAAATTGCTGCAATAGTGAAATTGGTCTATAGTTTGAAAATTCCCCTCTGTCACCCGTCTTGTATATCAGAATTACTTTAGCTATTTTCATTGCATTCATTGCATTGGGAAATATACCTGTTTGGAGACAGGTTACAAATATACGTCAGTGGTTTCATTAAGCATTCAATGATGGTTTTGACTAAAAGCATGTCAATACCATCACAGTCCATTGATGTTTTACTTTTAAACGATTTAACAGTTTCAATGACCTCTCTCTCATCTGTGTTCTTTCTGAAAATGGAGTCTTTTATAGCAATATTTTTGCTTATTGTATCACCTGTAGGTGCCGTAATGGGTATTTCTCGAGCCAAATTAGGACCAATGTTAACAAAAAAGTTATTAAGTTCATCTGCAGGTGAGACTGCATTCACACTCAGAGTTGTTTTATTATTATTATTATTATTATTATTATTATTATTATTATTATTTGAAAGCTTGGTTGGGTAGCTTGTATTTCTGTTTTTATTTCCAAGAATATTGTTATGTATTGTCCATGTATTTTAAATATTGTCTCTGTTTTTCTCCAGTTCTTTACTGTAATAGTCTCTTTTACTACATCTCATTATATATGTTAACTTATTTTTGTGTGTTTTATACCGCTGCTCTGCTTCTTTTGTCCTTTTATTTAGAAAAGCTTTATATAATGAATTTTTCTTTTTACATGCTTTTTGTAATCCTTTGGTTAACCATGGCTTGTCGACAAATTTATGTTTTAGCTTTTTCTTTACTAATGGACATTTTTTTTTTCATAACGAGTGGTTACAATGTTCATAAATGTGTCATAGGCTTCATTTACCATGAAGCCATGCATGCCCACGCCATCACACTGCCTCCACCATGTTTTACTGAAGATGTAGTGCTTTGGATCATGAGCTGTTCCCATTCTTCTCCAAACTTTCTTCTCCCATCATTCTGGTACAGGTTGATCTTAGTCTCATCTGTCCAAAGAATGCTGTTCCAGAACTGGGCTGGCTTCTTCAGGTGTTTTTTGGCAAAGTCAATTCTGGCCTTTATATTTTTGAAGCTGATTCATGGTTTGCACCTTGTGGTGAATCCTTTGTATTTACTCTCATGAAGTCTTCTCTTTATGGTAGACTTAGATACTGATACACCTACTTCCTGGAGAGTGTTCTTCACTTGAGTGGATGTTGTGAAGGGGTTGTTCTTCACAGGAAAGGATTCTGTGATCATCCACCACTGTTGTCTTCTGTGGACGTCCAGGCCTTTTTGAGTTCCCAAGCTCACCAGTGCACTCTTTTTTTTCTCAGAATGTACCAAACTGTTGATTTGGCCACTCCTAACATTTCTGCTATCACTCTGATGGATTTCTTCTTTTTTTTCAGCCTCAGGATGGTCTGTTTCACCTCCATTGAGAGCTCCTTTGACCACATGTTGTGTGTTCACAGCAACAGCTTCCAAATGCAAACGCCACACCTGGAATCAACTCCAGACCTTTTAACTGCTTAATTGATGACAGGTTAACGAGGTAAGAGCCCATGCAGCCTTGTTATTTTTTTTGCAGCCTTCTGAATCAATTGTCCAATTACTTTTGGTCCCTTGAAAAAGAGGCGGCTACGTATTAAAGAGCTATAATTCCTAAACCCTTGCTCCAATTTGGATGTGAATACTCTCAAATTACAGCTGAGTCTGCACTTTAAGCCCATATTGATTATATAATTGTATCCTGAATATGTTTTCGTAAACAGCTAAAATAACAAAACTTGTGTCACTGTCCAAGTATTTTTGGGCCTAACTGTATACACCACTGACTTTCAGTACAACACTGAGTCATGCCACCTGCAAAAATTCTCTGATGACTCAGCTGTTGTGGGGTGTATAAGAGGAGGAGAGGAGGGGGAGTACAGGGCACTGGTAGACAGATTTGTGGAGTGGACGGAGCAGAATCACCTGAGGTTGAATGTCAGCAAGACCAGAGAGATGGTGATTGACTTCAGGAAGAGGAAGGCTCCTTATCAGCCACTGCAGATTAGGGGGGAGGATGTTGGAGTGGTTGAGGACTACAAATATCTGGGTGTCAGGATCAGCAGCGGGTTGGACTGGAGATCCAACACCGATGCTGCGAACAAGAAGGGGATGAGCAGACTCTACTTCCTGAGAAAGCTGAGATCCTTCAACGCGTGCAGCAGGATGCTGGAGCTTTTCTATCAGACTGTTGTCGCCAGTGCCCTCTTCTTTGCTGCAGTCTGTTGGGGTAGCAGTATCAGGGCCAGAGATACCAACAGACTTGACAAGATTATCAAGAGGGCTGGTTCTGTAATTGGTCTCAGACCAGAGACCTTTGAGACAGTGATGGAGAGGAGAACACTAAATAAACTGCGATCCATCATGGACAATCCTGATCACCCCCTCCACCACACACTAGATAGACAGCGAAGCACTTTCTCCAGTAGACTGCTACAGCTTCGTTGTCGAACAGCCAGGTACAGGAAATCTTTCCTGCCACATGCAATTTCACTGTACAATAACTCACTATGATGTTGTATTCTGGCATAGCTATGCTGCCACACTGCATCTTACAGACTAACTGGTACATCACTTGTCACTCTGCTTCTGATAGTCCTCCTTTGTGCAATGGGATGATTCATGTGTTTATACGGGTCATCATATATTAAGTATGATGTATATAGGTTTTATAGTTGTGTTAGTTTTTTACTTTCCATGGGTAATCCCTTTGTCTGTCATGTGTGTGTTTCTGTTGTTTGGTTGTCAACTGTCATGCTGCTGTTGCACTGTAATTTCCCAGTTTGGGATCAATAAAGTACATCTGTCTGTCTGTCTGTCTGTCTGTCTATCTATCGTGCTTGCCGTGCTATTTCAGCATTAGCCTTTGTTAAATGTTCATTTAAGTAGACTTCTGTTACCCGTAGCTTTCTGGCCTGCCTCAATATATCATTCTTTACCCTTCTGTTCACAAAGCGCATCACAATTGATTTCTTTGTTTTATTGTCTTTACTGGGTAAAGTATGACAGGCTGAAATTGCATTTACTTCAACCTTTATATTTCTGCTTTCAAGGAACTGAAGCACCTGGTTTTCCAGGGAGACTGATTCACTTAGGGGAGCCTCCTCACCTCTCATTCCTGCTGTAACATTGGCATATGATTGGTATTTAATCTCTAGTCCACTTATAATTAAATCATCCATATGAGAATATTGTTCAAGATCCTCGATGCGTTGCTCCAAGTCTGCATTTTTTTTCGTCTTTTTCCTTAATTGTTAATTTCAATTCTCGGACTTCCTCCATTACCCCTAATAGTTTAAGCTGTTGATTGGCCACTTTGGTCAGTTCTTCTGACAAGAAGTTCAGAGATTTTTTTGATCTCTTCCATTTCCTCCTTCTTTGGTGGCATTTTTACTGACCTGTTGATAGTAAAACAATCTCTGCTGGTGTCGCCGGTATCCGATCCGACCATCCTCAAATCCAGCTGGGGCCTCAGCTAGCCCCCTCCGCCGCTAGTCCCGCTGCTTACCGCCGCTTCAATTGAGCTCCTGTCCAGCCGGGGTGCAAGCAGTTCCTCCACCGAGCCCCACTGCCCACTGCTTCTGCAGCCGAGCTCCGATCCGGCTCCTGTCCAGCTGGGGTCCCGGTAGTTCCTCTGCTGAGCCCCGCTACCTATGGCCTTCTTCCTCAGTAGTTCCTCCGCCGAGCCCCGCCACTGTAACAGGGTTCCGATCCGGCTCTTATCCAGCTGGGGCCCCGGCTGCTCCTCCACTGGTCCCCGTCTCCTACCGCCGCTGTAGTTGAACTCCGATCTGGCTCCCGTCCAACTGTTGCCTCAGTTAGTTCCTCCGGCGAGCCCCAATCACAAGATTCTAAGAATCTGCGCGGGAGGCTCAGCCTTCATCTACCGGGCTGATGCCGGGTCAGTGGATGGTCATTCCGGAGGGTCATTCCCACTCTTGAATTTACTTCTGTTACTTTGTATTACTTTGCATACTTTGTATTACTTTGCACAATTTGTATTTTGGTTCTAGTCTGGCGATCATTTTGTTACTGTTATTGTCCTTATGAGGTCTGTTGTGTTTTGAGGTCTGTCATGATTTAAATTGTTATTTTGGTCTTGTCATTCCTGTGGATCTGTTTCTTGTCTGTCTCCCTTCTGTGTGGGTGTGCAGCCCCACCTTCTCCTGTCATTCTCATTTTTCTCAGCTGTCTGACTTCATTGATTTCCTCACCTGTTCTTGATTTCATGATTATCTTGTGCCTTATTTATGACCATATTTATGATATTTATGATATTACCACTTATGACCTCGGTTTGGTGCTGCGTCATTAGTCTATCTGACCTGTTTTTGCACGGTCTGTCCTGCCAGACCTGGTCCATTCTGTATCCTGTTCTGTAGTCTGGTTTTGCCTTGCAGTTCCCATGCTGCTTATTTTGTGTTGTATTAAATTATTTTGAACATTCACTATGCATTGGAATCTTGTTTTCTGCCCCCCCCCCCCCGGCCCCCGAGGCACAAGTCATGACAAGTCTGAAATATAACCCTATAAATTTTAGTTGTATCAGAAACTTGCTTACTCTAGAAAGATTGAAAACCTTTTTGAATGCTATGATTTTGACACATTTCTCTTATAGCATCTCATGCTTGTCACAAGCCAATAGCATGATTCTGAAACCCTTGGAATCCCTGTATAAACAATCCATCAAATTTCTGGATAAGAAGACATGAAAGTATCACCATTGTGGTATACTTGCCAAATAAGATGTTAAGCTTTGGAAATATGATCATGCATGCAATTCTACAGTTGGTTTTTAAAATTATCCATGGTTCTGCACCCCCACCTCTAAAGATTTTATGCACTTAACTTCTGAACAAAATACCAGAGTGACAAGGACTTCCTTTATGTGGCTTCTCATACAAAGCTATAACGGAATGAAACATGCTCCCCACTGCTTTGAAGACGAGAACAAATTTCACAGACTTTTCCACAGAGGCTAAAAAATGGATTTAAAGTAATCAAGCCTGCCAGCATTGACTCTCTTCCTTAAATGGGATGTAAAATTGTACTCCTAAATTGTTTTTGTTTGTTGTTTCTTGTCTTTTAGCTTTTAAATTTTCTGACAGACTTTGAAATTGGATGTGACTTTTTTTTTTTTTTAATATGTGCTGTTTGTTTTTTGTTGTTGTTGTTTTTTTAATCTTCTTGCCTGCCATGGGGACTACAGATGGAAATTAGTGTGAACACTATAATCTGGTACAGAGCACCTTTACCCTGTGCTTGTTTTTCTGTACATGGTCCCTGACAAATAAACTAATAAACTAAAACTAACAATGAAGTCATTTTTTGAAGGGCAAACACTTCCAAGGTGATGACAGGTTAATTTCTGAGGTCAAGTGATGGCTTCAACCTGCAGACTTCTATAAGATAAAATAAGCCTTTATTAGTCCCAAAATGGGGAAGGTGAGGTCTTCACAGCTGCATAAAGTGATGGGAGAAAGACTAATAAATTAAAGTTAAATTAATCACTTCCACAGCATGTAGGACACCATGTGGTGTATGGGACGGCACCTATCTCTGTTTCACTGACCCTAGGCTACACAGCTACTGTAGTGAAAGTATTGAAAGTGAAAGTAGTGAAAGCTACAGTGGGGGATCAGTCCTCTGGTAGCTCAGTGCATTAAGAAATACTAATAACTGTGCCAATTTTGGTTCCTCCCAGTGCATGACAAATGAGTCAGGGGGAAATCTTTAATAAGTAGTCCTCTTATGCTCATGCTCATGAACCTCAGTTTTGAAAGCATGAGTTATTTTTTAAAAATCTAGAGATGGGGTATACTTTAGTAATAATTGTAAAATCTATAACATCTATATTTCCCCTCACTTTACAACAACAATAAGAACAAGACAAACTCCCAAGAGTTGTGAAGTGCAAAGTTAAACTTAAAAAACAAAGTTTAAAGAATTCAGTTGGAGGTCAGTTGGAGTGGATGCAAGGCATAGCATGTTGCCTGGAGCTCCGGAGATGGTGAGCACAAACTCGGGAGGAGGGTGAACTCTTTGCCAGCCACCAAAAGCAAGAGCCAAGTTTATTTTGTTATCAGAAGCCAAGACATCTCCCAGCAATGTCTGACCACAGTGAAACTTACACAACCATAAATCCTCAGCTCACTGATGTTTTTTTAATGTCTCTCATCACACTCAGATTCATGCATAAAGGTGTTTGTTCATCCAGCATAGAGGAAAATGATGTGATTTTGTATTTCCTTGTCTGTTTGTCTGATATGAAATTGAAGAAAACACTCAATAAGCTGAAATAAGTTTTGGATTGGAGCACTTCTCTGGCTCTGTAACAAGTTCAGAAAACCGACTAACACTTCCACAGCTCAGTACTGAACATGTTATTCATAATTTGGTAAACCTGTCAAAAAAAAAAAAAAGTTGCTATCTCTGATTTAATCATGAGCTACTCAACCATAAAGAATGCAGTATTCCAGAGATGTGTCACTGCAGTTAAACATGGATAATCCAGCGTCTGTGACTGAGGTTGTGCCACAACTGCCAGACTTTATTTTAAGAGACTTTCATGGACACAGCAATGAAAAGACAGACAAGAGAAGGAAACGCAGAAACCGTGGAGGCATAAGAGTAAACCTGAGGAGACGTCAGCTTAACCGCATTCCTCTTCCTTTCATTATTATGGGGAACATACAATCCCTGAGAAATAAAGTGGATGAAATTCAAGGAAATGTCCGATATCAGAAGGATTTCAAGAACTGCTGTGTCATGGCTTACACGGAGATGTGGCTTACGGATCATGACCGGAACCCAGACCTGAGTATTGACGGCTTTGTAGTCCACTTCGCTTGGATCGGCAGGAAGAGGTAATGGGGAAATGTCAGGGAGGCGGAGTATGTTTGTACATTAATAAACAGTACTGTACATCTGTCACGGTCAGAAAGCTCATCTGTACACCAGATGTGGAGCTTCTGTCCATATCGCTATGCCCCTTTTATCTGCCCCGCGAGTTCCCCCAACTTTTCATAACAACTGTGTACATTCACCTGAGGGCGAATGCTGCCTGTGCCACCAGCACTGTCTTTGATGTGGTACAGCGGTTGCACTCGATTTCTCCAGAGGCTCCAAATTTTATCCTTGGGGATTTTAACCATGTGTCTTTAAAGAAGACACTTAAAAACTTTTATCAGTACGTGTCTTGCCCAACCAGGCGGGAAAAGACATTGGACCTGTATTACGGATCTATTGAGGGGGCCTATAAATCTCTTCCCCTTCCTCCTTTAGGCTCCTCAGATCACAACTGTGTACATTTGCTGCCCACATATGAAACTGCTCTCAAAAGAGAGAAGACGAAGACCAGGGACATTAAGGTCTGGACAGAAGATTCAGTGCTCTGCCTCCAGGAATGTTTTAACTGTACGGACTGGGAGGTGTTCACACTGTCCTGCAGGGATGATTTAGACTCTTTGGTGGACGTCACATGCTCTTACATGGCTTTTTGCGGGGAAATGATCGTTCCACGTAAAAGTGTCAAAATATATCCTAACAACAAGCTATGGGTTACTAAATCAGTTCAATCCTGCTTACAGAGGAAAGCACTTGCCTTTAAGCAGGGGGTTGTTTCTGAGCTGCAGTTATCCACAAAAGAGCTGAAGTCTGAAATTTTAACCTTCTGAGTGTGTATGTTGCCAAATTGTGACATACCCCCTAGTGGTCAAGAGTGGTAAATATTTTTTTGTCAATATAATAGTTCAGATTTCCAAGGCTATAACTTGAAAGTGGTAAGAGATATTGGCTTACTGCCAATTAGAAAGATGTAAAATACAGTATGATCCAAAGTTTCAGATAGGAATAAATTTATGCATCTAGTTTGCACAATGTCACGGCACCTCTTTCAATTCCATTACTCAGTCAAAGCTGGACTTTGGATGTATTTACACAAAAAATGGTTCAGTCTTTTGACACTGTTTTTTGTACAGAGGTACCTCATCATCTTATCTTCAAAGTATATGAACAAGAAATCAGTACATTTAAAAAAAAAAAAATCTCACTTACTTTTGACAAAGAGTGAGAAGGCAGGTGCAGTGCCGCACTCTGCCACTAGGGGCACACAAATGCTCACCCTCAAAGGGTTAAGCACAAAACTGAATTATAAATCAGAATTGGAAAGCAAGATGGCAGCAAAGAAGCTTGGTTCAGCCTGGGCTAGTATGAAAACTATTGCAGGCCTTCAGAGCACAGAGTGCAGTAATCGTGTGTTTTTAGATGGTTTTAATTCAGATACAGAGCTGGCTAATGCTCTTAATTGTTTTTAATGGTCATTTTGATTTCTTTGATTTTTGCACAGAAACCCAAGATTTGAAACAGAAACTCAAACACAATAAGCACTTTAATATTGAGGTGCAGGATGTTAAAAGGGCATTCTGTGCTATTAAGTGAACAAAAGTCAGGGCCCTGATAATATATGTGGGCACTTCGTAAAGTCCTGTGCACATGAATTGAGTCCTGTGTTTCACTACATTTTTAATAAGTCCTCACAGACACAACATGTGCCTAAGGTCTGCAAAGATGCTGTGGTTTTCCCTGTTCCAAAATCCAGCTCTCCTAAAACGGTAAATGATTTTAGACCAGTTGCCTTGACTTTAATTTTAATGAAAATTTTTGAAAAACTGGTCAGATTTGAGGTCCTAAAGCAGACTGAGCATGCATTGGATCCTTTGCAGTTTGCCTACAGGCCTCACAGAGGAGTGGAGGATGCCATTGTCACTCTGTTTAACATGCTTTTTAAACATCTGGATTTTAATGGGACACATGCCAGGCTTTTATTTGTGGACTTTTCTTCTGCCTTTAATACAATCCAACCTCACGTTTTAGTTGAAAGGCTACTGCAATAATTTGATTTGAGTAATAATCTGGTGGGTTGGATTCTGGATTTTTTAACGAACAGGACATAGAGAGTAAGGGTCAGCGGTACATTGTCTGACCAAAAGTGTTCTTCTACTGGCTCTCTTCAGGGGTGTGTGTTGTCACCACTACTCTTCATCCTGTACACAAACATGTGTCAGAGCAGACATGACAACAGACACATTATAAAGTATGCTGATGATTCAGTTATTGTCAGTCTCCTTCAGGATGGTGAGAGCAGTCACGGCCCAGTAGTTGATGATTTTGTTCACTGGTGTGAGGATTCCTACCTGCAGCTGAATAGGACAAAAACTAAAGACATGATTATTGACTTTAGGAAGAAAACTCCCAGGCACAAAGTTACTGTACTAAAAGGCCAGATCACTGAATGTGTGCAATCCTACAAATATCTTGGGACGATTATTGATAGTAATTTAAACTTTGAAGAGAACTGTGAAAGGGTGTGCCAAAAGGGTCAGCAACATTTTAATGAAACTCGCACACTTTCAAACTGACCGAACCATAATGAGAATGTTTTATCAGGCTTTTATTGAATCTGTTTTTGTTACAACTCACTCTGGGCCGTCATCTGCCTCAGCTGTGCGCCCACCTGGGAATAATCAGCCCCGGGCTATATAGTCCGTCCTGTCTGGAGCTTCAGCACGGAGCCATCTGCTATGCAACGCTCATCGTCCTGCGCACGACTGATTCCTCTCAGCCCCGCGCATCTCTGCTGGACTCTCCGTTGGCACGTAAGCTCACATTGTCCACTTATCTTTTCCCAGGCTCTCCCCTGTGCACAGGTGGATCCCTAAGGCGGCGGTTCTCTCTCTCGCAGCGGTGGAATCGCCCTTCTCTCCACGCCGCACTCCACAGCGCTTCACTGGGTGCGCTCGCCAGACGCTGTCTCCCTGGCAGGAAGCCAAGGCCAAGCCAACATCGCCTGTAGAACAACAACAAGTAAGCCTGCTTATTCTCCTGTCATTATAACACGGCTGAAGTCTAACATCTGTGTTTAGCTCTGTCTCTGAGGTTGCCAGGCTGTACGGCACTCTGTGTCACCCCCAGCTGCAGCTCGTTCACCCACAACACATTAACATATCGCACACACGCATCCACGCACCTGCTGGTATTCAATAAAGATTATTGTATTGAACTTGAGCCTGTGTGTGCGTGTTCCCTGGGTCTAACATTATGACAGTACGGCTCCATCAGAATGACCCAGCGAACAGCGGGCTTATACACTGCTTTAACATCTTGGAGGCTCGAGTCAATCAGTTGGCTTACCAGCAGCAGGTAATTCTTAACCAGCTAGGTCAGATAAATAACCGGTTGGATCGCCTGGAAGGACAGCAGGCGTTCCCTCTGGCCCAGAGCAGCAGGCCAGCTTCCGTTAGCTCACCACCTAGCCAGGCTAGCCCGGGCATGTTCACGCTTCTCACACCGATCCCCACGCACACGCCCACGCGTTTCAGTGGGAAGCTCGGGGAGGCGCGGGGTTTCATCCTCCAGTGTGAGACGGTGTTTGAGCGCGTTCCCGGGGACTTCCCTTCCAATCATAGCCGAATCGGTTACGTGGCTAATCTCTTGGAGGGGCGAGCGTTAGCATGGGCTTACGCCATAATGGCGAAGCCCAGCTACGCTAACCTTTCTTACGCCCAGTTCGTCCAAGATTTCGATGAAGTGTTTGACCATTTGGATCGTGACAGTGTGCTAACCACCCGTTTACTTAACCTTCGCCAGGGTAGTCGGTCTTTGGCCGATTACGCTGTCGACTTCCGGGTGGTGGCGGCGGAAGCTGGGTGAGAGGATGCTGTGCTCTGCAGCACCTGCACCCATAGCCTGAGCCCTAGTTTGCGGGATGAGCTGGCTTGCCTAGATAAACCTGAGCGGCTCACCGAGCTCATTTCTCTGGCCATTAGGTAATAGGTTGAGGGAGCGAGCGGCCGAACAGATGTCCTCCGGCTGTCCGGGTAAATCGCTTCGCCGCTCCTCCCAATCACCCTCGTTGGCTTTGCCAGCGCTGGAGGGCCCGGATGAGCCTGAGGCCATGGTTGTAGGAAGAACTAAGATCCCACAGGCAGAGAGACAGTGCTGTAGGGACTTAGAACTCTGCATGTATTGCGGTGATGACCAGCACAACATTGAGTCCTGCCCAGTTCGGCCAAAAGGGGGGGGTCCGCAAGTCACTATAGGGGGCCTCGCGGACTCATCCCGGTCTAATGCCCTATCTAAATGTCTCCTGCCTATTAGGTTTTGTTATAACCGCATGGAGCTCCTCACTCACGCACTGGTGGACTCGGGAGCTGAACAGAGCTTTATTTCTGAGGAACTGGCGACCCGATTGAGGCTACCCTGCCAAGCTCTGCCAACACCCCTTAATCTCATCACCCTGTCGAAGGCTCCCCTAGGAAGGGTGACCCACCGTACTGCCCCGGTTTCAGCCATCATTTCTGGGAACCATCGTGAGGACCTCCAGCTCTTTGTTCTCTCCACCTCGGCTGCCCCGGTCATCCTGGGTTATCCCTGGCTGCGTTTACATAACCCCACCTTTGACTGGCAGACTGGCAGCGTTCTCGCCTGGAGCTCGTTCTGCCTTAGTGCATGTCTCCAATCAGCAGCCTGTTCTCCAGCGGTCCCCCTCTCCTCCCCCGTCCTTCCACCCCCCAACTTGTCCAGGATGCCTGTTGAGTTCCATGATCTGGGAGCGGTGTTCAGCAAGGCCCAGGCGCTGTCTTTTCCCTCCCACTGCCCATACGACTGTGCCATTAGCCTCCGCCCGGGTGCTCCCCTCCCGTCAAGCCGCTTGTACAGCTTATCTGCTTCAGAGCAGGAGGCTATGGAAACTTACATCAAGGAGTCGCTCAGCTCGGGCATCATTCGGCCATCGTCATCTCCAGTGGGGGTGGGCTTCTTCTTCGTGGGGAAGAAAGATGGCTCGCTTCGTCCCTGCATCGACTTCCGGGCCTTGAACGATATTACCATCAAAGACAAGTATACGTTACCTCTGATGGACTCCACCTTCGACTCCCTCCAGGGGACTTCCTGGTTCACGAAATTGGACCTCTGCAGCGCTTACCATCTCGTGCAGATCCGGGAGGGCGACCAGTGGAAGACGGAATTCCAGACCCCCAGCGGCCACTTTGAGTATCTCGTCATGCCGTTTGGGCTTACCAGTGCTCCGGCCGTCCTCCAGCGGCTTATTAACGACGTCCTCCGGGATTTCCTGGGGTCCTTTGTGTTCGTCTACCTGGATGACATCCTGATCTTCTCCAAATCCCGGGAGGAGCATCAGGTTCACGTGAGGCGGGTCCTTCAATGGCTACTTGAGAACAAGCTCTTCGTGAAAGCTGAGAAGTGTGAGTTCTAAACAGAGAAGACCTCGTTCCTGGGCTTTATTATCTCACACAACCAGATCATTCTGAATCCGGAGAAGGTGAGGACGGTGGTGGATTGACCCCCCCCCCCCCCCCCCCCCCCGTCATCAAGGAAACAGTTGCAACAATTTTTGGGGTTTGCCAACTTCTACCGTCGGTTTGTGCCCAGGTACAGCTCGAATGCCGCCCCCCTGACCCGCCTCACCTCCCCCAAGGTGGTGTTCTGGTGGACGGAGGAGGCTGCATCAGCGTTTTCAATCCTGAAGACGGAATTCTCTTCCTCCCGGGTCTTGACGCAGGTGGACCCCACGCTGCAGTGCTTGGTCGAGGTGGATGCCTCAGACTCAGGGGTGGGGGCAGTCCTTTCTCAGCGCTCCCCGGTGGACGGGGTTATCCGCCCTTGTGCCTTTTTGTCTTAGCGTTTCTCACCAGCCGAGAGGAAGTACGACATCAGCGACAGAGAACTCCTGGCGGTTAAGCTCGCGCTGGAGGAGTGGCGGCACTGGCTGGAGGGGGCCGCGCTACCCTTTGTGGTTTGGACAGACCATAAAAACCTGGAGTACCTGAGGACGGCTAAGTGCTTGAACGCTCGCCAGGCGTGGTGGTCCCTTTTCTTTGGGTGCTTCCGGTTCACCATCACCTATCGCCCGGGGTCAAAGAACGCGAAGCCAGATGCCCTGTCCAGGTCGTTCGCCTCGGAGACCACCGAGAAGCAGGAGCACACCATCCTCCCGGCCTCGTGTGTCGTGGGCGCCCTGTCCTGGACGATCAGGGATAAGGTCCTGAGGGCTCAGGAAGCCGAACCGGACCCGGGCGGGCGGGGGTCCCACCGGGAGACTGTTTGTACCATCAGCCGGTCGGGGCGACGTGATCCACTGAGCCCACACCTCCAAATTCACTTGCCACCCTGGGATTTCCTGGATAGTGGACCTGCTCCAGAGATCCTTCTGGTGGCCGGGGCTCCGTCAGGATGTCACTGGATGCCCCCAGTGTGCCGCCGGGAAGACATCGACATCGCCACCGGCGGGCCTTCTCCATCCCTTGCCTGTCCCGGCTCTGGACTTTGTGACCGGTCTCCCGGTATCTAACTCCTTCAACACTGTGCTGACCGTCGTTGACCACTTTTCCAAGGCTGCTCACTTCATCCCCCTACGTGGGCTTCCAACAGCGCGGGAGACGGCGGATCTTCTGGTGCAGCACGTCGTCCGTCTGCATGGAATCACTGCGGACATTGTCTCTGACCGGGGTCCGCAGTTCATGTCCAGTGTGTGGAGGTGCTTTTGCAATGCTTTGGGGGCTACGGTAAGTCTGTCCTCTGGTCATCACCCCCAGAGTAACGGGCAGTGCGAGCAAGCTAATCAGGAGCTGGAGGCCGCTCTGCACTGCGTCATTGCCTTCAGTCCATCATCGTGGAGTGGCCATCTGCCTTGGATTGAGTATGCGCACAACCTAACTGTCTCTGCCGCCACCGGCATGTCTCCTTTCAGGGCCTCACTGTGTTATGAACCCCGCTGTTCCCCGAAGAGGAGGGTGAGGTGGCCGTACCCTCAGTCCATGCTCACCTGAGGCGCTGTCATCAGCTGTGGGCTGCTACACACCAGGCCCTTTTACGCACTGCGGAGCGCAACACCAGGGCAGCAAACTGGAGCAAGAAACCGGCTCCACAGTATCAGGTGGGTCAGCAGGTATGGTTGTCCACTCAGCATATCAACCTGAAGGCTGAAAAGAGGAAGCTGGCCAAACGCTTTATCGGGCCCTTCCCTATTGTCAAGGTGGTGAATCCGATGGCTGTGCATCTGGCTCTCCCTCCTTCTCTCCGTGTTTGTCCGACGTTTCACGTCTCCCAGGTCAAACCCGTGATCTCCAACCCGCTCTGCCCTCCACCTCGAGCCCCGCCTCCACCCATGTTGATCGACGGTGACCCGGCTTGGACGGTGAATTCCATCCTGGACGTCCACCGCCGGTGCCGCGGCTTGCAGTACTTGATGGATTGGGAGGGGTATGGCCCCGAGTGGGGATCCTGGGTGCGCCAGTCGTTCGTGTTGGACAAACGCCTCATCGAGGACTTTCACCGGGCACACCCAGGTAAGCCTGCACCAGGAGGCGCTGCTCGTGGGGGGGAGTACTGTTACAACTCACTCTGGGCCGTCATCTGTCTCAGCTGTGCACGCACCTGGGAATAATCAACCCCGGGCTGTATAGCCCGTCCTGTCTGGAGCTTCAGCACAGAGCCGTCTGCTATGCAACGCTCATCGTCCTGCGCACGACTGATTCCTCTCAGCCCCGCGCATCTCTGCTGGACTCTCTGTTGGCACGTAAGCTCACATTATCCACTTACCTTTTCCCAGGCTCTCCCCTGTGCACAGGTGGATCCCTAAGGTGGCGGTTCTCTCTCTCGCAGCGGCGGAATCGCCCTTCTCTCCACGCCATGATCCACAGCCCTTCACCGGGTGCGCTCGCCAGATGCTGTCTCCCTGGCAGGAAGCCAAGGCCAAGCCAACATCGCCTGTAGAACAACAACAAGTAAGCCTGCTTATTCTCCGGTCATTATAACATGGCTGAAGTCTAACATCTGTGTTTAGCTCTGTCTCTGAGGTTGCCAGGCTGTACGGAGCTCTGTGTCACCCCCGGCTGCAGCTTGTTCACCCACAACACATTAACATATCGCACACACGCATCCACGCACCTGCTGGTATTCAATAAAGATTATTGTATTGAACTTGAGCCTGTGTGTGCGTGTTCCCTGGGTCTAACATTATGACAGTTTTATCCTTTTCTTTAGTATCATGGTTTGGTCAGATAAAACTGAAACAGAGGAAATCCTTAGACCAAGTAGTAGATGGTCCAGTCGTTTGCTTGGTGAGTCACAGCTGAGCCCGACATCCCTGTACACCAGACAGGTACAGAGGATTGCTACCTCCATCTTAAATGATGAATCCCACCCGTTGCACTGCCATTTTCAGCTTTTTCCCTCCAGATGGAGGTTTGTTGTCCCAAAATGTAAAACCCAGTGCTACAAAAACTGCTTTGTTCCTGCTGCTGTCAAAGAGTTGAACAAGATTTAGCAATATATTGCACATAATTTATTTTTCAGTTTATGAATTTTATTTTATATTTACTTATTTTTGTAGGTTTTTTATTTGAGTTTTAAATCTTTTATTGGGTTTTAGACTTTTATTGAGTTTTTAATCTCTGACCTAGTATTTAACTTTTGTAATATGACCCTTCTCTCTTATCTCTTTGTTTTTGTCTCTTATCTCTTTGTCGTATGTCCTGATTGGTGAGCCTTGAGTACTTTTATTGTGTTTATAGTCAGCTTCATGTGTGTCTGTGTTTGTGTTCATGTTGAATGTAATTGTGGTTTGTAAATATGTGTCTAAAAGGATGTTACCTGACCGCAAAACAAATCTGACAAACAAAAACGGGTACAAATAAAGTAACCTGAACCTGAACCTGAACCTGGAGCATTGCCCTTAATTCACCCCCTAATTTAAAAAAAAAAAAAGAGCCATTTTTGCTTCTTTCTCTAAAATGTTTTTTTGAAAGCAAACAACTGTAATTTTGTTATAAAAACTTATCTTGCTCAGTGCAACCCCTTCCTCATGACAACACATGACATATGTTACTTTTTAAAGCTACTAATCGGCACAAATATTAAAATAAGGTATTTCCACTCAAAATGTGAAGAGAATTCAGGCAACCAGACAACCAAGAAACCTGAATATACAATGCATTATTTAACAGAAATGAATGATTAAATTTATTTCAAACACAGTGGGGAAAATAAGTATTGAATATGTCAACCTTTTTCTCATTAAACATATAGTATCTCACAAAAGTGATTACACCCCGTCATGTTTTTGTAAATATTTTATTATATGTTTTCATGGGACAACAGTGAAGATATGACACTTTGATACAATGTAAAGTAGTCAGTGTACAGCTTGTATAACAGTGTAAATTTGCTGTCTCCTCAAAATAATTCAACACACAACCATTAATGTCTAAACTGCTGGCAACAAAAGTGAGTACACCCCTAGTGAAAATGTCCAAATTGTGCCCAATTAGCCATTTTCGATCCCAGCCCCCGACCAACAGTGATCTGTGTGGAATTTGCATGTTCTCCCCATGTCTGCATGGGTTTACTCTGGGATTTCTCCGGTTTCCTCCCACATGCCAAAAATATGCAAGTTAGGTCAATTGGCATCAAACTGGGGATTCTAAATTGTCCTTAGGTGTGACTGTGAGAGTGAATGGTTGTCTGTCTCTCTGTGTTGGCCCTGCAATGGACTGGCAATCTGTTCAGGGTGTACCCTGCCTCTCACCCAAAGATGCTGGGATAGGCTCCAGCCACCACCCCCCCACGACCCAAAAAGGATTAACTGGAAGAAGATGGATGGATGGATGGATGGATAACCATTTTCCATCCCCGGTGTCATATGACTCGTTAGTGTTTCAAGGTCTCGGGTGTAAATGGGGAGCAGGTGTGTTAAATTTGGTGTTATCGCTCTCACACACTTTCATACTGGTCACTGGAAGCTCAACATAGCACGTCATGGCAAAGAACTCTCTGAGGGTCTGAAAAAAAGAATTGTTGCTCTACATAAAAATGTCCTAGGCTATAAGAAGATTGCCAACACTCTGAAACTGAGCTGCAGCACGGTGGCCAAGACCATGCAGCAGTTTAACAGGACAGGTTCCACTCAGAACAGGCCTCGCCATGGTCGACCAAAGTTGAGTGCACATGCTCAGTGTCATATCCAGAGGTTGTCTTTTGAAAATAGACATATGAGTGCTGCCAGCATTGCTGCAGAGGTTGAAGGGGTGGGGGTTCAGCCTGTCAGTACTCATACCATATGCCGCACACTGCATCAAATTGGTCTGCATAGCTGTGGTCCAAAAAGGAAGCCCCTTTTAAAGATGATGCACAAGAAAGCCCACAAGCAGCTTGCTGAAGACAAGCAGACTAAGGGAATGGATTACTGGAGCCATGTCCTGTGGTCTGATGAGACCAAGATAAACTTATTTGATTCAGATTGTGTCAAGCATGTGTGACGGCAACCAGGTGAGGAGTACAAAGACAAGTGTGTCTTGCCTACAGTCAAGCATGGGGGTGGGAGTGTCATGGTTTGGGGCTGCATCAGTGCTGCCGGCACTGGGGAGCTACAGTTCATTGAGGGAACCATGAATGTCGACATGTACTGTGACATACTGAAGCAGAGCATGATACCCTCCCTTCGGAACCTGGACCACAGGGCAGCATTCCAACATGATAACAATCCCAAACACAATGACTGGCGAATGGTCCAGTCAGTCATCTGACCTGAATCCATATGAAAATCTATGGAGCATACTGCAGACCAGAGTTCACAGAAGACACCCGTGAAACCTCTAAGATTTGATGACAGTTTTTATGGAAGAATGGGCTAAAATCACTCCTGAGCAATACCTGTTCCTAGTGTCTCCATACAGGAGGTATCTGGAAGCTGTTTTTACCAACAAAGGCTTTTCTACTTAATATTAAATGAATTTTACCAAGTGTGTTCAATACTTATTCCCTGTTTCATTCCACTTAATTAAATATGACTTGTTTTATGAACACAGTTGCCTTGATTTCTCTGTATGTACAGTATGGATTACTTGGGTTGTTAGTGATATCTGGTGAAAACCTCAGTGGCAATGGCTCCATCAGAAATACAATATGTTTAATGAGAAAAATGTTGACATGTCCAATACCTATTTTCCCCACTGTATAGTCAGTAAACCCTTGAGTAAAAAAACTGCAAAAACAACCAAGTCACAACAGTAGTAATGCTACTGTCAAAGAATTTAATCGCACGGTGTATTTGAAACCCCTTCATGGATCACCACCTTATCTTGGTGGAGGGGTTTCAGTGCCTGAATGACTCCAGGAGCTATGTTGTCAGGTCCAACTTGCCCCTGGTGGGGTCTCTAAAGGCAAACAGGTCTGGGTGAAGGGCCAGACAAAGAGCAGTCCAGTGGATCCCATGAAGAAGGTGACATCAAAGGCACACTGTATCCAAAGGAGGCACATGGGTCTACCCTCTAGTGGGTTCACCACCTGCAGGAGGGATCATTGAGATTATGGTGCTATGTGAACTGGCCAATGGTCTGGGCTGCTCTGCCTGGACTGATGCCCCCGTGACCCGGATCCCGGTGGAAGATGGATGGATGGATGGTATATTTGAAATGATAACTTCACCAAGTCCTAGCTTCTATAGTGGTATGTTTTGGATTTTTTTTTTGTTTGTTTTTTTTTCCCCAGTCAAAGGGAAATAATACATTTTGGGCTTTTTTATGACAATCTAATTAACAGTCTGTCACAAACCCCTGTGCGCCATTGCACGGCGCTGAGGGAGAGAATGAAAAACCCAGTCGCAGGAGTAGAGAGTGCAGTGTTTAATGAAGTTCACCAATGTAACAAATCCAACTATCACCAAATACAGTTCAGTCAACCACACAGTATATGGAGAGGTGTAATGACAGAGTTGGCCACCAAGGATACAGGGCACCTGCCGAATGCTCAACAGTCTGTTGAATATAGAGCCTGGTGATACAGGGCTGCGTTATGCACGAAACAGGAAAGGCAAGCAGCCTAATGCTGCAGGCCTGCTAGCACAGGAGAAAAGGCTAAGAAACACTTACAGTTCTGGAGCTAATTCGGGGCGAGCCGTGCAGTTAGTAGGCAGAGGCAGAGAAGCAGACCAGCTGAAACACCAAGGAATGGATTGTCTTAAAATGTCCGGCTCAGTAGAACACAGGGAGTGAATAACATACGCGGAGGAACATGCTGCAACGTATGAAGGGGAATGTCCCGACAATCTCCTTCCTCAGCAGTGGCAAACAAATAGTCCAAAAGCTAACGAGGAAAGAGATTGCTGGTGTGTGAATGCATGGGCAAAACTGATTGGGAACAAGTGTGTGAGAGTGCATGTGAATGGAGCGTGCACATGTGTGTGTGTGTGTGTGTGTGTGTGTGAGAGAGAGAGAGAGAGAGAGAGAGAGAGAGGGCGTGCCAGAGCTGTCAGAGGGAAAACTAGGACTAATCATAACAATGAGTCAGAACCGGGTTTGGCCTCCAAACCTGGATTCACGACACAGTCTAGGGCGCATACTGCATTTATGGTTGTGTCTTTGTCTATTTTATTATTACACCAGCACAAAAATTAAATATGTACCAGACAGAAAGCACAATGGGGCTGTCCTAATGCTCTTAATTTGTCAAATGTGTGTTTTGGGACTAACAAGCAATGACCCAATCATTCCTTTCTTCTCCTTGCCTTTTATAGACGGGGTGTACTATCTGAGGCATAATACTAATATGACGGCTTTTAAATGTGAGGACAAATACATTTTGCACTGGAGGCCCTGCATGCACATTTAGAAAGCGGAAATTCACACCACTGGCCTGAAATACTACGATCCCCAAACAGTGCGTACTATCTGCACAAAATGGAAAATTGTTGTCTTCTTAGTGAGTGTTTTATTGGTGATTTGCTGATGAAAAATTGCATCTGTGATCACTGGTGCAAACTTGTGGAGGATGGATTTTTTTGTGTCTTGGCTTTCTGGCTTCAGAATTCAAAAACTGACTTGCAGACACAAGAAGAAATTTGATCCAGGGGGATTAATGGTGTTATTGGAACTGGCAAATAATCAGCATAATGAATGAAAACAATGTTTCTCTCCTGCAAACACCAAGCACAGACATATAAATCCTTCTACACTGTGTACTGGGGATCCAGGTTCATTCTTTGTGACTCACAGTGGAGCATATCGGAGATTTACTTGCTAATTGTAAAACAGGCTTTAAATAATTAAGCAATATTGCTCAAGAGGGAGTGTGGCATCAATGAATGTAGTAACTGCAGGTGATTAAATATTGTCCAGTCGAAAAGTCAGTGTTTATAATGCATACCAGTCACCTTTTAAGTAAGTTTGTGATTCCCGTGAGATCGCATAGGTGGCTAGATAGCATGGTAGCGATTTGGCTTTGGCACACTTCACTTACTTTTTCTTGGCATTTTCAGATGAAATAAAGAGTCCATCATCACAAAGGTATGGTGGTTTGCAGTTCAAGACAATAAATCCAACTCTAGTTTGCCTGCTGTTTTTTTTTGTTTTTGTTTTTTTTTTTAACAGACATGAAATACAGTATATTGCGGATGTTTACAAGGGTAGGACTTACAGGTCACGGAAGTGATTTCTTTTCAAACAGCATCTCACTGTGGAAATTAAGGTATCCAATACAGTGTTACAATTCTCATCTATAAGAAGCCATTGATAGAGTTGACAGACTTGACAGTAAATGATGGTTAGTAATTAACAGTTAGTAGAGCACCTTTGAAGCAGAATGATACATATGCAGTGAAATGTCAGAGTGCAATTATCAGGGAATATAATAACTGCTGGGATTTCTATTGTCCAAACTGCTTGATTAGAAATTAACTGTTGTTTAACCCAGTGTAATTTATTGTGTTAACAAAATAAAATTTACATCAACCAAGATTTCGTGGAGGAACAAATAAATCACTCTGCAGACTTTAAAAGTGAAATTATTAACACACTGTGTAGGGTCACAAATTCATTCTGTTCCCTTTAATGTTAAATTGTTGCAGTTGACTAAAAAACTACTATTGGAATATCCATGGATGAGATCAAATAAACCCTGCTTCTATTACCATATGATTTTGAACAATCCTGTTGAAGAATAACAGTGAATGAAAAGAGAAATAAAAAGAGAAATGACATTAAATTAGATAATGATGGATGTATAACTAGCATTGCACGGTCTGGTGTGCAGTGTGTGCAGATCTCAGCAGGCAGACTCTACTTGGGCCGGGGGTGTTTTTCATGGTCATGCAGGTCAGCAGTCTGTGGTGATGAATAAATGAATGCTTAATGTGTGTACTTATCCTTTAAGTTCACAATCAGATAATGGAATACAATAGATTTTTTTTTTTAAATCAGTCCTTCACAATAAAAGACATTAAGAAATTCTAGTCCATGTGTAGGAACAGTTGTACGTGCATGAACATGTCTTTCAAACACACTCCTTAACAGCCACTTGCTTTTGACCTGCTTTTTGTTGATCAAAGGTGAATTGACAGAGACAGAGAAGTAATACCAAGATGAGATAAGATAAGCCTTTATTAGTCCCACAATGGGGAAATTCCAGGATTGCAACAGCACCAACATGCCAAGCTTTACGCTTAGCTTCACCCACCTCAAATGAGTCCCCTCCTAGAGCGCAGACAGCATGCACAGTCAGTCGCTGTTTAAGTGGTAGGGGTGCACAGTGGAGAAACGGACACTGTGCAGAACGAAACTCAAGACTCCACTGGTGCAATACATAATGCGTGATGCAAATGTTCACTTTACATCATCATAAGAGGGCCCTTTGTATCCTTGAGCAAATGGTATAAACATTCACTATGGGAATTGGCTACACATTGCTGCTATTAATGCAGGTTGGACCCTCCTTTGCTTTCAGAACTAGTACTAGTAAGGTGTACCTAATAAACTGTCAAATTAGTAAATCTTTTCATGACCTTTCAAAAAACAGCCACATATTTACTACAAAATATAAATATGTGCTGTAAACAGAAAAGGTCAATTTTATAGCTTGAACATTGCTATGAAGATACTGTGTTATATAATGATAACAAACAATATAGAATCTTCACTCTAACTGTGTGCACACTTTGGACTATACATCAAAACACAAAGTTATTTTAGAGTAGGGGAGAATTAGCATATACAAAGACTGTTTTTAATGCATAAAAAGTGCTGATGCATAACACTGGTCAACACCAAATTTAGTGTCAGCTAAGTTTTTTTTTAGCTGATTTAGGACAATTTTAATGTGCTGAATCCAAAAATCACATTGGTTTTGTTCAATCAGGTCAACTTTTTGAACTATGGCCACATGTTTTTTTTAAGTTTTTGTTTACATGTACGGGTATTTTCACTTTATATGATGCAAAATTCTTTTTTATTTTTGAAATTTTCTGAATTTTGAACAATGATGACGTGACATTCAATTTACATGTACTTACCTTTATCAGTGTCTACTATTGAATTTACAGCACAACTGTACAACTGCTGTACAACTGCTTACAACTTAGCATAAAAAACCTGACCTGACTGAAAAAAGCGGATGTCATTTTCGGATTCAGTGGTGCAAAATTGTCTTAAAATCAGCTGAAAAAACATAGACAACTTACAAAAAAAATATTTACCTCCGCCAAGGAGGTTATGTTTTCATCAGCGTTGGTTTGTCTGTCTGTTTGTTTGTTAGCAAGATAACTCCAAAAGTTATGGACGGATTTTCATGAAATTTTCACAGATTGTCAGAAATGGGGTATCCTACAGATGATTAGATTTTGGTGGTGATCCAGATCACTGTCCACAAGAAAACCGCCATTACGCAAAATGCCATTTCCGTGAATAACTACTGAACCACTAATCCTATCGTTGTCAATCCAGTTGCTAGTCATATGTTTTCATGGTCAAGGAATCTGAAAACGTACACACAAACACTGTAAGGGGGGAACTGTGGCGCTTGGCGGAGGTCTGCACTCTCCAAGTGCTTTTCTAGTTTTGTTATGTTGTGTAATTTAAACTAATGTACATTTTAAATGTAATTATTTAAAATATATATATATAGACTCACATGCTGCCAATTTTAATCTTTTTTTTTTCTTTTGAGGTTTCTTTTGAGCTTTTGAGCTCGATGGGTTCATAAAGTAAAAAAGTACCTCATGGGATTTCATGAGTTCAGCATGCTGATGTTATCCAGCTGGATTTCTGCTAACTTGCCCTTCCACACTTTCTGGATTTACCTAATAGCTGCCTGCACCCAGAGGGCAGAAGCCACGGGGTAGATTTCCTGAGGCGCACATTCAGACTGCATGATCACTAACGCGCTGAAACAAGAGTAGTTTATACATTTAAATGAATGTGAAGACGTGCGTGTACTTCTCAAAAGAGTGTGATGCACTATGTTACCAAAACTGCTGAGTTAAATCAGAGCGATGGCAGATGAAGAGACCAAGGTGCAAGATAGATCTGGAGCTGCACAAAGAGAGAACTGGACAGAGATGGATGAAGTGTGCAAGAGGGATGTGCCTTTTGATCTGCCTTCACTTAATGTGTCTATCCATATCTACATTATATCACTTGGTCTATGTCGCTGGACTCACACCGTCTCCTGATGGAATTTAGGGAAAGGAGTGAGAGGATGAAGGAGAGAAAAGATCAAGTGAGCCGGCCGTGATTGCTGCGACCCTCTTCTCCAGCGGGATGTTTTCTGTCAGCACCACTTAACGCTCTGTCTCCAAAAGGCCGCCCACACGAGCACAACTTATACACACACAAGTAAAAATACAATAAATATGAGAGCGTGACGAAACCCAAAGCTGTTTGAGGCTGAACACAAGCTACTTGCAAAGAAGAAGATGGGGGATGGGGGGGGGGGATCCCAGGATCACCCATGAGCTGTTACTCTCCTCACCAAGTTAGAGAGATAAAGGGAGTAAGAGGGGGTGGAGGGGGAAGGAGAAAGAGGTGCGGCTGGAGAATGCTTTTGCGCGTTGTCAGCAGAAACATTGTTTTATAGATACAGTGTTTACAGTGGTCTAGCCAGTGTGTGTGTGTGTGTGTGTGTGTGTGTGTGTGTGTGCGCGCGCGCGCACTCGTGCACCTGCAACATGTGAGTGCGCTGGCTGTTTTGGATGTACTCGGCCTTACCTGTCCGGGGGGATGGATTAAACCCGTCAAAGACTTTCGCTTGTGCACGCCCGCGTAAGTCGCGGCCGCGTACGTCCTGGGACGTATTAGGAACATCTATGGACGTGTTGACTGTTTGTTTCAAGCCTGCCTGCGGGGTTTATGCATTCTGCATGAGGGCACTGTGCTTCATGTGTCAAACCCATTTGTTTGCCCAAATGCTCAGTGAAAAGTATAAACACTCAGTGGACCTTCTGTTTGTCTAGTGGTCACCCACGTGCACACTTGTTACAGACTTGGGCGTACGCACGTCGAGTGCCACACAAGCACGCAATCACATGCACGCACTTCCGACGCCCGACTTGACCCTCTTCAAAGTCAAGCTTCAGCTTAGACGTCCTCGCGTGGATGTAGTTTTTTTTTTTTCAGATATTGAATCATGAGAAGGCTGTTTCTGCATTAGTGAGTCTCTGTGCTGTTCTTTGTTTTCAGTGTTTTCTTGAATCCCCCTTTCACTCGAATTTCAAAGTAATTAAGTTCACCTTTGATGTTCAAGCTCATATGTACAGTTTCAACTTTAAAAACAAAATCTAACTTCTAATAAGCCAAGTATGGCAGGAGAAAATTGACTTCTGGAGATAGTTGGGAAGCAATTTAAGACTGAAGATTGGCTGCTCTATTGAAAAACTCTGTATTAAATACATTGCTTTCAGAAACTCGGGTGTGAGCATACAGAGCATTTTGGAAATTTTGCGTCAAATCAAAATGTAGCCCTAATCATTATGTTGCATTTTTGCAACATTATACAGTCATACTTTTAAATCATGTCTCCATATTGAAAAGTTTGCTTTCTTGCCAGCTGTAATAGAGACACTTATTTAACCATTTTCCCAAATTCATCTTTTGCACAGTGGTGGCCTAATAGTTAAGGATGTGGACTGGTGACTGGAGGATTGCTAGTTCAATTTTTGGACCATCAGATAGGACAAATGACATAGCAGTGTTTACTCCACCCTCCTTAAGGCCTATACATACTCTGCAAGAACAGAGAAATTTGTTCTCTCTCCCAGGGCTGCAAGAACAAAATTATGTCATTTTGTTCTTGCAGCCCTGGTTTGGGAGTTCTTGCAGCTTGTTCTTGACACATCATCGTGGCAGAATGTTTTTTTCTTGTGTGGTGTCCAACAACTGTTGCATGACTGGTCAAAAATTTGAATTTCCCAGCAGTTCTGGACTTGAGTTTCTTGTTAAATATGAAATGTCCTGGCCAGAAAGAATTTTGTTCTTGTTCTTACCACTTCAAGGAAAAGAGAACATTTCTCTGTTCTTGTGGAGTATGTAAAGGCCTTTACCCCCACTGTGGTGCCTTTGAGCAGGGCCCTTAACCCCAACTGCTCCAGTGAAGCTGCTCAGTGGCCACAAGTCAGTCTGTGGTAGTACTGAGCAGCTTCCATGTGTGAATATGTAACTGGGTGAATGTGAACAAGGCATCGATGAAAAAGAGAAGTTGCCTCTCAATGGACCTCCCCTGTATAAATAAAGATTAAATAAAAATAAAAACAGTAAATGAAATGAAAGGAAAGAAGGGAACAGTCCAAGGTATTAGTAGACTTTCACTTGTAATTTGGACACCCCCCCTCAACTCTTGTATCTCATGAAGCAATGAATGCTGAAGATTATAAATGTTGCTCTTTTTGAGTTTTGTCAGGGGTCATAAATGGTTGCGTTCAAAATTTTTTCCCAGTGTATTTTTCCTAAAACAGTTACAAAATAGCTGTAAGCGGTAGTTGTTAATGCTAAAGTTAGTTTTGGTTCATTTAGTAGTCAACGCTACCAGCTGTTTAATAGCCTTTATGACAAAACTGTTGGAGACCTTAAAACTGTGCACAAACTGTTTTGCAACCTTTTACAAACCCTGACGAATCCCAAAAAGTGCAGCATTCATGACCGTTCCTCAGTATTTGCCGCTCCATGAGATATAGCTTGATTTTTGCCAACATTCATCAGAAAAGTTGGCAAATCAGAAAATCACCTCATTCATTGCCATTCACCACACCCATAAGGTGCACTCACATTAGGCATTCCTATCCCACCCAAGCATGTTTAACATTCCAGTTTGTTTGACATGTAAGAATGCTCTGTACCGTGCTCAAGTATGGTGCACTTTCAGGGCTTTTGCACATTTGGAAGAGATGGACATGATACTAGTGTTAACACACCATCAAGATCAGTCTTGAAAAACAAGTTCAACACTATAAGGGGTCAAGACCAAGTCAAGCCCAAGATGGACAGTACACACACAGTAGTCTTGTTTTCTGCCCGGCTTGATTTTGGTCTTGACTCAGTCTTGACCCCTTAAACTCATGGTCTTTCTATGCTTTGGTCTCAGTCTGGTCTTGACTACAATACTTGAAACAAATGCTCATACTTGGGCACAAGCATGGGGTTGGAACCTGAATATGATGTAGTGTGTAGTCAACGTGACTGCTCCTCTTGGCAATCATTTAACAACAACAGTGGGAAATTCTGGGTGTGTGAGAGGGTCATATCCATAGGTGGGTAGGATAGCTTGAAATTGTACTCAAGTAAAAGAAGCATTATCTCATGATATTAACCACTGAAGAACAAGCAAAAGTAGTCCACCCCAAAAATACTTGAGTAAGAGCAGTACCTATTAAAATTTTGTCTCAGTGATTATTAATAATCAGTGCATGTTTCAGCACTAAATGACATTTTTTGTTCTTTCTTGTTCAGTAATAAACGCAGATGGCTTTCTTAAGCATCTGTAGATATTGTCAAGCTTGCCGCTAATAGAAAATAATTTCAGAATATACCATAAAATCTTATTAAATCACAGTTCCTCATTTTGTGTTTGTACTTTGAATTGTTATATTTTTCTTGTTAAATTTTATGTTTGCGCTCTGCAGAAACAGATATGTGTGTTTATGTCCATAAGTAAGGGAGAGAAGGAGTTTCTATAAACATGGATGTAGTAGCTTGGACACACTACTGTATGGGTATGGTATTCTGTAATACTATCAGGACTATTGATTGATGACGCTACAACCCCAAATCACAAGAGGTTGGGAAAATATGGAAATGCAAATGAAACACATGAAGTGATTCTTGAATGATCTTCACTTTTATTTCTGTGTAGAAAAAAGGGCATTTCATGTTTTGCCAGGCCTACATCATTTGTCTATATACAGTCATGTGAAAAAATTAGGACACCCCATTAAATATTCAGTTCTTTATTAAGAAATGTTCACATATTGATGTCTAATCTTGTTTTTATTTCTCTGGAAAATAAGATTATTTAATTGCAGGTAAATAACAAAAATTAACCTTGCTTTACTCATCAAACAAAAATATGTATCAACAAAAATGTGTATTTTAACCCAGGAAAAACTTAGGACACCCTACCACCTAATAGCTAGTATTATCCCCTTTGGTTGAAATAATTTCAGTGAGACGCTTCTTGTAGCCACCTACCAGTTTCTGACATCGGTCTGAGGAAAGTTTGCCCAACTCCTCAACACAGAATTCTTTCTGCTGTGAGATGTTTGAGGGATTTCTTGCATGTACAGCCTGTTTCAAGTCACCCCACAGCATCTCAGTGGGATTAAGATCTGGGCTTTGACTCGGCTATTCCAGGACTCTCCATTTCTTAGTTTTTAGCCAGTCCTTGGTGGATTTACTAGTATGTTTAGGGTCATTGTCATGTTGCAGGGTCCAGTTCCGCTTCAGCTTAAATTTTTTTACAGATGGTCTCACGTGGTCCTCAAGCACCCTCTGATACATGGTAGAACTGATGATGGATTCTGTGATGGTGAGCTGGCCAGGTCCTGCTGCAGCAAAACATCCCCAAACCATGATGCTTCCACCTCCATGCTTCACAGTTGGTATGAGTTTCTTTGCCTGGAATGCTGTATTTGGTGTATGCCAAACATATCCTCTGTTCTGGTGTCCAAATAATTAAATTGTAGACTCATCTGTCCAAAGAACATTATTCCAGAAGTCCTGGTCTTTGTCTACATTCTCTCTGGCAAGCTTCAGTCTGGCCTACAGAGCAAAGGTTTCCACCTCGCACGCCTCCCATACAAGTTAAACTTGTGCAGTCTCCCCATGCAAATTAAACTTGTGAGGTCTCTTTCTGATTGTAGAGGCATTCACTTTCACATCAACAGTAGCAAGAGTCTGCTATAGGTCCTGTGATGACATTTTACGGGTTTTGGAGACTGTTTTTTTTTAGCATCTTGTTGTCTGCTCTCAGAGTGAACTTGCTTGGAAGGCCAGACCTGGACATGTTGGCAGTTGTTTTGAATGTCCTCCAGTCGTAGACTGTTTTCCAGACAGTGGAATGGCTGATTTCAGATTCTTTTGAGATCTTTTTACATCCCTTACCAGACTCATAAGCTGCTACAGTCTTCTTTCTGAAGGCCTCAGACAGCTCTTTCCATCTCACCATGGTGTTCACTCTCACTTTAACAGTCAGGAGCACTACCAAACTAAATGTCTGAGGTTTAAATAGGGCAAGCCTCCTTCAAAATGCTTAGTAACAATGTTCTAATCATGTCCACCTGAGGTGATACACCTTTGTGTGATTTTAGCCAAAAGCTAAAGTCTTTTCTTCAGTTTTAATCATTTAGTTATATTACTTGAATCTTCCAGTATTGTTCAAATTGATATTATGATATTGATTGATGTTGCCTTACAGCTATTCAATTCAATTCAATTCAATTCAACTTTATTTATATAGCGCCATTTCACAACAACAGTCATCTCATAGCACTATCAACTGTAGGGGGGAACCCCCACAGTTGCAGAAAGACCCCAGCAATCAGGTGATCCCCTGTGAGCAAGCACTTGGCGACGGTGGAGAGGAAAAACTCCCTTTTAACAGGAAGAAACCTCCAGCAGAACCAGGCTCAGGGAGGGGCAGTCATCTGCTGCGACTGGCTGGGGGGTGAGGGGACAGAGAAGATGAAAAGAACAGACATGTAGAGAGCAAACAGCACTATGGGGACTCAATCTATGGGAGAGAACAAACAAATGTTAATGACCAGCAAAAAAAAAAATATTTCATAGAGAGTGAGGAAAGGAGTGAGGCCCAGTGCATTACTGGAGGTCCCCCGGCTGACTAAACCTATTAGCAGCATAACTAAGGGAGGGTTCAGAAACACATGATCCCTCCCTAATTGTAGGCTATATCAAAAAGGTAGGTTTTAACCCTAATCTTAAAAACAGAGATCGAGTCTGACTCCCGAATCCAGATTGGCAGCTGATTCCACAGGAGAGGAGCTTGATAACTGAAGGCTCTGCCTCCCATTGTACTTTTGGAGATTCTAGGTATTACAAGTAGTCCTGCATTTTGGGAGCGTAGTGCTCTGTTAGGATAATACGGTAGTATCAGATCTTTTAAATAAAGAGGAGCCTGATTGTTTAGAGCTTTGTAAGTAAGAAGAAGGATTTTAAACTTAATTCTAAACTCTATGGGAAGCCAATGAAGGGAGGCCAGAACCGGAGAGATATGATCTCTCTTTCTAGTACCTGTTAAAACTCTTGCTGCAGCATTTTGGATCAGCTGAAGACTTTTTAAAGATGTTTTAGGACAACCTGATAATAAAGAATTACAATAATCTAATCTCGAGCTAACAAAAGCGTGGATCAGTTTCTCAGCATCACTCTGAGACAAGATGCTCCTAATCTTGGCAATATTACGCAAATGATAGAAGGCAGTCTTAGAAACAAATTTAATATGTGAATTGAAGGACAAATCCTGATCAAAAATAACTCCAAGGTTCCTCACAGAGCTATTAAGAGAAAGAGTAACTGCATCCAAACTGAAAGTTTGATTTGGAAAGGAATTTCTAAGGTTTTTTGGACCAACAAGAATGACTTCAGTCTTATCTGAATTTAATAGCAGGAAATTACAAGTCATCCAAGCTTTGATTTCCTTAAGACAGGCTTCTAACTTGGCTAATTGATTACTATCATCTGGCTTCATTGACAGGCATAATTGTGTGTCATCTGCATAACAATGAAAATGTATACAGTGCTTTCTAATAATGTTGCCTAAAGGAAGCATATATAAACTAAAAAGAGTAGGGCCTAGCACAGATCCCTGTGGAACTCCATGACTAAGCTTTGAGTTGAAAGAAAACTCATTATTTACATGAACAAACTGGAACCTATCAGATAAATAAGATCTAAACCACTGCAATGAAGTTCCATTAAGTCCAACATAGTGTTCTAATCTATCAAGTAGAATATTATGATCGATAGTATCAAAAGCTGCACTAAGGTCTAAAAGGACAAGTACAGAAACTAGTCCATTATCAGATGCAATGAGGAGGTCGTTAGTGACCTTCGCTAAGGCTGTTTCAGTACTATGATGGATTCTAAACCCAGATTGAAACTCTTCAAGTAAACCATTTCCCTGCAGGTGGTCGAATAATTGCGTAGCAACAACTCTTTCTAAGATTTTTGAAATGAAAGGGAGATTAGAGATTGGTCTATAGTTAGCTAAAGCTCCTGGATCTAGCGTTGGCTTTTTGAGTAAGGGTTTAATTACAGCTGTTTTAAAAGCCTGCGGTACATGGCCTAAAGTTAATGAAGAATTGATTATATGAAGAATAAAGCTACCAATAAGTGGGAAGACTTCTTTAAATAACCTAGTAGGAATAGGGTCTAAAAGACAAGTTGAAGGTTTGGATGAGGAAACTATTTTGTCTAACTCACAAAGGTCGATTGGAGTAAACTCATCAAGACAGACATCAAAAGAAGGAGTTGTAGTAGTTACAGTATTTAAGTTAACTGTGGGAAGAATCTGATTGATTTTATCTCTGATGGATGAAATTTTATTATTGAAAAAGTTCATAAAGTCCTGACTAGTAAGCTCTAAGGGAATGCTAGGATTGACAGAGTCCTGACTCTTTGTCAACCTGGCTACAATACTGAAAAGAAACCTGGGATTATTCTTGTTCTCTTCTATTAATGCAGAGTAATAACTTGTTCTAGCCTTTCTAAGAATTTTTTTATAAATTAAAAGATGATTTCTCCAAGCTAAATAGATTTCATCTAAATTAGTAGAGCGCCATTTTCTTTCTAATTGACGAGTCTTCTGTTTTAAGCTACGAGTTTCTGTGTTGAACCAAGGAGTTAGAAATCTCTGATTAGACTTTTTCTTTTTTAAGGGGGCCACCAAGTCTAGAGCCTGATGCAGAGAAGCTGAAACACTATCCACCATGTTATCAATTACAGAAGGAGCAAGCTGTCTATAGCTTATTTCCGTTGTGTTGACACATGGCATAGAGGAAACAATCTGCATAAATTTGGAAACAGCATCATCTGAGAGGCATCTACTGTAATAATATTTTTCTTTAGGAGCCAAATAGTCAGAAATGGTAAAATCAAAGGTTAACAGACAATGGTCTGACAGTACAGGGTTATGAGGAGACACTACAAGATTTTCTATTTCTATGCCATATGTCAGAACAAGGTCCAATGTATGGTGGAGGTAATGAGTAGAATTTCCTACTTTCTGAGAAAACCCAATCGAGTCTAATATTGAATTAAATGCCAAATTAAGGCAGACACTATCTACATCCACATGTATATTAAAGTCCCCTACTATAATTATTCTATCAGATTTCAGCACTAAATCAGCTAAGAAATCAGCAAATTCGGATAAAAATTCTGAGTAGGTTGATGGGGGACGATAAACTATGGCAAATAAAATTGGGTTTAACCTAAAATTGCTAAAGTGCCCAATACTGAGGACCAGGCCCTCAAAGGAATTATAACATGTTATAATTCTAGAAGGTTCCTGGTTCGAATCCCCATGCTGGCAGGGGTTGGAACCTTTCTGTATGGAGTTTGCATGTTCTCCCTGTGCTGCGTGGGTTTACTCCGGGGGCTCCGGTTTCCTCCCACAATCCAAAGACATGCATGTTAGGTTAATTGGCTGTTCTAAATTGTCCCTAGATATCTGTTTCCTATAGGCCCTTAGAATAGAGGGTTAGTACTAGTGAAAGCACTTTGAGTGGTCTTTGTGACTAGAAAAGGGCTATATAAGTGCAGGTTAGTTAGTTAGTTAGTTAGTTAGTTAGTTAGTTAGTTAGTATTAAATATTTATATGTCCAAATATGTTAAAAAACACACACAAGCTTTGATAGGGTGTCCTAATTTTTTCACATGACTGTATAGCCATTCATACATTTCTGGCCTGCAACACATTTCATTAAAGTATGCAATTTAGGCAATTTAGGATTGGTAATTAGGTAAAAATAAGATCAAAAATAAATTATGACAGGATGTCAAACAGGTGACGCGAGGAGGTGATTGTCATCATGACATCATACAAAAGTAGTCCCCAAGAAGGTCTTTGAGAAGATTAGCAAAGAATTTCAAGCTTTTCACCCAATGCATGAGAAAGATATTAACATGTTTAAAAGAATGGTTCTTCAAAGAAATAGTTGATGGGATTAGCATTATCCTCCATCTGAAATGCATAAAATATTTAAAACATTGGAGGAATAGGTAATTTCAGAAAGGACAAGAGTGAAAGCCTGAACTGAACATCCCTGATGTCCACTCATCAGCAAATGTGATTCATCAATAACTGATATAACCACATGAGCAAGAGATTACTTGGGCACGTGTTTGTCACACACTGTATTATTGACATTCACAAATGCCACTTAAAACTCTACTAGGCAAACACACACACACACACATTTTTAACTTTTTTTTTTAATTATCAATTTTTGTGCAGTTTAGACTAGAAATGAAAAAGCCCGTTCAACAAGCAATAAGTCCAAAAGCCAGGGTCTGCCATAGTATTTGGTTGTGTTAGTGCCCTTTGCAAAGATATTTTTTAAACTTCACTGAAGGCAGAATCAATGCAGAGAGAGAGAGAGAGATTTTAGAGGAGTGGATAGAAAACATCTTTTTTCTGATCAGATTCTGGAAGTTGGATTTTTATTTCTGTCAGCTGATGTTGCTGTCATTTTTTTGAATAGTATAATCATTTCTTATCCACCAATTGAACATACATGATTTATTTTACTGAAGGTTAAATGAGACCAGCTGATGTCAGGAAAAGGGATGATAAATCGGTGACTGGTTCCTGGGAGGAGTGCAGAGTAAATACTCACAATGATACTGATGGCTCAATGCCCTCATATTGTGTGACAATGGAGGGCATCAAGTCCAGAGTCTTGTTCCTGTGATGATGGCATACACATGTACACGAGTACATCACCATTATTTTTCAAAAAACCTGATACTTTGATTTAGACAATGAAACTGTTTAAAAATAATGAGAGTGGTGAAGTCCATTTTACTACCTTCACCTGCATGAACACAGTTAATGTGTTTTATTTATTTATCTATTTTTGCTTAGTGTATGTTGTCAGGTTGTATGCATCACAAAACAGAAGTTTATGCACATTTCAAAAAGGTTTTGTATGAGTGCACATTTTTTTTGGAATGGTGAGTTTAGTTAACCACTTGCGCTCCGTTGTTCCGCGGGCGGGCAAGTCTCTGCGTCCAAGGACGCACAAGGGCGCACTCCTGCGCCCTCGTGCACACTCGGACGCATAGTCCAGATTGTGGTGATGTAGGTGGTGATGGTGATGTAGTGGCGTTCAAGCGTCACTAAAAAAAAAACTGCAGACACAGCCGCGAACAGATTAGTTCATCTGATTGACCTCTCATTCGACTAATAAGAGCCTTGAATTGGGTTTCTGAAACCTTGAAGAGCCAATGAATGAAAACCTAGGAAGGAGGACCCGCCTACTGTGAATGCAGGAGCCAATTGAAGCACAGAAATTCAGGCTGGGTGAAGAGAGATTTATTGCTGCAGCAGATGAAAACAAAGGACGCTGGACGAATCTGCTACAGACCCAGGCTCACCCAGCAGCATGGAGAACACCCACAAGTGGGACCTGCACTCATTCCAGCAGAATAGACGCTTAGGATTCTCTTCCGTCATCATAGACTGACGGAGGCCGACGACAAAGGTCGTAAATCATTCACCAAAACCGCAATATTGGAATTATGTTTTGATCGGGATCCACGAGCGGAGCAGCGTCGCGTTCGTCTGACAATGGGGAAGAGAAGTTCGCCACGACTCTGCTGCTGTGAAGAGGTAAGGTTTTATAAGCTAAATTATTATTTCTCCCTGAAAACTGTAATCCAAAAATGACTTTTGACCGATAGGTAAATTACAACTGTACTGCGCACGAAGTACGAAGTGCGTGCGCCACGATAAACGGTTCATTTGGCGTGTTCGGACCGTGAACACCCCCCCCCACCCCACTGCAGAAGAGGAGCTTGGGGGGGGGCGTTCACGGTCCGAACGCCCCCCGGTCCGCGGGGGGAAGCATATGAGTCTATTCCTTCATGTAGCGATGGCCGTCTTCCCCCACACACTCACACACAGTAGCGAGGGGGGGGGGGGCACTGTGAAAACATGCAAGGAGTGTAATCCATCATGTAGCGAGGGCCGAACTCCGTCTTTTGTAGTGGGGGGGGGGGCAACCCCCCCCCCCACACACACACACAGACACAGCCCTGAGTGTGACCTTTCATTAGAGCCCAAAATGAAGATTCTACATTGAATTATTCAAAAGTTACAGATGTTTTTCCAAACTGTGCCATTTGGCACAATTTGGCACAGTTCCAAAACGCCTGGGAACAGCCTGAGAACAAAGCTGTGTAAAATATTCATTTTTTTGTGGTATTGTTACCAAATTTGGATCTCAGCTTGATAACACTTGGTTCTACATTTCTGTTGCATTTTCCAGCCGGATCGGACAGCTGTGTGTTATTTGCAAGCATTTGTATCCAAAAAAACACTGTGTCCAAATTTATTTTCTTCAAGTTCAGTATGTTTAGATGACTGTAACTCAGTGGCTGGAGCACGTAGAGAGATTATGTTTTTTTTGCCAAAAAATTCAAAGTGTTTTCTTTGAAATGAGACCAACCCCATGAAGATGCTGCAAAGGGTTGAATAACAGCTTTTGATTTACTTTGGGCACGTTATTTTTTGGCATTTTTAGGAAAATTGCCCGGAGTGCAAGGGGTTAAGAGTCACCTCTTCGTAGCAGGTCTGTTTAATTTTACAACCTTTATTACTTTGGTTAATTAAAGATTCTAAACTGACCTTAACAGTGAATGTGAGAGTGTGTAGTTGTGGGTGTATTCGTCTCTTTGTTGCCCCTGAGACTGATGCATTGACCCAGCCCTTTCTCACTCCGGGCACATACAGTAACATACAATACTGTTCTTCCAACATAATCATTGGTGTCACTATACATACACATACATATATACATACACTATACAAAAGGTACCATCTGGCTTTGTTTGTGATATACTGAGCTGTGGAATTAATAATTCACTCCAAAGGCATTATATAATAATGAGCATTGTTACTCCAAGGGTATGTCTAAACCAAACCCACAGTCTTTTCCCAGCACTAACCACGTAGGTTTATTGCCTAAAACTAATTAAGTGTTCATGTAGTGCCTAAACCTAACCTGTGAGTGGAAGAAAAATTGTAACTGACAAAAGAAGCAACATGGGATTTGAACTCTCATTTCCAGCAGGGCACACTGCTAATTTTCACAACCACCTTCTCACATGGGGACATTGTGGCCCATTAAGGGTTTGATTACATCATGGCTTCATTGTTTGCAAGACAATGACTGAGGAACTGGGTTCTTAGTGGACTCTGTTACAAACCCAAAGCCTCAGAAATTCTAGATGACACTCTCTGTTTACAGGTACAGTACATTAAAGCACCACTACGTAACTTTCTTGTTCCTTCTAACATCATCAGTCCCAACAGCCAATCATGGGGTGGTTAGGTGTTGTGGCTAAAGTTATGCCCTGTAATTGACTGTTGGGACTCAGGTCATAGTCAGCATAGCTGTAGTCTTTTCAATGTTCCAACCAAGATCAGAGCTGTTGCAGGTAGTGTGGGCCCACCAAGACTGTGGGAGAAGTCACATTCACCTGGTCAAAAGTTGATCCACTATCAAAATAATTCTGGAAACAATACTTTTTGGTGAAAATCTTACATAGTGCTGCTTTACAAAAATTAGAATGTCGTGAAAGTCTTTGAGCAGCTCACTGTTGTCTAACTCAAAAAGGGTCCTGGGTTCAAACCCAAGAGCTGGCCAGTTAGCTGGGACCTATCTGTGTGTTTAGGTTCTATCAGTGATTGGAGGAGGAGATAATTTCTAAAACCCATGGGATGGGACTCTCCTTAACAGTATCAGAATTAAATATTCCTATAATCTGAGATAGAGAAGCTTGGTGGTGCAGTGGTCACTGTTGCCTCCTAGAAGGAAGGTCCTGGGTTCTAACCCAAGAGCTGGCAAGCTGGGACCTATCTGTGTGGAGTTGGTATGTTTTCCCCATATCTGCATGAGTTTTTGCCATGTTAACCGGTTTCCTCCCACAGTCCAACAACATGCATGTTTGGTTAACTGGCATCAATTGTGGATTCTGAACGGCCTGCAGGTATGAATATGAGGGTGAATGGTTGTCTGTCGCTGTGTGTTGGTCCTGAGATGGACTGATGAACTGTCTATGGTGCACCCAACCTCTCTCCCTAAAGAAGCTGGGATAGACTCTGGCCATGCCATGACCCCAAAGGATTAGGAGAATGAATGGATGAATGAATCAATTTGAGATACCAGAGTTCTGATTTTGATAAGGTAAAAGTCCATCATTCCATCCATCCATCCATCCATCCATCCATCCATCCATCCATCCATTAAAATAAAAAAAATGGTTTGAAATTATGCCTTTTACTTATTAGCAATATCAAGTATAGTAAAGTTTAATTCTGGAATTAAAGAATGAAAAAAAAATGAACATTTTCATGATATTCTAATACTTTGAGATCCACCTGTATGTTAAGGTGTCAATGGCTCTGACTCAACAGCAATATATGTGGCATGGCATAGGGCACAATGGCAGATACCAGAACCGGCCCACAAAAACAAAGATGCAATTTTTGTATTTTTATTAAAATTGTAAGTGGTGATTCTTGAAGTGGTCCAACCTACAGGGGAATGAGAAGACAGAACATGAGTATATGGCAGGGGAATGACTGGTAAATGTACTAGTAGAGATAGTCTTACTGTTAAGGGAGGAGATGGCAACAGAGTCCACTTCTGGAGTAGATGTGGAAGACCATGGTGAGGTTATGAAGAGGGTGATAATTGTCCATTTATAGGAGGAGGAGAAGAAAAACAGATGAGATGAAGAACTTCTGCAAGGTAAATATTTTGTCGATAGTTGTGGTGATTGGATCCAGTAATATGGAGTAGATTTGATGTGAGAATGGAGATACCCCGGGCCCGGGGATTTTCCTATGACGACAGCATTTTTGATTTCACAATGTTTATTCCTTACTTTTTTTTGCAGGTGAGCACAGGCAGGTGGAGTCCAGGACAAGAGAAGACTGACAAGCACTGATGAGAGGCTCAGGAGGAAACCCAGGAAGGTTATATTTAACATGCGGTGTTGCATGGGAGTTCGAGGAAGGTGAGAGCACTGAGGCAAGGCACATGAAAGGCAAAGGAGCAGGAAACTCAGAGGGCTACAGTGAGTTGTTGAGCCGAGGAAATCCCACGAGGAACAGAGGAAAACTGGAGCCTTATATACCCCAGCAGTAATCAGGGCAAATGTGCTAACAAGAAGCAGATGCAGGTAATGAGGGTAATTAGGTATGCTGTGAATGTGGACTGTGCTCTCACCTCAGACCATTACGAGTATGTATCATCCCTCCAAAAATGAGAATGGATTCAACTATAGGATGTACACTGCTGCTTGCCTTTTAACTCTGATTAGCAGTTGAGAAAATGCATAATGTACAATCTATAAAGAAAAAATTGGTGAATTTGAATCTTTAGAAAAATGGGAAAATGTTCCTCTCCACTGACTAACTTTAAAAAAAAAATCTACAAACTTGAAAGTGCTTCCATGTTTTGACATCTGCACTCATTTCATTCTAAGTGCAAGGGATTTGAAAGCAGTATGCATTTAACTTGTTTATTCACTATCTTTTTCAGATTTTTTTTTTGTTTTTTTGTTTTTTTTGCCTTTAAAAGTTGTTAATGGTAGGAATTGGAGGTGGATGGAGCATGTACATAAAACTACCCGAATAAAAACAGACCACTCTGTGTGTGTAACCTTCTACCCTTGGGGGTCTAAGACCACAGATGTTTGGTACATTTTAATGGGACTACTGTAGGTGAGTGAAACATCACCTCGCCTCTGCTTATGGGTATTTCCATCTTAGATTTGACAGCTGCAATGGGAAAAGATGAGTTCTTTAAAAAAAATTCAATATTAAAGCGGAAGAAATACCCAAGACATGTCAGCTCATTCAGGCAGCTTTTTTTTTTAGTTTTTTCCATAGTACCAGTTAGTTAAACAGAAGCTTGAATGAGGATGGTGACAGAATCCATATGTAAACTATCCAATTTAGATCCATCAATGAGAACAGTTGTTTTAATCCAGAAAAAAAAGTCTTATAGGCGGAAGAGGCATGTTTCCCATTAATTCTGCAAGAGGACAGCAGACTTTGCATTTCAACATCAATCTCATCTGTGTCCACTATGCTCCCAGGGCTTCAGTCATTATAAGTTTAGCAAAATTTACATGATGTATCTGTTCTTTCTGTGCTGCTTTGACTGCTAATGATGCTGTTTGGGGCTTCAGATTAATCCACTGAGCATTTGAAGAATATGCAGAAACACACACGTCGAATGTCCATTCCACCCTCATAACACCACTTTGCACATCTTACAAAGGGCGAAGCATTTTGCTATTCATTTAGCATATGTAGCAGTGTCAATAAAAGCATTCCTACTTGGCTTGCCAAGTGGGTCAACCCTATTGGTGAAACAAGCAGAGTGCTGGACACTGAAGCCGGAGGTTGTGAGTTCGAACCCCCCAGATGGATGTCGCCAGTTGGGGCTCGATTGCCCGTCCACTTGGTTACACTTGGCATTGTTGGCAGGACTTACTGGCAGTGTATCAGTTCCATTCTCCATATCCCCGCTAGTGTCAGAAGGCAGCCACAGAGCCTGAAAGCTTAAATGCACCTCTGACATTGGGACAATGTCAAAAATTGGAGGGAAATATGTAGCAGTGTCAATAAAAAAGCATTCCTACTTGGCTTGCCAAGTGGGTCGACCCTATTAGCAACACAGGTAGAGTGCTGGACTCTGAAGCTGGAGGTCGTGAGCTCAAACCCCCCGGTTGGATGTCGCCAATTGGGGCTTGATTGCCCATCCACTTAGCATTGTTGGCAGGACTTACTGGTGGCATATTAGTTCCGTTCTCCATATCCTCGCTAGTGTCAGAAGGCGGCCACGGAGCCTGAAAGCTTAAATGCACCTCTGACATCGGAACAATGTCAAAAATTGGAGAGAAATATGTAGCAATGTAAATAAAAGCATTGCTACTTGGCTTGCCAAGTGGGTCAACCCTATTAGCGACACAGGTAGAGTGCTGGACTCTGAAGCCATAGGTCATGAGTTTGAACCCCCCGGTTGGACATTGCCAGTTGGGGCTTGATTGCCCGTCCACTTGGTTACACTTGGCGTTGTTGTGATTGCCCGTCCACTCAGTTACACATACATTCCCTTTTCATGTCCACCTCAGCCTTTGTATCATTTGCCACTCCTCGCTGCCTTTATGGTGTGGCGCACGGAGCAGTGGGTGAATGGTCAGAGCTCTGTGGGGTTTTTTGTGATTGATTTCTTCACATTAAAAAGATAGACTTTCGGATCCCAGACCACTTTCATGTGAAGATTGAAAACAAAGACGACACTCTGTCTTTATGTTGCTTTGGGTATGAGTGCCAACAGCTTGAGCTCAGATTTGTATTGCCAAGATCTGACGGTGATTACACACCGCTGTCTGGCAGAGACCTGATTTGGCTTCAGTGGATTCTACAGAGACCACGCTATCTGTCAGTACTCTCCAGGCGTGATATCGTTTCATTTTCTACCTTAGAACATCTTCCTTTGCCAAGCCTTTTCTTGGTCTTAATGTGCGACCTTGCCTCTGCCATGCCGGCGCCACCCATTCGCCCCCTTCCCTCTCTCGCCGCAGGTCCCTCCACATGCTGCAGGTACAAAGCAGACGCACCCTTGGGATCCACACACCCAAAACCAGCCATCTGTCACCCCCATGTGCAAGCCCCATGTGTGCCTGCGCAGAGGGGCGTTTGTGTTCAGGGTTCAAATCCGGGCATCGTTCCTGCGGCCACTCAGCTGCTCGTCCACAGAGGAGAGCCAGTGTGCACATTGCAGCCACCCCCCCCCCCGCACTTTGTGTCTGTGTGTGTCTGTGTGTGTGTGTGTGTGTGTGTGTGTGTATGTGTGTGTGTGTGTGTGATGTGGGATCTGTGTGTTCTTACACGCTCATCTGCATCGCATTGCCCCAGGAAGAACTTTGAGCCATCACCAAGAAGGCCGTTGGGAACAGGCTCCAGGAAGGCTTCAGGGAATATGTATGCAAAGCTGTCAGATGGATTTGTGTCCATCACGGCTGCATCTGGCCCCAGGGCTGTGACAGCAGATCAGAACAGTGAGTTCCTACAAAAGGAGCAACAGTGGAGATACAGTGGAGACACAGGCTCAACTAACCCACTTCTTAAGTAGAGCACTGACAGAGATTTCAGGGGCTGCATTTGAGAATAGCGTGACATTTTGAGGTTCTTTAGGTCCTGACAAGTTTCACTCTCTTGTACGTTTTTATTTTTTGGCAGTCATTCATCATATATGCCACTGCACATTCTGCATATTCTCACTGCAGGAGATCATAAGGGGTTATCACACTTATAAAATGGCAACACTCCTATGTGTGTGCAGTTAGAATTTTAGTGTGGGTAAGGTGTGAAAGGCTCAAGTGCCATATAACAACATTTACAATCGAATACCTCCCCTTAAGCCCTTTTCAGCCATCAGGTTATATACAATAAACAGAATACAAGAGAAAATAAAAACATCTCTGTATTTGTTGTTTTGATCGACCATTATTCCAAATCTATCCGCTGTTTATCGCAACAATGCAATAGCTGACTGAAACACTTGCAAGAGCGATATACAGGGACGAGCCCCATGTGGAAGGCGTGATGCTATAAACAGACTATATAGTTCAAGGCCATCTCTTTTCCTCCTGAGACCCCATTGCACTTTTTCTACGTGTGTGTCAAAAAAGCTTTAGCTCCTTCTCGCTCTACCCCCCCACCCCACCCCTTACTTTCACTAATCATTGGATATAGCTCTTCTGTATTTATTTGTTGCCATGAGTAGAATGAAATTCATCAATGATGAAATGAACTTAGCCTGATGTGAAAGAGAAAACAGCGCTGCGTGCTTGTAAACACTTGACACTATACTCCCACTGAAATGTCTTGTACATAGAAAGTGCTGTAGCTTGCGTGTGCGTGCGTGTGTGTCGAGATGACAGGGAGATGAGAGGAGACAGACACAACAGTTGCATCACGATTGTAACATCTGAGCCATTTATGATTTATTTATGCATCTTATTTGTTACTGGGGCAATTTTTTTTTTTTTCTCAAATGCATGGCTGGGGATTGCAGGGGAGATGCGCAGATGGATCACAAAAAGCTCCAAGATGAATCAGTTTGTTGGTCACTGGACAAGCAGCTAGACAGTCAGGTAATTAAAACAAAACAACATGGAAATATGCACGTTTTTCTCTTTTGTGAAAAAAAGATGGGGAGAATTATTCTTCAATTATTGCTGCTCACTGCTTAAAATCCCAGAACTCATTTGCTAGTGCATTGATTAAGCCTCTGGGGACAATAAAAAAAATGTTTTGGAGCTTCTAGTGTAGCCTGATATCCGTTCATTAACCATTGCTTACAAATACAGATAGTGGAAATTGATGGTAGTGGTGGTGGTGGTGGCTTATGCAGCACATGGACTACAAAGAGCAATTGTAAATCTTCCAAAGAAAACTTGTTTCATACCCACAGTATCTCCATATTAATTTGTATCAGTTCTGGTTGAAAAAAAAAAAGAAAGAAATCTAGGAATGCTATTGGAAACGTGCATATTTTATCGTCAAGGATCTTTTTTTAAATACCTGGGGTCAACCATCCAATGCAATGTGCATTGCACTAGAAAGGTGAAGAAGAGAGTGCAGGCTGGGTGGGCAGGATGGAGACAAGTGTCAGGGGTGATTTGTGACAGAAGGATAGCAGAGCGAAAGGAAAGATTTAAACAAAATGACAGTGAGGCATGCTATCATCATCATTATCATCAAGATGGCTTCCAAGATGGCCGCTCCGCCTGTGTTTCTGGCTGCTGGTCGTCTCCGCTTGTTTGTCCTGTTTTTGATTGTGTTATTATGTCTGGATTATGTGCAATCAGCCATTGTTTATGATCGCCAAGTGCTGCTGGATATTCGATCTTCCATGGTGGGGTTTGGCTGTCATAATCAGGAGGGAAGATTCTTCCATCGGTCTCTGCGTCTGCAACTTCCCGTTGGTACCTGGGATCCCCGCTGTGGTTATACCGGCAGAAAGCGATCCAAACCTCGGGGAAGACGTGCAGGTGCCGCGGTGAAATCCAGAAGGCTTGCTCGGCTCCGCCGTCTCGCTCGCTCTGCCTCATCTTCTCCTAATTCTGCAGCTGGCCTCTTTCCTGGATCCTGGCCCTCGGGTGTGCCCGGAGTGAGGCCATCATTTCTCCGGCCTGTTTTTCCTGCTCTACCGTGTCAACCGGCCTTCTCCCTGCTCCGAGCCAGCAAATCCTCTGCAGGTAGCGGGTGCCTACATCAACTTTCACCGGCCCCCATTCCTGGCGAGATTGCTGCTGTCACAGAGGCCATCCAGCTGGCGTTGCTTAACGCACGTTCCATCGCAAATAAATCATTATTTTTGAACGATTTATTCATTACTGCAGGGCTGGACTTTTTATTTCTTCTTGTGACCTGGCAGAGAAGTGAGGAATTTACCTCCTTAATTGAACTTTGTCCACCGGACTGTACCTTCTCCTGTGCTCCGAGATTGACAGGCCGCGGCGGTGGTCTGGCCATCGTGAACCGGCGCCGCTTCGTTACACGGACGGTGAGCCATGGAACTTTTTCATCGTTTGAACTGATGATTTTAAAAATCAGCTTCTCAAACCCATTTTATTGTGTTTTAATTTACCGCCCTCCAGGAGTTAATGGCTCCTTTTTATCTGAGTTTAGCGATTTTTTAACTTCTATTATTAAATTTGAGCGGATTTTATTACTTGGAGATTTTAATTTGCATATTAACGATCCCAATGACAGTTTTGCAGTTAATTTCTTGGGTATTATTGAATCATTTAATTTTGTTTTGTGTCTATCTGGCCCTACGCATATAAAAGGAAATACACTTGATCTTGTTTTTACACTCGGTCTTAATGTGAATAATGTTCAGACAAAGGAGCTTCTTGTGTCAGACCATTTTTGTGTTCTTTTTAATTTATCAGTTAAATCAGTCTGTTACACTGGCAAGCGGGTAAAATGCTCTTGTGTCACTGACCAGTTTTCAGCTGTGAAATTTTCTGCTGCCTTTGATAGCAGTGTGGTTTTATCCTCTGATGACGACACTGAGAGCTTGGTCTGCTCTTTTAACTCACACTGTTCAAGCATCTTAGATGTAGTTGCTCCCTTTAAAACCAGGACTGTCCATGCTGTTAATTCATCCCCCTGGTTAAATGATGATCTTTGTTGTTTTAGACGTAAATGTCGGAGGGTGGAAAGACTGTGGAAGTCCACGAAACTTGAGGTGCATCGATTGTACCTTAAGGAGCTGTTAATTGAATTTAATATGATAAAAATGGCAAGAACTTCTTATTTTTCCAACATTATCTCCTCCAATAGTTACAATCCAAAGATCCTCTTCAGCACAATAGACAGTTTAGTTAATCCTGTCATTTCTGCTCCCCCTGTTTATACAGTTAATGACTGTAACAAGTTTCTTTACTTTTTTGTTGACAAGGTCACTGCTGTTAGGGCTGGTTTTACTCATTCCTTTCCCCTAATCCTTGATTGTCCTAACAGACAGGCCTTTTTAAATGATTTTACCCCAATTTCTTTTGAGGATTTGTTAGTGTTGGTGAGTTCCATGAAATCCTCCTCCTGCGCTTTAGATATTTTGCCTACCTCAGTGTTGAAAGAGGTAATTGGCTCAGTGGGTACGTCTTTGGTTAACATCATTAATAGTTCACTTGAATCTGGTTGTGTACCCTCGTATTTTAAACATGCAGCTGTGCAGCCACTTTTAAAAAAACCTAACCTTGATCCATCTGTTTTTAAAAACTTCAAGCCAATTTCTAAGCTTTCTTTTATTTCTAAGCTTTTAGAAAAAGTTGTTGCCAAGCAGCTCACTGACTTTCTTATTGAACACAATATTTTTGACAAATTTCAGTCAGGTTTTTGTCAAAAACACTCGACAGAGACCGCTCTTCTCAAGGTGTCAAATGATATGTCATCAGACTCTGGCAAATGCTCTGTTTTAGTGTTATTAGATCTTACTGCAGGATTTGATACTATTGATCATTTTATTTTGTTACAAAGGCTTAGAGATTGGGTAGGTATTTCTGGAAAAGCTCTGGATTGGTTTTTCTCCTACCTTTCTGGTAGGAGTTTTTCCGTGACTGTTGGTTCTTATTCATCTGACTCTGCTCCTTTAACCTGTGGGGTGCCTCAGGGTTCTATTCTGGGTCCACTTTTATTTGCCCTATATATGCTGCCACTTTGTTCTATTATCAGCAATTTTAAAGGTGTGTCTTATCACTGCTACGCTGATGATTTACAGCTACTTTTCTCTTTTAAGCCTGACCATGTTGACAATTTAAAAATTATTCATGATTGTCTGTCTGCAATTAATGTCTACTAACTTTTTGCAACTTAATGCTGATAAAACTGAAGTCCTTATTGTAGCACCTGATAATCTAATTCCTAAGTTGGTTAATAGCATTGGTTCATTAAGCTCTAACGTACAGTCTAAACTAAAAAATCTTGGTGTCATTTTCGATCAATCGATGAGTTTTGATCAGCATGTCAAATCTCTGACCCGGAGTTGTTTTTTCCACCTTAGGAATATATCTAAAATTAGGTCATTGCTTTCCTACACTCAGTTAGAAATCATTATTCATGCCTTTGTTTCTTCACGTTTGGACTACTGTAATGCTCTTTTTACATGTCTTAGCAAATCCTCTTTACACCGCCTACAGTTAGTCCAGAACACTGCTGCAAGATTACTAACTAGGTCCAGTAGATTCTGTCATATCACTCCTGTTTTGGCCTCCTTGCATTGGCTTCCTGTAAATTATAGAATTGATTTTAAAGTTCTTGTTCTTACTTACAAAGCCATTCATGAAGAGGCACCTTTTTATATTAGTGACCTGCTCTCTCTATACCAGCCCTGCAGGTCTCTCAGGTCTTCTCATCAGAATCTATTGGTAGTCCCTAGTACTAAGCTCAGAACCAAAGGCGATAGAGCCTTTGCTGTTGTTGCTCCCAGACTGTGGAACTCCTTGCCTTTTGAACTTAGATCTGCACCTTCCATTGGTGTATTTAAGAAGCAAATAAAGACCCACCTTTTTAGCCTGGCTTTTTAACTATGTGCCGATTGTATTTTCATGTGCTTTTACTGTCTACTTTTTTTTTTTAACTGTTTTATGTGCCTGTGTTTTTATTTTGTTTTGTACCATGTTAAGCACTTTGTGACTCTTGTCTGTGAAAGGTGCTCTATAAATAAACTTATTATTATTATTATTATTATTATTATTATTATTATTATTATGCTATGATGTATGGTTTGGAGATAGTGACACTGACAAAAAGACAAGAGGCAGTGCTGGAGGTGGCAGAGTTGAAGATGTTGATTCTCACTGAGAGTGACTTGGAGTTACAGGATTAGAAATGAGTGGTCATCGAAAAAATATCAAAGCAACTCACTTCTCTTAAAAAATACACAGCTTTTTCTGTGTCTGACTAGCCGTCAACAAACGGTAACCCCAGCCTTGATACCCGCCCCCTGCTGTATTGTTGGCCAACCTACCTGTCTGTCTACCAATACACATGAACCTCAAAGAGTGGAGCCCAAGCTTCTGAGCTAACAGTTCTACTAGAGAGTTAGCTTACTAAGCACAGTTTACATTGTTATTTGTTTTAGATTTCAGTCATTGTGATAAACATCTCTATTTCCACCTAGTTCACTAATCCACAGTTGATACTATATCTCACGTAATTCTGGCTTATTTTGTTATATTTTTGCTGCAATGCCACATCAGACTGTTAGTATCATTATATTGATCCAAGGCTGAAGCTAGCAGTTTAGCCACTCATTCATAAATGTTTCTGTACTGATTGTTCTCCAGGGACCAGTCATATCCTATAGACCACATAAACCACACGCCCCTGTGCACCAGTGATGCTTTATTTCATTCATTCTTTGAGAATAATCTACATTAGTTGGCTCAGGCTCGCTATCCCAGCTAGGAGTTAGCCAACTAACATTCGCAACAGAGATATAAGATGGAGGGAAGAGTTAATGCAGTTCTTGGCCATTTAAAGAGGCATGGACTGAAGTGAGTCATTCTGAGGAAAGCTACAATGATTCATGATGATGTAGCAATAATTAAAGAATTACAGAATATTTGATCAAAATATGTCAAAAACATTTCATTTTGGCCTGTGGGAGGTGTCAACAAGTGAAAAAAGAGTGCAGTAAATGACCCCTTTAAGTGACCTAAAACCTCAGGTTTTGGATCATGGCTTACGTGTAGTTAAACTAATCCAGCATTGTATTCCATTGTAACAGCCAGTGTTGGGAGTAACACGTTACTGTAACAGCTCAAGTAGGTTCATTTTGTCTTCTTTTAATTATTTACCGTTTGTTCTTATTAAAGACAAAAATAGATGTTTTTACCTTCTTTACATGTTTCAACTGTCACTGCAGTCTTCATCAGAAGTGTCAGCTGATTGCTGCGAGGTGTCATTTTATCAGCTGACTTTCGTAGGTAGGGCCGGCCCTGCAGACCTGTCAGATCCACCGAGCCGGCCCCGCTTTCCGCCGTCCAATGGTCTCTGGAGAATGTAGTCCCAGGTGTGGGAAAGCATAAAGGCCTCTGAACTTTTACAATTTGTTGTAAAATCCACCTATTTTGAATACAGAGAAAAAAAATCTACAGACAGAAAGAAGGATTTGCAATGGGTGACCCATTATCAGCCATCATGAGCAGCTTTTTCATGGAGGATCTGGAAAACAAACCCATCAACACAGCACCCATGCAATGTAAACCCACCCTCTGGAAGAGATACACGGATGACATATCGGAGAAAACAAAGAAAGGACACACACAATAACTCAATGACCATCTGAATAGCACGGACAGCACTGGGAACATAAAATTCACACATGAAGAGGAAGAAAATGGCACCATAGCCTTTCTGGACATGAAAATCCTCCACAACGATGACGGCAGTATAAAAATCACAGTGTACATGAAACCAATCCACACGGATCAATACCTGCTATGGACATCAGAACACCCCACAGCACACAAGCTATCAGTTTTCAGGATGTTATACAAACGGGCTGCCATCATCACAGACCAAGAAGACAGACAGGAGGAAGAAAACCACATAAAACATACACTCACACAATGTCAATATCCAGTATGGGCCATAAACAAACGGAAACAGCAAGTTAAAAAATAAAGAATACAAATAGGAAACAAGGCACAGAGCAAAAGCTGAAATTAAAAACAAGGATAACATAACTCTACCATACATCCGAGGGATAACAGAACCAATTCAAAGGATCATGAAAAAATAGAAAATAAACACAGCAGGTAAACCACAATAAACAAAAAAAAAAAATAAAGACAGTTATTAGTACTCCCCAAGGACAAAATAGAACAAGACAAAAAATGCAATGTAATCTATGAAATATCATGCAGATCATGCAACAAAACCTATATTGGAGAAACCAGAAGATCATTCACCACAAGGAAAAAAGAACACCAGAAGGAATGCGAGAAGGAAACACAAGGACGGCTCCCAAGATCACAAAAAGAAAAGGCAGAACAAGCAACATTAAAATCAGCTATATCAGATCACTGCAAAAGAAATAATCACATCATAGACTGGGACAACGCAAAAGTTATTGGATCGGAGAGCAACAAACACAAACGCTGGATCAAGGAGGCCATAGGAATCAGGAAGCAGGGAAAAGACAGCATGAATAGGAATGAGGGGGCCTTTATGCTTTCCCACACCTGGGACTACATTCTCCAGAGACCATCGGACGGCGGAAAGAGGGGCTGGCTCGGTGGATCTGACAGGTCTGCTGGGCTGGCCCCACCTATGAAAGTCGGCTGATAAAATGACACCTCGCAGCAATCAGCTGACACTTCTGATGAAGACTGCAGTGACAGTCCAAACATGTAAAGAAGGTATAAACATCTCCTGTCTATTTTTGTCTTTAACAAGAACAAACGGTAAATAAAGCATTACTGTAACACCACTACTTTTGCAGTAACATGTTGTGTAACAAAATTACTGTTTAAAAATTCAGTAATGCGTTACAGTTACTGAAATTTGATCAGACGCCTTACTCATGACTTGTTTTATTAATATGGATAGATATTTTTAGCGCAAATAAATGAATATACAAAATGAGCCTGCTGTAGCTGAGATGTAGCCATCAGTCGAGGTGACCTGTTGCAAAGAGCCTGAGTCTTCAGTACTGAGCGAATGAAAAGATGAACCTATCTGTCTACTGAAGCTTACAGTCAGCACCGGTTCACCACAGGGATGTTGCCTCAGCCCTAAGCTCTTCACTCTGTATACACATGACTGTATCTCCACCCTGGAGAACATAGTCATTATCAAATTTGCAGATGACATGACCATCTTGGGCCTCATTAAAGGTGGAGACGAAAAGGAGTATTGTCATGTCCTGGCAAACGCTCGCCCCCTCCTTCCCGTTTCACCCTGCACTCCTAATCAACTCATTTGATGCGCCTCCTGTTCCTGCTGAGCCAGCGTTTGTAAAGAAGCACTTTTCAGTGATTCAGCGTTGGCTCGTTTAGGTGTACTGCCACGAGCAGAATAATCTAAATAAGTAGCTACTTGTGTTGTGGTTTACCTTACCTGAAACACTTTCCTCCTTCTTCTCCACAGGGTGCTGCTGACAAAGCAATGCATCTTCAGGGGCGTTGGGGTGCTTGCCAGCCTGTTGCTTCCCCCCGTCGCAGTCATCATCTCCACCCGGTCAGACTCCGCTCCTCATTCCCCTACCAGCAGTCCTGACCTGCTGGTTCATCTCCTTCTCTGGGTTCTGAGCCGGGCTCTCTTCTCCTCTCACATGAGTGGTATCATTTTGGATTTCCATGTCCCCCTTCATTCCTCCATTAATCAGCCTCGTCTCTCCCTCTGCAGATTTGCTGCTCCTCTGGCAAGTGACTGGTTTTCTCCAAGTTTGCATCTTTTGAAATTAAATAAAGGGTCAAACATTTCTTGTGCGTGATTCTGTTGGTGTTGCATCTTGCACTTAGGCTGATTGTCCAGTCAATATGACAAGTATAGGACGGTGGTAAGCAATACTGTTGTTTACGCTGAGGGGAACAACCTCATCCTAAACACGGATAAAACAAGAGGAATGGTAATAGATTTTATGAAGAAAACTCCCCGTCTGCAGCCCCTCACCATCAGGGGAACTGATGTTGAGAGGGTGGACAGCCACAATGTCATGAATTGCTCCTCGGGGCAGAGAGGAAGACCAGATGCTGAACTGTAGTTTTTGGTATTTATTCACAAAAAAACAAAAAACAAAGACAAAGTCCCACACAAAGCACAAACACAAAAATCCAAACAGATAAATAAGCAAACTTTGCACAGATGAACTGGAATAAAACTCACCAGAACAGGGGACGGGTTCTGGTAGAGTGGAAAATGAGTAACTTTACCTTTAAACAAGGCGGCAGTGGCTCAGGAGGTAGAGCAGGTCGTCCAATAACAACATGGTTGGCAGTTCGAATCCCGCTCTCCCCGGATATCCTGCCGTTGTGTCCCTGGGCAAGACACTTCACCCCCAATTGCTCCTGGTGGGTCTGGAAGCGCCATGTTAGGTAGTATGTCGCCATCAGTGCGTGAATGTGTGTGTGAATGGGTGGATAGCAGGATCTGTAAAGCGTTTTGGTCATCAAGAGATGAGAATAAAAGCGTTATATAAGTGAATGCCATTTACCATTTAAACTGTCAAATTTCACACGCCCCCAGTGGCACAGCACAGCAACTGCGCCTGTCAACTGACTCTGACATCCCCGGCTGTAGTGAGGATTTGCACTGATCTGGCAGTTCAGAAGGTGGCAGGCACGCTTTGGAGGCACGTAATACACCCAAGAAGAAGAAATCCTTAGTTCCTTTTCCTGTTTTCCTTCTTTAAGCCCAGAAAGCAAATATGGCCGGCTTGCATCATCATGCTCCAACACATAAATGGCTTCAGACAAGGAAAATAGCCACGGGATAGAAGCAAAATTTACGTGGGATAATCATAAGCCATTGTAGATGTGGTAGAGAGCGTAAATGACTGACAGAATGCAAAATAATGACCAAGGACGAAAATGCAGCAACCTCGCCGGCCAGCCAGCCCCCCTTCGCCAACAGTAAGGGAAGAATTTCTTTGTTTCTTTACATTGTTCTGATTTTGTGGTTCATATACTTTGAAGATAAGATAACAAAATGCCCCTGTAGAAAAAATGGTGTCAAAAAAATGAACCATTCTTTGTGTAAATATGTCCAAAGTGCACTTTTGACTGAGTTATGTAATTTATATAGCTGCCGCGACATTATGCAAATTAAATGTGTAAATGTATTCTTATCTGAAACTTTGGATCATATTCTACATTTTTCTAATTGACAGTAAGCCATTATCTCTTGTAGCTTTCAGGTTATAGCCTTGGAAATCTGAACTATTTTATTGACAAAAAATCTTTACCACTCTTTACCACTAGGGGTTATGTCACCAAATGGCAACTTTGACAGTTAGAGGGGACTGTGGCAAGGAGAAATGAAAATAACCTCCATTTAATAAGGTCAGAAACAAATCAAACAAGTAATGACAGTTGTGGGTCACATGAGCGGGCAGAAGGAACAATGATGAATAATTTGGACCAGCTGGGAACAATGAGAGAGGAGCAACCGGAGCTGACAGCTGACAGGGGCAACACCCACATGGAGCAAAAACCCAGAAACGCCACTGACAGCTGTCAACCAAGAGGGAGAACACAACAGTAAGGGTTATAAAGAAAAATATCAACAAATGCAGAGTGAGAAATAAATACAACCAATACAAAATAAGAGAGTAAAAAAAAAAACATGACATAAACAGGAAAATAAGAACCAGTGTAAGAAATACAAAAACCCAAAAACCAAAAGGCAGAAAATACAACAAATATATAAAAACAGAGAAAAAGCCATGAGACTGAGCATGGCGGAAACCTCCAGTGCTCAGCTCATGACAGAACCCCCCTCTCAAGGGATCGACACCAGACACCCAGGGAACATCAAAAAAGACCCCCCCCCCCCAAAAAAAAAAAGAAAGGGAAGATAACAATAACCACCCAGGGTGGGTGATGGGGGGACAGGCTAGTAGGGAACGAAAACACAACCCCATTCAGGATCCACACCAGGTAAAATCCCAACCACCTAAGCCCCCTGGATTGAAGAGTTGGAGAGTTCAGGCGGGCGGCATGATGGAAAGAGTCGGGTGGCCTACTAGAGAATGTGAGCCATCCAATCCAACAGCACAGTCTGTCAGGTGGTCTGCCAGAGTTTTTAAACCACCTGAACAGAAAGGGTGTTTCAGGAATTGGCTGCGAACAGGAAGAACCTGTCGTGAGCCAGATAGAGGAGTCGGGGAACCCGAGCCAACATCAGGGTGTGGAGAGGGAATCACGACAGCCTCGGGCAGAGGAGGGGGAACCACGACAGTGTCTATCAGAGGAGGGGGAGCCACAACAGCATCAGGCAGAGGAGGGGGAACCACGACACCCTCAGATTGGCCTGTGACACCCTCTTTGATCCAAGACTGGGATATCACAGCACCCACGGTGTCTCTGGGCTGGAGCGGAGCTGCACCCATGGTGGTCCCGGACTGGAGCAGAGCTGCACCTGCGGTGGTCCCAGACTGGGCCAAAGCTGCACCCACGGAGGGCCCCAATTGGGTCAAAGTTGCACCCTTGGTGGACCTGGACTGGACCAGAGCTGCACCTACGGTGGTCCCCGGACTGGAGCATAACGCCCACGGCGGGCCCACACTTGAGCACAGCACCCAAGTAGGTTTCAGGCTGGGGTGCGGCACCCAAGACAGTCCCCAACTTGGACACAGCACCCACAGAGACCCAGACTGAGGAGGAGCTGCACCCACAGAGGTCCTGGGCTGGGATTGAACTCCCGCAAAGACCTCATCCGGAGGGGGAGCAGCACCCATGGAGATCTCGGGCTGGGATGGAGTGCCCACGACGACCTCAGCCAGAGATGGAGCAGCACCCATGGTGGTCCCAGGCTGGGAAGGAGCACCCGCAATGACCTCAGCCAACGGGGAAGCAGCGCCCTTGGAGGTCCAGGGCTGGGACAGAGCACCTGCCATGACTTTGGTAGGGGGCGCTGGACCCATGGAGATCTCAGGCAGCAATGCCGGACCCATGGAGACCTCTAGCGAAGCTGGATGACTCTCGGTGACCCCTGGGGGAAAGCTCAGGCAAGAGAGGCAGAGAAACAGGGTCAGGGTCACCAGCAGCAGTGGAGCCTGGCAAGGTGCAGTCGTCAGCTGCACCTGGCTCTCCCCACCAAGAGCCAGACAAGATCTCTCCAATATAGACACAACAAAAACAAAAGAGAGCACTTGCCTGAGCTTGAGCTCCACCGCTGTCCAGGACTCCATAGATCCAGACAATGACATCTTGGGCCCGGCCCTCTGGAGGTCCAGCTTGGACTCTGCTGTTGCGGCCCCAGCAGCACACATGTGGCTCACCTGACGTGTACACAGGAGGTTGGCTTTCTACTGGCACTGGATCCTGTTCTGCTGAGTCCAAGGGACTCTCCATCGTTGGCACAGGCTTCAGCTCAGTCGCAGCGCTTTTCTTCTGTCCAGACTGTGGCTGCAGTGCTGTGACCAGGTCCTCCAGAGCCACAGGCTACTCCATCATCCGGCGGCTCAATTCTGGGGCCAGCGGACACTCGGGGGAAAGAAGGCGACACGGAGAGAGCAGATCAACAGTCTAAAGCTGCAGCAGATGTTGAGGAGTCAGAGGACTGCCTAATCAGAGCCTCACCTTCAGGAGTCAGGCAAGAAAATTTATGCTTAATTGAATGAGAAGGAGAAACCACTTAGCTGAACTCCTGGGCTGTGATGTCCTCTGCTGCAGCAGGTTGGGAATCAGCCCTCTCCGTGACTTCTGTAGAAGAGGGCCTCCCAGGACCAGGCACCGGAGACTAGTGAGGCGCCGATACAGCAGAGGTCCGGTAATGCCTTCCCTTTGGCACGGGCCCAGATTTCCTCAGGGAATTCTTCACCATCTCACTGTTCTCACATTGCAGAGCCACCACCAGAGAAATCCTCCCCACCCCCCTCAGCATGCTCCTTAAACTGAGGGCACCGGCGAGCAGCTGCCTCCGCGAGACCAAGGTACGACAATGCATCTTTCGGGCTAAGACCGATGTGAGCTGCAGAGATTAGTCCATACATCTCCATCAGGGTTTTGCAGCACTCACACCCCAGGCTCATCGGGTAGCTACGCCGACCTGCAGAGTCCGTATAGGCTGGGGACATGTTTCGCTCCGGAGAAACAGGTGAGTGAAAGCAAAAAAGCAAAAACCCACAAACCAGAGCAGCTGGGTCTCTTACTGGCCGCAGTCTTCTGTCATGAATTTCCCTTCGGGGCATAGAAGAAGACCTAAATGCTAAACTGTAGTTTGTGGTATTTATTCACAAAAAACCCACAAAGTCCCACAAAAAGCACCAACACAAAAATCCAAAAAAATAAATAGGAAAACTTCATACAGATGAACTGGAAAAAAAACTCATCAAATCAGGGGAAGGGTTCTGGTGGACAGGAGGATGAGTAACTTAAACTGTGGCAAGGAGAAATGAAAATAACTGCCTTTAAATAGGGTCAGAAACAAATCACACAAGTAATGACAGGTGTGGGTCACATGAGCGGCCAGACGATAACAATGATTAATAATTTGGACCAGCAGGGAGCAATGAGAGAGGAGCAACTGGAGGTGACAGCTGACAGGGGCAACGCCCACACGGAGCAAAAATCCAGAAACGCCACTGACAGCTGTCAACCCAGAGGGAGAACACAACAGTAAGGGATATAAAGAAAAAAATATCAACAAATGCAGACTGAGAAATAAATGCAACCTAATACAAAATAAGAGAGTAACAAAACTATGACAAAAATAGGAAAATAAGAACCAGTACAAGAAATACAAAAACCAAAAAGCTCAAAATACAACAAATATATAACTACAGAGAAAAAGCCATGAGGCTGAGCATGGCGGAAACCTCCAGTGCTCAGCTCATGATACACAAGATCCTCGGTCTCCATGTTACATCTAACCTGAGTTGGTCTGGAAATACTGCTGGTATGGTGAAAAAAGCCCAGAAGCAGCTACAGTATTTTGTTTTATCAGACTGCTCAGGAAAGCTAGGGTGAGTCGTCATACCCTCACACTAGTCTACAGAGGTTTGGTGGAGAGCATCCTCACAATGGGCATCACTGTGTGGTATGGTAACACCATCAAGGCAGAAAAGAAAGCTCTCCATAGAGTGGTAAGGACAGCAGAGAAGATCAATAAGGCTTAACTGCCATCAATGGACCCTACAGACACATAAAAATGCTGGAAAAAGCACAGAAAATTATTACAGAAAAACACCATCAAGCCCGTATTCTTTTCAGACAAAAACAGACAGCATCTACCCTGAGAAAAAGTAGAGCAGGCAATATTATTACCCATAAAAAAAATGTTTTTATTATAGCCCCCCCCCCCCCCCCCACTGATGGCGAACATTGGGAAAAGGACTTTAACAGTCAAAAGCACAACCTAAATAAGAAAGCACTGCAGTTTATAGTGGCCTCTTTTTATAGTATTTTATTGGGTACTTATAGTGTGTATCTTAAAACTAGGGCAGCATTGCTTTTTATCGGAGTATTTTAATTTTTAATTATTTATTTATTGACATATGGCTCAGCACAATTAATTTCCATGTGCCTGAACTGTATGTTTGAGTAGAAATGGAAAATAAAGTTCTTGATTCTTGTTTTTTGTGGAAATAGACAGATTATTTTTCCCTTGTCGCGGTTAAGGACAAAAGCATATTTGTGGGTTGCAAGCTAAAGTGCTGGTTGAGACTTACTGCAATCTTGAGAAGCGCTTGAAAACAGCAACAAGCTCCGACAAAGCTAGTGCTAAGTAACGGCTAGCTATGCTAACAACTAACACAGTGACGTGAATCTGAACACCCATGACAGGATGTAAAGTGGAAATACTCTTATCTGAACAGCCATGGCTGGATTTTAAGCACAGGTATGCATCTGGACAGTTTGTGACCCAGCAAGAATTAAACCGACTGATTACCAGATATGTCGTTACAGACTAAAGACGTGTTATAAACAGTGACTTTCCATCAGACAGCTGAGACTGTGATCCACTGAAGTTAAAACACATTTACAGTGCATCCGGAACTTATTCACAGCGCTTCACTTTTTCCACATTTTGTTCTGTTATAGCCTTATTCCAAAGTAAATTAAACTCATTTTTTCCCTCCAAATTCTACACACAATATCCCATAATGACAATGTAAAAAAAAAAAAGTTTTTTTTTTTTTTTTTAGATTTTTGCAAATTGATTAAAAATAATAATAATAAAAAAACCTAAGAAATCACATGTACATAAGTATTCATAGCCTTTGCCATGAAGCTCAAAATTGAGCTCCAGTGCATCCTGTTTCCACTGATCATCCTTGAGATGTTTCTACAGCTTAATTGGAGTCCACTTGTGGTAAATTCAGTTGATTAAACATGATTTGGAAAGGCACGCCTGTCTATATAAGGTCCCACAGTTGACAGTGCATGTCAGAGCACAAACCAAGCATGAAGTCAAAGGAATCGTCTGTCGACCGCCGAGACAGGATTGTCTCGAGGCAAAAATCTGGGGAAGGGTACAGAAACATTTCTGCTGCTTTGAAGGTCCCAATGAGCACAGTGGCCTCCATCATCCATAAATGGAAGAAGTTCGGATACGCCAGGACTCGTCCTAGAGCTGGATGGCCGTCTAAACTGAGCGACTGGAGGAGAAGGGCTTTAGTCAAGGAGGTGACCAAGAACCCAATGGTCATTCTATAGGGCCTTTTCCATTAGCCCCGCTTAGCCCAACACGGCACCACTCAGCACGCTTTGTATGTCTTTCCACTAGCCCCAACATGGTTTAACAGCCGCGATTTTCGGCCCCGCTCAAGGGCAGGGTACAAACGTGCTGAGTCGTGCCGTGTTGTGACGTCAAAAGACTGGTCGCCGCTGATTGGTCAGGTCGTAACGTCACGAAAGCGACCGTCTTCTGATGAATCCACCCACGACCGCCATTTGCAATATTTCATGGACTAACTCGGTCACAGAGTAAATACGATATTAATACAGACAGCGTTGTAGGTTTTGCGAAACTCTACACCGTGGTCCAACGAAGAGGTGAGGAGTTTTCTCTGCTTGGTGGCAGATCCACAGTGAGGAGTGACCCGGACCGATACAGATGGCTGCCCAGCATAGAACTGAACTATGGACAAGCTGAAGACGAACGTGAGAGAACCATCGATGGTGAGTGATTTGTAATAATGTGCATCTGTTCGCTTATTTATCCTGTTGGTGGTAAGCTCACTTTTTTTGAGCCATACAGTGCCGTTTTTTGCTGGCTAACTCGTTTTAGCTAACGATTTTTGGCTAGTAGCTAGCTAGTACCAACTGCTGATTCGCGCTTGTTTTCTCCTAAATATTCACTTGTGAGAGCAAAACGATTAAATCTGTTAATCCTGGTTAAAGTCCTGGTTTGTGTTTTGTATTGCACTTTGGTGCTGCGCATTAAATTGTGTGCAATTTAATGCTAGAATGTGTTTCCACATGCCAGGGGTTAGCCTCCCTGTTTATATTGTGATACTGGTGAAATGGACCACAGGAGCAGAAATCTTGTCATATTAAAATTGCTTTTTCAAACCAGTGATTTATAAAGTCATCCATATAATTTTCTAAAGCGTCAGAATAGACCCACACACCTATTCTGTGGATCCTGCAGTGCTTGTCAGGGAAACGAAGCATTTTTGTCACATCCCACCACTGACTTTCACAGGTGTATTTCCCTAATACAGTTACATCTCCAAAAATTAGGATGTCATGAAAAACGTCAATATTTTTTGTCACTCATTTCAGAAAGTTAAATCCGTATATTATATAGATTCATTACACAGAGTGATATATTTCAAACGTTTATTTATTTTAATTTTGATGATTATGGCTTACAGCCCCTGAAAACCCCAAATTCAATTTGGCAAAAAATTAGAATATTACATAAAATTAACTTTAAAAAATAGTTTTTAAATATAAATGTTGGCCGCTGAGGTGTTGGTTAATATGGGCTGTAGCCGTAATCATCAATATTAAAATAAACACTTGCAATATATCACTGTCCCTGTAATGAATCTATATATGGGTTTCACTTTCTGAAATGAGTGAAAAAAATATTGAATTTTTTTCATGGTATTCTAATTTTTGAGATGTGCCTGTATATGTGTTGAACTTGCTTGAAACTAACCATCATCCATTTCTGTCGTTCATCTAGGCAAAAGGAAATCATCCAGCCCACAACGGACCTCGCCACTGTGGAAAGTACTGAAATCCTTTGCTTTTATAGGTAAAGTGTCAAAACCAAAGTAGCACAATTTCCACTTAATATAAAAGGGACTGAATTGAGATTTATTTGATTGTGTGAATATGGTACATCAACTGTAAAATAAACCGCTTGTTAATGTATTTATTTTTTTGTCAGATCACTTGTGTGATCCTTTGTGAGTTATGTTCATAACTGTATGTTTTGGTGAATGTGAGATGTTCAGTTGTCAATATAATTTACTTTATATGTGTAGTTTATAGTCTATCATCAATAAACTCATGCAGTAACAGGACACATTACAAATATTTGAGACCCAATGTAGTGCTTCCTTTTATATTTTAGCAATGCTAGTACAAAACACCGCCCACACATGAAGCCAGGGCAACAAGAGACACTTTTACAGACAAGACAAAATTTTATTGATAAAAACTTCATATTTTGACTGAGCGACTCCATACTCGGTGATGCACTCCATCAGTTAAAGTACTAGATTCCATTCAAGTGAATGTATTAATTCATTCTGATTGCTGAGGCCACAGTAAAAAGAGATGATTTTAAATGTAACGCAGCCCTTGTAAAATCTACCGAAGCGCAGCTACATGAAAATTGTGGTTAAATACAACAACAAAGTACTTTATTGTCACATTCAAATTGTAACCCCTCCTGTTTTGTTTTTCTTTTGAATTCTTGGATGAAATATGGTGGGCAATATAAGCTGCAGCTTCAGCCATCACCCATTTCAGATAACCTATGTTGAAATGTATGATCAGAGGAGTTATTGTTTAATTTGACCTTGTTAGATTTTTTTCCCCTTTGTTATATTATTATATTTTCTTTTAATCTTTACTTTTAATCAATCCAAAATAAAGATTCATTCATTAATTCACATTCCACCACTGGCTTTTAGCAACAAGTGTATTTCCCAAATATGTTTCACACTTGCTTTAATTAACCACCACCCATTTGTCTTTTGTCTAGGCAAGAGGGAAACTGTCACCCCAACTGGACCTTGCCTCACTATTTACAGAGATGCAGGCTGAAGATCTGCTGAACCAGGACCAGTACGAGGGGCCGATCCAGATGCTTCTCAGTGAGGCAGTGTGGCTGCCGTGTGTGACCATTCCAGTGTTTTTTTTTACAGTTTGAATTTTGCACATTCTGAATAATCTGGAATTTGCTGCTGATTGTAATAAACAATTTAGTGACTTATGTGTTTGCATCATGATTTTCTATTTTGTCTGTTAAGACACCGGTGGGAAAAGAGTAAACTGTACAAAGGATTTATCAGTGACCTTGAAAATAATGGCTCATTTTTTAAGAAAAAAGTAACCAAAACAATTATTTTATTAACTGAAGACTATTTTTGGATGTGCCAGTGCAGAAGACCCTGCATACGTGACAGTGCCAGTATATGGAGGAATTCTGGGTCATATTAGCATCTGCTCTTCATCATAATGGGTTTGGGCGGGGGTGTCTAATCATGTGCCATGGAGGGCCAAGACCCTGCAGGCTTTACCTTCAACCAGTGTGTTCAACAGCAGATTCCACTGAACTTCTTCCACTGACTGATCAGTGAGAACACCTGCTGAAGAGACTGGGTAGAAGAGAGAACCTGCAGGCTCTTGGCCCCCCATGACACATGATTGGCAGCCCCCGGATTAGGTTTAATGGGATTTAACATTTTAACACAAACTGCTTTATGGTTCATAATTCTGTTGGCAGACTTACACCAAACCAAAAGTGATTTCTCAAACTGCTGGATTATTCTTAGCTTTTCCAATCTTTCAGTATTTAATTTATGCCACATGGTGGTAACCTTCACATATAAGAAAGAGACATCTGCAAAAACTTCAGAGGTTTATTGTCAGTGCAATTCCCAGTGCAATACTACATGAATGCATGTCTAGTACATTGTTGATGCAGAGAATATATATTTCTACAGTACATGTATCTAGTAAATCAACTATTTTCCATGTAACCTTGTGACTGCATTATTTTAATTGCTTTTAATCCTAGATCAAGTTTGTTTTGGCCTAAAATGCATGATAACTGTCAAATATATCTTATTATACCTAACTCAGTACTGTTTACTTTTTGAATATATATTTTGTGGCTAATATAGTTATTAACATGGCGATCAAGCTGTGTCAGCTGATCATTTTTTTCTATGACACCACCTCAGACTCGGTTCTGCAGAAGCAGGTACGTCCATGATGTCTCTACAGTCTCTCCATGATTTTCACGCAGATCAGAGCAATTTGTTGTACAGGAAATAAACATTTCTACAGACATTCTTAAGCTCTATAACCACTGATCGTTTGTGAAGCTGTGCTGACATCGGTGACAGGCTGATGACATCCGTGACATGCTGTGCTGAACGCCCAGACCGAATAAAGAAGTAATTTCCCCACAACAGAGCCATCTGAAACACACACAGCATACATATTTTAGTACCTAACAGCGATAACTTGAAGACATTAAAGTGTAGTATGATGTACTTATAGCAAACTAGCGTTAGCAACATTAGCTTACCGTCATATGACCTAGTTTGTATCCTCACGTCTTTGGCTCTCCCAGAAGCTGCAGAACTATTCCAGAGTGTTTCTCGCTGCCTGTACCCTTGTCTGGCGGTCCTTTTTGGCATTCATGGTGAAAAAAGCCACAGACCGAGGAGTCGCCTTGTACAGCTGTATGTGTTATGTTTTGCTTGGGTCGCGTGTTCTACGTCACGGGAGTGTGGCGCCGCCTCGCTGTTATAGAAATCCCACCCACCCCAGCTCAACACGGTTGTAATGTAGACAAAAGTGAGCCGAACCGTGTTGAAGTGAATCGAGACGTGCCGAGGGGTGCTGGGCTAATGGAAAAGTGCCTTATCAGAGCTCCAGCGTTTCTCTGTGTAGAGAGGAGAACCTTCCATAAGGACAACAAACTCTGCAGCAATCCACCAATCAGGCCTTTATGGTAGAGTGGCCAGACGGAAGCCACTCCTTAGGAAAAGGCACATGGCAGCCCACCTGGAGATTGCCAAAAGGCACCTGAAGGATTCTCACACCATGAGAAACAAAATTCTCTGGTCTGATGAGACAAAGATTGAACTCGTTGGTGTGAATGCCAGGCATCATGTTTGAAGGAAACCAGGCACCGCTCATCACCAGGCCAATACCATCCCTACAGTGAACCATGGTGATGGCAGCATTATGCTGTGGGGATGGTATGCAGCGGCAGGAACTGCGAGACTAGTCAGGATAGAGGGAAAGATGAATGCAGCAATGTACAGAGACATCCTGGATGAAAACTTGCTCCAGAGCGCTCTTAACCTCAGACTGAGGTGATGGTTCATCTTTCAGCAGGACAATGACCCTAAACACACAGCCAATATATCAAAGGAGTGGCTTCAGGACAACTCTGTGAATGTCCCTGAGTGGCCCAGCCAGAGTCTAGACTTGAATCCAATTGAACATCTCTGGAGAGATCTGAAAATGGCTGTGTACCGATGCTTCCCATCCAACCTGATCGAGCTTGATAGGTGCTGCAAAGAGGAATGGAAGAAACTGCCCAATGATAGGTGTGCCAAGCTTGTGGCATCATATTCAGAAAGACTTGAGGCTGTAATTGCTACCAAAGGTGCATCAATAAAGCACTGAGCAAAGGCTGTGAATACTAATGTACATGTGATTTCTTATTTTTATTTATTACCTCCGCCAGGCCGAAAGGCAAGGAGGAGGTAATGTTTTTGCCGGGGTTTGTCTGTGTGTTTGTCTGTGTGTTTGTCTGTTTGTCTGTCTGTCTGTTTGTCTGTTGGTTAGCAAGATAACTCAAAAACTTTTGGACGGATTTCAATGAAACTTTCAGGCGTTGTTGGAAATGGTACAAGGAAGAACTGATTAAATTTTGGGGATGATCCGCATCACCGTCTGCATACAGGAATTTTTTAAAGCATTTTTCCACACTGTGACATTCGGCCATTTTCAACATGTGCGCAGGTGCAATGGAGGGCGCTGGGCGTCGTGTCTGACCAACACAAACTCCGCCTTCTTCAACGTTTTAGCCACAAAAGCATGCGGAAAACACTGCTGGCCTGGGCCCGCCAGCGTGCCTGTGCCAGCCATAGGCGCTGCGCACATTGCGCTGGTCGTCGTGTCTGACCAACACAAACTCCGCGTTCTTCAACGTTTTACGCACAAAAGCGCGCGGAAAACACTGCTGGCCTGGGCCCGCCAGTGTGCCTGTTTTTGTGCCACGCTGCAAAACCTGACACGGCCACCTGTCCGCCGCCCGATTATTTGCCACAAATTCCCCGCCCAGCTATAGGCGCTGCGTAAAAACGACCTCTCTGCCGGGGAAGATTCTAAATTCTGTTTTGCCGCGGAGCGCAACCCCAATATAATATAAAACCCACGGCAACCTGTCTAACCAATCTGCATCAGTCAGTGGAGGAGATGGACACACCAACACTTCAGTTTATTACCTCCGCCAAGGAGGCAATGCTTTTACAACCGTAAAACGGGGCTATAAGGGACGGCGGGGTAATATGGGACACTTTTCTAAATGGAATTCTGCTTTTTTAATTTTGCTTCCGCCTAGATTTGATGAAGGATTCATGGATATTTGACAATAACAACACAACTCAGCGTCCTGCTCAAAATAAAAAAAGCAGAATTACATTTAAAACATTTCCCAGAAAAGTGTCCCTTATTAACCCGCCGTCCCTTATAGCCCCGTTTTACACTACTGAACCACTAATCCTATCACTATCACATTGATTGTCATTCATTAATTGTCTGTTTATTGCACTGTCCATGTCAAATAAACAAATAATCATTGTGAATCCAATTGCTAGTCATATCTTTTCATGCTCAGGGAATCTGAAAACGTACACACAAACACTGTATGGGGGGAACTGTGCCGCTTGGCGGAGGTCTGCGCTCTCCGAGTGCTTTTCTAGTTTAAATCTGCCTTGACTAGTATTACTCATTATTATTATTATTATTATTACTTATTATTCTACACTTATTGCATGTTTTTAGTCTTTTAGTTTTTTTTAGTTTATCTCTTTATCTCTTCATGTTTTTAATGTTGCAGCATGGCACCGAGACAAATTCCTAGTTTGTGTACTACATGAACAATGGCAATAAATCTGATTCTGATTCTGATTCTGATTTTGATCTCATTAATTTATTTGTATAATAATGCAAGTCATGTTTTTCTCTCATCTGTTTTTTCAGATTTGAAATAATTGTTACCTCCGCCAAGGAGGTTATGTGTTCATCAGCGTTGGTCTGTCTGTCTGTCTGTTTGTTAGCAAGATAACTCAAAAAGTTATGGACGGATTTTCATGAAATTTTCAGAGATTGTCAGAAATGGGGTATCCTACAGATGATTAGATTTTGGTGGTGATCCGCATCACCGTCCAGAAGAAAACTGCCATTACGGAAAATGTGATTTTCGTGAATAACTACTGAACCACTAATCCTATCATTGTCAATCCAATTGCTAGTCACATGTTTTCATGGCCAAGGAATCTGAAAACGTACACACAAACACTGTATGGGGGGAACTGTGGCGCTTGGCGGAGGTCTGCGCTCTCCGAGTGCTTTTCTAGTTTTTTTAAATTTTTTTTTAGTAAATTTGCAAAAATGTCCAAAAAAAACTTTTTTTTTTTTTTTCATGTTGTTGGGTATTGTGTGTAGAATTTTGAGGAAATAAATTAATTTATTCCATTTTGGAATAAGACTGTAACATAAAATGTGGAAAAATTGAAGTGCTGTGAATACTTTCTGGATGCACTGTACTTGCTACCTGGATAAAGATTATTCAAAAATGGATTTTGATCTCCAAAAGGAATTTGAGGAACTGGATCGTGACACTGTCACAGCAGACATTTGGGCTGTGGCTAAGGGACATTTTCTTTTGATCTCTGCACATCGGATTAAATCCATATCATAAAGGTAAGATAAACATCTCCAACTCTGTCACGCTGAGTACCGGAACCCCTCAAGGCTGTGTACTCAGTCCACTGTTGTTTACACTTCTAACACATGACTGTGTATCCAAACACGAGGGGAACCAGATTATTAAGTTTGCAGATGACACCACGGTGGTGGGACTTATTCAGAGGGATGAGGAATCAATGTACAGGGAAGAAGTGAGAGACCTGGAGGGCTGGTGCAGGGAGAACAATCTGGTGCTCAACGTGGACAAAACGAAGGAGATGATTATCGACTTCCGGCGGTCACAGCCTGAGCACGTCCCCCTCAGCATCGGCGGCCGTTTAGTGGAGAGAGTGGAGAACATCAAGTTCCTCGGAGTGCAGATCTCGCAGGACCTGACCTGGAGCAAGAATTCCTTGGAGATCAGGAAGCGGGCTCAGCAGAGACTACACTTCTTGAGGAAACTCAAACAGGCCTCTCTCCCCATCTGCATCCTCAGGACCTTCTACAGAGGTGAGGTGGAGAGTGTTCTGACGTACTGCATTGCTACATGGTACTCCAGCTGCAGTATGTCAGACAAAAAAGCCCTGCAGAGGATAGTCAAGGGGGCGGAGAGGGTAATTGGAGTCTCCCTCCCCTCTGTCCAAGAACTTTTTCAGAACCGTTGTAGGAGCAGGCCACTGAACATTGTCAAGGACCGTTCTCACCCTCTGCATAAACACTTTGAACTTCTTCCATCTGGTAAACGATTCCGGAGCATCAGAGGCAGAACCACCAGACTGATCAACAGCTTCCTCCCACAAGCTGTCAGGATGCTGAACAGCTGACCCGGAATCTCTCATACACACTACTGCACCTACGGACATTTTGTATATTATAGTTAGTTATTCTTTTTCCCCAAGTATGTCTCAGGGATGTGTGAATGGATGGGGGGTGGGGGTGGGGGGTGGAGCTATGTGGGAGTGCGTCTTAATCATGCTGCTTCTTATATGGATGCCGAGAGAAACGCAATTTCATCTTGCCTGCACTACAGTTGTATGTACAGCAATATGACAATAAAGTTTGATTTGATTTGATTTGATTTTGATTTGAACATGGACAGCTTTATGCAGTGTTGCCAACTCTCACTCCAAAATGACAAAATTACTGGCAATATCACGTTGATTTTCTTCAGATTTTTCCCACAATAAGAGCTCTCAAGGCAAGATAAAGCAGACTGAACATGTTCTTAAAACTCTGTCTGAAACAGTCTGTTTTCAGCCTGACATTAGTAAGCCTGTAATGTAATCCATTAATTAAATTATCTTGCTATGTGTGCAAGGTGATTTAAGTATGCATTTAAAAGTAACATGAAAGTTACTTTTTCCAAGTAACTAGTTACTTTAATCATGCAGTTATTGGTAAGGTAACTCAATCACTTTTGAAAGGAAGTACTAGTAACTGTAATAAGCTACTATTTTAGTAACTTGCCCAACACTGGTAACAACTCATCTATATGACAAAAATAAGAAAAAAAAACAAAAACAAATAAACAGAAACACAACAGGTAAAGTATAAAACACATTTGCATATAATTAGGGTAACACTTCTATTGAGTTTGTGTAAGCCTCTCTTAAGTCATGATGTGCCTTATCTCATCATTTAACCTGCACCTAAACAGACAAACAATAATTTGGTCCATTTGATTTACCAGCCCATGGGGAAAACAAAAAGAGAAAAATTATTGAAGCCCTTATCTTGTTACTAGGACTTACAAACTTGTGATAATGAGCAATACTTTCATAATTAATGCCAGAAAAGATCATGTTATTAAATGAAATGATTCGGTAATTATGAGGGAAAAAAGGTTATGGTCATTAATCATCAGCATCCTGCTTGAGAGGCTGTTATCATGCAATCAATGTGAGTTTGAATTTGAAGATTAGGGTAGATGCATCATTATACGTACATGTCCCATTTAAAGTGTTATCTTGACTGAAAAAATATAAATCCTAAATACAGAGATAGGATTTTTTTTTTCTTTAATTTGATTGGACAATAGGCATTCCAGGAGTGAGCATATCCACTCTAACCACACTGGGACTTTTAATAGGATATGTCCAGTATCACTCTGCTTTACTGCTGTTCTAATAATGCTTAACTACCGTAACTGGCAGTCGTTTCTTATAATGTGAGGATTATAATTTAAAGATAGTACTGTGCCAGATCATGTGTTTTAACCTCTGAACAGAGATCTGAATCCAGCTCTCAGCAGTGTGGTGAACTGTTTTTACTATTCTCATAACATATACACATAAAAAGAGTTGGTGATTACCCAATTCCTTCTTGTTTTCCTCTCCTCTCCGAGCAAAGTTACTCGAAACACTGGAGCCCAGCTGCTCTTCTTTGTTTGAGATGTTCTCTTAGCTGTTCAAGGAATATATATATTAGATAACACAACTTAAGCTTGTGCTAAGGAGACTTGCCTAGCAATCTGTCTTCATCCAAATGCTTATCTCGTATCCTGTAATGTTGCACGTCCACTAAGTGCCCCCCAAGTGGGATACGCTTATCAGCCACACTCATTCATGGAAGTAGCCTCTTTACTGCTTGTGTTCTTTCTAATTGATGCTAAGTGTTAGCTCACTTGTAGTACTTTTTCTGTGCAAGCCATAGTGATGCATGATTTTACTCTCTACCTTCATCTGAAGATAGCAAGAACAACATGGCAAGAAGAAATCTCTTTGCTTCAAACATTTAGGTCCCTTTCCAACAAGCTAGACAAGGTCAGGTAGGCTTTATCACCCCTATCCACCACTTAAGGGTAGTATCTCATAGAGCGGTGAATGCTGACAAATGTGGTGAGTTTTGGATTGATCAACTTTTCTGTCGAATGTTGGAGAAAATCAAGCTAGTATCTCACAGAACGTTCATGAGTGCTGCGCTTTATGGGTTTCGTGAGGGTTCATATAAAGGTTGAAAAACAGCTTGCACAGTTTTTAAGGGCACCAACAGTTTTGTTGTAAAGGATCTCAAACATTTCCTAGTGTCCACTACTTGGCAAACCAAAAAGAAGTTTAATGACACATATTACAACCATTTACAAACACAACTATAACATTTGCAACTGTTTGAGGGAAAATGCATTCAGCCAAAAAAATTGTCCATTTGCAAAAAATTTTAACAGCAAAAAAAACAAAAACAAAACAAAACTGCTTGAGACCTTAAAACCTGTTTGTGAACTGTTTGGGAATCTTTTTATGAATCCTGATGAAACCCCAGAATTGCCATGTTTTACAGCATTTACCATTCTGTGAGATACAAGCATTAACAGAATTGTTCTTTAACCCAGGAGTCTCAAGCTACCAGTCTGTTCAATGCTAACTACTGAGCTTGCAGTAGCTACTAGAGCAAGAATGTGGCAAAGGGACACAGAGGAGGACTGTGTATATATACTGTACGTATATACGTATAGTATGTAAATAAAAACTGGTGCTTCTTATTTTGTCTTCTGCCTTTAGTTGTCTCTGCAGCAGATCATCTGCCTCCATCTCACCCTATCCCTTGCATCTTCCTCTGCAGCACCAACCCTCTCCATGTCCCCCTTCACTACATCCATGAATTTTCTCTGTGGTCTTCTTCTTTTCTTCCTACACTACCGTTCAAAAGTTTGGGGTCACTTAGAAATTTCCTTATTTTTGAAAGAAAAGCAATGTTTTTTTCAATGAAGATAACTTTAAACTAATCAGAAATACACTCTATACATTGCTAATGTGGTAAATGACTATTCTAGCTGCAAATGTCTGGTTTTTGGTGCAATATCTACATAGGTACTATATACTGTAGAGGCCCATTTCCAGCAACTATCACTCCAGTGTTCTAATGGTACAATGTGTTTGCTCATTGCATCAGAATTCTCCAGATTACCTCAACAAATTAACAGCTAGAATGCGAAAGATCTGCAATGCTGTAATTGCTGCAAATGGAGGATTCTTTGACGAAAGCAAAGTTTGAAGGAAAAAAATTACTATTTCAAATACAAATCATTATTTCTAACCTTGTCAATGTCTTGACTATATTTTCTATTCATTTTACAACTCATGGTGGTAAATAAAAGTGTGACTTTTCATGGAAAACACAAAATTGTCTGGGTGACCCCAAACTTTTGAACGGTAGTGTACCTGGGAGCTTCATCTTCAACAATCTTTGTCCAATATACCCACTATCCCTCCTCTGCACATGTCCAAACCATCTCAGCCTTTCCTCTCTTACTTTGTCTGAGCTGTCCCTCTGATATACTCATTTCTCATCTTGTCCCTCCTATTCATTCCCAATGAGAATCTTATCATTTTCAACTGTGCCTCCTCTTGTCTTTTTGTCACTGCCACTGTCTCCAAACCATACATCATAGCAGGCCTCATAACTGTCTTGTAAACCTTCCCTTTCACTCTAGCTGCTATTCTTGTGTCACAAATCACCCCTGACACTCGTTGCCACCTACTCCAACCTGGCTGCACTCTCATCTTCACCTCTTTTGTGCATTCTCCATTGCTTTGGATGGTTGATCCAAAGTATTTAAACTCATTACCTCTACTCCTTGCATCTTCACTGTTGCACCTGCCTCCCTCTCATTCACACCCATGTATTTTGTTTTGCTTCTACTGACTTTCATTCCTCTTCTCTCCAGAGTATACAACACCTGTTCCTCTCCAGGTTCTCTTCCACCTGCTCCGTACTCTCACTACAGATCACAGTGTCATCTGCAAACATCATAGTGAATAGAGACTACAGCACTGTCCTCATACATGTCCTGCACCACCCTCACATACAGCAAGGAAAATAAGTATTAAACATGTCAACATTTTCTCAGTAAACATATTTCTGATGGAGCCACTGACCTGAGATTTTCACCAGATATCAGTAACAACCCATGTAATCCATACATACAGTGGGGCAAAAAAGTATTTAGTCAGCCACCAATTGTGCAAGTTCTCCCACATAAAAGATGAGAGAGGTCTTCAATTTTCATCATAGGTATACCTCAACTATGAGAGACAAAATGAGAAAAAAAAATCCAGAAAATCACATTGAAGGATTTTTAATGAATTAATTGGTAAATTCCTCAGTAAAATAAGTATTTGGTCACCTACAAACAAGCAAGATTTCTGGCTCTCACAGACCTGTAACTTCTTCTTTAAGAGGCTCCTCTGTCCTCCACTCATTACCTGTATTAATGGCACCTGTTTGAACTCGTTATCAGTATAAAAGACACCTGTCCACAACCTCAAACAGTCAGACTCCAAATTCCACTATGGCCTAGACCAAAGAGCTGTCAATGGACACCAGAAACAAAATTGTAGACCTGCACCAGGCTGGGAAGACTGAATCTGCAATAGGTAAGCAGCTTAGTGTGAAGAAATCAACTGTGGGAGCAATTATTAGAAAATGGAAGACATACAAGACCACTGATAATCTCCCTCGATCTGGGGCTCCACGCAAGATCTCACCCCGTGGGGTTAAAATTATCACGAGAATGGTGAGCAAAAATCCCAGAACCACATGGGGGGACCTAGTGAATGACCTGCAGAGAGCTGGGACCAAAGTAACAAAGGCTACATCAGAAACACACTATGCCGCCAGGGACTCAAATCCTGCAGTGCCAGACATGTCCCCCTGCTTAAGCCAGTACATGTCCAGGCCCGTCTGAAGTTTGCTAGAGAGCATTTGGATGATCCAGAAGAGGATTGGGAGAATGTCATATGGTCAGATGAAACCAAAATAGAATTTTTTGGTAAAAACTCAACTTGTCGTGTTTGGAGGAGAAAGAACACCATACCTACTGTAAAGCATGGGGGTGGAAACATCATACTTTGGGGCTGTTTTTCTGCAAAGGGACCAGGACGACTGATCTGTGTAAAGGAAAGAATGAATGGGGCCATGTATCGTGAGATCTTGAGTGAAAACCTCCTTCCACCAGCAAGGGCATTGAAGATGAAACGTGGCTGGGTCTTTCAGCATGACAATGATCCCAAACACACCACCCGGGCAACAAAGGAGTGGCTTCGTAAGAAGCATTTCAAGGTCCTGGAGTGGCCTAGCCAGTCTCCAGATCTCAACCCCATAGAAAATCTTTGGAGGGAGTTGAAAGTCTGTGTTGCCCAGTGACAGCCCCAAAACATCACTGTTCTAGAGGAGATCTGCATGGAGGAATAGGCCAAAATACCAGCAACAGTGTGTGAAAACCTTGTGAAAACTTACAGAAACCGTTTGACCTCTGTCATTGCCAACAAAGGGTATATAACAAAGTATTGAGATGAACTTTTGTTATTGACCAAATACTTATCTTACAGAGGAATTTACCAATTATTTCATTAAAAATCCTTCAATGTGATTTTCTGGATTTTTTTTTTCTTATTTTGCCTCTCATAGTTGAGGTATACCTATGTTGAAAATTGGAGACCTCTCTCATCTTTTAAGTGGGAGAACTTGCACAATTGGTGGCTGACTAAATACTTTTTTACCCCACTGTACAAAGAAATCAAGCCAACTGTGTTCACAAAGCAAGTTATATTGAATAAAGTGGAAGGACACAGGGAATAAGTATTGAACACACTTGTGAAATTCATTTTATATTTTGTAAAAAAGCCTTTGTTGGTAATAACAGCTTCCAGACCCCTCCTGTATGAAGAAACTAGGCTCGGGCATTGCTTGTTATGGTGTGTGGCATATAACCCAAAAGCATACACAGGAGCAAACAGTAATTGAAGTGAAACAATAATCTGTATTACAATAACTGTGCAAGATAATGTGCAATGGAGATTTTTCTCAAGGATCTGGCAACCCTATGAGGAGAGAGCAAAGGGACAGGTAAGTATAATTGAAGAACAGTATGATGAAGCTTTATTATTAGTTTTTGTGCTTACTCTTTCACAGGGGAAAGTGGCTGGGAGCAGGTGAAGGAACTCCATGCTGGGAGAGCAGGTTGCCAGCGGGAGAGGTGCAGCAGTGCTTCGGGGAGGGGGGGGGAGGGGGGTCCTGAGGATTGTAGAAGAGAGGCTGGCCAGGCCTGAGTGCTGCGGAGTAAGAGGGAAGAGCAGTGCTAACAAACATTGGTAAGTCAACCTACTTGGGAAGGTGAAGGTGTGCACAGTCCAAGACATCCAAAACCAATCCGAGAGGCAATTTCCAAAATCCAGAGGCAGGCAGGGGTCAAAGCACAGCAGATTAGATCATGGCAGGCAGACAGTTTCAATATAGGAGGCAGTCTCTTGGTCAAGGACAAGCCACAGGTCAAAACACAGCAAGGCAGGATAATACAAGGATTCTGAGCTCAGACAAGATATGGCTGGGTGCAGGATAACATCACCAGGCAGAGTGAAGGTGGAGTGTCCTATTTAAAGGGCCTCCTCTGATTAACAGCAGGTGATGAGTGAGGCTGCAGGCCATGAGCCTAATTAGAGGGAGAAAGGCAGGGAGACAGAGCACACACATAGACCATTACATTGATCAGGAGTGATTTTAGCCCATTTTTCCACACAAACTATCTTCAAATCTTAAAGGTTCCATGGGTGTCTTCTATGAACTCTGATCTTCAATTTGTTCCATAGATTTTTAATTGGATTGAGGTCAAATGACTGACTGGGGCATTCTAGCAGCTTTATTTTCCTTCTCTGGAGCCAGATGAGAATTTCCTTGGCTGCATGTTTGGGATCATTATCTTGTTGAAATGTCCACCCTCGTTTCATCTTCAGCATCTTAGCAGATGGCAACGGGTTCTTATCAAAGATGTCTGTACATTTGTCCATTCATCTTTCCTTCAATTACATGAAGTCTGCCTTTACCATGTACTGAAAAACACACCCACACCATGATGCTCCCACCTCCAAACTTCCCTGTTGTTATAGTGTTTTGGGGCTGATGTGCAGTGCCATTTCTCCTCCAAACATGCTGTGTGGTGTGGCATCCAAAAAGTTAAATTTTGGTGTCATCTGACCAGACGATATTCTCCTAGTATTTTTCTGGCTTGCCCAAATGTTGTGCAGCAAACTTTAAATGAGCTTCAGCATGTTTTTTTCTTCAGCAACAGAGTCTTGCGAGGTGAGCAGGCATAGAGCCCATGTCAGTTGAGTGCATTACTTATTGTTTTCTTTGAAACAGCAGTACCTGCTAACTCCAGGTCTTTCTGGAGCTCTCATGAGTAGTCTTTGGCTCTTGGATAACTCTTCTGATAATTGTTTTGACTCCTCTGTCAGAAATCTTGCGAGAAGGCCCTGGTCGTGGCTAGTTTTTGGTAAAATTATGTTCTTTCCACTTCAAAATGATGGCTCCAACAGTGCTCATTGGAACATTCAGCATTTTAGAAATGTGCCTGTAACCCATGCCATCATTATCTTCTGCAACAATCAGGTTGCAAAGGTCTAGAGACAGCTCTTTGCTTCTACCCATCATGACTTGTTTGTGGTGTGACAATCTGATATCCACAGACCTTTTGAAAGGCTATCAATCAGGACTTAACCAGATGAAATTAATTTGCACTGATGGGGGATGGAATGGCTTCCTAAGCTGTGATGGATTACAGCTGTTTTCTTGACTTTCTATGCCTTTTTGCACCTCTTTTTCATCATGTGTTCAATACTTCTTCCCTGTGTCATTCTACTTTATTAAATATAACTTGTTTGTGAACACAGTTACCTTGATTTCTTTGTATCTATGGATTATTTGAGTTGTTATTGATATCTGGTGAGAGCCTCAGGTTATTGACTACATCAGGAATATGTTTTAATGAGAAAAATGCTGACGTGTTCAATACTTATTTTCCCCACTGTGTTTGAAATAAATGTAATCACTCATTTCTGTTAAATAATGAATGTATATTCGGGTTTCTTGGTTGCCTAGTTGCCTGAATTTTCTTCACATTTTGAGTGGAAATACCTTAGTTTAAAGGCCAAATGTCACATAATTTTTTTTTTTCTAAATGACAACGAATTTAGATAAAATACACATAGCTTAAACCAAATATTCATACCGGAGACCATATCACCCACCTGTATTTACATAATTGCACAAAATACACCAGGTGAAGGCCCCACCTTGCTTGCTGGCTTGTGACAGCCAGTCCAGACCACGCCCATGTTTTTGACATCACCAGTTGTACCCTGGCTGCCCTGCCTATCCACATTCACACTTATCAACATTGGACAATCATGACGGAAAGTGACAGCGATTGTGAACAAATTAGTTTAGTTTTGTCTTTTTTTTTGTCTTTTTTTTTTTGTCAGTGGTTCAGACAGTGACAGAGGCATAGAACCTTACCGGTTCGAGCCGTCCGAGATGGAATCAGATGCTTTGTCTGATGACAACAGTTCCAACGATGACCAGAGAGCAGAACCAGTGGAAAATGTCATTGAACTGGACATTAATCGCCTCCAGAATTGCGAAGCCGAAGGGGGTCTGTCCAGGGCGCCCCATAAATATTGATTTTTCGGAAGCCATTATTATTACAGTGGAGGAGAGCCGCTGCTGTCAAGAAATTGACCAGATCAATATGAAAATGGAGGCGCATACCTGTCAAGTGAGACGTTTTCGCCGTATTTTAATACCGTAAAACGCGGCTATAAGGGACAGCGGAGTAATAATGGACATTTCTCTGGGAAATGTTTTCATACCCATCAAGTGAGACGTTTTCGCCGTATTTTGGTGCCAAGCGCGGCTGTGGGGGACGGCGCAGTGGTGGACACTTTTCTGGGAAATGTTTTAAATGTAGTTCGTGTTGTTATTGTCAAATATTTTAAGGAAAATATGGGGAAAATGCAATTTTAGCAAAAACGGGCGTATTGCCATTTCTGTACGCCCAAAACAAAAACATACGGGAAAAAAAACTGAGTGTCTTGAGGAGCACTCCTGTGTGTGATCCCCCACAGCTGGTGCTGGCTCAGCCTGAGCTATTATCACTACAACGAGAAGTGTGGAGTCAGTCATTAGTTTGATTGTCTGGGCGGGCTGATCGCTCAGCTTGAGCTATTATCACTACTGTTCGAAGTGTGGAGTCAATCATTAGTTTAATTGTCTGGGCGGGCTGATCGCTCAGCTTGAGCTATTCTCACTACAATGAGAAGTCATTAGGACAATGGTTTAACAAGTTCAGCTGTGCAGCGGTTGCGGAACAGACAGAGATCGCCTGACAAATACAGAATTCTGCTTTTTTTTTTTTTATTTTGCGCTGGACGCTGAGTTGTGTTGTTATTGTCAAATATCCATGAATCCTTAAAATATTTGACAATAACAACACGAGTTGCATTTGGGGCATTTCCCAGAGAGGTGTGCCTTGTTGCTCCGCCGTTCCTTATAGCCGCTTTTTACGGTGTTGAAGTACGGCGAAAAGGTCTCACTTGACGGGTATGAAAACATTTCCCAGAGAAGTGTCCCTTATTACCCAGCTGTCCCTGATATTCCCGTTTTAAGGTATGGGTGAAATATCCAATTTTTTCTTTCTTGTTGCTCACTTCAACCTTCCAGTCTCCATATAAACAATCAATTGAAATACCCCAAGCATCAAACTAGGGTACAATCGATTTCGTCACTTCCGCCTTCTTCCCCAGGCGATTCCAGGGGCCATGTCAGGCCAAGCGCGGCAGTTTTAAATTAACGAATATTCCGTTGTTACTGAAGCATATGCACCAAGACCCGAACGGATCGGTTCCCTTTTATATCTAGTTTCAAGATATTTAAAGTACCCTGTTACGTGACATTTGGCCTTTAATATCTGTGCCGATTAGCAGCTTTAAAAAAGTAACATATCATGTAGTGTGTTGTCATGAGGAAGGGGCTGCACTGAGCAAGATAAGTTTTTGTAACAAAATTACGGATGTTTGCCTTCAAAGAATATTTAATAGAAAGAAGCAACAATGGCTTTAAAAAAATAGGGGTGAATTAAGGACAATACTCCACATGGGAGATGAAAATATGCATAATTGGTCTTCTTCATGTAATTCGGTCAGGTCCACTATTGCCAAAAGAAATGTCTTATTTTAGCAGCGTTTGGGGGGTTGGGATTGAATGTCTTGCACTTTACCATTCGTGACATCATCACTCACCATTGTCAGCATTTCAGGACTGTTTATGTGCCTTACCTCACCAACCAGTTCTACCAGGATACTACCTACCAAAGACTCATGAATGAGAATCCGGGGTTCAAACAGATTGTGGAGAAATTAGAGAAGAGCTCTGTTTGTCAGAGACTTCTTCTTCGATCTTTCCTTGTACTTCCCTTCCAAAGGATCACAAGGCTCAAGCTGCTGGTTCAGAATATTGTGAAGAGAACAACTCCCGGTAGACCGGAGGCAAAGCAAGCCATCAAAGCATTAAAACAATTGCAAAAGCTGACTCAAGAAAGCAATGAAAGCATCTCTCAAATGAAAAACATTGACTCCCTGGTTAATCTCAGTGGTAAAGTGGACTTTGAGTGCAAAACTCTTTCTCTGGTCAAGCAGCATCGGAAGGTGGTCCGTGAAGGGCCAGTCACTCAACTGATGGATTTCTCTCTAAAGGGAACACAAAGAGAAAGAAGTGTTTATTTGAATTTATTCAATGACTACTTGGTAGTTTCCCCACGAAAAGAAGGGGGACAATTCACAATAATTGACCACTGACCAGTATTCGAGTTGCTTGTAGAGAACTACAACATCAAGCTTTGCTCTGTACAGAAGAATGCATTCAAGTTGACGATGAGGAACAAATACCTGCTGCTAAGGACAGACACAAAGAGTGACAAGCTTTGGTGGATATCAGCCATCTCCCAGCATGATGAAGTAGATTTTTCTGCAGCACAAAATATGGAACAGATGCAGTGTATCCAAACATTTGTTGCCAGATAAGCTGTCCATAGAAAAAGATGAAATTATTGTAGTGCACCAAGAAAGTGACAATTGGGTAGAGGGGACCAAACTGTCTGATCACCATCGTGGGTGGATGCCCCTGTCCCATTTGGAAACTATAAACAACCCTAGAGTCAAAAGTCATAACCTTACGGATGCTCTCAAACTGATGACAGCCAAATTTGATGTCTGAGATTGATGCTTGGGGTTGGCCTAACAGAGCGACACCCTTGAATCACTGCTGCCATTGTCTGCTTCACCATTCTGGAAGATGGACAGTGAACCTTCAGTTGCATCATCATTATTAAATAGTTAAAAGGACTGCACCTGCAGGAAGTATTCTCGATGTAGCATTTGATCTTGGTTGGTTCACTGGGTGAACAAAACACTGCTGCAGAGGGATGCATGAACTGCTAAAGGTTGCCTGAAAGACAATGACTGTTTCAGCTATGCACAGTTATTAAAAAATTCTGAGTACCATGGTACATTAGTGAATAAGAGAAATATTTTAAAACAGAATATGCTTTTTTAAAGGTATATTATTTTTGGAAAAAGGACTGTCTGTATATATTATGAAAACTGAACCTCTGCATGCAGGAGAGTAAACAAATCTTACAAAATTTACAACACAAATACAAATATATTTAACATGACATTGCTGTGATTTCAGACGTGTCCGACCCGTCAGGATAGCGTGGGAAGCTGCAGTGGACCAGGAACTGGGTCACATTCCTGGACACCATGCTGCAGATGATGGTGCTGGGACTGCCGGGGAGGGCTCTACGTCTGCCAACCAGAATCCGCTCCGTGAGCGTAGATCCAGCTCTGCATATGAGAAACATTTGCCAGTACTCTGAGGAGAAACAAGATGCGTGCACAGATCCACAGACACGTTTTCGTGGATGATCATTCTTAACATTCATAAAAAGGCCAAATGCTGCAGACCTTCTGATGACAGTGAACCTGATCATGTTTAGGCTGAAGACACATTTTCTCCACAGTGTAACTCCTCACGTTCTCTTTGGAGAACTAACAGCCTGTACCGCCCTCTTTAAAGCTACGCTACCTAAGATTTTCACCTTGAAATGATGTGACAGAATCATGGCCCACACTGACGGAGTCGAGGCATGGGGAGGGAGGTCACCTGAGTCTGTCCACGAGTCAGTGGCTCCAGAGGAGATGATGCTAGGGCAACCAGACTTGGCACACAGGTTGACCGCATTTGGCTTTTGGGATCAGAAGGTCAAAGGTCACAGGGCCATAAAAGGTCAAAATCAGTTTTGGTTTATGGTGACTTTATTGTAACAGAGCCGCCACATTTTAACACAACCTAGAGTGGCCTTGACCTTGGATTTGACGATGGGTATGATGATGGATTTTGAAGATGGGTAAGGTCTGAAAATGGGTCATGGCGTCCCATCAGAGCTGAAGTAGGAAGTCAGTCAGCCATTTCCCCTACTGCTATAGGACACTCCAAAGGGGTGGGGTTAGAAGGGTTGTGGTTATGGTAATTAATGACCTGATAGGGATGGAAGGGTCTGCATCTCTGAGTGTAATTCTGGGTCTGATTAAATGACGTGCAGAAACCTTCTTCATCTTCTTCTGTTCCTCCATGATGTCATCAGCAGAACACATTATCTCCTCCAGCTGTGGACGTCCACATTAACCGTTGCCTTGATAACATCATTGCCGGTGGAGTCCAGATCTGTGGTCTTCATGCCACTGTGGCCCCCTGTCGGCAGCAGCAGCATCGTCCTCCCACTTTGGAGGAGTTTGTGTTCATCCCCTTTGTGGAGACCAGGTGTCTAAGGGATGATGAGAAGCTTGCAGATGATTTAAGGCTCTGCAAAGGTATGTATAGTATGAACTCTTGAGCACCTCTCTCAGATTTAACCTGGTTAGACCGCAGTGGTGGACTAGTGGTAGAATGTCTGCCTCACAGTCAGGAGGTTGTGGGTTCAAGCCCCAGCCGGGTGATACCAAAGACCATAAAAATGGTTCTTGCTGCCTTTTCGCTTGGTGCTTAGCATAATGGAATAGAGAAAGGAAAGTAAACACACAGAGGACTAACCCCCCCCCCCCCAACTGTAGCTTCATAACTGACAGTAACTATGTGGCCATAGAAACCAAATAGGCTCCACCTCTTTACGCCCCATGGTATAGAGAGCCTAAGCCACACCCCCTCTGCTTCTGTATATGGGACCTTGAATTGGGGGATTCTCCATTGAGGTGAGTAGCAGGAGCACGGTTGTCCCTTTATCCCAATCAAATTTTGCCACTAGTTACACATATGTTTGTCCATTTAAAAGATAATTTTCCCGGTAAAGAGCGGTGTAGGTTGTTGTCTAACAGTTAAGGTATAAGGTTATGAAAATATATAAATGAAAAAACTACAACTTCTCTCGGCCGCCTTCAACTTGTACAAAATGCAGCAGCCCGTCTTATAACCAACACAATTAGGCGAGAGCACATTACACCGATTCTTTTTCCACTTCATTGGCTTCCAGTCCATTTCAGAATTAATTTTAAACTTTTACTTTTTGTGTTTGAAACTCTTTATGGCCTTGCTCTGGTTTATTTGTCTGAAATTTTAACTGTCCATGACAATGGCAAGGCTTTGAGGTCATCCAATCAGCTTTTGCTGGATGTGCCCAGGTCGAGGTATAAACACTGGGGTGACCAAGCCTTTTCTGTTGTCGCCCCCAGGCTCTGGAATAATCTCCCCCGTAACCTGTGTGCTATCTCTGACCTGACATAATTGTTTAGGATGGCTTTTTATACCCAGTAGTGGCGATATCTGTTTTGACATTTGTTTTTATTTTTATTTTTAGGTATTTATGCTTATCTCAGAATCAGAATCAGATTTATTGCCATTGTTCATGCAGTACACAAACTAGGAATTTGTCTCGGTGCAATGCTGCAACATTAAACATGCTAAAACAAAAGAAATAAACTATACATGCTATAAAGTGTAGAATAAGAGTGAGTAATACTAGTCAGCAGTTTAAATATATTAGCGAGCAGCAGATAATGTGGAGAACCATATAATGCAGTCGGTAATGCAGGAAGAAAACTGATGATTGACATGAGTCTGGTTGAGCTGCTGTACATAGTGCACGAGAGTCAATAAGTCACTTAGTGTTCAGCAGTCTGATGGCAGAGGGGAAGAAGCTGTTCATGTGACATATCTCTTTGTTTATGTAATTTGTTTTAATGTTGTGTGTGTTTCTAGTGCTGTTTAATTTTCTGTAAAGCACTTTGGTCACCTGCGGGTTGTTTTAAAGGGCTATATAAATAAAGTGCGTTACGTTACAAACACAGATGGACGGAGCTTACGTCATCTTTTCAAAGCTGACCAGGGTGAAGTAACTAACAGTCCTCTGGATCAGCTGCAGCTCTCACAATATAAAACCAAAACCTTTGTATTGTTTTTCTCCTCTTTGGATCCTTCTTTCATCGGTCAGGAAACAGGAGGTGAGGTTTTAGTGATCTCTCACCATGATTGTGTTTAGTGATGTGGGATGATGGGAGAGGTCTGCTAATTGTTTAAACAAGAACTAAACGTTACTCTGTTATTATATGACAGCTGACAACTTTAATTGTGTGGAAAATTATCTTTTAAATTGACAAACATCATATGGGTAACTTATGGCAAAACTTGATTGGGATCAGGGGATAGTTTTGCTCTTGCCATTCGTTTCGGCGGAGAATTTTTCCGGTTTGGGCTCTCATGGGCGGCGGTAGAGGGGGCAGGGCTTATGCTCTTAATAAACCAGTTAGGCTCTACCTCTTTACACCACATGGAAAAACCCAGTTAGGCTCCACCTTGTTTACACTCATGATATAAGCTAGATAGGCTCTGCCTTCCAACCAACTTTCCACCTTTTTTGTCTTTTTGCTAAAGTTTTTTTGTTTTTTTGGTCAGGTCAGGCATTGGCTTGCTCGCTACCGGATAACCATGAAAACCGGTACTACCTGTCTCATGGGTCAGGCTGTCGGCGACTCAACCAGCATCCCCGCCCTTCCGAGGGCATGGAGGGTGAAACTGGGCATACTGGCAGAACTAAAAGCAATGTCTGCCACAGGTCTGTGGTGGACCACTCCCAATTACACGGGGTGAAACTGGACATCTTGGCAGATAAACACATCTGTTGCAAGGTCTGTTGTGGACTGTGCCAGTCGGTGCATCATGACATGCACTACACAAAGAGCAGAGATAAACAAACCTATCATCTGGTCAGTCACTGCAACAGATACTGGAGTCAGTTTGTGTTGGCTTGTCCTTGGCACTGATAATACCTTTATCTGCCAAGAATGTGCTGCTAGTCCTGCAAAAGCTAGCAGTACTCAAATACTTTGCAAGCAGTTTCATGAAATGGTCAGTCAGAAAGCAACTCTTACCAGCTTGGATGTCGCCCGGGCTAACAAGGTCCATGCTGATCTGTTCATACTCCAACAGACAGTGAAAAGTAAGCTAGGAGCAGGAAGACAAAAGAAAAAGAAAACAGCAGCCTTGTTTGTAGCAGAATGGAATGTACGCGTTCTGTTGGACAGAACAATGTATGCCACACTCATCAGTGTATATGCCCCAACAATGACCAACACAGAGGAGGTGAAGGAAGAGTTCTACAGTGATTTACATGAGACTATAAGGCATGTACCGACTGATGACAGGCTGATAATCATTGGAGATTTTAATGCCAGAGTTGGTTCGGACACCGAGAAATGGAAAGGAGTGCTAGGCAGTCATGGAGTAGGCAAGTGCAATGCTAATGGAGAACTTCTACTTACACTATGTTCAGAGTACAACCTTGTGTTAACCAACACTCTATTTAAGCACAAGGACACACACAAGAAGACATGGATGCACCCAAGATCCAAGCACTGGCACTTGTTAGACTACATCATAGTCAGGAAGAGAGACATAAGGGATGCATTGGACACCAGAGCAATGAGAGGCGCAGACTGTGGTACTGATCATGTTATGCTGAGATCTAGATTAAGGATTTGGAGACAAAACAGCACTGCAGGACGGGTGCGAAGCCACCACCGAAGCTAAACACTAGTGCACTGAAAGGCCAAAAGAAGCAGGAAGAACTTACACAGGAAATGGATGAAAACTTGAAAGACTGGGACAGCAACAACTCAGAGAATGACATAGAAGAGAAATGGGCAACACTGAAGGATACGGTGTATCAAACTGCGAGTGATGTATTAGGCCACCCTGAGAGGAAACATCAAGATTGGTTTGATGAGCATGATGAACATCTGAAGAAACTACTAGAAGAGAGGAATACAGCTAGGCAGGAAAACCTACAGTGTAACACAAGGTCGAAGAAGAAGAAATACTCAAAGGCTCAGAGTCAGTTATAGAAATACACCAGAGAGATGAAGTCCAACTAGTGGGATGAAAAAGCAGAGGAACTTCAAACTGCAGCAGACATGAAGGACATGTAACAGTATATGAATTAATAATTATGATCAGGTATAAAATTGTGATGGACTGGCGATCTGTCCAGGGTGTACCCTGCCTCTTGCCCAAAGATGCTGGGATAGGCTCCAGCCCCCCCGCGACCCGAAAAGGATTAAGTGGAAGAAGATGGATGGATGGATGGATGGATGGATGGATGGATCAGGTATAAAAATCATTTAATTTATATTCATGTATTGGAACCTGAGATGAATTCTCGGTTCATATACACCGGAAAAGTTAATAACACTCGTGGGGCACCAGCTTTTATCTCTAAGAAGCAATTTAATCTTTAATTTCACTTTATGCCTGTTTAATCACTCAATAAATTAATTAATAATCAGTCTCAAAATTTTAGTGAATTCGATACTGGGGACTTGAACCAGACTCAGAATGAAATAAATTCTAAACAACTTCTCTCATTTTCACATATTTATTAAATGAAATGATGATTAACAGACATTGCAATGATTTCATTAACCATAAAATTAAACTTGTAAATGATAGATTAACAAGGTCAACATTTGCAGAACCAGGGATAAACTGTGAAATGAATTTAGATCAGTTTGAGTTAACAGATTGTGGAAGACAATGCAAATTTATGGGGAAAGTTTTGCTAATCATATGAAAAGTTCTGGGTTACTCATAAGAAAATAAAAACGGAATTTTAATGAAAAGAGGAGTTATGTTAATGGCTCCTTAATTTTGCATTTGATCAAATATTGAATGATTCTCAAATCTCAGACGTTTCATTCAGCAGATGGATAAGGAAGATGCAGTTTATGTGACCACGCCTGATGGCGGGTTCTTTCGTCACTCCGGGAAGCTTTAGATGTGTAGAAAGGCCAAAAAATGGAATATTTGACCAGCAAATATTCAAACGAGGATGGTCCTCTTTGCAGTCTGTTGTCGCAGGATGATATTCTTGATGTTTCATTCCAATGGCTGAAGTCCAGCTGAAGTGTCTTCCTTTGCGTGGCTTGTCGAATTCTTCAGCTGTGTAATGGCCGTGGATCAACGACTTCATGAGAGGATTCGAGAGTCATTACCACAGGATCTGATCAAATAGCAAAATTAAAAGAAGTTTCGGACTAGTGGACATGAAAATAGTTTCTAGTGCAGGGGTCCCCAAACTTTTTCCTGTGAGGGCCACATAACTTTTGCCTTCTCTGATGGGGGCCGGGGCCAGTTTGTAACAGAAAAATTGAGACGATTGCAGGGGTGCCTAAACGTAAACATTTATTGTTTTCCAGAAAGCCACACATAACCAAATATTGATAACCCTTTCCAGGATCTTCACAGGAAAAAAGTCAGAAAATAAATAATAACACTATTAATGAAATAAATAACACTATTTATGAAATAAATAATAACCAAATAACCCTCTCTGGGTTCTTCTCAGAAAAAAAGTCCATGGAACATTAACTTTCTGTTGTGCCGTGCACAATCTTAACAGGTAAAAGTTCAGCTTAGTTGTCAGAGCAGAATCTCTTACTTAAACTCTTACCTCTACTTTGCCGAAAATACCCTCCCCCGTTGTAGTCCCTGTGAGACTTTGGAGGGCTGCCAGCTCCTCGCACATTTCAAAGTTTGCGCTAACTCCACGAATAAAAATGAGCAGCTGCGCTGTGTCCTGCACGTCTGTGCTCTCATCCAGTGCTAATGAAAAAAAGTCAAATTCTTTCGTCTTCTGCTGCAGCTGGGCATATACATTACCCCCGATTTCTTCAATGCGTCTGGTGATTGTACTCGCCGACAGACTCACAGCATTAAAGACAGCTTTCTTCTCGGGACACACCTCCTCCGCGACAGCTTTCAAACATTTCTTGACAAATTCTCCATCAGTGAAAGGTTTACCGCTGCTTGCTATCAGTTGAGCAACCTGAAAGCTGGCCCGAACGGATGACTGGTTCAGCTGAGCTTGGCGTACAAATGTATTCTGCTGAGCTAACAGTCCACTTTTTAGCTTTGAGAGTTTGTCTGCTCGCATTTGGCCTTGCAAGCTATCATACATGTCTTTGTGACGGGATTCATAGTGTCGGCGCAGATTGTATTCTTTGAATACCGCCACAGCCTCTTGACAGATGAGACAAACAGCCTTTTCTTTGCATTGAACAAAAAAATAATTGTTTGTCCACTGCAGGTTAAATACCCTGCATTCTGAATCTATTTTTCTCTTGCCTAACCTTTTCGCCATTATTCCGTTTTATTTGACAGGGGTGAGTCTAGTGTTGTAGGATGTGTCTGGTTCATGTGTTTAGATAGCGCACCTCAGTGCGTGAACGTGAGTGAGTGAGTGCGTGCGCGCAGCGGAGGCACGCCCCCGTGTGAATGGCCCCGCGGTGCGGACGGTGTGTGTGAAGTGTGCGGGTGAGTAGAGAGAGAGGCGACCGGAGCAGGTAGCAAACTAGAATTGCTGTTGAAGGGTGGAATAGAAGGGTGGAATAGAATGTCACCTTCTATGCGTGTATTAGTCTTGATCGCGTTGCCAGACTGAAAAAAAAAATAAATCATAATGCGTCTCTGGTATTGTTCAGGGGGCCGGGCCAAATGTGGAGGTGGGCCGTATCCGGCCCGCGGGCCGTAGTTTGGGGACCACAGCTCTATATTCTTATGTATAAACTAAGCTAACCTTAGTGATTAATGTAACTTATACCCTGTGCTTATAAATTAACATGCAGGAATAAACATTCATTTAAACATTTTTAGCATGCAGATATTTAAATAAAGTATTAATACATTTCAAACCTATTATTGATTTTCACATTAAAACATCAGAGTCCATTTACCTTTCCTGGTCCTGGAAAAGAAGAGAAAGTTTAGAATTTAATTAACACAGATGTGATGAAAAGCTTCACTGTTAGATCGACATATCCCAGAGTTGCCAGAGGGCAATATTGAGCTGTGGATCTGTGTATTGACCATATGACGTACTCCAGGGTTCTGTTCCATGTCTCCACGTTTATGGGGCCATAAAAGTCAAAACAGGAAATGCATAAGGGTGAATTCCTTAGACTGGTTTTAACAGAGGAATGTGAGTTGAGCTGTGGCCTGGCGGAATGACAGAGTAGTGCTTGACTGTCCTTTTCCTGGGTGAAACAATGTCTTTAAGCAGAAGAATAATTCTTATTGATGAGCCAAAGTGAGATGATGCTACAGACATGAAAACATTCTTCACAGGTTTGAGAAAAATCTACGGCCCTAATCCAAGAGGATTGATCCAACTAAAGGCTATGGATGGTGAAACGGTTTTGCAGGAGAAAGACAAGCTCCTGGACAGATTTGCAGACCACTTTGACCAACTACTAAACAACCCTGGAGATCTCACTGAAGAAGCTAAAGAAGCTCTAGCGCAGCGACCAGCTGTATCAAGTCTGGATGAACCACCAAATTTTGATGAACTAATGGCAGCTATCAGGACAACACAGGATGGTAAAGCTCCAGCAAGGGATGGAATTCCAGCAGAAGTGTAGAAATTTGGTGGTGTTCAGCTGACCAACTGCCTGCACAAGCTCATCCAAGAGATATGGGATGCCCAGAAAGTACCTCAAGACTGGAAGGATGCAAGTATTGTGCTTTTATTCAAGAAAGGTGACAGGCAAGATTGTGGAAATTACCAAGGGTATATCACTGCTAGCCACTGTTGGTAAAATTCTCTCACGTGTATTACTGAAAAGACTCAATGAACACATCTCACAGAATGTACTACCAGAAACCCAGTGCAGCTTTAGAAGTGGAGGAAGCACAATGGACATGATTTTCTGCTTGAAACAGATTCAAGAAAAGTGTATCGAACAGAACATGTCTCTTTATGCAGTCTTTATAGACTTCAGTAAAGCCTTCAATACTGTTTCAAGACAAGGACTTTGGCAGGTACTCAAGAAATATAGCTGTACAGAGAGGTTTGTTAGCCTGATGGGGCACTCCATACAGGTATACAAGCAAACGTGGCAATGAGTGGCTCAGTATCTACAGACTTTTCAGTAAGCAATGGGGTGCAACAAGGGTGTGTGCTGGCGCCTACACGCTTCTCACTATATCTGGCAGCCATGCTTGAGGTGGCCTTCAAAGACACTTCAGAAGGAGTATACATTCAAACAAGGAAAGAAGCAGACTTGTTCAATGTGGTACAGTTTAAAGCCAAGAGTAAGACATCGATAAGGGTAGTAAGAGAAATGCTCTTTGCCGATGACAGTGCTCTAGTTGCACACAGTGTGGAAGATATGCAATCTTTAGTGGAGAAATCTGCAAGAGCAGCTAGCCAATTCAGCCTCAAAATCAACATCAAGAAGACACAGTGCCTTTATCAACCACCAAAGTTCCAATTATCAACATCACTACCAGAAGAGCTCAGCATTGGTACAGAGTCACTAGTCAAGTGCAAGACTTTCAAGTATCTAGGGAGTACTATTTTAGAGAATGCTAGGCTGGAGGATGAACTATCTCTCAGAATGGGAAGAGCGAGCGCTGTGTTTGGAAACTTGAGGGAGAGACTGTGGAACAATCAACATGTGTCTATCCGCGTGAAATGCAAAGTGTGCTGAGCGACAGTACTGGCTACTCTATTGTACGGTGCTGAAACTTGGACTGTCTACAGAGTGCAGGTAAAGAAACTCCACCCATACATGGTGAGACACCTTCGAGCCATAATGAACATCTCATGGAAAGACAAGATAACCAACACAGAAGTGTTGAAATGAGCTGGTCTACCATCAATGGAGGATATGCTAATACAGATGAACCTGAGATGGCTCGGACATGTTGAGAGGATGGACCACCAGCGTCTCCCTCGGCAGTTACTCTACTCACAGTTATGCGAGGGCAAATGCAATCAGAGTAAAGGCTCAGATTTAAAAATACTGTAAAAAAAAAAAAAAAAAAAAAAAAAAAAAAAACTTGAAGAAGTTGGATATAGACAGGAGTTCCTGGCAGTGGAAGGCTAAGGACAGAGCTGTGTGGAGGAATCTGATAAAACCTAAATGAAACAGTCATTGTTGCCCACGACAGACTGCTATGATGATGCTGTGATTTCAGATTGGTGTAATAAAACAGATTTGGGCAATGTGGAAAAAAAATGCACTGAAAAGGGATTGGATGGCTTCTTAAATTCTGATGGATTTCAACTGATTTCTTGGCTTTCTATGCCTTTTTGCACCACTTTTTCTTCATGTGTTCAATACTTATCCCCTCTGTCATCCCACTTTATTAAATATAACTTGTTAACACAGTTGCCTTGATTTCTTTGTATGTATGAATTACTTGGGTTGTTTCTGATATCTGGTGAAAATTGCTCTATCAGAAATATGTTTAATGAGAAAAATGTTGATGTGTTCAATACTTATATTTTCCTTGCTGTACTTCTTTGCCACTCCTGACTTTCTCACACAGTACCACACTTCCCCTTTTGGCACCCTGTCATATGCCTTCTCTAGATCCACAAAGACAGAGTGCATCTCCTTCTGACCTTCTCTATATGTCTCCATCAGCATTCTTACAATTCAATTCAATTTTATTTATGTAGCGCTAAATCACAACACAGGTCGTCTCAAGGCACTTTACATCCCAATACATCCCGATACTTTACATCCCGTGTCAATAGGGACATATTAATTATGTTCAAAAGAGATGGACTAATCAGAGATAGTGATTCCTTCACTAGTCTAGCGGGGATTGGGTCTAAAAGACAGGAAGTTGGTTTAGAGGCTGACACTATTAGGGCTTAGATCAGAATGATTAATATGAGAAAATTTAGAAAAGTGGATTTCTGAGCCTGTGGGCACAGCAGTGTTTGGTAGAGGCTTGTTATTTTTTATTTTTTTTATTTTTTTTTGGGGGGGGGGGTATTTTTTTGGAATATTATTCCTAATACTGACAATTTTATCATTAAAAATTTTCAAAAAGTCATCAGCACTAAGAGTTGGAGGGATGTAGGGATCTATGGCATTTTGACTCTTGGTTAGCTGAGCCACAGTGTTAAATAGAAATCTGTGGTTGTTTTTGTTTTCTTCTATCAAAGATGAATAGTACTGTCGCCTAGCACTACAGAGAGATTTCTTATAGGTGGTAAGGCTGGCATTCCAGGCTGAACAAGATTCTTCTGTCTTATTTGCACGCCAGAGTCTTTCACAGGATCAAACTTTTTGTTTTAACTTATGGGTGTGGGAGTTATACCATGGAGCTAATCACCTATTTTTAATAGTTTTCTTTTTAAGAGGGGCTATGGAGTCAAGTGTTGACTGCAGTGAGGCTGCAGTACTACCAACTAAAAGGTCTAATTCTAATGGATTCAAGTAGTCAGTACTGTCTGCTGTATTGAGACATGGTAATAAGATAAGCCTTTAAGATAAGATAAGCCTTTATTAGTCCCACAACGGGGAAATTCCAGGATTGCAACAGCACAGGGAGTAATAGAGTAAGTGCTGAAGGGATTAATTCTTTAAAGTGAGCTGGTAACTATATTTCTGCTTGATGCTGTGAAATTGGATAGCACAAATTTGAACATTATCAAATAGTGGTCAGTCAGTGTAGGATTCTGAGGGATGACAAGCAGCTCATCAATTGCTACACCACAGGCCAAGACCAGGTCAATGGTGTGATTATGATGATGAGTTGGTTTACTAACACACTGAGAAAAAACAGTGTAATTTAAGAGGGGGAGAAATGCTACACTATGACTATCATTATCAACGTCTATATGAATATTAAAATCTTACAGCAAACATCACATCTGTAGTACTCTGTCTCCGCAAGAAACCATACTGCTGCTCGCTGATTCCCACTTCTCTTCTTAAGCTGGCTTCAACAACTCTTTCCATAAATAATGACTGGTGCACTATAGCACATTTCATTACAATAAAGCTTTTCTTCTGCATCGTATATTATGTTCAATGTTTTGTCTAAGTTAGTAACATTTATGTGCAGCACTCAGGGAGCCATTGTTTTGGTAGAGCAAAATAACAATAAATAAGCAAAAAAATCTTAATCAATTGTGGCTTTTTAAAGTCAACTAATAAATGGCTCATGTGAAACTAATGCATGCTGTAATAGCTCTGTCAGTTGGAAGGTCATATATCACATTGTCAACACTGCTCTGTCTCATGTGATATTGCTTTTAAATACGTGTTATGTTTCCTTGAATATGAAACGTGTCTAATAGACAAAGGCCAAAAAAATGGCAAAAAACCAGACACAGTAGACATGCAATAATGAATGCAAATGAAGAGAGATGAAGCAACCAGTGAAGCTTTCAAGCTGTACCTTCTTCGCCTCTGGTGCCAAACCACGTTGTATACAGTATTAATGGTGCCCTTTACCCTGGAACAGAGTAACCACCAAGCCCTCTCTGCTTTCAGCTTTTAATTGCATGACTCACAGCAGCACAACAGGCAAAAGTGTGGGTGAACGTGCACTAGGTATGCTGGAAATGTTCATTATCTTTGGAGAGGGATTGAATCAACATTGTACCATGCCAAAATTGCGAGGCTACAAAGACAATCATTTCGAGTGTTGTTGTTCACTTTCCAAAAATCCCACAGAGCGATTTCATGCGACATATCAAACTTTCAGAAAGTAAGCCTTGTATCCATGGCAATCAAGCAAGTCACATCTCGGGTGGATTTGCATCGATGAGTGAACTTTATCAGCATGTTTTGAAGAAGACAAATATTGACTCTTGGATTTTTTTGCTCATCTCACACCTCAGTAAAAAAGGATTAAAACATTGAAATAACTGCTTGAGAAGAGGAGTCATATCCACTAAAGGTCTTTTCTTTTTGTCTTAATTTATTGCAGGTCTGACCTTTGTTTAATGATCACCACACAGTTTTAAGAGCGAATGCTTCCCGTTTGTTAATGATTCCCCCCACAAATCCTGTTCACACTTATCCTTCTGTTGTCACATCTATCAGTAATCAGGACTCATTACTGCCAGCTAACGCCATGATTCATTTTAAGTGATGCCTGATTATTGAGTATGTTCAACACAATAAGGACTGGTGGCATAAGAAACAGAAGGAAAGTTTGTACTATTTGAGCCTTATCATGTCGGCAAATGACACTAACAGAATGTAATATCTAATATTAGATTCAGACAGAGATGATCAGATGCAAAAAAAAGTGAACAAGAATAGGACATATATTCTATTGGAAATGTATAAATTATTAATCAGCTGTTATATGATAAAAAAGACAAATATTGATCTGTTCTTGCCAAATGGTGGACTTGCACGTGCCTGTTCTCTGATACAATTGACTTCTGTGATTCCTCTGATTTTCTGATCAGCTAGAGTTAAGCACTGTAAATTCTTCTAGCCATGCATATATGTTATACCTCATTTATGAAGTATTTATGACACAATTAACAACCTTTCACTTACTCACAAGGTCTAGAAACCAAAAAAACTACTTGATTTTCTTCATTTACAGACGTGGACAAAATTGTTGGTACCTCTCTGTTAATGAAAGAAAAACCCACAATGGTCACAGAAATAACTTGAATCTGACAAAAGTGGTAATAACTAACTAACTAACTAACCTGCACTTATATATGAAAATTAGCCAATGGAAATCAGACAATGCTTTTGAATTGTGGTTCAACAGAATTACTTTAAAAAACAAACTCATGAAACAGGCCTGGACAAAAATGATGGTACCCCTAGAAAAGATTGAAAATAATGTGACCATAGGGACATGTTCAACCAAGATGTGTCCTCTAATTAATATCACAGGTGTCTACAAACTTGTAATCAGTCAGTCGGCCTATTTAAAGGGTGACAAGTAGTCACTGTGCTGTTTGGTGACATGGTGTGTACAACACTAAACATGGACCAGAGGAAGCAAAGGAGAGAGTTGTCTCAGGAGATTAGAAAGAAAATTATAGACAAGCATGTTAAAGGTAAAGGCTATAAGACCATCTCCAAGCAGCTTGATGTTTCTGTGACTACAGTTGCACATATTATTCAGAAATTTAAGATCCACGGGACTGTAGCCAACCTCCCTGGACATGGCCGCAGGAGCAAACTTGATGAAGAATGGTAACAAAAGAGCCCAGAACAACCTCTAAACACATTCATGGTGAACTCCAAGGTCAAGGTACATCAGTGTCAGATCGTACCATCCGTCATTGTTTGAGCCAAAGTGGACTTCATGGGAGACGACCAAGGAGGACACCACTGTTGAAAACAAATCATAAAAAAGCCAGACTGGAATTTGCCAAACTGCATGTTGACAAGCCACAAAGCTTCTGGGAGAATGTCCTATGGACAGACGAGACAAAACTGGAACTTTTTGGCAAGGCACATCAACTCTATGTTCACAGATGCAAAAATGAAGCATACCAAGAAAAGAACACTGTCCCTACTGTGAAACATGGATGAGGTTCTGTTATGTTCTGAGGCTGCTTTGCTGCATCTGGCACAGGGCGTCTTGAATCTGTGCAGGGTACAATGAAATCTCAAGACTATCAAGGTATTCTAGAGAGAAATGTGCTGCCCAGTGTCAGACAGCTTGGTCTCAGTCGCAGGTAATGGGTCTTGCAACAGGTTAATGACCCAAAACACACAGCTAAACACCCAAGAATGGCTAAGAGCGAAACATTGGACTATTCTAAAGTGGCCTTCTATGAGCCCTGATCTAAATCCTATTGAACATCTGTGGAAGGAGCTGAAACATGCCATCTGGAGAAGGCACCCTTCAAACCTGAGACAACTGGAGCAGTTTGCTCATGAGGAGTGGGCCAAAATACCTGCTGAAAGGTGCAGAAGTCTCATTGACAGTTACAGAATCGTTTGATTGCAGTGATTGCCTCAAAAGGTTGTGCAACAAAATATTAAATTAAGGGTACCATCATTTTTGTCCAGGCCTGTTTCATGAGGTTTTTTTTTTTTAAATAATTCTGTTGAACCACAATTAAAAAGCATTGTCTGATTTTCATTGGTTAATTTTGATGGAATTTTTATTTATTACCACTTTTGTCAGATTCAAGTTATTTCTGTGACCATTGTGGGTTTTTCTTTCATTAACAGAGGGGTACCAACAATTTTGTCCACGTCTGTAGATACATACGTTCATTTATTTGAGGGGATATGTAATAGTTTGGGTTGAAATAAGCCTCTTCACCACAGCAACTAACCTTGCTAAAACTCCTACCCAGTGCATTTACACATGGGGCCAGGGTGTCATTTACAAGAATTTATAGGAGAAATATTCAAAGTTTGATCCATTTCTTGATTGCAATAAAATTGTTACAAAACTACCCTGATGTCAAAGGACACCATATGTTGGTTTGTTTAAAATTATTATAATACATTAGCAAAAAAGGTAAGTAAGTAAAATAATGTGCCTTTCACAGACATATAGTCACAAAGTGATGTATAACAAAATTGAATAAAAATGTCAGGTTTTCCCCTCCGGGGCAAAGAAGAGGACCCAAACGTGAGGCAAAGTTCGTACATAATTTATTGTGGCCAAATGAACAAGGACAGAAAATAATGTAGTTCATGGGCTGGAAACACAGGCAAGGTTGATAAATCACACAGGCTAGGAATAAGTAGGACTCAGAAAAAACACAGACAGAAGCAGGTATGACAAGCCGACATAGGAAATGCAAGGTCGCCACACCCATGCACGAAGCGGCAAAGCAGAACCTGATTACAAACAGCTGTAAATAATTAGCAATGAAAACCTGAACATGAACAGAAGACACTGTCAAAATAAAAACCCAAACTGATGATGACTGGAATAAACTACAAGACATAATGATGAAGATAGTAATAACAGTAAGAAACCAGAAACTAAGGACAAGACATGAATACATAAAACAAGAACATGATAATACTGTGATGAAACTGTGGGGGTCCCCCCTACAGTTGAAAGTGCTATGAGATGACTGTTGTTGTGAAATGGTGCTATACAAATAAAGTTGAATTCAATTGAAAATTGAATACTAATAAACTTGAAAACAAAAACAAACTCAAAACGTGAGCATGGTCCCCAGACGATGCCCAGACCCTGACATAGCCCCCCCCCCCCCCATTTAAGGGGTGGATTGCAGACATCCCAAGACAACACCAAAGAAAAAAATCACCTTCCCAGGGTGAGAGGTGGGGGCACAAGGTCAGGTGGGTAGAAACAAATTACTTTCCCCCCACAAAGTTCAAAACAAAGAAAAAAACTTTGTGGGAGTTGACCAGCATCCCAAGGTCCCAAATCAAAGGACAAGACAGGTCAGTTGACCTCCCTGAGTCCATGGACCACCAGACCAGAAAATAAAGCGGGTCAGGGGGCCTATCCAAGTCCATGGGCCCCCTGACAGGAGAACAAGGTGGGTCGGGAGGCCCACTCAAGTCCACGGCCCCCCGGACCAGAATGCAGGGTGGATCAGGTGGCCTGCTACAGTCCCTTGGCCACCACATTACTAAACAAGGTGGGTGAGGGGGCCAACCACAGTCCCTGGGCCCCCAGACCGGAATGTAGGGTGGATCAGGTGGCCTGCTACAGTCTCTTGGCCACCAGATCACTAAACGAGATGGGTCAGGGGGCCAACCAGAGTCCATGGACCCCCAGGCTGAAGCACAGAAAGGATGAGGCGGTCTACCAAAATCCCTAGGCCACCAGATCACAGAGCAAAGTGGAACAGCAGGCGCAGGAGGATAGAGCTCCCCAAACACCAATAAGGTGAACTTTTACACTCTGTAACTGGTGACTGCAGTGCACTGACCTCAGAAACAGATGACAATTCAATTCAATTCAACTTTATTTATATAGTGTGGTGACCCACCACACTCTGCACAGACACTTCTCACACTCAGCAGGTCTGGAGGAAGCAGAGGACAATTTACATACAGAGGACAATTCACAGATGGACAGAGAGCCACAGGAGGCAGTCAGACAGGACTGTATGCATGCGTCCTCGAGCCAACCAATGTCATGCTAATCATGTGTATTGACCAATGTGTATTAGATGACTATAGCTTTGCTAATGTGCCATGCATTCTCTCTGTCTGTATCACTGGATAAAAGAGCTTGTGACACATGTCTCAGCAACACAGTAGCTCACTGAGCTACAAAGGGCGTCTCATTATGTTGGAGGAAATAAAACCTTGTACCCTTCCAGCTTGTCGCATCTCGCCTGTTCATTTACCTCCACATTGGTAACCCTGGATGTGCATGGTGCGTCACTTGACTATGCCATTTTCTCCACACTTGTGACCTGATGAGAATGACCGTCTACTCTGTCTCACCGCGCTGCGGATTCCAGAGGACCAGAGAACACCTGCATCTTCTTCATCCACACCGGAGCGCGCTCTCTGGAGAGGGCAGCACTGGGACCGACACGCACCATGAATGGTGACACAAGTGAACCGAAGGAAGCAGCCTGGACGGGGAAGATCATCAGCGCCGTCTGCGTTGATTTCCACCAAGCTCCCCGACCCTGACTCACTCCCGACAGCGGACCTCCCGCGCACAGAAGCCCCACACACACACTGCAGGATTACGAGAACAACGCAACTTGTGGTCACTGCGCTAGGCGCGCGCCACACACAGAATACAAACCGGCTCCACAGACTTATACATCGTCCTCCGCCGCCGCACATGCCCGAGAAACACGGCCGATCGCCATCCTTGGAACCTTCAGGGCTGCTCACGCACCTGAAGCAGACATGCAGCCCGCACACAGGACTTTGTATGGGTTTCTCGGCCACGGCGCACAATGGGAATTTAGCCGATTGCTGTCCCCGATGGCTTTAGGGCTACGTCCGCACCTAAAGCCAAGCCGCAAAGTCCATCACACAGCTGCAGTTGCTTCACAGTCGCTATGCATCCCCGGGGAATTTGGCCGTTCGCCTTCCCCACATCCTCGCAGGACCGATCAGCGAGAGGAGTCAGAGACTTATTTTTTTTCACAGCCGCTGCGGATCACTGCCCCTGGTTTACCTGGAAAGTCCCTCGCCATGGCGGATCCACACACAATTTTTGCGCAGCCCAGACACTTTTGACATCCCGGGCCGGCACTCACTCACCCCCCCCACACACACCGCTCTTCCTGCATCTCACTCCCACAGCCGTTTAACGTGCTGGAGCTCGGAGCGAAGCAAGCTGTCTTTTCCACCCCGACCCCGACCCCCACGGACGGAGCTCAAACAACCCGGGGGGGGGGGGGCGGGGGGGGGGTCACAGCCCCTTTCTGAGTGTTTGGGGGGAGCCCTGTGGTGACCCACCACACTCTGCACGGACACTTCTCACACTCAGCAGGTCTGGAGGACGCAAAGGACAATTTACATACAGAGGACAATTCACAGACGGACAGAGAGCCACAGGAGGCAGTCAGACGGGACTGTATGCATGCGTCCTCGAGCCAACCAATGTCACGCTAATCATGTGTATTGACCGATGTGTATTAGATGACAATAGCTATGCTAATGTGCCATGCATTCTCTCTGTCTGTATCACTGGATAAAAGAGCTTGTGAAACATGTCTCAGCAACACAGTAGCTCACTGAGCTACAAAGGGTGTCTCATTATGTTGGAGGAAATAAAACCTCGTACCCTTCCAGCGTGTCGCATCTCGCCTGTTCATTTACCTCCACAATAGCACCATTTCACAACAGTCATCATAGCACTTTCAACTGTAGGGGAAACACCCACAATTGCAGAAAGACCCCAGCAATCAAGCGATCCCCTGTGAACAAGCGCTTGGCGACGGTTGAGAGGAAAAACTCCCTTTTAACAGGAAGAAACCTCCAGCAGAACCAGGCTCAGGGAGGGGCAGTCATCTGCTGTGATGGCTGGGGGTGAGGGGACAGAGAAGATGAAAAGAACAGACATGTAGAGAGTAAGCTGCACGATGGGGACTCAATCTATGGGAGAGAACAAACATGTTAATGACCAGCAAAGAATATTTCACTGAGAGTGAAGAAAGGAGTGAAGCCCAGTGCATTATTGAAGGTCCCTCGGCTGTCTAAACCTATTAGCAGCATAACTAAGGGAGGGTTCAGAGACACGTGATCCCTCCCTAATTGTAGGCTATATCATAAAGGAAGGTTTTAACCCTATTCTTAAAAACAGAGATAAAGTCTGACTCCCGAATCCAGATTGGCAGCTTGTTCCACAGGAGAGGAGCTTGATAACTGAAGGCTCTGCCTCCCATTGTATTGTATGGCAGAGGTGTACCGACCTCAGCAGCAGTCAGTGGCGGTGCTCCAGCCTCTGAGTCCGATGACAGTGGAGCCCTGGACACAGGAACAGATGGTGGAGGCGCACCGGCCTCAAGAACAGATGGTGGAGGTGCACCAGCTTCAGGAACAGATGACGGTGGATGTGCACCGGCCTCAGGAGCAGACAAAGGTAGAGGCGCACCAGCCTCAGGAACAGTTGATGGTGGAGGCGCACCATCCTCAGGAACACCTGATGAAGGCATGCTGGCCTCTTGAACAGACAGCAAAGGTGCGCTGACCACAGAGACAGGTGATGCAGATTGATATGTGATGAAACCAGACAATGAAGACTAATCGGTGGTGAGCCCAGATCACAAAGGCTGATCAGTGGTGAACCCACACGACCCAGGATGATTGATGGTGAATCCAGCAGGCCAACCAGCTGTGGACCCAGATGATGCAAGCTGGAGCCCCTCGCACCTAAACATCTGGGGATCCATTTCCAACCTAGCCACCTCAGATGGAGAACTAGGGAAAAGGGAGATGGTAGGTGCAGGTGAGAACGGTAATATGGAGGCAGCAGCAGACAGAATGGCAGAGGCAAGTGGCAAGGGTCTGGCAGTACTCCCCCATAAGGAATCAGACAAGGCTTATCATTTACAGATGTTAAAAAATGAAAGGGTATTTGCCTGAGTTCCCGCTCTGCTGCCGCTGAAGAATCAGATGAATCCTCCAGGTGGCTCTGGAGATCGTCCAATGGGGAGCGGCAGGTGCTGGAGCGGAGGGTTGGGAGGAGTGGCACCTCCTCGAACTTTCATTCCACCCAGTGCCCCCAAATGCCAATCCACTGCCAAGGAACTCACTCCACTTCGCCAGAGTGAGGATTGGTGGACAGTAGGCTGGCTCCCGCAAGGAGGAGATGGGTAACAGTGGTAGTGGAGGGAGGGAGAGATGCTCATACCATCTGGAAGCACAATTTCGGGCATCAGCCTCCATGTCCTTCACCATGCCCACCACCGAGAATAGGGAGCTCCCGCACCCAGGGATGGGAACGGATGTCCGCGTTCACCTCTATCAATGGTGTGGCAGCCTCCCAAAGCTCCACAGCGTCCTCAGGACTATAGCACCATGGAGCAGTGGCCACACAGTCCAGCACCTGGGTGACCACGCAAAGCTGCTTTGCTCTCCACTTCTTCTTGCTGGTCTCACCTGCTAAGTCCTTAATTGTCAGCATCCTTCTGTCAGGTTTGCCCCTCCGGGGCAAGGAAGACAACACAAACACGAGGCGAAGTTCGTACATAATTTATTGTGGCCAAATGAACAAGAACAGAAAATAATGCAGTTCGTGGGCTGAAAACACAGGTAAGGTTGATAAAACCCTCATGCTAAGAATAACTAGGACTTGGGAAAAACACAGGCTAGAAAGAAGCATGTGTGACATGCCGACATAGGAAATGCAAGGGCGCCTGATTACAAACAGCTGTAAATAATTAGCAATGAAAACCTGAACATGAACAGAAGACACTGTCAAAATACAAACCCAAACCGATGGTGACAGGAATAAACTACAAGACATAACCATGAAGATAATAATAATAATAATAATAATAATAATAATAATAATAATAATAATAATAATAATAATAATAAGAAGAAGAAGAAGAAGAAGAAGAAGAAGAAGAAGAAGAAGAAGAAGAAGAAGAAGAAGAAACCAGAAACAGGGCAAGGCATGAATCCATAAAACAAAAACATGATAATGCTAATAAACAAATACAAAAACAAAATCAAAACATGAACATGGTCCCCAGACTATGCCCAGATTCTGACCAAAAAAAAAAAAAAAATGATTGGAGTAGCAATAACAATAGAAATAAAAACAAAGTTTACAAAAAATACAAATAACAAGCTAAAACAAAAGATTTAAAATGATTTTAAAATGCCAAACTATTTACCCTTTGAGTGTGCATGGTGCAGAACTGCGACATACCCCCTAGTGGTCAAGAGTGGTAATTTTTTTTTTGTCAATAAAATAGTTCAGATTTCCAAGGCTATAACTTGAAAGTGGTAAGCGATAATGACTTACTGTCAATTAGAAAGATGTAAAATGTGATCCAAAGTTTCAGATAGGAATAAATTTATGCATCTAATTTGCATAATGTTGTGGCACCTCTTTAAATTCCATAACTCAGTCAAAACTAGACTTTGGACGTATTTACACAAAAAATGGTTCAGTCTTTTGACACAGTCTTTTGTACAGAGGTACCTCATCATCTTATCTTCAAAGTATATGAAAAAGAAATCAGTACATTTAAAAAAAACCCAGAAATTTATCACTTTTAACAAAGGATTACTTTTGACAAAGGCAGAGTGAGAAGGCAGGCGCAGTGCCATGCTCTCCCACTAGGAGCATGCAAATTCTCACACTCAAAGGGTTAAAAAGCAGATGATTTGAAACTAAACAGAAAATATGGTGAAATAAAGAAGTTTCCAAATGCTTTTTATGAGTCAATAGAGTCAGCTAAACATACAGTCATGTGAAAAAAAAATTAGGAGCCCCTGTATAAGCCTGTGTGTTTTTTAACATACTTGAACATATGGATATTTAATATCAATGTTAAAAATACTGGGAGATTCACGTAATACAACTAAAGAATTAAAAATGAATTAAAGACTTTTTTCAAATTTTCTGCAAAATATACATGCCAAAAACATGCAAGTTAGGTTAATTGGCATCAAACTGTCCTTAGGTATGACTGTGGGAGTGAATGGTTGTCTGTCTCTCTGTGTTGGCCCTGCGATGGACTGACAATCTGTCCAGGGTGTACCCTGCCTCTTGCCCAAAGATGCTGGGATAGACTCCAGCCCCCCCGCGACCCGAAAAGGATTAAGCGGAAGAAGATGGATGGATGGATAATTTTAAACAAATAGTGAGGAATAAATTAGGACACTCCCCATCTTTTTTAGGACACTCCACATTCATCCCCACTTAAAATGTCTCAAATAAATTTTAAAAATGCAAATAAAAACAAAAACCAGGTTAGACACAGATACGTGAACATTTCTTAACAAAGAACTGAATATTTAAAGGGGAGTCCTAATTTTTTCACATGACTTTAGCTGGATTCGGAAAGCATTCTGGAGCCTTGTGTGGTGATCCCGAGCACGGGTCTTCTCCGCACTTGAGTCACTTATTATTTTTCTCCTTTTTGTCTCTTTATTTGGGCATTTTGTGATGGTGTGTATTTGTGCTTTTATTTTGACAGCGCTGCGGCAGCACTTCCGCCTGTCAGTCTGCTCTCAGGCTGTCACAGCTGGGGTACCTATTTTCATTATCTTTGCACACCTGTTTATGGTTTAGTTATTCTCTATTTAAGATCGCAGTCGAGTCTCATTCCTCGCTGTGACCTCGCCTTCTCCAGACTGGTTTCCCTGCGTCCGCAGCCAGTCCTTTACAGTGTAAGGTTTCGCCCTCGCTGCTGTATATGTAAGTGGCTGTATTGATCCTTTATTTGCTTGGTTATTTCACCCTCCGGGGTCGCTTGTGTTTAGTGTTTGTCTTTTGCCGCTCGCAGCACATTATTTTGTACTTTTGTTCATAAAATAACAAACTCACTGCTGGCTTCTGGCACCTCATCTTTGCCCTGCAAGGGGCAAACATAACACCTCAATGCTAAAGATCAAGACTCTTTCCCCTTCGTTTTCAATCTCATACAAGGAACAAAAAAACTCCAGTGTGAATAAAGAAAACTCAATAGTGAGCTATCCCACACCATCTGTTCCTCCATCTCCCCTTGCCCACCGGCACCTCACCGTCAGACCCAAGCTAGACATTACCTCGTGTCTGTGTGCTGAAGAGCCCTGGGGGCCGGTTGGGGTGAGGCTGCAGCTGTGAGCCTCCGGTCCTAACGTGGAGCTACGTGTCCCCTTGGTTAGCAACATGATCATGACTCAAACTCTTTTGATAGCAAAGATTGTTTGCTGGTTTAATTTCCAAGCATCACTGCTTTTTTAGCCTGCTAAGGAGACAGGTGTGTGTCAAGATGTGCAAACCCGCAGGAAGTCAGGCATGGGAAGAGAGAGTATTCTATAATTTTTTCAAAATAAATCACCCAGCAGACTTTAATTATGAATATAATTCATTATACAGAGGAACAGAATGAATTATTTTTTCCCTGCGGCTCTCTGACACCCAATACCATGTGGCCCACAGCCCAGTACTGGGTAGTGACCCGGTTAGGGACCACTGTGTTAAGTGGTATTTTTTTTCCTCTATGCAATGTTGCAAACTGTTCATTATTAAATAGGATGTCACTTGTTTTTGGCCACTTTGCTCCGTACATTATTCAACATCCCATGTCCTGCATTTTTGGGCTTCATTTCAACCTGGCAACCACCAAGAATCAGATCATACCATAGGAGAAACATCACCCAACATTACCCAATCACAGCTTAGTGCATCAGTCAAATATATAGAGAACTGCTGGAAGTAGTTAATGTGATGTGTGATTTTAGGAGGGTTTGGACCCTGGGGCTTGCCGTAGCCATCGGAGGGGGATGACGTCAGGCAGGCTGCGGTTGCTGTATATATTCACCCGTGTCTGTAATAAAGTTCATTTGGATGCTCAGCATAAGACGACTCATGTCTCACTTATTTCCATACATAACATTTTTAGAAGTTAGAAATTAGAAGCCTATCTTAAGGAAATCAAAGCTTGGATGACTTGTAATTTCTTGCTATTAAATTCAGATAAGACTGAAGTCATTCTTGTTGGTCCAAAAAACCTTAGAAATACCTTTCCAAATCAAACTTTCAGTTTGGATGCGGTTACTCTTTCTCTTAATAGCTCTGTGAGGAACCTTGGAATTATTTTTGATAAAGATCTGTCCTTCAGTTCACATATTAAATTTGTTTCTAAGACTGCCTTCTATCATTTGCGTAATATTGCCAAGATTAGGACCATCTTGTCTCAGAGTGATGCTGAGAAACTGATCCACGCTTTTGTTAGCTTGAGATTAGATTATTGTAATTCTTTATTATCAGGCTGTCCTAAAACATCTTTAAAAAGTCTTCAGCTGATCCAAAATGCTGCAGCAAGAGTTTTAACAGGTACTAGAAAGAGATCATATCTCTCCGGTTCTGGCCTCCCTTCATTGGCTTCCCATAGAGTTTAGAATTAAGTTTAAAATCCTTCTTCTTACTTACAAAGCTCTAAACAATCAGGCTCCTTTTTATTTAAAAGATCTGATACTACCCTATTAGCCTAACAGAGCACTACGCTCCCAAAATGCAGGACTTGTAATACCTAGAATCTCCAAAAGTACAATGGGAGGCAGAGCCTTCAGTTATCAAGCTCCTCTCCTGTGGAACCAGCCGCCAATCTGGATTCAGGAGTCAGACTCGATCTCTGTTTTTAAGAATAGGGCTAAAACCTACCTTTTTGATATAACCTACAATTAGGGAGGGATCATGTGTTTCTGAACCCTCCCTTAGTTATGCTGCTAATGGGTTTAGTCAGCCGGGGGACCTCCAATGATGCACTGGGCCTCACTCCTTTCTTCACTCTCAATGATTTTTTTTTTTTTTTTTTGCTGGTCATTAACATCTGTTTGTTCTCTCCCATAGATTGAGTCCCCATCGTGCTGTTTGCTCTCTACTTGTCTGTTCTTTTCATCTTCTCTGTCCCCTCACCCCCCAGCCAGTCGCAGCAGATGACTGCCCCTCCCTGAGCCTGGTTCTGCTGGAGGCTTCTTCCTGTTAAAAGGGAGTTTTTCCTCTCCACCGTCGCCAAGTGCTTGTTCACAGGGGATCGCCTGATTGCTGGGGTCTTTCTGCAACTGTGGGGGTTCCCCCTACAGTTGATAGTGCTATGAGATGACTGTTGTTGTGAAATGGCGCTATATAAATAAAGTTGAATTGAATAACATTTGGATTAACTCATGGAGACGTGCGGAGCACCTCTACAGCCATTTTTGGAGCATCCAGGAGAACCAGCGATTCTGTGGCCTCGCTGGCTTGCCGCGTTTGAGGCGTACATTGCAGTGTTGGGCTTGGGTGGACTCAACGGAGTAAGGAAGTGAGCACTTCTGGTTCACAAACTCGGCGTAGAAGGTCAGAGAATTTTCCACACATTAGGGGAGACAGAGTCTTACGCAGATGCTGTCGGGCTGCTTGCTAGCTACTTTGCCGAACACACACAAAGATATGGGCTGAAAGGCTGTTGGTGCCAAGAGACACTAAGCTAGCTAGCTTGGGGGAGCTAATTGCCCAACTAGTAGCATTGGAAAAATTAGCCACGAAATAGGTGGGTGCCAAACACAGAAGCTAGACGCTACAGGCTACAAGCTAGATAACATGGTGGAATCGGAGTCACAGGAGAGGGATCCTGTGTCCACTGAGAATGACAAGCCAGCCGAAGAGTGCAGCACGGAGACAGCGCACAGCGCAGCTGAGCTCTTGAGACCTTACTTCAGAGGAGGAACCGGACTGCTTTTGTGCCGTAGACAAACCGCAGTCGAAGATGGACACTGGGAGCGAACAGTACGAAGAGCCAACGGACACCACTGCAGTCAAACAGGGCCAGTTTCACTCAGGTTCAGCGCAGGTGGGTCTCAGTGCCGGCGCTCGGGACATGGTGGGGGGGGGGTACTAAACATGGTGGTGAGGCGCCTGCGTTGGTGAGTGACACCAAGGTGCTAGCCCCAGATGCCCCCCAGTACTTGGCCACAGTTTGGTGGGGGGTCTGCGGCCACAACGGTGAATGCTACAACACTTATGGAAGAGGATGGGGCTAAACAACAGCCAGCAAAACATCGAGTGTGTCTGCGCATAGTGGCAAAGCTGGGCACAGTGTGCATCGGGTTGTCTGACGGCTTGTCGAGGCACGTCAATCAGCTTTGCCATGTCCAGGAAAATGATCCAGCTGGCGAGGCTGGACAGGAGTTGGTGATGGTGGTGTGGGATCCGGGCTCTGCCATTCAGAAAATCGGCCATCGCTCTGGGGGTCTGCAGTCTCCAGGGGCGCGCCTGCTGAGGGGCTGCCCTGGACCCCCCATGCAGGTTCTAGTTTTTTCACCCAAATGACTATGCTGTAGCACTTTATTTATAGTTCTCGTGTTTAGTGCATGCATGTTGTGTTATGGAGCACGACTGATATGTTTAGCTTGAATAAAGACTCTTTTTAGTTTATGGGTGGCAGAATAATCCACCCTGCTGTGCAGGGTGTACGGTAGTCCACCCGTCAGCCCTATTTTAAGGTTGTTTTGTGTGAATGTGATAGGCCAGTTTAGTACATTGTTTTCGTTATTTTAGTGCGTGATTCGGGTCCCAAATTTGGTGGTGGGTGGGTGAGGGCAATTGTGTGTATGGTTTTGAACTTTTCTAAGGGGGGGCGTGGAATGTGATGTGTGACTTTGGGAGGGTTTGAACCCTTGGGCTTGCCGTAGCCGTCTGAGGGAGGTGACGCCAGGCGGGCTGCAGCTGCTGTATATATTCACCCGTGTCTGTAATAAAGTTCAGTTGGATGCTCGGCATAAGACGACTCACATCTCGCTTATTTCCATACTTAACAGTTAGGTCAAAACACTTCTTAAAAATCAGTCAAGAGCAGTAAAAAATACCCACAGAACAAGTAAACTTGGCAAGTAAGGGTGTAACCCTGTTTTCTCTTTTGCATAAAAGTTATTTTCTGTGCAAAATTATAACTCACTATTACTGTTTTCCTTCTTAAATTTGGTTCTCTTATTTAGTAAAGGTCCAGCTTTTTCTTGTAAATTTGCAGTTTTTGTGGTGTTACTGTTGTAAATTCATGTTTTCTTGCAAATTAGTGTTTTTTCCATCATAAATTTCATTTGTTATCATAAATTTGCTATTTTTCTCACAGATTTGTATCTTTTCTTGCTCAATTATTTTTTTCTCATGAATGCATGACTTTTTTATTTTGAAATAGCAACTTTTGTTCATTATGTATTTGCAATGTTATTCTTGCAAAGTGGTGATTTGCTTTTGTTTTTTTTTTTTCTTTTCACATTTGGATATTGCTCATGATAGATTAGTGAATTACCCTTCCCAACACCTTCCTCATTTCCTATCTGTTTGGATAGCAATGTTTCAGCTGAAAAGCAAATGGGGAAAGAAGAAATGCATCAATATTATAGCTGCATTCCCATTAAAGCTGCCACCATGGATAGTTCTTGTTTAATTCAGTCTACAAGTACAGGCACATATTTTTTTAACCTTCTAATGTCACTCTCTCTTTTTTTTTTTTTTTTCATATAAATGCATAACTGCAGTGACTGTGTGTTGTGCTCTGATCTCTCCAGAAACTTACACACTGTACTGTGCCTGATTGCATCCTGCGTAGGCACATATGGTGGGGAAAGGTCCTTGATGTGCTCCCAATGTGTTGATTTCACTGCACGGACTGTGTAGACATTATGTAAAAGATCCACAAGTTTGAAGGTTGTGTCTCAACATATTTGCAAAGGGGGTTTATACAGTGAGTCAGGACTGAACAGCTTTGGAGAGTTGTAGCATTAAAAAAAAAAAAAAAGTAGATGCATTTTCACAAGGTAAACAGAACAAACTTGCTCTTACATAATGCAATTCCCTTGTACGCATTAACAAATAACGAGAGCAAACTTTGGTTGAAAGGTAAATGGAATCTTTTTTTTGATGCCTCAGAATAAGAAAAAGTTAAAATTCAACACACCGGGACATAAATCTCTTACACTCTGTGCAATGCAGAAAGCCATTACTGTTTAGCAGATAATTTCCTTTGAAAAATGATCCAAAAGATTCTGACGCAAAAAACAGTGTTAAAAAGTTCCAATTCTATGTCCTAAATCAGCAACCATGAAGCCTAGCACCCAGGGATCAACTGCCTTTGTCAAAGTAGCTAGGGGTCTTAATGTGAGTGACTTATAATTTCACTGTTTAACGACTATTATGAGGTTGACAATTAAAGGGGGCATTTTATATCACTTTTCCACATGTTTCCACAGTTCCCAGACGTCTTAATGAAATGTCTGTCACATGTTTTGTTCAAGATATGACAGGGTTTAAATACTACACCACCATTGTCTACCCAGTTTAAACATCCTTCTTCACAGATACTTATCAGTGATACTGATAAGTATGTTTCTTTAAATGCAAGTGAGCCACAGCTTAGCCCAGGCCTCGTCTTTTGTCACTTCTAAGATCTGTGGATGAAGCTAGATTGTGGTTAGCTCCAGTTGTCATACTTAGCATCCCAGTTGGACCCCAGCAAGGACCCATTGTCCCTTGAAGTCACTCTGGTGGGGCCTATGTGGGCCTCATATAAATGTCTCCATTGGGTCCCATGTAAGCTCTAGGTAGAGCCCACTTAGGGCCCATCTGGGATATCACAGGTGGAGCCACTGAGAAAACTGCAGACAAACCTACTTGGAACCCATATTGTAGTCCAGTTGGTTGGATCTCAGCTAGGACCCAATGATCGTCTTCAAATCACACCTGTGGGGCCTCTATGGGCCTTGTTTTAATTGACCAGTTGGGCCCTATTTAATATCAAGGTAGAGCTTGCAATGGATTTTCTTTATATTAACGAATGTCCCTTGTTAATCTGGTGAATAAATAAGGTGCAGAGTCAAAGATAGCTTTTCTGGGTATTTATTTACATTAAATTAAATCACCCTTTATTGTCATTCAACCAATCATGTACAGTAGAACAAAACTGTGCTTTATCCTATCTACAGTGTCAATCACACACACCCCATGTGTAGAATCAGAAGGGCCGCTGCCATGCAAGGCGCCACCACATATTTCCCTCCTCCATTCCATTATTGCTGAGCACCAAGCTGGACAGCAGGAAGTTCTGCTTTTATATGGTCTTTGGCATGACCCTGCCGGGATTTGAGCCCCTGCCTCCCGGGTGTGGGGCGGATGCTCTACCAACTGAGCCACCACTCCTGTTCACATCTTTGCCAAGAAAAAAAAAAAAATGTTGTGTCCCGTATACAGGCGAGTGCCACAAGAAGATTCAAAGTCTCAGAACAGAGCAGAGAGTTTAAATACAATAGACAAAACAGATAAGCTTTGTTTTGAGAATGCAGAGTGAGCAGTGTTCAAGGCTGGATCCTTGATGTCTCAGGGGAAAAGTATTGAGTGTAATTTCATTTATGATTGCAGGTGACAGAATGAACAGACAATTAAAAAAAAAAAAATCCATAACAGCTCACTAAGAGCCCATGTGGGCAATCAAGGGAGGGCTACCAGGAAACCCACAGACAAATGCAATTTGGACCCTTGTTTTTAGCCCACAAAAAAAGGACCCACAGACATGGTGTCTGGGGAGTAACTTAACCTTTTGAATGTGTCTGTCGCTGAATTGTGACATAACCCCTAGTGGTCAAGAGTGGTAAATATTTTTGTCAATAAAATAGTTCAGATTTCCAAGGCTATAACTTGAAAGTGGTAAGAGATAAGGGCTTATTGTCAATTAGAAAGATGTAGAATATGATTCAACGTTTCAGATGGGAATAAATTTATGCATCTAATTTGCATAATGTTGCAGCACCTCTTTAAATTCCATAACTCAATCAAAACTGGACTTTGGACATATTTACACAAAGAATGGTTCAGTCTTTTGACACCGTTTTTTGTACCTCATAATCTTATCTTCAAAGTATATGAACAAGAAATCAGTACATAAAAAAACAGAAATTCCTCACTTACTTTTGACAAAGGGGGGCTGGCTGGCTGGCGTGGTCGCTGCATTTTCACCCATTGTGGTCGTTATTTTGTGTTCTGTCATTTACGGTCTCTACCAGATTTACAAAGGCTTATGATTAGCCCACATAAATTTTGCATGTATCCCGCGGCTATTTTCCGCGTACAAAGCCGATAAAGTGATGGTGACAATGACCGATCATGGCCATATTAGCTTTCTGGGCTAAAATGCTAAAAACAGGAAAAGGAAATGAGTTCTTCTTCTTTGGTGTATTACATGTCATCCATTGAGTCCTCCAATGGATGTCTGCCACCTTCTGAAACTGGCAGATCAGTACAAATCCTGAATGGAGCCAATCATGTCAGTGAGATGACTGGCGCAGCGCTGCACTCTGCCACTAGGGGCACGCAAATTCCCACACTCATATTAAAATTGTTTAATGTGAGCATGTAAAAGCCCAAATAAGGCAGGGACAGGAGTATGTGGCTTGAGTGGTCAGTAGGATATAACCTTTAAACACAGAAATATCCCTGAATAAATGTATGGCTGGCTCTGGAAGGTGCTGCTAACCACCGTCTTGGCTATTGTATAATAAAATGTTGTAAAATAAGCAAAAATAATGTCTGGAATTAGATATATGGTCAGTTGTTGGTAGATGAGCTGCAATGCTAGCTGCAATGCTCCGTACTGTGGGTGTTTATATATTTACATATTTATTCCATCTAGCTACAATGCTCTGCACTGTGTGTTCATATATTCATATATTTATTCCATCCAGCTACAATGCTCTGCACTGTGTGTCTGTGTGTGTGTGTGTATATATATATTTTATAGTAATATGTACATATGTATATTAGCTGCTCTTGCTTGCTTGTTTTTTTTCTTGCCTTCTGATTGTTGCTCTGAGTGTTGCTATCCCTGTGCTGTTGCAATCCTGGAATTTCCCCGTTGTGGGACTAATAAAGGCTTATCTTATCTTATCTTATGATTGGCTGGGATCATGCATGTTGGATGGGAGGGCTGAGTTATGTTTAGCGAGTCACAAATGCTCTCTAAGCTAGGCTAACTCAGCTAGGATAAGCAAGCTTTCATGTCTGATTTAATATGTGATCAGGATTTGTCCTTCAATTCACATATTAAATTTGTTTCTAAGACTGCCTTCTATCATTTGCGTAATATTGCCAAGATTAGGAGCATCTTGTCTCAGAGTGATGCTGAGAAACTGATCCACACTTTTGTTAGCTCGAGATTAGATTATTGTAATTCTTTATCAGGCTGTCCTAAAACATCTTTAAAAAGTCTTCAGCTGATCCAAAATGCTGCAGCAAGAGTTTTAACAGGTACTAGAAAGAGAGATCATATCTCTCCGGTTCTGGCCTCCCTTCATTGGCTTCCCATAGAGTTTAGAATTAAGTTTAAAATCCTCCTTCTTACTTACAAAGCTCTAAACAATCAGGCTCCTTTTAATTTAAAAGATCTGATACTACCCTATTAGCCTAACAGAGCACTACACTCCCAAAATGCAGGATTACTTGTAATACCTAGAATCTCCAAAAGTACAATGGGAGGCAGAGCCTTCAGTTATCAAGCTCCTGTCCTGTGGAATCAGCTGCCAATCTGGATTCGGGAGTCAGACTCGATCTCTGTTTTTAAGAATAGGGCTAAAACCTACCTTTTTGATATAACCTACAATTAGGGAGGGATCATGTGTTTCTGAACCCTCCCTTAGTTATGCTGCTAATGGGTTTAGTCAGCCGGGGGACCTCCAGTAATGCACTGGGCCTCACTCCTTTCTTCACTCTCAATGATTTTTTTTTTTTTTTTTTTTTTTTTGCTGGTCATTAACATCTGTTTGTTCTCTCCCATAGATTGAGTCCCCATCGTGCTGTTTGCTCTCTACTTGTCTGTTCTTTTCATCTTCTCTGTCCCCTCACCCCCCAGCCAGTCGCAGCAGATGACTGCCCCTCCCTGAGCCTGGTTCTGCTGGAGGCTTCTTCCTGTTAAAAGGGAGTTTTTCCTCTCCACCGTCGCCAAGTGCTTGTTCACAGGGGATCGCCTGATTGCTGGGGTCTTTCTGCAACTGTGGGGGTTCCCCCTACAGTTGATAGTGCTATGAGATGACTGTTGTTGTGAAATGGCGCTATATAAATAAAGTTGAATTGAATTGATGGTGTGATTATACAGTATATAGAACAAAGTAAGCCAGAATAACACCAGGAAGTGAGACAACTACGAATTAATTAAGTAACTTGGAATATTAATGGTTTGTGGAGTGACAAGAATATTCCCAGAGTATCAATAAAAACTGTAGTTGCTCTGCTAAGCTAACTAGGCAAGCTACGCTTGTGGTGTGTGAGTTTGGACGTTCACAGAAACACAATTACCTCGCCGTCACTAAAACAAGTGGAGATAAAAATAGGGAGGCGTTATCATTTCAACAAGCTCCGTTTAGGACATCACAGCCAGAGGCAATAAAAGAGACCTAGTTAGACCAAGGCGCAGTTTTGTATTTTTGCAATTTGTGCATTGGTTGCCACTCCAGATATCCAAATTCATGCTCAAAAGTACTGAAAACCACAAATGTTATAATCTCCCCTTTAATGACTAGTTGCACTTAAAAAAAGAAAAGAATGTTCATCTTCTTAAGTAGAGCAAGCCAGACAGATGTTCAATCACTGTAGCGGCATGTGAGTGTTTCCAGGTATGTGTATGGGAAGCGGTAAGAACGTGTGTGTGACACCACGTGATACAGGTGATAGATGAGCATAATGTGTGCTGTTGAAGCAGGAGTGCTTGAATCAGACAGAGATTAATATGGCTGTTGAGTCGCTGAAGTGCTCCGTTACAGTAGTCACCAGCTCCAGCCTACCCTTGATCCAACTCACTGGGCCCACTCATTTATAGACACAGTGGCTGTGAACTCTCACTTTGGTGGCAGTGGGGGTTGTTCTGCTTTTAAAATGGACCTGGAGCTGTCACTCTGAATCAAAAGTGAAGATCACTAAATGAACAAAACAGCACCCCGCGCCGCACAAGACCATCGATCAAAGTCTGTGTACATTTCCTGATCTTCAGTCGTAAAGCAAGTCATTCTCCATGCAGCTGAAGATAAAGCTGTTTTACACTATAATGATGCCTCTCATTTTGGCACACTTGCAATCCAGATCCCTAAAGTTGCAGGTCAAAAATGATTGTCTAAATTACACTATAATCAGCACTGCTTTATCTCCAAAATTCTCTGCCAGATGTGAGGGGGCTGCTGCTGCTGTTGACGCCAATTAACATGCAATCTCAATTACAGCAGCACAACACTTGAGCTTTTCACGTGACTCGAGCGGGAACAGTACCTTCTGAATGTTACCTAACTCTCACTGTTTGGGCCATAAAGTCTGCGAATTCAGTGGGGAATGGGGCAATCAACCAGTGGAGCTTATCAGCAGCGTTTTCCAGTGGGAAAACTTCTCATCACTTCATCATCCTACGCTGTTCTCTCTGAAGGAACCTTGCCAGCCTCATTTACTAATCTCCTTCATTCTAGCACAGCACACTTCCCTGCAATATTTAATCTATTTGCATGAGGTGTATATGTGATTCATAACTTAATGATGTACGGGTAAAGTAGCATGATTGACTAGAGAATATGCTGCCTGCAGCATATACACTCCAATTAAGACTTGCTTATTAACATGAGCATGGTGTGATCATGCTTACATTGAACCTTGCATTTAAGATAATGCATTAATCATCACTTACACATCATTGATTTTTCATAAAGTGATCATTATGCATTCAATATAAGTCATTCCCAAGTCATGCATTAATGATAATTCATGTTCATTGTGCAGATACGCTCCCTCTAGCTACCAACCACTTTTCAAAGTTCCGAACAAAACAATGAATGTGCCAAACTCAAAGGATTAGAAGCACATGGAGAGTCATGAAAGTTGATACTTATGTGAGAAAAAAAAAAAAAAAAACTGCTAAACTCTATTGAAAATGATTTATTTAAGAAAAGTGTCAGGCGTCATCCTGGAAAAAAGAAAAAAAAAAAACTCTTCATTTTATTTTATGAGCATGTGCATCTTTACACAAAACCAAGCAAGGGTCACGGAACCTTCAAACACTCCACAAGTAATTAATTCAAAACTGACTCAGTAGGATCAGAAGAAGCTTTTAAGATCTCACTTCAAAGAACAGGTGTAGTATTAACAGCATTTAAAGAGAAAATGTGATTATTGACTGAAAAAGTTTCGTTTAAGTCATATTACAATCATAAAACTCATTTTTTTCAATATTTCAAGCGCAACCTGTGCTCTGAAGAAAATATTTAATTGTGTCTATCTGAAATGACAGAAATACTAGACGTGTAAGGTGTTTTGGGGAAATGTTTTTGGATGTGCAGTGTCTTGGCCCAGTGTTTAAAACTACAGCAATCGTTTTGAGAAGTTTCTTTTTAAGATTTTATCTCTAGTGAACTGCAGGGCTGTGCCGCTCGCCTCTGCAGCCCAACATCTCTTAAATTCACAAATGTATGCCAATCAGGACAACCAGCCAACCAAAGTGAAGTCCTGAGGGAGGGTGATGAGACAGTCTGGCTTTACTTCCTGCAGATAAAAGCCCCATTTTTTTTTCTCTACTGGTTTTCGCCACAGCTGCTCACGCTGCAAAACACCTCCAAAGCAGCTTTGTCTGTAAATAGAGTTTGTTTTTAAATTAGTGTCTTTGCTGCTGCCTTGTTACCTTGTCAGCAGAGCGACAGGGAAATAATCAATTTCCTCAACAAATGTTTTTTTTCCTCCCATCATTTTAGGGCCATTCAAGTTTCCCATGTAATATTCCATCTATTGTTTCCCCTGTTATTTAAAACTGCACAGGCAGGCAGCATTTATTTCCTTTGGACCCGTCTCTGAGCCTATTGACAGCAGCAATGATCGCATTTCATTTCACGGGTATTCATCACGCTTTATGCTATTTGATTTCAATACAAAGTAAAAACTTTTCCTATGTGTCACAGAGGGAAAAAAAGATTAATAAGTGGAGGAAGAATAACATATTCATCAGCCACTGACAACACATCTTCACTATTCTTGGTTCATGCAGGGTTAGGTTATCGGATTTTGAAATTAAACCAACAGTGCATGCCTTACGAGTTGTAGATATCATCAGAGCTGATGTCGTGTTAATGAATAGAACGTGAAGACTGGTTCTTTGTAAAATACAGAATACTTGGGGGCGTGCGGTATGCATTAGAAAATGAAAACAAATGTTCAGGATTTGGTGTGTGTCCATGGGTATTCTTTCTGGACTAAGTTTAATCAACCAAGAATTATATTTTATTATGGCACAACCACCCCTCCGCAGATCACCATCTTATCGTGGTGGAAGGGTTTAAGCGTCCGAACCCAGGAGCTATGCTGTCAGGGGTAACTTGCCCCTGGTAGGGTCTACAAAGGCAAATTGGTCCTGGGTGAAGGGCCAGACTAAGAGTGGTCCAGCGGATCTCCATGAAAAACATAACATCAAGGACCCAGTGTACCAAAAGGAGGCACATGGGTCCACCCTCCATGGGCTCTCCACCTGCAGGAGGAATCATGGGGATCATGGTGCTATTCAATTTCTTGGCAGAAATCTGGGCTACTCTGCCTGGATGGATGGTCCCAGGACCTGGATCCCTGAATAAGGGGTGGTAGAGGATGGATGGATGTAACTGGATGGATGGATGGATGGATGGATGACGGATGACACAACCAATGTTAATTTTTGACCTCATATAACATAGGAAAAATTTCAATCAATAAAAAATTATACTGATGGCCGCCAGTGGTACCCTCTGACCTTGATGTTGCGATCAAGGTCACCCAAATTCAAGCTCATCAAAGATTTTTCATAGGTACAGCTATTGCTTTGAAAAGTCTATATCACTTTCTTTAGTTATTGCATTTACAAGTATTCAAACTCAAATGCCCAAGATTGTTCTTATAAACAACCATGCTTGAAAAGCCTACATCATTTCTTCACTCTAGTTATAGCTAACTAACTAACCTGCACTTATATAGCGCTTTTCTAGTCACAAAGACCACTCAAAGCGCTTTCATTAATACTAACCCTCTATTCTAAGGGCCTATAGGAAACAGATATCTAGGGACAATTTAGAACAGCCAATTAACCTAACATGCATGTTTTTGGCATGTGGGAGGAAACCGGAGAAATCCCGGAGTAAACCCATGCAACACGGGGAGAACATGCAAACTCCACACAGATCACTGTTGGTCGGGGGCTGGGATCGAACCCACGATCCCACGATCCCCACAATCCCCCGGCCAAGGGTAAACTGTGCTGCCGCAGTGCTAACCACTGCGCCACCGTGCAGCCCAGCATTGATAAGATAGGTATTGACAGCACCACTGCCGGAAAAAATGACCTCTGACCTTGACCGTGAGTTCAAGATTGGCCAAATTCAAACTTGCTTGAGATTTCTCATCAATAGAACTTGGGTATCAATATGAGAAGCCAAGATTTAGGGAAAAACTGAACTCTTACGTTAATATCGAGACCAAGGTTTCCTAAATTTGAAGTCATCGAAGATTTTTCATAGATATACAGTGATGTGAAAAAATGTTGCCCCCTTCCTGATTTCTCATTTTTTTGTAGGTTTTTCACACTTAAATGTTTCAGATCATCAGACAAATGTAAATATTAGACAAAGATAACACAAGTAAACACAAAATGCAGTTTTTAAATGAAGGTGTTCATTATTAAGGGTAAAAAAAAATCCAAACCTACACGGCCCTGTTTGAAAAACTGATCCCCCCCCCCCCTTAAAACATAAATGAACTGTGGTTTATCACATCTTTGGAAAGTTAAGTACAATTACTGTAGCCATACCAAGACCTGATTACTACCACACCTGTTCTTAATCAAGAAATCACTTAAATAGGACCTGCCTGACAAAGTGAAGTAGACCTAAAGATCCTCAAAAGCTAGACATCATGCTGTGATCCAAAGCAATTCAGGAACAAATGAGAAACAAAGTAACTGAGATCTATCAGTCTGGAAAAGGTTATAAAGCCATTTTTAAAGCTTTTGGACTCCAGTGAACCACAGTGAGAGCCATTTTCCACAAATGGAGAAAACATGGAACAGTGGTGAACCTTCCCAGGAGTGGCCAGCCCACCAAAATTACCCCAAGAGCGCAGTGACGACTCATCCAAGAGGTCACAAAAGACCTCACAACACCATTAAAGAACTGCAGGCCTCACTTGCCTCAGTTAAGGTCAGTTTTCATGACTGCACCATAAGAAAGAGACTGGGCAAAAATGGCCTGCATGGCAGAGTTCCAAGACGAAAACCACTGCTAAGCAATAAGAACATAAAGGCTTGTCTCAGTTTTGCCAGAAAACATCTTGATGATCCCCAAGACTTTTGGGAAAATACTCTGTCGACAGACGAGATAAAAGCTGAACTTTTTGGAAGATGTATTCCCCATTACCTCAGGCGTAAAAGTAACACAGCATTTCAGAAAAGGAATGTCATACCAGCAGTAAAATATGGTGGTGGTAGTGTGATGGTCTGGGGCTGTTTTGCTGCTTCAGGCCCTGGAAGACTTGCTGTGGTAAATGGAACCATGAATTCTGCTGTCTACCAAAAAATCCTGAAGGAGAATGTCGGGCCATCTGTTCGTGACCTCAAGCTGAAGCACACTCAGGTTCTGCAGCAGGACAATGATCCAAAACACACCAGAAAGTCCACCTCTGAATGGCTTAAGAAAAACAAAATGAAGACTTTGGAGTGGCCTAGTCAAAGTCCTGACCTGAATCTGATTGAAATGCTGTGGCATGACATTAAAATGGCAGTTCATGCTTGAAAACCCTCCAATGTGGCTGAATTACAACAGTTCTGCAAAGATGAGTGGGCCAAAATTCCTCCACAGCGCTGTAAAAGACTCATTGCCAGTTATTGCAAACGCTTGATTGCAGTTGTTGCTGCTAAGGGTGGCCCAAGCAGTTATTAGGTTTAGGGGGCAATAACTTTTCACACATGGCCATCTAGGTTTGGATTTTTTTCCCCTTAATAATAAACACTTTCATTTAAAAACTGCATTTTGTGTTTAGTTGTGTTATTTTTGTCTAATATTTAAATTTGTTTGATGATCTGAAACATTTAAGTGTGACAAACATACAAAAAAAATGAGAAATCAGGAAGGGTGCAAACACTTTTTCACACCACTGTATGTATCATATCAATATGAAAACCCTACATCATTTCCTTCTTAAGTTATCACATTTACAATATTTAGAGGAAATCTGACCTCTGGCCTTTAAACTTGTCCAAGATTTTTCTTAGGTACAACAATGGTTTCAATTTGAAAAGCTTACATCATTTCTTTCTCTAGTTATTGCATTTCTAACAGAAGAGTTGACATCACCCATCTGCCTAGCGGAATGACAACAATACCCCATCAACCTTTAGAGGGGGTAAAAAAAAAACAATACTTCATGCTTTTAGACAATTTTCTATGAGCGTCAATCAGTTTTGCAATCAGCTTCTCAACAAACCTCAAGGAATTCTTTTCCAGCTACATTTTTGTCTGATTTTTAATAAATTTTATAGAATTTACTTGGTGTAGAAATAGCCCCCTTGAAGAGCAAAAACAGGCAAACAAAAGCAGTCCTCATTATCGTCATCTAGTTTTGGTAGTTTGATTTTTTTTTTGTCATTTGAACTTGAATCACACTGATGCTGATTTTTTTCTGCAAAATATGACGTTGCATTTGCACAATGATTTTTTTGCAAGAGTGATGTACATATATCAGCATGTATATGAATGAATGAATCTTTATTTTGGATAGATTAAAAGTAAAGATTAAAAAAAAGCAACAGAATAATATAACAAAGGGGAGAAAAAAAATCTAACAAGGTCAAATTAAACAATAACTCCTCTGATTATACAGTTCAACATAAATTATCTGAAATGGGTGATGGCTGAAGCCGCAGCTTATATTGCCCACCCATATTCCATCCAAGAATTCAAAAGAAAAACAAAACAAGAGCGATTACAATTCAGAACAAAGCAGAGACAAAAAACTAAGCAACAGCACAACACAGACTGAATATGATAATTCTTATGTGAATTTACATGTCATTTTCTATATATGTTTGGAGTATTTCTTCATTTAGTTTTTGTTTAAATTATCCAAGCGTTGTACATGATTTTAATTCAGGTCCAAAAGCATTCCACAATCTGACTCCTTGCACTTGACACAGTGTTGCTTGGTGGTAGTTCTCACTGAAGGTTTTTGAAATATACATGTTCCTCTGAAATGATATTGTTTCTCCCTTACTTGGAACAACTTTTGGATATTTGTGGGCAGTGATAGATTCTTCGCTTTAAACATTATTGCTGCAGTTTTAAAGTCAACCAAATCTTTCAACTTGAGAGCTTTTAATTTAAGAAAAAGTGGGTTTGTTGGTTCCCTGTAAGCAGCTTTATTTATTATTCTAATAGCTCTCTTCTGAAGCATAAAGACTAGATATATGTTTGTTTTATATGTATTTCCCCATATTTCAGTACAATATGTCACGTATGAGAGCATTAATAAACTAGAAAAGCACTCGGAGAGCGCAGACCTCCGCCAAGCGCCACAGTTCCCCCCATACAGTGTTTGTGTGTATGTTGTCAGATTAGTTGACCATGAAAACATCTGAGTAGCAATTGGATTCACAATGATAGGATTAGTGGTTCATTAGTAAAAGCATTACCTCCTTGGCGGAGGTAATAAACTGAAGTGTTGGTGTTGTGTCCATGTCCTGCATCTGCAAACTCCCAGGCTGGGGGCATTGCAATTGAATGAATGAATGAATTAATTAATCTTTATTTCGAATAGATTAAGAGTACAGGTTAAAAGAAAGTGAATAATATAACAAAGGGGGTAATAAAATCCAACAAGGTCAAATTAGACAATAGCTCCTCTGATTATACAGTTCAACATAAGTTATCCGAAATATGTGATGGCTGAATCCGCAGCTTATATTGGCCACCCATGTTCCATCCAAGAATTCAAAAGAAAAAACAAAAGAAGTCATGACACAACTGCGTACAACCCACAGGCCAATGGGTTATGTGAGTGTTTTAGATCACTGAAAGCAGCACTGAGGGCTTCACTGACGGATGCAAATTAGGTAGACGGGTTGGCATGGGTTTTATTCAAAATCCAAACATTTATTTCAAACTCAGGGTTCATATTAAATGCAGAACTAAAAGGAGTAGAAAATAAATAAATAAATAAATAAAAGTATATACAGATCAGCAGGCAGTCGGCGGTCTTGTAACAACAATAACATACAATATTGGACTCAGTATAAAATGGAACGCCACCACTTCCAAATGCTGGAGTGAAGTGTGAGTGACGAGTTGACAATTGCTGATATAAGATGATTGTTACATGGCAGCAACCTTCTCATCAAACTGTAAACATTGTTACGTATCAACTCGCCAAAAGACGGAATGTTCACAGACACAAACATCTTGCTTGCACTCGACCTTCGTGGTACATCTAATCTTTATCTTTATTGGGGTTGCGCTCCGCGGCCAAAGATGATTTGGAAACTTTCCCGGCAGAGAGCTTCTTTTTGCGGAGCTACTATGGCTGACCGGGGAATTTCTGCCAAATAATCCAGCGGCGGACAGCTGGCCGTCTGAACTTTTGCAGCGTTGCGCAAACACAGGCACACTGCACGCTGCCGAACAGCTCATTTTTGCGCAGCGCCTATGGCTGGCCGGGGAATTTCTGCCAAATAATCCGGCGGTGGACAGCTGCCCGTCTCAGCTTTTGCAGCGTCGCGCAAACACAGGCACGCTGGCGGGCCCAGCCCACCAGTGTTTTCCGTGTGCTTTTGTGCCTAAAACGTTGAAGAACGCGGAGTTTATGTTGGTCAGACACGATGACCAGCGCCCTCCATTGCGCCTGCGCACATGTTGAAAATAGCCGTATGTCACAGTGTTAAAGAATGCTTTAAAAAATTCCTGTATCCAGACAGTCATCCGGATCATCCCCAAAATTGAATCAGTTCTTCCTTGTACTATTTCCAACAACGCCTCAAAGTTTCATGGAAATCCGTCCAAGACTTTTTGAGTTATTTTGCTAACCAACAGACAAACAGACAGACAGACAGACAGACAGACAGACAAACACACAGACAAACCCCGGCAAAAACATTACCTCCTCCTGGCCTTTTCGGCCTGGCGGAGGTAATGATACAAAGTATATAGTGTGGGTTGATTAAGCAAATATTTCACTTTGTGTAGTAATCTGTAATTGCGATTGATTTGGATATTTTACCTTTAATATAATTACTATGTGACTTACAACACAGTTTGTTATCAATTATTACTCCAAGAAATTTAATTTTGTATACCCTTTCAGTCTCTACACCATTAACATTGAGTCTAGATACTGAGTTGTTGTGATGGTTGTTAAAAATTGTAAATTTTGTCTTACTTAAATTGAGCGTTAATTTGTTTGAATCAAACCACAGTTTAATCTTTCCTAATTCCTTTCCAAGTGTATCCAAAAGTTGTTCCAAATTGCTTCCACTGCATAATAAATTAGTGTCATCTGCAAACAATATTAAATCCATTTTTTCAGAAACTTTACATATATCATTTATATACATATTGAATAACAATGGCCCTAAAACTGAACCCTGTGGGACTCCGCAAGTGACTTTTTGTAACTGCGAGTTTTTGTTGCCAACACATACATACTGATATCTGTTCTTTAAGTAACTACATATCCAGGAGAGTACTACCCCCCAGTACTATAATTTTGTAGTTTCATTAACAATAATTAATGATCCACTGTATCAAATGCTTTTTTATGATCCAAGAATACCCCAACTGTATACTCTTTATTTTCAACAGCAGTTGATATTTTTTCTATAAATTCCATTAGAGCAAATGCAGTTGTCCTCTTGTGTCTGAACCCATATTGCTGCTCACACAATAAATTATTCTTCATTATGAAGTTGTCAATTCTCTCACAGAACATTTTTTCAAGTATCTTGGAAAATTGTGGTAATAGTGAAATAGGTCTATAATTTGAAAATTCCCCTCTGTTACCCGTCTTGTATATCAGAATTACTTCAGCTGTTTTCATTGCACTGGGAAATATACCTGTTTGGAGAGACAGGTTACAGATATACGTCAGTGGCTTCACTAAGCATTCAGTGATAGTTTTGACTAAAAGCATGTCAATACCATCACAATCCGTAGATGTTTTACTTTTAAATAATTTAACAATTTCAATGACCTCTCTGTCATCTGTGTTCTTTATGAAAATGGAGTCTTTTATAGCAATGTTTTTGCTTATTGCATCACCTGTAGATGCCGTAACGGGTATTTCTCGAGCCAAATTAGGACCAATGTTAACAAAAAAGTTATTAAATTCATCTGCAGGTGAGACTGCATTCATACTCTGAGTCTTTTTTTTTTTTTTTTTGGAAAGATTGGTTGGGTAGCTTGTATTTCTGTTTTTATTTCCAAGAATATTAAGTATTGTCCATGTATTTTTAATGTTATATCTGTTTTTCTCCAGTTCTTTACTATAATAGTCTCTTTTACTACATCTCATTATATATATTAACTTATTTTTGTATGCTTTATACCGCTGCTCTTCTTCTTTTGTCCTTTTCTTTAGAAAGGCATTATATAATGAATTTTTCTTTTTACATGCTTTTTGTAATCCTTTGGTTAACCATGGCTTATTGGCAAATTTCTGTTTAAGCTTTTTCTTTACTAATGGACAATTTTTTTCATAAAGAGTGGTTACAATGTTCATGAATGTGTCATAGGCTTCATTTACATCTGATACATAGACTTTTGTCCAGTCTTGCTTCAGCAGGTCTTCTTTAAACGAATTGATTGCATTTTGTGATTTGTATCTGAAAGATTTTAAAGTTGTTTGTTTTTTGTTTTTTTTTTTTTCTGTATTGGCTTGTGGCCATGGATAAGTGCAAGGACTGGCAAATGGTCACTTACATCATTTATCAATAATCTACATTCTATTTTCTTATCAATAATATTAACAAACAGGTCATCAATAAGTGTAGCAGTGTGAACTGTGATTCTACTGGGATGTGTTTTTGTGGGATTTAGACTCATACTGTACATAGAATTAATTAACTCAATAATTACATTTTGTTGAAATGGATTTAGTAAATCAACATTGAAGTCTCCACAGATTACAACCATTTTCTTATTTGTTGTATTATTGTACAGCTCGACTAACTTATCTCTAAATGTCTCAACACAAGTTCCCGGCATTTTATATATACAATTTATAATTAGATTTTTTTGTTTTATCTTGGTCAATCTCAGAATCAGAATCAGAATCAGATTTATTGCCATTGTTCATTTAGTACACAAACTAGGAATTTGTCTCGGTGCAATGCTGCAACATTAAACATGGAGTAGCACTAAAGATAAAAATAAAAAACTATGCATGCAATAAAATGTAGAATATGAATGAGTAACACTAATCTATGCAATTTAAAATATATTAACAAGAAGCAGATATTGTGGAGTTCCACATAGTGCAGTCGGTAGTGCAAATGAAAACAGTGATAATTATCATGAGTCCGGTTGAGCTGCTGTACGTAGTGCACGAGAGTCTAATAAGTCACTTAGTGTTCACCAGTCTGATGGCAGAGGGGAAGAAGCTGTTCATGTAGCGGGAGGTTTTAGTCTGAATGGACCGAAGTCTTCTACCTGAGGGGAGGGGGGCAAACAGTGCGTGTCCAGGGTGTGAAGGGTCAGCTATGATCCGACCTGCACGCCTCCGGGTCCTGGAGATGTACAGGTCCTGGAGGGATGGAAGCTCGCAGCTGATCACCTTCTCAGCAGCGCGCACAACGTGCTGCAGTCTTAGTCTGTCCCTGGCGGTGGCTCCTGCGTACCACATGGTGATGGAGGTGGTGAGGATGGACTCGATGATGGCCGTGTAGAACTGCACCAACATCTTGGTGGGTAGCTTGAGCTTCCTCAGCTGCCGCAGGAAGAACATCCTCTGCTGGGCCTTTTTGATGAGGGAGTTGATGGCCGGCTCCCACTTGAGGTCCCGGGTGATGGTGGTGCCCAGGAAGCGGAAGGAATCCGCAGTGGTGATGGGAGAGTCTGTGAGGGTAAGGGGGAGGGCAGAGGGGCTGTGACTTTTCTGAAGTCCACGATCATCTCCACTGTCTTCAGAGAGTTCAGCTGCAGGTTGTTGTGGCTGCACCAGGACGCCATCTGGGCCACCTCTCTCCTGTAGATGGACTTGTCGCCGTTGGAGATGAGCCCGATGAGGGTGGTGTCGTCCGCAAACTTGATCAGCTTGACAGACTGGTGGCTGGAGGTGCAGGAGTTGGTGTACAGGGAGAAGAGGAGGGGGGAAAGTACACAGCCCTGGGGCGATCCGGTGCTGATGCTAACAGAGTCTGAGACAGTCTTTCCCAGCCGCACATGCTGCCTCCGGTCCGTCAGGAAGTCGGTGATCCACCTGCAAAAGGAGTCAGGCACGTTGAGCAGGGACAGCTTGTCCTGGAGCAGAGCGGGGCGGATGGTATTGAATGCAGAGCTGAAGTCCACAAACAGGATCCTGGCGTAGGTTCCCGGGGAGTCCAGGTGCTGCAGGATGGAGTGGAGGGCCAGGTTGACTGCGTCGTCCACAGACCTGTTGGCTCTGTAGGTAAACTGCAGCGGGTCCAGGAGGGGAGTGGTGATGGTTTTGAGGTGGGGCAGGACCAGGTGCTCAAAGGACTTCATGACTACAGAGGTAAGTAACAAATTCCAGAATCCCTGGTAGTGCAAAAGACATTCCATTTGCAAGTTTACACCGATACAGGTCATCAATATATATTGCAACACCACCACCCTTTTTTGAGATCTATTAATATAAAACATCTAATATCCCTCTATTGCCATCAGAGAAGCCTGCTCTTCATTGAGCCAAGTTTCAGAGACTCTGAGAGCTGTAAATTTTCTATCTAACAGTTTTAAATAGTCCTGAATCTGTGGAAAGTTTTTGTTAAGACTTCTGCTGTTGAAGTGTATTATTGATAGTTTACCATCTAATTGTACTTGACTTTTGAATTGCTTTTCAGTATAATATTCACAGTGATTTTGAATATTATTGAAGAAGTGGTTATCAGGATCAGTATCATTCTCCATTTCTTGTAGTTTATGTTCAGCATAATGGCGTATTTTCAGAGTCTGAATTTCCTCATTCTGTGTCAAATGACTTCCTCCAGCTGGGGATGATTGATGTCTACTAAAGTCAGTCATACGTTTTTGTTTTGTTTTTTTTGTTTTTTTAAAGTACATTGACCTGGTATGTCACAAAAGAACTGTTCTTGCCGTGTGTGTGGATATGGATTATCGTAGTCTCTTAATTTTTCCAATCAGTGTTTATCTATATTTATTTAAGTCAGCGAGATCTCTTATTATTATGGCCTTTGCTTCCTCAGGTGTTCCATTTAGTTTGATCTAAACTCTACAGTTTCTTGTCCATATTGCTTGTATCTTGTTTTGTCTTCTCAGCATCCATGCTTGCCGTGCTATTTCAGCATTAGTCTTTGTTAAATGTTCATTTAGGTAGACTTCTGTTCCCCGTAGCTTTCTGGCCTGCCTCAGTATATCATTCTTTACCCTTCTGTTCACAAAGTGCATCACAATTGATTTCTTTGTTTTATTATCCTTTCTGGGTAAAGTATGACAGGCTGAAATTGCATTTCCTTCAACCTTTATGTTTCTGCTTTCAAGGAACTGAAGCACCTGGTTTTCCAGGGAGACTGATTCACTTAGGGAAGCCTCCTCACCTCTCATTCCTGCTGTAGCATTGGCATATGATTGGTATTTAATGTCTATTCCACTAATGATTAAATCATCCATACGAGAATATTGTTCAAGATCCTCGATGCATCGCTCCAAGTCTGCAATTTTTTTGTCTCTTTCCTTAATTGTTAATTTCAATTCTCGGACTTCCTCCATTAGCCCTAATAGTTTAGACTGTTGATTGGCTACTTTGGTCAGTTCTTCTGACATGAAGTTCAGAGATTTTTTAATCTCTTCCATTTCCTCCTTCTTTGGTGGCATTTTTTACTGACCTGATGATAGTAGGACAGTCTCTGCTAGTGTCACCGGTATGCAATCCAGCCGACCTTGAATCTAGCTGGGGCCTCAGCCAGCCCCCCTCTGCTGCTAGTCTCGCTGCTTACCACCGCTGTAATTGAGCTCCGATCCAGTTCCTGTCCAGCTGTGGCCTCGGCAGAGGAGCTGCCAAGCTCTGCAGCCCACCACCGCTGCAGCTGAGCTCCAATCTGGCTCCTGTCCATCTGGGGTCTTGGTAGTTCCTCCGCTGAACCCCGCCGCCTATTGCCGTCTTCCTCAGTAGTTCCTCCACCGAGCCCCGCCACTGTAATTGAGCTCCAATCCGGCTCCTATCCAGCTGGGGCCTCGGTAGCTCCTCCACTGAGCCCTGCCTACCGCCACTGTAGTTGAGCTCCAATCCGGCTCCTGTCCAGCTATGGCCTCGGTTTGTTCCTCCGCCGAGCCCCAATCACAAGATTCTAAGAATCTGGGCGGGAGGCTCAGCCGTCATCTACTGGGCCGAGGCCGGGTCAGTGAGACAACAGGAAGAGGATCCCTTTTGTGAGATTGACAGGACAGTCTTTTTGCTGAAATAGAGGAAGCAGGATCGTTTTATTGAGCAGTCATGTAAGTTTAAAAAAAAAAAAAAGAAGACTATTCATGTTGTACTTTTGATGCCGTTGCCCATAGTCATGTAAAATAAAACAAATGTCATACTTTGGCAAAACTTCAAATAGCTCAACAGCACAGTGGACTGGTGGTTAGTACTGCTGCTTTACAGCTGAAGTTATGGTTCTGTTTTATTATGTGTTTGCAGAAATACCTGCATGGGTTTATTCCAGCTACTCAGGTTTCCTCCTGCAGTCTAAAAAACATGTCAGCTTCATAAGTCATTCAAAAGTATCTCTCTCTGTTAAATCCATATTGATGGTTGAGTTGTTAGAAGTGCTTTGAGTTTTAATTGAGTTAATTGAGCACAATGAAAACACTTATCCATAGTTAGGGGTGTTGGACCCTTAAAGGTTAAACACCTTTGCATACTGCCCGTTCAAAATAAACAAGTTACTACACATCATCCAATAAATTCACTTATAAGGTATAATTTTTGATGCAACATGTTTTTATATTTTGATTAGAAAAATCAAGGGTGTCACATGATGAAAGTATCTGACACATAACATAAACATAGTTTCCTTTTGTTTCTTGTTTATATGTTTAAAAGCTGAGTGGAGAAACTAAAGATTGTAAAAAAAAAAAAAAAAAAAAAAAATATTCAACAGATGTTTGGTTCCTGTGTCATGACCAAAATCATGCACAGGTATGGGCTGTTGTTGCCCTGGCAGCAGCTCATTTGCCATTTTTGACAGAGCTGTCCCTCCAGAGGAAGAAAATAACAATTTTTAAAAACTCTTTTTTTCTTCCTACTACAATTGCATCTGTGTGTATCTTTATAAATATATTTCCTGGTTTCTAATACATTTTCAGTGACCGTTACTCTTATGGGGTCCATGATCTACAATCATGCTCAGCCTTCTGAGTTTACATTCTGTTATCTTGGACTCTTGGATATTATGATTTGCTCTTTAGTTCTAGTTTTATTTTGAAAGTGTTCCCTGTTTTGTTCTGGTTTAGTCTAGTGTAACTTGATCCTTGTTTTATTTTGTAATTACGGAACTTGCTGTGTTAGTCCTTTGCTATGATCGTCAGTTTACTTTTCGGTTTTATTTTAGTAATATCCCTTAGTTCATCTTATCCCTGAATTAATGTTATTCCTTTACACCCTCGCAGTTATGCCTTAGTTCTGTTTTGTTTTGCCTTTTTTTTTTTTTTTTGTCTTTTACTGTAGGTTCTATTTCCCATTGTCTGTGTCCTTTTCCTCCTAAGTTATTGTCCTTTGTCTGTTGTGCTCTTCTGTGCCTACATCTGTTCCTCGTTAGTGTGACTGCCTTCACTTGTGTGTCCTCACCGTCTGTCAATTCCCCTGATTGCCTTTTGTCCTTTAAATCCTGTCTTGTATCTCCCCTCTCGTGTGGAGTCATTGATGTGTCTTCCCTCTGAGCTCAATGATCTGTTTCCATTGGCTGGTTTACATTTAGTTATTGTCAGAGTCTGGCCATGGCTGTGCTCATGTCCTCGCTTTATGTTATTTGTTTCTCTGTAAGCTTCAGGACATGAGTTCAGTCATGCCCTCGCCCTCTGTCTGTTATGTTCATCTGTGTTTTATTTTCATCCCTGCAATTGCCTCAGTTTGTTTTTCATTTGATCCTCATTATTATTATTATTATTATTATTATTATTATTATTATGTGCCATGGTCTTGTCTTCCCTCTGATCCTCTGATCATATCTGTCGTGCGTCCTCTGTTGGTGTTTATCTGTGCAGCTCCGCCCATCCTGTTTTCTGTGACCATGCCCTGCTGTCTCCATTTACACCTGGTTGTGCCCACCTGTTCATTGTTGTGTTGATTACCTCTGCATCTATATATGTGAGGTCACGGCGTGATAACAGTGTGATCACTAATCATTCAGATGACTCTTTACCTGTGTGGGTGTTCTCATCATGTATGCGTTAACCAGAGGCTTTTGTTTCCTGCAAAGCCTGTTATCCAGTCAAGTTTGTGAGTTTTTGTTGCAGCTTCCAAGCTGTGTGTTGTTTTTGAATTCTTTCACCTTCGAGCTGCGTCAGTTGGCCAGCTCTTAAAAATGAAATTGCCAACTTTAAGTACCGCATTTGGGTCCAGTTCCTCAAACCGTGACAGTAGGACACCCATCACATGGATCCAGAGTACATAAAGTTTCGGCAGTTGGGCCTCGATGAGAAGGAAGCATGAATGGTGACTAACATTAAGGCCTGCATCGACGGTGCCTGCACTTCCCAAGCGGGGAGCAGAGCGTTAATATGCAGATCATCATCCGGGGGCTGATGGAGGTGTTCCCAGTGGCGGGAGAGGAGACGATGGAGGAGAGACCCCATTCATCCACTGGAAGACGTGGTCGGCACCAGTGCCGGGAGACACAATGGCCTGGCTTTCCATCCCCGGTGGGGGCACCCCAAGCCTCTGTATCCTCCTCCTTCGGGCAAACTCACTGCATCACACGAGTTCCAGCAGCTCCCAGGAGGACTCACCTGACATGTCAGCAGCAGCAGAGTGGGAATACAGGCAAGCACCCATTCATTTTTTAACATCAATAAATGAAGGGACTTGTGTGGTTCCCGCTGGGGAGATTCAGCTGCGGCTGCCTGCCGCTTCTGAGTTCCCTCCACCTCACTCTGCTATTAACTCTGCTACTCTGTCCATCCACCCATCCTCACTTGCATCTCCTGTGTCCACTTCTGATTTTTCTGAGAGACTGGCCATACTGGGGGGAACCGGCTCATCTGGGAAGAGTCAGCTGCTCCAGAGGATTCTGTATTTTGCCGGATTGGGGCTGTGGCATTGGCACCCCTGTGTGGGGGTGACGAGGAGGAACATCCAGTACCAGCTCCACACTGCAACCCAGCTCCAATACCAGCTACACGGCACTCTGCAGCTCCCGTATCAGCCCCACAGTGCCCCCCAGCTCCAGTACCAACTCCATGGTTTATTCTGCCTGCAGTCATTCCAGAGGTCAGGGGACCTCCACCCACCACTCCAAAGGTTGGAAGACCTCCATCCATCATTCAAGAGGCTGGGGGACCTCCACCCATCATTCCAGAGATCAGTGGGCCTCCATCTGTTATTCCAGTGGCCGAGCGGTCTACTCCACCTTGTTCATCTGAACTCTATGCTCCACCTGGGCCATCCGAGAAGGCTGCTCCATCTGGGCCATCCGAGCAGTCCGCTCCACCCATCGTTCAAGAGGCCGAGGCTGGTGTGCTTCCAACTGTTGTTCAAGAGGCCAGCGTGCCTCCAATTGTTGCCCAAGAGGCCAGCGTGCCTCCAACCATTGTCCACGAAGCCGGTGTACCTCCAACTGTCATTCCAGAGACCAGCGGGCCTCCACCTTTTGTTCCAGAGGCCAGCAAGCCTCCGCTTGCCATTTCAGAGGCTTGGGTCAGCGTGCTGCAGTCACCAGTCACAAAGCATAGTGCTACTTTGTGTATGTTTGGTGAGCCCTGTGTTCCTGTATCCACTATTCCACCTTGTTCTCCTGTTCAGTGGCCTAAGAACAGTGGCAGGCCGCCAGACCAGCCCTGCATTCTAATGTGGGGGTCCTTGGACTGGGGCAGGCCTCTCGACCCATGTTGTTCTCCGGTCTGAGGGCCCATGGACTTGGGTAGACCACTCGACACAGTTGTTGTGGGTTTTGTAGCCTTGGACTTTGTGTTGCCCTCAAACTGTGTTTATTTTGGGCTCTGTGGGGAAGTTACAGTTTGTTTCGGCCCACCTGGCCTTGTACCCCCACCACCCACTCTTTGAAGTTTTTTATCTTTTGTTGGTGTTACTCTTTGGGGTCGTCTGGAAGCTGCCCCTTTAGAGTGAGTGCTGTCAGAGTCTGGATATGGCTGTGTTCATGTCCTCACTTTATGTTATTTGTTTCTCTTTAATCTTCAAAGATTCAAGAATCAAAGATTTTATTTGTCAATACTACTATACGTACAGGACAAACAGGAGAACTGAAATGGTGTTTCTCTCTCTCTTCAGCGGTGTGTACAATATAAAAAAGAAAAAGGAAAAATGCTGGAAAAACATCAACAGCAGTCTATGTGCAGTAATGCCACCCGTAGTGCAAATGGCGACCAAAGATAAACCCAGACCTTCCATAGTGTAAATAAACGATAAACAATGACAAAACCCAGCGATCCTATATACAGAAAAATAGAGCTGTAATACCTGTAGTTGCAAGTTCAGTGCAGCAGTGTGGGTGCAGATAGTGACAGATAGGACTGCACATGATCAGTATTGCAATAACAGACAGCAGCAGGTATGGCATTTGTGCAAATGGTTGCAGTAAAGTGCAGAGACACAGCAGCAAGTGTATTACTGTTGGTGTGCCAGACTTTCTGTGCCAACAGCTGAGGTCGTTATTGTGTGGGTGAGTGTGTTACGGTCTGGGGAGAGTGGGGTGGACAAGGTTCAGGGTCCTGATGGCCTGATGAACAAAGCTGCTTAGCAGTCTTATGGAGTGGGCCCAGAGGCTCCGGTACCATTTCCACGAGGGCAGGGGGCTGAAGAGAGAGTGTAAGAGGTGCAAGGTGTCACCTGCAATGTTGATGGCTCTGCGGGTGAGGTAGATGTCCGGGAGGGGGGTGGCAGAGGGTCACCGATGCTCTTGCTGGCTGCTTTCACTGTGTGTTGTAGTGTCTTCCAGCAGGAGACTGTGCAGTTTCCATACCACACTGTGATGCAGCTGGTGAGGATGCTCTTAATGGTTCCCCAGTAGAATGAGTGGATGTATGTTTGGAGACAACGGCAATGACAAAAAGACAGGAGGCAGAGTTGAAGATGCTAAGATTCTCACTGGAAGTAACTAGGAGGGACAGGATCTGAAATGAGTATGTCAGAGAGACGGCTCAGGTGGAGCAGTTTGGAGATAAAGTAAGAGAGGCAAGGCTAAGATGATTTGGACATGTGCAGAGGAGGGATGGTGGATATATTGGACAAAGGATGCTGAAGATGGAGCTGCAAGGCAGAAGGAAAAGAGGAAGACCACAGAGAGTGAAGGAGGACATTGAGAGGTTTGGTGTTACAGAGGAAGATGCAAGGTGTAGGATGAGATGGCAGTAGATGATCTACTGTGGCGACCCCTAAAGGGAGTAGCTGAAAGGAGGAAAAGAAGGTTTGCTTCCTGGATGTTGTGCCCCAGTTTTGTTTTATAGTTATTTGGTGTTCACTTTAATTAGTTTCCTGGTTTGTGCTGTGACTTTTTCTTATTTTCATAAATCTTCATCAATCATAAGATAAGATAAGATTAGATAAGCCTTTATTAGTCCCACAATGGGGAAATTCCAGGATTGCAACAGCACAGGGATAGCAACACTCAGAGCAACAATCAGAAGGCAAGAAAAAACAAGAACAGGTAGTATACATATTACTATATACTGTATATATACAGTATATACTTTATATATATATATAGACACACAGTGCGGAGCATTGTGGTTGGTGAATGTGCAGCAGAAAGTCTAAGCTCTCTCTCCGCGGATGCGGCGGGCCAGCTCAATGTCTTTGGGCATGATGGTGACCCTCTTGGCATGGATAGCGCACAGGTTGGTGTCCTCGAAGAGACCCACCAGGTAGGCCTCGCTGGCCTCCTGCAGAACCATGACAGCGGAGCTCTGGAAGCGCAGGTCGGTCTTGAAGTCCTGAGCGATCTCCCTCAACAGGCGCTGGAAGAGCAGCTTACGGATGAGCAGCTCCGTGGATTTCTGGTAGCGACAGATCTCTCTCAGAGCCACGGTACCAGGCCTGTAACGGTGAGGCTTCTTCACTCCGCCGGTGGCCGGAGCGCTTTTTCCGAGCAGCCTTGGTGGCTAGCTGCTTCCTGGGGGGCTTTTTCCTCCAGTAGATTTACGGGCGGTCTGCTTGGTTCTTGCCATCGCTCTTTATTATTCTGTGTTATATTTCTTGCACGCCGCCTAAACTCCAGCCCGGCACCCGCGTTGTTTTCGCTGCAGTTCCCCGGTATGTCGAGTTTCTCCGTTAGCACCGGGTGGCGGTTGAGTGCTAGCTAGCTCCTCCCTGCTGTATCGTCTCCTGCTGTAAACAGTGGCTCCGTCCGCCGACTTGGGAGACCTTTGGGGCGATCTGTGTGTCCGTGATATATATATATATAAAGTGAAAGGTGTCGAAAAAAGAAGGAAGATAAAAAAAAGGCAGTTGCAAAAGGCAGCCAACTCGTGTGGCGCCGCCGGTCCAGCGGAACCGGAACCGGAAAAAAAAAAAATCATGACAGTTACTCTATATATGCAACTTTTAGTCTCATACATTTGCAACTTTTGTCATAAATTTATGACTTTTGTTGTATAAATCTATGTTCTTGTGTTTTTGTACTTATTTCAGATTAGAGCAACAGTCCTTTTTGGTAAACAGCAATTATAATATATAGACATACAGTATATTGCACAGAGAATAAAAAAAACACTGCTTATATTAAAGAACTAAAACAACTTAATTTCTAACTTACAATCAACATGCACAGGGGTTACCTTTAAGAATATGGTAATCATAGTAATAATCAGTTCAGCAGCAGCAGCATAGCCACACAACCTCTGCAGTTCCCTTTGTTAATGCAGGATAATTCATGTGAAGGAGCATTAAGCATTGCTCCTCTTTTTTGGCTCAAGCTGCAGGCAATGCAAAAAAGAAATTTAACAATGATCAAAACAGTTTAACAAAGATTTTTTAGGCTGCTAGAACTTGCAGTCAGTCTCATTATTGAGATAAACAACATCCCTGTTGGGACGCTGGAAGCTCCACTTGAAAAACTCCAACTCCGCCGATTTTAATCTGAATGTCTGGTCGCATTTTTTCATAGCCAAAGTTACTTTAAGCTTTGTTTTAAGTGTCATGGACAATTTTAGGGCTCTTTAATTTAACAGCTTACAGGGAAAAATTAAGATTAATGTGTTATTCCTGTGAAGTCAGTTCTTTCAGACGTTCTCTTAAAAGATGCAAATGTGCATGCAAAAAGAAAACTCAAGATTTAGTTGAATGATTATGCTTGTTTGATTAAAATACACTGCTGGGCATAAGTTGGGCCTATTTGTGTTTCATGTGTGGACCAGAAAAAGAAACCATTTACTTTGCACAGGTGTAGTAGTTGTAGTAGCAAAGGACCTGAGCATATTTACTTTCCCCATTCTTTTTCTTTTCTGCTTTATGTGTATGTTTATGTGCGTGTCAGTCATTGCAGTGTTTATAGCCTCGCCAAGCTTCCTGGTCATGGCACTGCTGCTCGGGGAAAGTAGCCTTTCATGAATAATGTTGACTAGAGACTGTGACAAAACCTCGAGGTAACCAAACAAACGTCATGCCCCAGAGAATATTAAAGATCACACACCACACTGGCACCTCACAGTGTGCAAAACTCTGTTTTTGTGTGTGTGTGTGTGTGTGTGTGTGTGTGTGTGTGTGTGTTTGTTTAAGGGGGGGGGGTGTTATGCGGTTACACATAACAAGTGACTTTACCGCTGCTACTGAGTATGCATATGCCCTAGAGAGAGCACAGAGAATAAAACTAGTATGACACCTTAGCAATTGCATGAGTGCGACTGCGAGTTTGCATGTATTTTTGTCCATGTTTACCCGAACCAAGCCGCCGTAGCACAGCTGTATTTAGGTTAAAGCAACAGGAGATTAAAAGGAGGCCAGTGGTCTCTTTGAAATAGTATTACGCTTAAACTCTCCAAGGACTGTCACATACAAACCAACGAGCCAGCCAGTCATCAATAATGTATTAAAGCCATTCATCCAAGGCATTATATTTCCCAATACTTCTAAATATGGTTGAGTGGGAGTACAGCAGAGTACTGCTCATAAAATGGCTCTGCAGGGAAAAGGAAGGGACATTATGGGGGAGTGAGGCTTTAATATTGATAATGGTACTGCTTTGTTTTGTACCACGCTGTTTGTAACGCTTCGGAGGACAGGAGCAGGCAAAAGTCCAGATGCCAAACTTTCATTCTAAAGCTAAGGGTACATACGTGAAAGCAGTCTACAGGGCAAGAAATGCATCAAAGGAGCAGGCAAAAGTAAAAATTCTAAAACAAGCAGCAGTTGTACGTGTCGAGAACAAACTACAAACATAAGGGATAGTCTGATGGGTGTACAACAAAGCAGGTTCCAAACAGTTTCCTTTTCTTTATTGATCAAATCTGAGGCTCCATGGGGGAAAAAAAGCCCTGTTAAAGGGTACCTGTAGTGAATTTTAATCAAAAGCTATTTCAAAGGATCAAATATGATACTAGTGGTTCTGTCCAGTAATTTTGGTCATGATTCCTTCTCAAATACCCGCGGGTTTCAAGTCACTGCTCTCTCAGTCAGTCATGGTAAGCAACATCTTGTCTCCTCCATGGCCAGTTTCAGCACCGGTAGTGATGCACAGTCGTTGCTTTGTGCGATTGACTGGGCTACAGTATAGCAGTCAAAGTTTTAACATCAGAATTTTATGTAATTTTTTTAGAACCATGTACAAACAAATCTACATGTATACAATTTAATGAAATAAAATTCTAGTATATCAAGATTTATTCAGCGTGTTCTGAAATTACTTGACTGGGAACTTGCCTGTTCGTCAGGTTCCCTTCAGCTGCTGGTCCCCGGAGGAAACTGTTGATCATGCCGTCAATGAAGACCATTTCCAAGGACGCTTTGTGCAGTACATATCCGTGAAGGTTTTACGCTGTTCTCAGCTTGGATCTCAACTCACTGAGCATCTGCTGAACACGTTTACTCATCCGCGGTAAAGCCAGAATCAACGAGTGTATGTCACCTCCGGCCGGCGATGGCTGCTCCCCCTTGATTTAGACTGAAAGGTTTTTATGGGATAAAATTATTTAGTGTACTGACTCTAGTGGGTTATTTTTACTGAATAAACACATTTTTTGGTTTATAGGTAATACCTAAAGCACAGTTGGTGTTGTTATAATGACCAGTACTGGTTTCTTTTAAAGATAGATGATGTCAGTATTGTAGCGTTGACCGTGGGTTCCAATTTATAAAATCATTCTTTGCTAAAGAAAAATTGTTTCAACTCAAAAGTCTGGTCACAAACTGCTTTTCTCACCCAAGCACCAGAGCTGTAACACAACCCATCGGCCATAAAGTGTAAGTTTACTTCTCCGTTCCTGGAGTCATTCTCCCTTTCATTTGCCAAAGGAATGCGCTAAATGACAAATTTATGTTTGATATAGTCCAGGCCGGGAAGTCAAGATTCTTCATTAAACAACCAGTTTTACAGGGCCATCTGGTAGATGACTCAGAAATATTTATTCTCTCTCTCTCTCTCTCTCTCTCTCTCTCTCTCTCTCTCTCTCTCTCTCTCTCTCTCTCTCTCTCTCTCTCTCTCTCTCTCTCTCTCTCTCTCTCTCTCTCTCTCTCTCCACAGTGAAATTTCTGAGTTGTGGAAAATAAATTAATTCATATTCTGTCTCTCAAGAGAGTTTGTGCTACTGAAGGCATGGCCGCACTCTGGAATGGACAATTGTGGTTTGAAATGCTTTTATTGATATGATTTAATATGTGTTGCTTTATTTTTATAATGACAAAGAAATTGTAGAATTTGGATTAAACTAAATGGATCACCTGAGCAAGCAAAGAGTATAATGATCAGAGATGCTACTGACTTAGATAAATACAGATGAACACTGATTAGAAAATTATGAGCCAATGATAATCCATATTCATACACACGATAAGAATAGTTCTTTTGATACACCATGCCAAAGTACTTTAATAAAAATAACCAAAATAAACAAAAACTTATGACCGACTCAAGTAGACATCAATTATCCCCAGTTGGAGGAAGTCATTTGACACAGAATGAGGAAACTCAAACTCTGAAAACATACCATTATGCTGAACATAAACCACAAGAGATGGAGAATGATATTGATCCTGATAACCACTTTTTCAATAATATTCATAACCACTGTGAATATTACACTGAAAAACAATTCAAAAGTCAAATGCAATTAGATGGTAAACTGTCAATAATACACTTCAATAGCAGAAGTCTTAACAAAAACTTTCCACAGATTCAGGACTATTTAAAACAGCTAGACAGAAAATTCACAGCTATTGCAGTCTCTGAAACTTGGCTTAATGAAGAGCAGGCTCCCCTGATGGCAATAGAGGGATATCAGATGTTTTATATTAACAGAACTCAAAAGAAGGGTGGCGGTGTTGCACTATATATTGATGACCTGTACAGGTGTAAGCTTGTAAATGAAATGTCCTCAGCACTACCAGGGATTTTGGAATGTGTTACTGTTGAGATTGACCTAGACAAAACAAAAAATCTAATCATAAGCTGCATATATAGAACGCCGGGAACTTGCATTGAGACATTCAGAGATAAATTAGTCGAGCTGTACAATAATATTACTAGTAAGAAAATGGTAGCAGTTTGTGGAGATTTCAATATTGACTTACTGAATCCTCACCAACAAAATGCAGTTAGAGTTCATGAACTCTATGTACAGCATGAGTCTATATCCCACAATAACACATCCCAGTAGAATCACAGTTCACTCTGCTACACTTATTGACAACCTGTTTGTCAATGTTTTCGATAAGAAAATAGAAAGTGGAATATTGATAAATGATATAAGTGACCACTTGCCAACCTTTGCACTTATCCATGGCCACACGGGGCCCAACGCAGAAAAAACTTCAAAATTGTTCAGACACAAATCACCAAATGCAATCAGTTCTCTTAAAGAGGACTTGCTGAAGCAAGACTGGACAGAAGTCTATGTATCAGATGTAAATGAAGCCTATGACACATTTATAAACATTGTAACCACTCTTTATGAAAAAAAAAACTGCCCATTAGTAATAAAAAAGCTTAAACACAAATTTGCTAATAAGCCATGATTAACCAAAGGACTACAAAAGGCGTGTAAAAAGAAAAATTTATTATATAAAGCTTTCCTAAAGAAAAGAACAAAAGAAGCAGAGCAGTGGTATAAAACATACAAAAATAAGCTAACATATATAATAAGATGTAGTAAAAGAGACTATTACAGTAAAGAACTAGAGAAAAACAGAGACAATATTAAAAATACATGGACAATACTCAACAGTATCCTTGGAAATAAAAGCAGAAATACAAGCTACCCAACTAATATTCCAAAAAAATAATAAAACGACTCAGAGTGTGAATATTGCTTCACCTGCAGATGAATTTGATAATTTTTTTGTTAACATTGGACCTAAACTGGCCCGAGAAATACCCACTACGGTGCCAACAGGTGATACAATATGCAATAACACTGCTGTAAAAGACTCCATCTTCATAAAGAACACAGACGAAAGAGAGGTCATTGAAATTGTTAAATCGTTCAAAAGTAAAACATCTACTGACTGTGATGGTATTGACATGCTACTAGTCAAAACTGTTATCGAATGCATAGTAAAACCACTGATGTATATCTGCAACCTGTCTCTCCAATCAGATATATTTCCCAATGCAATGAAAATAGCTAAAGTAATTCCGATATACAAGACGGGCGACAGAGGGGAACTCTCAAACTATAGACCAATTTCACTATTACCGCAATTTTCCAAGATACTTGAAAAAATATTCTATGAGAGAATTGACAACTTCATACTGAAGAATGATTTATTATGTGAGCAGTAATATGGGTTCAGACACAAGAGGACAACTGCATATGCCCTAATGGAATTTACAGAAAAAATATCAACAGCCATTGAAAATAAAGAGTACTCAGTTGGAGTATTCCTAGATCTTAAAAAAGCATTTGATACAGTAGATCATAATTTATTATTAAAGAAACTACAAAATTCTGGTATTAGAGGGGTAGCACTGTCCTGGTTAAGTAGTTACTTAAAGAATAGATATCAGTATGTATGTATTAGCAACAAAAACTCAGAGTTGCTGAAGGTCACCTGTGGAGTCCCACAGGGTTCAGTTTTGGGACCATTATTATTCAATATGTATATAAACGATATATGTAAAGTTTCAGAAAAAATGGACTTAATATTGTTTGCCGATGACACTAATCTGCTATGCAGTGGAAACAGTTTGGAACAACTTCTGGATACACTCGGGAAGGAATTAGGAAAGCTTAAACTGTGGTTTGATTCAAACAAATTAACGCTCCAGTACCCAAACTCAGTGTAAATGGTGTAGAGATTGAAAGGGTATCTGAAACTAAATTCCTTGGAGTAATAATTGATAACAAACTGTGTTGGAAGTCACATATTAATTATATTAAAGGTAAAGTTTCCAAATCAATTGCAATATTACACAGAGTGAAATATTTGCTGAATCAACCCACACTATACACCTTGTATCATTCATTAATACTCCCATACATGACATATTGTAATGAAGTATGGGGAAATACATACAAAACAAATATATATCCACTCTTTATGCTTCAAAAGAGAGCTATTAGAATAATAAACAAAGCAGCTTACAAGGAACCAACAAACCCACTTTTTCTTAAACAAAAAACTCTCAAGTTGAAAGATCTGGTTGACTTTAAAACCGCAATAATAATGTTCAAAGTGAAGAATTTATCACTGCCCGCAAATATCCAAAAGTTGTTCCAAACAAGGGAGAAACGATATCACTTCAGAGGAACATGTATATTTCAAAAGCCTACAGTGAGAACAACCACCAAGCAACACTGTATTTCAGTGCAAGGAGTCAGATTATGGAACGATTATGGACCTGAATTAAAATCATGTATAACGCTTGGACAATTTAAACAAAAACTAAAGGAAGAAATACTCCAAACATATTTACAAGACGACATGTAAACTCACATAAGGATTGACATATCCAGCCTGTTTTGTGTTGTAGCTTAGTTTTTTTTTTTTTTTTCTCTCTGTGACATTTTGTCTTAGATTTGTTTTGAATAGTAACCGCTTAACTTAGCTTAGCTTAGTTTTCTTTTTCTTTTTTCTCTCAGTCACACTTTGTCTTAGCTTTGTTTTAAATTGTAATCACTCTTGTCTTGTTTACTCTTTTTTCTCTTTTGAATTCTTGGATGGAATATGGGTGGGCAATATAAGCTGCGGCTTCAGCCATCACCCATTTCGGATAACTCACGTGGAATTGTTTAGTAGAAGGAGTCTTTGTCTAATTTGACCTTGTTGTTATATTATACAGTTTCTTTTAACCTGTACTGGGGCTGCACGGTGGCGCAGTGGTTAGCACTGCGGCAGCACAGTTTACCCTTGGCCGGGGGATCGTGGGATCGTGGGTTCGATCCCAGCCCCCGACCAACAGTGATCTGTGTGGAGTTTGCATGTTCTCCCCGTGTTGCGTGGGTTTACTCCGGGATTTCTCCGGTTTCCTCCCACATGCCAAAAACATGCATGTTAGGTTAATTGGCTGTTCTAAATTGTCCCTAGATATTTGTTTCCTATAGGCCCTTAGAATAGAGGGTTAGTATTAATGAAAGCGCTTTGAGTGGTCTTTGTGACTAGAAAAGCGCTATATAAGTGCAGGTTAGTTAGTTAGTTAGTTAGTACTGTATTATCCGAAATAAATAAAATAAATTCATTCATTCATTTTGAGGAAGAAATTAACTTTTGTATGCCTCCATAAAGAAATTAATCACATTTACAATGTAGACATGGTTGGTTCCCTTATTAGATAGAATATCTTAGTCACTAAAGTTTAAGGAATTTATGCTTTCACAGCAGCATATGTGTTTAGGAGAACTTTACTTTTCATCTGAAATTTCCTTCTCTCTCTCTCTGGATTACCATGGCTGGACTTTGACTGACCAATAGGGTTCCAGGCTTCACTGCATTTCCTTTTTAGGCCGCTTATGACTTCTGTGAACAAAGAAGCTCAAATGTAATTGGTCCAGCTCAGTTTTCATGAAATTCAGTGAGATTCTGCCACATCCAAAAACAACTTCCCTTTGTTCAGTTTTGGGGATGGTCAGCCTGAAGAAGGAGCAGAATTCTATGATCTCACATTTTTCTATTTTTTTGAAGTAGGCTCAGAGCCTTCCATGCTCTGTGAAAATTCTTTTTCTTTTCTTTAAAGTTCATTTTTCCTTATTTTAATCATTTTCTTTAAATTACCGTGTAAGAAGATTTTGTTTGATTTTTTCTAAGGATAAACAAACTCATTCAAGCCACAATACATTGGAAGAAATAGATCTGTTGCTTGTTTTTGTCTCAGTTTGACTCTCTGATGGGACCTTGTACAATAAACAGATTCCTTTTTCAGTGCATAAGAAGAGACCTCGCCCAGCTTTGCTAAAGAATCAGTTGATGTGACCTCTAAAGCAGGCCATAACCATGGTAAAGAATCTGTCTGCCAGTTCTTCCATCGAAATCCACACCCATCAAGATGGAACAAGAACCAAATGGACCGCCTGCTGCCATGGGACACAATATGACTCTGCTTGGCTGATGGTCTGTTGTTTAATTTAAACTTAATTCCTCAGAATATTCCTGGTGTAAGTTCTTCAAACTTAAATTTCATGCAAACTCCTATCAGAATTTCAAAAAGCATTTTGCCCTTTCATTAATTTCCGTTCCCTTTTCAGAGTAACACCAATTTTCCCTTTTATAAAATAGGATTATTCATCATTTTCTTCATAAAATTGCATCCACTTTTCTTAACCAATGCTATTTTATGGTTTTCCAGTTTCCAGTATATGGCCAAGTTAACCATGGTTTCTTTGGTCCCAGAAATGTTTGATTCACATATGATGCTTAGTAATTCAATAACAGTCTATGATGCCCATGATACATGTTGAATTCTCTGTTTTAAAATTATCGAAATGTGTTAACTGTTTGACTGTGTCTGTCGCTGAATTGCGACATAACCTCTAGTGGTCAAGAGTGGTAAATATTTTTTGTCAATAAAATAGTTCCGATTTCCAAGGCTATAACTTTAAAGTGTTAAGAGATATTGGCTTACTGTCAATTAGAAAGATGTAAAATATGATCCAAAGTTTCAGATAGGAATAAATTTATGCATCTAATTTGCATAATGTCACGGCAGCTCTTTAAATTCCATAACTCAGTCAAAACTGGACTTTGGACATATTTACAAAAATAATGGTTCAGTCTTTTGACACCGTTTTTTGCACAGAGGTACCTGATCATCTTATCTTCAAAGTATATGAACAAGAAATCAGTACAATATAAGAAAAAACACAGAAATAAGTCACTTACTAGCTGCTAACGGGACTCGTTTGCTGCTGTGGTCATTGCGTTTTCACCCATCGTGGTTGTTATTTTGCGTTCTGTTGGTCATTTATGATCTCTACTACATCTACAAAGTCTTATGTTTATCCCACATAAATTTTGCTTGTATCCCGCAACTATTTTCCATGTACAAAGCCATCTAAGTGATGGTGACGATGACCGATCGCGGCCATATTAGCTTTCTGAGCTAAAAGAAAGGAATACAGGAAAAGGAAATGAGGAGTTCTTTTGTGTATTATGTGTCATCCATTGAGTCCTCCAGCGTATGTCTGCCACCTTCTGAAACTGGCAGATGAGTACAAATCAGTACAAATCCCCAATGTAGCCGGTGATGTCAGAGTGAAATGACAGGTGCATCGCCGTGCTCTGCCACTAGGGGCACGCAAATTCTCACACTCAAAGGGTTAACCTGTTCTGACATTGCTTATAAATGTCATAATTGCCTTTCAAGGCAGGGGAAAAAGACACCAAATGCCAGCTTTGAGTTTGCAGATTTATTGGGGGAATGAAAAGTTATAACATAAAAGAGTGGAGAACATGCAGGCAAGAAAAAATGGCTACTGCTAAGGTGAGGGCATCGCCAGCTAAACCTGGATCCAATACTAGGACAACACAGGCAAGCAAAAATAGCGGAAAGCTAAGGCAAGAACAAACCTCGCGACAAACCTTGAGACAATGGGAAAACATGTAGCACAAAACAAAGGACTTCCGTGTAACAGTAGAGAGCTGAAAGTTGGTAGTTTGTAGTTAGTAGTAGGGTGCCATGCTTGGCAAAGGAGCGCAGCCCCTAAATAGTGACCAGAACCCATTAACACAACAAACAGCAGGTGTGGGTACCTGAACGGGCAAGAGAAAGCGATGATACATGATTGGGATCAGCTGAGGCAGTGAGAGGGAGGCAACCCACACTGACAGCTGACAGAGCACGCCCATACAAAGCTTCACGCCCCTGACAGCTGTCAACAGTAAAAAGGGTCATGCTGGGATATAAAGATTAAAAATAACATGTCAAAGTATAATTATAAATAAGTACAAAAAATAAAATTATAACATAAACACAAACAGAAAAATGGCAAGTAGGCAATAATACATAAACCCAAAAAGCATAAAATGCAACAGATGAGTAAATGAGCAGAAGAAGCCATGAGGCCGAGTCTGGCGAGATCTCCAGACTCGGCTCATGACAGAGCCCCCCTCTCAAGGGGTGGAACACAGACACCCCAAGGTAACGCCCCCCCCCCAAAAAAAAAATAAATCCTGCCCCCATCCTGGCAGGAGCACAACAAAAACCCACCCAGGGTGGTGGGTGGTGGTGGGAACAGGCTTGGAGGAAGCAAAACAAGACTCCGCTCAGGACCCACACCAGTCAGAGTCAATGATTACCCCCCACCCCCGGACCAATGAGCTAGAAAAAAGTTCAGGAGGGCAACAAAAGTCCCCAGACCTGGTGGATGGCAAGGTGGTCCAAGTCGGGTGGCCTGCCGGAGAGCATGGGCCACCCAACCCAATGGCTTAGTCCGTCAGGCAGCCAACCAGAGTTTATAAGTCACCTGAACAGTAAGGGTGGTCTAGGGGCTGGCTGCCCATCCGGAGGAGTCAAAGGTGGGCGGGATGGATGAGTCAGAGGAGCCAGGGTGATGTCGGGCACAGGAGGTGAAACTACGATGGCGTCCGGCACAGGAGAGGGGACCACGACGGTGTCTGGCGAAGGAGGGGGAAACATGATGCCCTGGGTCTGGCAGGTGGCACCCTCGGTGGTCCCGGATTGGAGCAAAGTCACACCCACGGTGGTCCCAGATTGGAACAAAGTTGCACCCACGGTGGCTCTGGGCTGGAGTGAAGCTGCACTCATGGTGGCTCTGGGCAGGAGCGGAGCTCCACTCTCGGTGGCTCCAGGCAGGAGCGAAGCTGCACCCTTGGTGGACCTGGACCAGGTCATGGCTGAACCCACTGTGGCCCCCGGGCTGGAGCACAACATCCACGGTGGACCAACACTGGGGCGCAGCACCAAAGTTGTTCTCAGGCTGGGACGCAGCACCCACGATGGTCCCCGACTAGGACACAGCACTCATGGAGACCCAGACTGAAGTGGAGCTGCACCCACGGAAGACATGGCCTGGGCCGAAGCTGCACCCACTGAGGTCCCGGGCTGGGACGGAGCATCCTTGATGACCTCAGCAGGGGGAGCTAGACCCATGGCAATCTCAGACGGCAAGTCTGGATCCATGGAGACATCTGGCACTGGTGGACCATCCTCGGTGACCCTGGGAGAGAGCTCAGACAATGCAGACAGAGAAGCAGTGGCAGTGTCACTGGCAGCGGTGGAGCACGGCGAGTCGCGCCCAGGCACAGCAGGCAGCTGCACCCAGATGTCCTCAACAAGAGCCAGGCAAGATCTCTCCAAAACTGACACAAGAAAAACAAAGGAGAGCACTTGCCTGAGCTCAAGCTCCACTGCCATTCAGGACTCCATCGATCCAGACAAAGGTACTCCAGTCTCCGCCCTCTGGAGGTCCAGCTTTGACTCTGCTGCAGTGGCTCCTGCAGCAGGCATGATGGATGTTGAAGTCTTAAGACTCCCAGGTGAAGTGACCAACGCAGGAGGCTCATACGGCGTGGCGGCTTGGGATCGGCTCACCACTGGCACTGGACTCTGCATGGCCGAAGCCAGGAGATGCTCTGTCATCAGTACAAGCTTCGGGTTGCAGGAAGCACTCTCCCTCCGTCTGCAGCATGGCTGCAGGGCTGTACTCAGATCTTCCAGCATAGCAGGATCCTCCAACATCCGGCGGCTGTGTTCCGGGGCTGGCGGACACTCAGGGACAGAAGGAGGAGACACGGAGAGGGCAGGTGAAAAATTGATTATTGCAGCAGGTGGTGAAGGCTCAGGGGACTGCATACCCTGAGCCTCACTACCGGGAATCAGGCAAGGCATATCATCATAAAATGAATTGGAATAAAATAAGACTTGCCTGTTATCCTGGAGTTCGATGTTTCCTGCTGCAGTGGATGTAGCATCATCACTCTCCATGGCTACAGTGGAGATGGGCCCCTCTGAGGATTGTGGAGGAGCAGCCCCAGGAGACACGGAGGCAGATGGGACCGGGGGGAGCACCGTCGACCTCTCGGCAGTGGCGCTCGGGAGGCGGGAGAATTCCCTTGGTGGTCTGGAGCTGGATGACACTGAATTCATGGAGCTGGTGACCTGGGAGAGGAGGAGAACGTCTGCCACAGAAACGCTTCCACAATGGCTTCGGTCCTGCTGGAGGCAGCCCTATCATCAACCCGGAAAAACACCACTGGAGCAAGGAGACCGAGGACAGCAATTCTGCAAATTGGGCATATTTTTATAGGCCGGGGTGTGCCTCCAGGATCCCCACTGCTCCATTTAAGCTCTCCCAGGTCTGCACCTACGGACATTATGTACATTATTTGTATATTATAGTTAGTTAGTTTTTTCCAAGTATGTCTCAGGAATGTGTGAATGGATGTGGTGGGGTGGGGTGGGGGGGGTGAAGATATGTGTGAGTGTGTCTTAAATCCTGTTCTTTTACTTATATGGATGCCGAGAGAAACACAGTTTCATCTTGCCTGCACTACAGTTGTATGTACAGCAATATGACAATAAAGGTTGGTTTGATTTGATTTGATTAATACATAAACCCAAAAAGAATAAAATGCAGCAATGCTGGTGTGTGGTGGCGCACTCGCGCGGCCCCCTTCTTCTACATCAGCCAGCGGATCGTCTGGGCTGCGGGACACCTTCATCGTGCGGTGGTGGGTGGCGGAGCTGACGGTGGAGAGGCTGACTGGGATTCCGGCCGGATCGGATGGCAGCTGCGGTGGCGGAGCTCAGTGGAGGAGCTGGCTGAGGCTTCGGCTGAATCCAAGGTCGGCTGGACCAGATACTGGTAGCACCGGAGATTGTCCTGCTGTCATCGGCTGTGGGATACACCGGGAGAGCTTTGGCTTTGCTGGCAGATACCGGCTGCCAGGCTGCGACCCAGGCTAGCGGTCTCTGTTGGCCACCGGGAGAGCTTCGGATTCGCCGCCTGGTGGAACAGCACTAGCTGGAGGCCTCCACTAGCAACCGAGGGAGCATTGGCCTCCTCGGCTTCACCGGTGGATCCAGTTATTCAATTGCTAGTCAACAGGTGAGCCTCTCCCTTGATTCTAATCAAATCAAATCAAAATCAACTAGTCATTATGCCTCCAGAAAAGAGTCAGACACATGGAGAGGAGCTGGAGGAGATTAAACTCTCCCTAAACTTTATGTCTGAGGAAATATCAAAAATAGCTAAACAACAAACGCTGCTTGTTAACCTTATGGAACAAGTGCGCGAGCTCAAGGCTGAAATTGTGGACAAGGACAAGAAAATTAAATCCTTAGAAAAATGTGTGGATGAACTTGAACAATATACAAGAATGGATGACATCCTATGCACGTGTGGCAGCTGGAGTTGGTGATCAGGATGGGCAGGATGAGACACTGGCTGAGTCGCACACTCTTGAGCAGTAGGTATTGACCTTTTTCAATTCTAATAACATTGTTGTGGACAATGAGACTATTTCGGCTTGCCACACATTACCCAATAAAAACAGTAAATTAAAACCAGCGATTATCATCCGATTTGTCAGTAGGAAAGCAAAAATTGATCTTCTGCGACAAGCAAAAAAACTGAGAGGAACGGCTGTCTACATAAATGAACATTTAACAAAAAAGAACTCCGAAATAGCTAGACAAGCCAGGGCCCTCAGAAAACAAGGAAAAATACAGTCGACATGGACAAGAAACTGTAAGGTGTGGATAAAACTGCTTGGCACTCCAGAAGACGCTAAAGTAATGATGATTAGAGAAATGGAGGAATTGGACAGATTTAAACCTTAGCCCTGATTCAGGAATAACGGTGCAGTAGTCATGAGTGGAAATTTTGTGTTCTTTTCCTTTTTTCTTCTTGGTGTACATGGTTGTCATAAATTATGTTTAGTACTTTAGTCAATCATTCTTCCTCATTTGATGATGGAGGTGTAGTGGGGCAAATTGAAGCTGGAAATTTTGTTAGTGCTGAACAGCAACCACAGGACGTTTTGGGAGGTGTTGACCCAGACAACAATTATTTTGGTCATATTAATAATAAGTGTGTTTATTATGAAGAACAACAATTAAATGGAATTATGAATTTGGATCAAACATTAAGAATAATACATATTAATAGTAGGAGTCTCTATGCAAACTTTGATAGTATTAAGGAGTTTTTGAATCAATTTAATACACCATTTAGGATTATTGCAATAAGTGAAACATGGATTAATGAAGAAAATGATGTAAATTTTGAACTAGATGGATATGAGATGTACACACAAAATAGGAAATGTAAAAGTGGTGGTGGGGTAGCACTGTATGTTGATAGAAAATTAAAAAGTAAAAAAGTAGACAGTATGACATCAGCAGTGAATGAAAGTATGGAATGTTGAACAATTGAGATTACGATGGAAAAAATAAAAAATATAATAGTAAGTTGTATATATAGAGCACTGGGATCTGATATTGAAAAATTTAAAAATGGGATGGAAAAGATATATGCAAAAATAAGACAAAAGAATATCTTTATTTGTGGTGACTTTAATATAGATTTGATGAAAACAAAACAACACAAACCAACTGAAGATTTCTTAGATACAATGTATAGCTTAACCTTATTTCCAAAGATTACAAAACCTACAAGAATAACGACACACTGTGCTACCCTGATAGACAACATTTTTACCAATGTTATTGAATATAATATGGTGAGTGGTATAATAATAAATGATATTAGTGACCACTTGCCTGTATTTGTTTCTTTAGATGTTAATTATGGGGCTAATGAGAGTAAGAATAATAATAAACTATGTAAAAGATTATCTATAAAAGAATACGAACAGAAGATAGAATCAGTGATTTAAAAGAAGACTTAATGTTACAGAATTGGGATGTTGTCTATAGAGAGAAAAATGTGGACTTGGCATATGATAAATTTATTGATATATTTAAATTATTATATGATAAAAACTGTCCAATTAAAGAAATTAATAAAAAACACATATACAAAAATTGTCCATGGTTAACCAAAGGGTTACAAAATGCTTGTAAAAAGAAAAATTATCTCTATAAAAATTTTAATAAATTAAGAACTAAAGAATCTGAAAAAAGATATAAAACATATAAAAATAAATTAAGTTATAAAACAAACTAGTAAAAAATTATATTATAGGAAAATGTTAAATGAAAATAAAAATAATATAAAAGGAGTCTGGGATATATTAAACAAATTAAGGAAAAATGGAACTAAGAAAATGATATATCCAGAGTATTTCACTGATAATTGTGGTGATATTTATGATAAGAATATGGTAGTAAATAAAATGAATAAATTTTTCGTAAGTGTTGGGCCAGAGTTGGCAGCAAAGATTCCAAATCAAGGAAAAGACACTGTGAGTGAGACTTTAATTGGAAGTAACCCTCGGTCAATTTTTCTTACAGCGGTGATGAACTAGAGGTAAAATCTGTTGTTGAAAAGTGTAAAAATAAATTATCTACTGACTGTGATGGTATTGATATGGCACTAATAAAAAGAACTGTTGATGGTATATTAAAACCATTCACATATATTTGTAATTTATCATTTCAAACTGGTTCATTCCCGCAGAAAATGAAAATAGCAAAAGTAATTCCATTATTTAAGCAAGGAAATAAACACCAATACACAAACTAGAGGCCAGTATCACTTCTCCCACAATTTTCAAAAATTCTGGAAAAACTTTTCAACAACAGATTAGAAAACTTTTTAAATAAACAGGATCTGCTGAATCAGAACCAATATGGGTTTAGAGCCAAGAGTACAACATCGTTGGCGATAATGGATGCAACAGAGGAAATAATAAATGCATTAGATCAAGGAAAATATGGAATTGGTGTGTTTATAGATTTTAGAAAAGCATTTGATACAATAAATCATTCATCCATCCATCCATCCATCTTCTACCGCTTTTCCGGAGGTCCGGGTCGCGGAGGCAGCAGTTCAAGCAGAGAAGCCCAGACTTCCCTCTCCCCAGCCACCTGCTCCAGCTCTTCAGAGGGGATACCAAGGCGTTCCCAGACCAGCTGGGAGACATAGTCTCTCCACCGAGTCCTGGGTCTGCCCCGGGGTCTCCTCCCAGTGGGACGTACCTGAAACACCTCAAGTGGGAGGCGTCCAGGAGGCATCCTAATCAGATGCCCATACCACCTCAACTGACTCCTTTCAATGTGGAGGAGCAGCGGTTCTACTCTGAGCCTCTCCCGGATGACTGAGCTCCTCACCCTATCTCTGAGGGTGAGTCCAGCAATCCTACGGAGAAAGCTCATTTCAGCCGCTTGTATCCGCGATCTCGTTCTTTCGGTCAATACCCAAAGCTCGTGGCCATAGGTGAGAGTAGGAACGTAGATTGACTGGTAAATCGACAGCTTTGCCTTAGAACTAAGCTCCCTCTTCACCACAACAGACCGGTACAACGTCCGCATCACTGCAGATGCTGCTCCAATCCGTCTGTCGATCTCTCGCTCCATTTTCCCCTCACTCGTGAACAAGACCCCAAGATACTTAAACTCCTCCACTTGGGGCAGGAGCCTGTCCCCAACCCGGAGAGGACAATCCACCTTTTTCTGGCTGAGGACCATGGACTCGGACTTGGAGGTGCTGATTCTCATCCCAGCCGCTTCACACTCAGCGGCAAACCGTCCCAGCAAGAGCTGTAGGTCATTGCTGGATGAAGCCAACAGGACAACATCATCTGCAAACAACAGAGATGAGATCCTGTGGTCACCAAGCATGACACCCTCCATTCCCTGGCTGCGCCTAGAAATCCTGTCCATAAAAATTATGAACAGGATCGGTGACAAAGGGCAGCCCTGGCGGAGTCCAACTCTCACTGGGAATGACTCCGACCGAGTGTTGGCAATATGAACCAAACTCTCACAACGGTCGTACAGAGACCGAATAGCTCGTAACAACAAGCCCGATACCCCATACTCCCGAAGCACCCCCCACAAAAATCCATGAGGGACGCGGTCAAATGCCTTCTCCAAGTCCACAAAACACATGTAAACTGGTTGGGCAAACTCCCACGAACCCTCAAGAATTCTCGAGAGGGTAAAGAGCTGGTCCGATGTGCCACGGCCAGGACGAAAACCACATTGCTCCTCCTGAATCCGAGGTTCGACCAACGGCCGGACTCTCCTCTCCAGTACCTTGGCATAGACCTTCCCAGGGAGGCTGAGGAGTGTGATCCCTCTAAAGTTGGACCACACCCTCCGGTCCCCTTTTTTGAAGAGAGGAACCACCACCCCGGTTTGCCATGCCAAAGGCACTGCCCCCGACCTCCACGCAATGTTGCAGAGGCGTGTCAACCATGACAACCCAACAACATCCAGGGCCTTGAGGAACTCAGGGCGAATCTCGTCCACCCCCGGGGCCCAGCCACCAAGGAGATTTTTAACCACCTTGGCGACCTCAGCCCCTGTGATAGGCGAGTCATTCCCCTCGTCCCCAAACCCTGCTTCCTCTGTGGAAGGCGTATCAGTGGGATTGAGGAGATCCTCGAAGTATTCCTTCCACCGCCCGACGATATCCCCAGTTGAAGTCAACAGTGTCCCATCCGCATCATACACAGTGTGGACGGGGAGCTGCTTTCCCCTCCTGAGCCGCCGAACAGTTTGCCAGAATCTCTTTGAAGCCGGCCGAAAGTCTTGTTCCATGGCCTCACCGAACTCGTCCCATACCCGCGTTTTTGCTTCAGCAACCACCCGAGCTGCACTCCGCTTGGCCTGCCGGTACACCTCAGCTGCTTCGGGAGTCCCACAAGCAAACCAAGCTTGATAGGACTCCTTCTTCAGCTTAATGGCCCCCCTCACCACTGGTGTCCACCACTTGGTTCGGGGGTTGCCACCACGAGATGCACCGACCACCTTGCGGCCACAGCTCTGGGCCGCCGCTTCAACAACAGAGGTGGAGAACATGGCCCATTCAGACTCCATGTCTCCAGACTCCCTCGGAATGTGGTTGAAGTTCTTCCGGAGGTGGGAGTTGAAGACCTCCCGGACAGGGGCCTCAGCCAGACGCTCCCAGCACACCCTCACTATACGTTTGGGTCTACCAGGTCTGAATGGCTTCCTCCCCTGCCATCGGATCCAGCTCACCACCAGGTGGTGATCAGTTGACAGCTCTGCACCTCTCTTTACTCGGGTGTCCAAGACATACGGTCGAAGGTCTGATGATACGATAACAAAATCGATCATCGACCTGCGACCTAGGGTGTCCTGGTGCCAGGTGCACATATGGACACCCTTATGCTTGAACATGGTGTTCGTTATGGACAGACTGTGGTTAGCACAGAAGTCCAATAACTGAACACCACTCGGGTTCAGATCGGGCAGGCCGTTCCTCCCAATCACCCCTCTTCAGGTTTCACTGTCGTTGCCCACATGCGCATTGAAGTCCCCCAGTAGGACAATGGAGTCTCCAGGAGGAGTACCCTCCAGCACCCCAGTCACAGACTCCAAAAAGGGTGGGTACTCTGAAACATCATTTGGTGCATAGGCACAAATGATGGTCAGGACCCGTTTCCCAACCCGAAGGCGTAGGGAAGCAACCCTTTCGTCCACCGGGGAAAACTCCAATATAGAGGCAGCAAGGTGGGGCGATACAAGAATACCCACCCCTGCTCGTCGCCTCTCGCCCGGGGCAACTCCAGAAAAGGCCAAGCTCCAGCCCCTCTCCAGGAGACTGGTTCCGGAACCGGAGCTGTGTGTTGAGGTGAGGCCGACTATATCTAGCCGGTATCGCTCAGCCTCGTACACCAGCTCAGGCTCCTTCCCCACCAGAGAGGTGACATTTCACGTACCAAAAGCCAGTTTAGAAAGCTTGGGATCAGTCCGCCAAGGTCTCCGCCTTTGACCGCCACCTAATCCACATAGCACCGGACCCCCATGATCCCTCCTGCAGGTGGTGAACCCACTGGAGGGCGGACCCATGTAACTCCTTCGGGTTGAGCCCGGCCGGGTCCCATGGGTGGAAACCCGGCCACCAGATGCTAGCCTTCGAGCCCCTCCCCCAGGCCTGGCTCCAGGGTGGGGCCCCGGTAACCCCATACCGGGCGGGGTACACTGAATCCTTGATATACAATTTATCATGAGAGTCTGTTGGATCGTTCTTAGTCTGGCCCTTCACCCAGAACCAGTTTGTCTTGGGAGACCCTATCAGAGGCAAATTGCCCCCGGACAACATAGCTCCTGGGATCACTGGGGCACGCAACCCCCCCCACCACGATAAGGTGACGATCCATGAGGAGGAATAAATCATTCAATACTTCTTACACAGTAAGAAGTATTGAATGACGCAATTACACAGTAATAAATCATTCAATACTTCTTAATAAATTGCAAATGTATGGTATTAGGGGAATTGCTCTGAAATGGGTTACAAGTTATCTATCTGAGAGACAACAATTTGTGAAAATGGGAGAATATCTGTCTGGGTGTATGGGAGTTGCCTGTGGGGTCCCCCAAGGGTCAGTATTGGGCTGCAAATTATTTAACATATATATAAATGATATATTCCAAGTTTCTAAATTATTAAAAATAATATTATTTGCTGATGATACTAATTTATTTTATTCTGGAAATAATTATAATCAACTAATCCATACTATAAATAATGAATTAAATAAGCTAAAAAAAATGGATGGATTGTAATAAACTATCACTAAATATAGATAAAACTAAGGTAATGATATTTGGTAATTGTAAAAATAAAGAAGATATACACATTCATATAGATAATGTAGTTATTGAAAAAGTTAAGGAGATCAAGTTTTTGGGTGTAGTACTGGATGATAAAATTAGTTGGAAACCACATGTCAGATACATACAAAATAAAGTTGCAAAAAATATTGCAATTATAAATAAAATTAAGCAGGTCCTAGATTATAAATCACTTCATATTTTGTATTGTTCATTAGTACTTCCATACTTGACTTATTGTATAGAAGTTTGGGGTAACAGTTTTAAAAGTAAACTTAATTCATTGTTAATATTACAAAAAAGGGCAGTCCGTGTTATACACAAAGTCGGGTACTTCGAACATACTAATTTATTGTTTTTACATTCGAAGTTATTGAAATTATGGGATCTGGTTCATTATTACACAGCACAATTAATGTTTAAAGTTAGTAAAAAACCTCTTGCCACACAATATACAGAATCTATTCAGGGAGAGAGAAGGGAAATATAATTTACGGGGGAATACAAAATTTAAAATTCACTTAGTAAGATCTACACGGAAGAGTTTTTGTGTGTCTGTGTGTGGGGTAAAATTGTGGAATGGGTTGGGGGAGAAACACAGGCAATGTCCCAACATCCATATATTTAAATCAACATATAAAGAAATGATTTTTGAGCAGTATGAGAATGAAGGGCAGTAATGTTACATTGTGTCTTCAGTGAGGGAAGGTTGTTGTGTGTTATGGTGATTGTGAAGGTGATGGTGTTGTTTGTGTTTGCATTGAACATGCCAGAATTGTATGTTTATTGTTGTTGAAATATTGTTGGATATGGACTGTCATTGTTGTGTCATTTTTGTTGTATAATTTGACTATGGGTGTATTACGGTGAATGTGGTTGTGGGATAATGATGATTATGAGTAATACTGTAATTTGTTTGGTGTGGAGAAGGGGTGGGACTGTATAAGCGTTGGCTTCTTCCCACTCCTTTTGAACATTTTATTTTTGGTTTGCTTTTTTGTTGTGTTTTGAACTCTCTTTTTTTTCTTTCTTTAACAATGTTCAAATAAAAATCAATCAATCAATCAGCAGATGAGTAAATGAGCAGAAGAAGCCATGAGGCAGAGTCTGGCAACATCTCCAGACGCGGCTCATGACAATTAAACTATTGAAAGACAAATGGGAGTTATTGGTTGATTTCATGTCCATCTTCCTGATTATAAGCAGACCAGAATTCACAAGTTGTTTTTTTTTTTTTTTTGTTTTGCTTTTTTAGACTGATTCATAATTGGTACAAATAAAGAATTGTTAATAAAATTGTCCATTATCTGGACTGGTGCCCCAGTGACCATGTTTGTGTAATGAAAGGAAATTTTCATCCCTACTCACATTCATATTTACATTAATACTTGTACCAACAATAAAACACCTATAAACCCATAAATTCCTATAATATGGTGAAGAAAAACTACACCCCCGAACTTTCTGCTTCATACATATATTTTTTTTTGTGTGTGTGTGTGTGTATTTTGTATACTTTATTAATGCCAGTGGGAAATTACAGGTCATCCACCTGGATGGATGAGGCAGCCACGTTGTGCCACCGTTCCCTTCACCGTTCACACCTAAGGCCACTTTAGAGTCTCCAATTAACCAAACTTGGATGTCTTTGACCTGTGGGAGGAAACCAGAGTACCCGGGGTAAACACATTCAGACACAGGGAGAACATGCAAACTCCACACAGAAGGGTCACTGATGGTCAGGGGGTGGGATCGAACCCACTATGGTCAGGGTTGGAATCGATCCCATGACCTTCTTACTGTGCTGCCACAATGCTAACCACTGCACCACCGAGCTGCCCTTAAACACAATTTCTAAAATGGTGATTCACACATGCATGTTGGATAGTGGTTTACCAAATGTGCAAAGGCAAGACATGACTGAAGGAAACTGTTTATCTTCTAAACCCTTCATACATAAAATTGAGCATAATTTCTTAATATTTTCCCTGCTTGGGATTGATGTCTTCCATCTTCCATGTCTATTTACTTTTCTTTCCCTATTCTATTATGCTGAGCACCAAACTAGAAGGTGGAAAGTACCATTTTTATGATCTTTGGTATGACCTGGCTGGGGCATGAACCCACAGCCTCCTGGCTGGAGGGTTAAGGGGTTCTCTGAAACCATGGCATCCACTCCGGTTACGGTTGTTAAGTCAAATCCCTGCTTAGACAACACCACCACTTGATCTTTGCTCACACTTGTACAGAAATTTCAGTGATTCCAGTGATGATGTTTAAATATGTAAATAATTTTAAACCTTCTCTACCATGTTCATTTTAAACTGTTTAATATAATTTGTTCCTTTTCTAAATTCTGTATTTACAAGCTTTTGTTGTCCATAAAATACCCAACTTCCATATTGGTTGAATTCTGTTTCTTTCCCTCTACATTTCCACATCTATCATCATCCTTCCAACAGAGTTTACTCCCTAATCCTACCAACAGGGGTCCAATTGGCCCACAGAGGAATTTTAGGCTGCAGTCAAACCAGGATAGTCCGGGGGTCTCGGTTCAGTCGGGTGGGGAATGCCAAGAATTTTTGCACCTTCGTTTGATTTGGTTTGCATTCACACTGCAACGGACCAAACTGTCTAGACATCACGCAGTTACAACAACTGCTCATTTAGGGCGCTGTAGCCAAAACCATCATGGACCAGGAAGAAAAAATCTCAGCAAAGAAGAAAAATCTTGCTCATTGATTGGCCAGGACCAAAAACAGAAATCTGTTGTCTTCAGGTTGTTTGTCTGCCACAAATGAGACATTTTTTTTTTTTTCTCCTCAGCTTTCTCCGGTAAAAGGATTTCTTAGATCCAAATTGTTGTCTTTATTGTTATTTTCTATCCAAAATGCACTAAGGTAAATGTCACTTCCTCTTCTCAGAGTATGTGTTGCTATGGTTACAGAAACGCCGAGGGGCACTTCTGCCCCTTTGTCCGCTGGATAGTCTGTTTGCATTCACACTGCAAGCGAAGCTCACCAGACTTCGTTTGTAACTGAACGGAGACCCCCATTTTCAGGCAGACCAGACTTCGCTTGTTTGGTGTCCACCAGAGTTCGAACGCACGTTCAGATGGCACCAAATGAACCGAACTATCTGCAGAAGCAGAGCAGAGTTCATCTGGTCCAGACCAAACAGTGGCCATGTGAATCCGCCCTTAACCTCCTTAATATGTAAAAATAAAGCAGTATTATGTAAAAGGAAGAAAAAAGAGGCTTAAATACTGCACCAGATCACTTTACAAGAGAAATGACATATTTCCTTATTTCATTCTTCATTTTACATATTTCTCTATGAATATAAAATTTCAAAAAAATACACTTCTTAGTGTTTTTAAATAAATCATGGTTTTGCACCAGGTGGTTTCATATGTTTTTAATGTTTTAAACAGGACTAGAAATCTCCAGTAAGTACAGCCTTCACAGATACCCTGCTGTTTGATGTGGTTGGTGGATAGGTAAAATAGCTACGCTAGCTAGTAGGTAGCTATACATTGATGATATACGGCTTACTTACTTACTTAATTGTCGCCTGGCTATTTAAGTGACTATTTCAGCCAATTGTCTGAATGCAGGGTGATCTTGGGCTAGGGCAGTGAGGTTAGCCAGAGGTCTTATCATTGCGACCTGGGTCATCCAGGACAGTCTGGGCCAACCTTGGGGGCAATGCCAGCCCTGGGGAAGGGGGGGGTGAATGCTGGCAAAGATGGCCAGCTTGGCCGGTGTCCTGTCTTTGAACCTGGCTATGTGGCCAAGGAGCCGCAGTCTCCCTGTTCTGATGATGGTGGAGATAGGGATGGGGCAGCCAGCCACGCAGTATATGCGTGGCGAAAAGCACCACATCATCCACATAGCACAGGTCTGTGAAGTGGGAGTGGAAGTCGACTCCAAGATTTGGGCAGCATTCCATCGCGTTCTTGACCCAGTAGTCAACCGCAATACTAAAGAGGTTTGGCATCCCTGCCTGACTCCTGAGGTGGTGACAAAAGGATCTGACATGTCACCCTCGGCATGGACCCTGCACAAGGTGTTGGAGTAGAGGTCCCGGAGAATGATGATGTACTTGGATGGGACTCCAATGCCACGGAGGAGCTGCCAAAGGGCGTTCCTGTCTAGGAAGTCAAAGGAAGTTTTGAGGTCTTCAACGATATAGAGCTCTGGGGAAAAATAAATAAATAAATAAATAAGAGACCACTGCAATATCCTTCCCAAATTAGCATCTCTACATGTATGGCAGCCATTCAATTAGAATAACTGTTGAATTCCAACACAAAGACACCTCAATCTACTTAAGGAGGTACTGATTAGGTGATCACCCAAGCATGGTAAGACGCATGAAAGCTGTGAATAAAAATCAGAGCTATTACAAAAATACAAATTTCCTAGTTCTTCCTAAGTTAAAACTTAGTGAAAATAGTGTTTAGAAATGAACATGAACTTGTTTTCTTTTCATTACGTGATCTTAAACCACATCTAAAAGCCATATTCTTTTTGTTGTTGTTGTTGTTGTTGTTTTGGCTAGTTTTCATTTTCTGTAAATAAATGCTGTAAAAGATATGTTAACTTTAAAGTTGGATGAGTTGTTTTCAGTAGGTTAGATAATAAAACAAAACTGTTCGTTTTACTCAAACACATATGTATAAATCACTTTAATCTCTTATTTATTTCCAGAGCTGCAGTGTGCATCTGTATATAATGTAATTCTTCAAGCTTTGTTTGCCAAAAAATGCTTAAAATACTACAAAGATGAAATACAATTGATAATTGTGGCTAAAACTTATAGAATATTATCTAAAGAGATACTTTGTGTAATTGTACCTCATAGGCCGTGCTAGAATTTATAGTTGTTCATCATATTTACAGACATGGTTGTAAAAATTCTGTTGATGTATTAATCGATATATGTGTGTGTGTGTGTGTGTGTGTGTGCGCAGTCGCTAAATCTCCACCACCCCCTGAAGACCTTGGCGAATTTAAATATGAGCAGTCACACAGCAATAAATCAGAAAAGATGCTGGACCCACCTTAAGAGATCCATGTTTCAGTCACGGAGAGCAATCCAATCTTGGAGAGGAGAAGAAATCATTTAGGATAAAAGTTTTATTATTTGTTATAGATCTAACATTAACCAGACACACCCTGATGGGTACCAGGTCCAGAGCAACAGTAGCAAGGTTCTGTAGATTCACCCCTCACCAGCAAAAGTGTAGTCGGCAGGGATGTGAGGGTTGAATCACCTGATCCAAGCCAATGACAGGTACCAGCCAGGAGTTAACTGGGCCCAGTGAGTGCCACAAACCACAGAGGAGAGTAACCAATCTGTGCTGTGCCAGGAAATCCTTAGGGGAGCTTCACAAGCCACCCACCCACTAACCCCGGTTTCTGCCATGCTTCCTCTGGAAAAGTGGAGCTGGAGTTCGGTAAAAGTATGCCAGTATTCCACATAGGAACAGAGGCAACAAATCTTGTCTTTTGTGGTCAAACTGCATGAGTAACTCAAAGTGCCAAAAGTGTTTTGCTATCAGTTTGGGAACGGATATTTTGTGTTCCACATAGAAACAGCAACAAAGAAAACAACATAACCAGAGTAGATATCCTATCAGCGGAATCCATCAGAATGAAAGATGACCTTTAAAATGTTCTGAAACTGCAAAAAAATCTGTCAATGATGGAGAATATTAACGCACCACTTTGTAACGTGTTACAAAGTAAAGCGTTACTGTAACGCCACTGCTTTTGCAGTAACGTGCTGTGTAACAAAATTACTGTTTAAAAATTCAGTAATGCATTACAGTTACTGAAATTTGATCAGATGCATTACTCTCGTTACTCATTTTATTAATAAGGATAGATATTTTTAGCACAAATAAATACAAACTGTCCCTACATAGCTGACACAGCCGTCAGTCAGTGAGCCGTCAGTCAAAGAGCTTCTTCACTGCTGCAGCCACAAATGAAGCTTGCTCCTGCTGGGAGAAGATGAAGCTACTTTGCTTTTGTGGAAATCGATTATTTTTCCTTTGTTGCAGTTAAGGACAAAAGCATATTGGTGGGGAATGTGAGACCAAGTGCAATCTTCAGAAGCACCTGAACAGCAACAAGATCAAAACTAGTGTTATGCTATGCTAACACCATGTTATTACTGGATTTACGCTATCTGAATGGCTATGGTGGATTTCAAGCACAGGTATGGATCTGGACAATTTGTGACCCAGCAAGAATTAAACCAGTTGATGACCAGATACGTCATTACAAAATGAAGATTTGATAACAGTCATTTTCTATCAGACAGCTGAGACTGTGATCCATTGAAGTTAAAACACATTTATTTGCTACCTGGATAAAGATTATTCAAAAATGGATTTTGCTCTCCAAAAGGAATTTAAGGGACTGGATCATGTCTCTGTTACAGCAGACATTTGGACTGTGGATAATGGACAGTTTTATCCATTGATAAATGGATAAAACTGGTGCACTGATGTGCAGTGTTATCACTGCACATCAGATTAAATCCATCATATTGAAGGTAAGAAACATTGACAGCTTTATGCAGTGTTGCCAGCTCACTCTTTTGGAGTGATTCACATCTTTTTCACTCTTTCTCACGCCCAAAACCCTATTTCTCACTCCAAAATGAGGAAATTACTGGCGATTTTGTGTTGACATACTTCAGATTTTTCCAATAATAAGAGCTCTCAAGGATAAAGCAGACTGAACATGTTCTAAAAGCTCTGTCTGAAAGTCTGTTTAAAGCCTAACATTAAAAAGCCTGTAACGTAATTCACTCTAACTGGCCCAAGCGCCATTTGGCGACATAACTCTTAGTGGTCAAGAGTGGTAAAGAGTTTTTGTCAGTAAAATAGTTCAGATTTCCGAGGCTATAACTTGGAAGATGCAAGAGATAATTGCCTACTGTCAATTAGAAAGATGTAGAATATGATACAAACTTTCAGATTGGAATAAATTTACACATCTAATTTGCATAATGATGCAGTAGTTATACTGAATTCCATAACTCGGTCAAAAGTGGAGTTTGGACATATTTACACAAAGAATGGTTCTGTTTTTTGACACCATTTTTTTCTACAGGGGTATGTGTTTATCTTACCTTCAAAGTATATGAACGAGAAAATCAGTACAGTTTAAAGAAAAAAAGAAATTTGTCACTCACCGCTGGCAAACGGGGGCTTGTCCGCTGGCATGGTCACTCAGTTTTCATCCATCGTGGTCGTTATTTTACGTTCTGTCGGTCATTTACACTGCACATCTACAAACTCGTATGATTATCCCATGTCAATTTCATTTGTATTTCATGGCTATTTTTCGTCTGTGATGCAGTTTTATGTGACGATGCATGACGATGCATGGCGGCTATATTGGTCTTCTGAGCTCAAAGCAGGAAAAGGAATAATAATGAGGATTTCTTCTTCTTTGGTGTATTCCATGTCAGCCATGATTCCTCCAATGTGTGTCTGCCACCTTCTGAACTGGCAGATCAGTACAAATCCTCAGTACAGTTGGGAATGACAGTCAGTTGACAGGTGCAGTTGCTGCACTGTGCCATGAGGGGGCGCGACCTGTCCATGAAATGTGGCCAGTTAAAAGGTTAATTAAATTGTCTTGGTATGTGTTCAACATGATTTAAGTATGCATTTAAAAGTAACGTGAAAGTTACTTTTCCAAGTAACTAGTTACTTAAATCATGCAATAATTGGTAAGTACAGTATTTTTTTTTTTTGACTTATTTTGTACCCGTAGGTAGATTTGTTCTGCAGTCCGGTGACAAGCCACCAGCTGCCGGTCGCTGCATGCGCAAGCGCCCCATATCCCTAACCTGCATGTTTTTGGCATGTGGGAGGAAACCGGAGAAATCCCGGAGTAAACCCATGCAACACGGGGAGAACATATCCAGTATCTCACAAAAGTGAGTATGCCCCTCACATTTTTGTAAATATTTTATTGTATCTTTTCATGGGAAACACTGAAGATATGACACTATGATACAATGTAAAGTAGTCAGTGTACAACTTGTATAACTGTGTAAATTTGCTGTCCCCTCAAAATAACTCAAGACACAACCATTAATGTCTAAACCGCTGGCAACAAAAGTGAGTACACCCCTGAGTGAAAATGTCCAAATTTTGCCCAATTAGCCATTTTCCATCCCCGGTGTCATGTGACTCATTAGTGTTACAAGGTCTTAGGTGTGAATGGGGAGCAGGTGTGTTAAATTTGGCGTTATTACTCTCACACTCTCTCATACTGGTTACTGGAAGTTCAACATGGCACCTCATGACAAAGAACTCAGGATGTGAAAAAAAAAGAATTGTTGCTCTACATAAAGATGGCCTTGGCTATCAGAAGATTGCCACCACCTTGAAACTGAGCTGCAGCACAGTGGCCAAGACCATACAGCAGTGTAACAAGACAGGTTCCACTCAGAACAAGCCACGCAATGGTTGACCAAAGAAGTTGAGTGCACATGCTCAATGTCATATCCAGAGGTTGTCTTGAAAATAGATGTATGAGTGCTGCCAGCATTTCTGCAGAAGTTGAAGGGGTGGGGGGTCATCCTGTCATTGCTCAGACAATACGCCGCACACTGCATCAAATTGGTCTGCATTGCTGTCGTCCCAGACGGAGGTCCTTTTGAGAGATGATGCACAAGAAAGCTCACAAACATTTTGCTGAAGACAAACAGACTCAGGACGTGGATTACTGGAACCATGTCCTGTGGTCTGATGAGACCAAAATAAATTTGTTTGATTCAGATGGTGTCAAGTGTGTGTGGCGGCAACCAGGTGAGGATTACAAAGAAGTGTGTCTTGCCTACAGTCCAGCATGGTGGTGGGAGTGTCATGGTTTGGGCTGCATATGTGCTGCCGGCACTGGGGGGCTACAGTTCATTGAGGGAACCATGAATGCCAATATGTACTGTGACATACTGAAGCAGAGCATGATCCCCTCCCTTTGGAAACTGGGCCGCAGGGCAGTATTCCAACATGATAACGACCCCAAACACATCTCCAAGATGACCACTGCCTTGCTAAAGAAACTGAGGGTAAAGGTGATGGACTGGCCAAGCATGTCTCCAGACTTAAACCCTATTGAGTATCTGTGGGGCATCCTCAAATGGAAGGTGGAGGAGCCCAAGGTCTCTAACATTCACCAGCTCCGTGATGTCATCATAGAAGAGTGGAAGAGGATTCCAGTGGCAGCCTGTGAAGCTCTAGTGAACCCCATGCCCAAGAGAGTTAAGGAAGTGCTGGAAAATAATGGTGGCCACACAAAATATTGACATTTTGGGCACAATTTGGAGATTTTCACTTAGGGGTGTACTCACTTTTGTTGCCAGCAGTTTAGACATTAATGGCTTTGTGTTTAATTTTTTTGAGGGGACAGCAAATTTACACTGACTACTTTACATTGTATAAAAGTGTCATATCTTCAGTGTTGTCCCATGAAAAGATATAATAAAATATTTACAAAAATGTGAGGGGCATACTCACTTTTGTGAGATACTGTAACTCAGTTACTTTTGAAAAGAAGTAACTAGTAATTGAAACTAGTTACTATTTTTTAGGAACGTTCCCAACACTGATCTACACATATGCTCTAGCCATGTTAGCCTAAAACACAATTACACTTATCCATGACAGCTTTAACAAATGTTTGATTAAAAAACTAGAAAAGCACTCAGAGACCACATACCTCGGCCAAGGCTATTTCCTTCTATCATTGATCAACTCCAGAATGTAATGGGTTCGTGTGTAGGCCACAAGCCAGTTCTGGTGAAAATTGCAGCAAATTCTATCCAGTAGTTTTGGACGAGTCTTGCTAACACACTGTGAGAAGATAAGAGCCTTGGTGGAGGTTTGCATTCTGGGATCATCACCAAAATGTTATGAGCTCCTCTCTAGGCCAAGGATCACCTCTATTAAAAATTTCATCCAAATCCATCCAGTAGTTTTTGCGTAATCCTGCTTAAAATTGGCCGGAGGGACAGCCAGACAAACGGCCAGACAGTCAAACCACCCTGATTACATTACTTCCTTGGCAGAGGTAAAAAGAAGTTCAAGGTAGTAAAGGGTAATAGAGTATTTAACGTTTTATATTGGGGTTCAATAGAAAATTTTAAACATATTTTCTATTTTTTTATGTTGAGGGATAGCAAGATAGGGCAGCGCGGTGGCGGAGTGGTTAGCACTGCGGCAGCACAGCAACTCACCGTTGGCCAGGGGATCCTGGGTTCGATCCCAGCCCCCAACCAACAGTGATCTGTGTAGAGTTTGCATGTTCTCCCCGTGTCTACGTGGGTTTACTTCGGGATTTCTCCGGTTTCCTCCCGCATGCCAAAAAGATGTAAGTTAGGTTCATTGGCATCAAACTGGGGATTCTAAATTGTCCTTAGGTATGACTGTGAGAGTGAATGGTTGTCTGTCTGTCTGTGTTGGCCCTACGATGGACTGGCGATCTGTCCAGGGTGTACCCTGCCTCTCGGCCAAAGATGTTGGGATAGGCTCCAGCCCCCCCCCCCCCCCGCGACCCGAAAAGGATTAAGTGGAAGAAGATGGATGGATGGATAGCAAGATAAAGTAAAAAAAAAAAAAAGAAATAGTGGCTTAAATGTGCACTCCAGTGGCTATAAACCTACCAAAACAAATCTACATTGTCTAAAATAGTATCTTATGCCCGTTTTTCTACAAAAAAACCCTTTCATTGTCTTAGAAGTTCATGTCAAAATCTTTAAACGCCCCCCCCCCAAAAAAAATAACAGCAGTTTAATGGTAAAAAACATCTTAATTTGGCTCAAGTTTCCAAAGCAGTTTGTTAAAAAGTGCTAACTAGCCTGGAGGATTAGGTCAGCTAGGCCAGAGAGTCCTGATTGGCTCAACACTACCCACATGCCATCTTCATGCATAGTTACGTCACCAAAAGCCTCCCGTCTCAACTTGCCTTTTCTCTGTGGATGGGGCTCAAGAGAAACTTTACAGCAAAAAAAACAGAGATATGAGATATTTGTGCGATTTTGCTCTTTATATGTCTTGTAAGCCATAAAAAACACCTTACAGATATGTTAACAAGAAAAAAAAACTCAATTTTTGGCAGAGTCACTTTAATATAATTTACAGGAAAAAAGAAATCACATGCTAAAGAAAATCCAAGTGTCTGACTGCATTCTGTCTGGTAGGAAGAGAGTTAAAATACAGATTCAGGGTCAATATTAATATAAGCCAAATGTAAAACACTGAGACAAACTTCCACAAGTTCACAAAATGGACACTGTTATTTTTTTTATCTGAAAAGTAGCATCGTCAAAATCTATTTTCCCTCTAAATCAGTCAGTCTGCACCTCAGTTAGCTCTCAGCAAGTCCCATGCAAAGAGTCTGTTTGTCAAACTGATAAATTTGACATTGATCGCAGACCCTGACAAATGTCTACACAGGTTATTTAACAGCCATAAACACGTTTACATTTCTGCACTCAAATTTCCCCCACCTTCTATTTCTTTCCACCTGAGGCTATATTTCAGAAAAGACCTCTCTGTTAGACTCGTTTTCATTATTATTCCGCTCGTTTAGCGTCTGTGCATCTGATGCATTTCAAAAACCCATGTATAGGCTAGTCCTCCTTCTGAAAAAGAAGTCAGTAAAAATCACCGCAGCATCAAGCTGAATGACTAATGTGAAGTAAAATGGTGTGTGTGTGTGTGTGTGTGTGTGTGTGTGTGTGTGTGTGTGTGTGTATTTATCAGAGCACTAAAACACCAAGGCACAAAGAACAACTTTAATGGGAAAAATGCACCATTAATGAGAGAATAAGAAAAATCCCCAGACATTCACTGACCAGGCTTCATTAAAATTCCCAGCTAATTGAACTTTTCAATAGCTGTTTCTTGCAAAATACATTAAATAAACATAAAGTGTTAAGTTTGCTTTCCAATTATATTGGCTCTCTTTTTTTTTATGTGCATCACTGCCGAAACCATTAAGGCTTTTGCTGTTGCCCGACAATCTGTCAAAGCCCAGTATGAATAGTACAGCTGGTTCAACAAAGAACTATGGACACGGCTTTGAAAATTTAATAAATATGAATCAAAATTGTGGTTTAAACATCTTTAATAAAACAGAGAGTAATTTGACTAACCAACCCTTCCAATTCCACTAAGTTACAATTAAAGCATGATTTTGTTTAGCATCTTTGCCCCTCAAAAAAATTCTGCCAATCCTTTTATGATAAGAAATTTGCCTGCACACCTACTACAACCAATGGATTGGAATGTGTGTCAGCTCCTTTTATGCTGAGTGCTGGAGCATTTTCACCGTGCCCTTTTCAGCAGCACTGACTTGGAGATAGACTGTCGCCAGTGGCTAGTCTTAGCAAGGTGCACAAACTCAGATTTGCCCTTTTCAATTTCTGTTTCCTCTACAGCCAGAGAATGATGCTGTATGCATTTTCTTTTATGAAACCCGGTCTTGGAGTGGTGCAGTCTTGGAGTAATAGCACTCTCTCCTCTGACTCTCTCTGTCTGCTGCTTCTCATTCTTTTCCATTTCTTCCATTCTCCTGCCTTCTCTTGTCATCTAACACAAGAGTATCCATCCTAATGGTTCCTGTCACTTTGAGTGTAATTGCCTTGGGACATATGTATATAAGCAAGGCAAATTAGAGTTATGGGATTTGAATCCACTGCATTTTGTTGCACAATCCTATATTTGGAAAGTTTTCCTTTTTGTGTAGTTCTAAGGCTCACTGCATCAACAAAAGCAAGGTTTTTCAACTGGGGGTTCTATGAGAGAACATTCAAAAAATTGCAAATAATTTGTGGTTCTTGTGAATGGGTGCCTGTAATGGCTCTTCCATGTCAGTAGGTGGCAGTATGAATGCAATATGGCTACCATCTAATTCCTTTTCCTCTTTTTCTTCCTTTGTTTTACAATAGTTAATGAACTTGATTAGGTGTGCTAGGTCATGGTCACTAGAGAGGAATGTGCACAGACATTTTTCGGGGCTGTTGCCCTATAGTGAAACAATGAAAAAATTTCAAGAAAAAAAGTGGATTTCTAAGACAAAAATTGTCATGAATTCAATTCAATTCAATTCAATTCAACTTTATTTATATAGCGCCATTTCACAACAACAGTCATCTCATAGCACTATCAACTGTAGGGAGGACCCCCACAGTTGCAGAAAGACCCCAGCAATCAGGCGATCCCCTGTGAGCAAGCACTTGGCGACGGTGGAGAGGAAAAACTCCCTTTTAACAGGAAGAAACCTCCAGCAGAACCAGGCTCAGGGAGGGGCAGTCATCTGCTGCGACTGGCTGGGGGGTGAGGGGACAGAGAAGAAGAAAAGAACAGACATGTAGAGAGCAAACAGCACGATGGGGACTCAATCTATGGGAGAGAACAAACAAATGTTAATGACCAGCAAAAAAAAAATATTTCATAGAGAGTGAGGAAAGGAGTGAGGCCCAGTGCATTACTGAAGGTCCCCCGGCTGACTAAACCTATTAGCAGCATAACTAAGGGAGGGTTCAGAAACACATGATCCCTCCCTAATTGTAGGCTATATCAAAAAGGTAGGTTTTAGCCCTATTCTTAAAAACAGAGATCAAGTCTGACTCCCGAATCCAGATTGGCAGCTGATTCCACAGGAGAGGAGCTTGATAACTAAAGGCTCTGCCTCCCATTGTACTTTTGGAGATTCTAGGTATTACAAGTAAACCTGCATTTTGGGAGCGTAGTGCTCTGTTAGGATGATACGGTAGTATCAGATCTTTTAAATAAAAAGGAGCCTGATTGTTTAGAGCTTTGTAAGTAAGAAGAAGGATTTTAAACTTAATTCTAAACTCTATGGGAAGCCAATGAAGGGAGGCCAGAACCGGAGAGATATGATCTCTCTTTCTAGTACCTGTTAAAACTCTTGCTGCAGCATTTTGGATCAGCTGAAGACTTTTTAAAGATGTTTTAGGACAGCCTGATAATAAAGAATTACAATAATCTAATCTCGAGCTAACAAAAGCGTGGATCAGCTTCTCAGCATCACTCTGAGACAAGATGCTCCTAATCTTGGCAATATTACGCAAATGATAGAAGGCAGTCTTAGAAACAAATTTAATATGTGAATTGAAGGACAAATCCTGATCAAAAATAACTCCAAGGTTCCTCACAGAGCTATTAAGAGAAAGAGTAACTGCATCCAAACTGAAAGTTTGATTTGGAAAGGAATTTCTAAGGTTTTTTGGACCAACAAGAATGACTTCAGTCTTATCTGAATTTAATAGCAGGAAATTACAAGTCATCCAAACTTTGATTTCCTTAAGACAGGCTTCTAACTTGGCTAATTGATTAGTATCATCTGGCTACATTGACAGGTATAATTGTGTGTCATCTGCATAACAGTGAAAATGTATACAGTGCTTTCTAATAATGTTGCCTAACGGAAGCATATATAAACTAAAAAGAGTAGGGCCAAGCACAGATCCCTGTGGAACTCCATGACTAAGCTTTGAGCTGAGAGAAAACTCATCATTTACATGAACAAACTGGAACCTATCAGATAAATAAGATCTAAACCACTGCAACGAAGTTCCATTAAGTCCAACATAGTGTTCTAATCTATCAAGTAGAATATTATGATCAATAGTATCAAAAGTTGCACTAAGATCTAAAAGGACAAGTACAGAAACTAGTCCATTATCAGATGCAATGAGGAGGTCGTTAGTGACCTTCGCTAAGGCTGTTTCAGTGCTATGATGGATTCTAAACCCAGATTGAAACTCCTCAAATAAACCATTTCCCTGCAGGTGGTCAAATAATTGCGTAGCAGCAACTCTTTCTAAGATTTTTGAAATGAAAGGGAGATTAGAGATTGGTCTATAGTTAGCTAAATCTCCTGGATCTAGCGTTGGCTTTTTGAGTAAGGGTTTAATTACAGCCGTTTTAAAAGCCTGCGGTACATGGCCTAAAGTTAATGAAGAATTGATTATATGAAGAATAAAGCTACCAATAAGTGGGAAGACTTCTTTAAATAACCTGGTAGGAATAGGGTCTAAAAGACAAGTTGAAGGTTTGGATGAGGAAACTATTTTGTCTAACTCACAAAGGTCGATTGGAGTAAACTCATCAAGACAGACATCAATAGAAGGAGTTGTAGTAGTTACAGTATTTAAGTTAACTGTGGGAAGAATCTGATTGATTTTATCTCTGATGGATGAAATTTTATTATTGAAAAAGTTCATAAAGTCCTGACTAGTAAGCTCTAAGGGGATGCTAGGATTGACAGAGTCCTGACTCTTTGTCAACCTGGCTACAGTACTGAAAAGAAACCTGGGATTATTCTTGTTCTCTTCTATTAATGCAGAGTAATAACTCGTTCTAGCTTTTCTAAGAGATTTTTTATAAATTAAAAGATGATTTCTCCAAGCTAAATAGATGTCATCTAAATTAGTAGAGTGCCATTTTCTTTCTAATTGACGAGTCTTCTGTTTTAAGCTACGAGTTTCTGTGTTGAACCAAGGAGTTAAAAATCTCTGATTAGCCTTTTTCTTTTTTAAGGGGGCCATCAAGTCTAGAGCCTGATGCAGAGAAGCTGAAACACTATCCACCATGTTATCAATTACAGAAGGAGCAAGCTGTCTATAGCTTATTTCCGTTGTGTTGACACATGGCATAGAGGAAACAATCTGCATAAATTTGGAAACAGCATCATCTGAGAGGCATCTACTGTGATAATATTTTTCTTTAGGAGCCAAATAGTCAGAAATAGTCAAATCAAAGGTTAACAGACAATGGTCTGACAGTACAGGGTTATGAGGAGACACTACAAGATTTTCTATTTCTATGCCATATGTCAGAACAAGGTCCAATGTATGGTGGAGGTAATGAGTAGAATTTCCTACTTTCTGAGAAAACCCAATCGAGTCTAATATTGAATTAAAAGCCACATTAAGGCAGTCACTATCTACATCCTCATGTATATTAAAGTCCCCTACTATAATTATCAGATTTCAGCACTAAATCAGCTAAGAAATCAGGAAATTCGGATAAAAATTCTGAATAGGTTGATGGGGGACGATAAACTATGGCAAATAAAATTGGGTTTAACCTGGAATTGCTAAAGTGCCCAACACTGAGGACCAGGCCCTCAAAGGAATTATAACATGTTTTTTGCTTTACATTAACTAGTAATTTGGAATGGTAAATTGTTGCTACTCCTCCTCCACGACCAGAACTTCTGGGATTTTGACAGTTTAAATAACCAGAGGGAGTTGATTCATTTAAACCAACATAATCCTCTTGTCCTAACCAAGTCTCTGTAAGGGAAATTAAATCAATCTGATGATCAATTAACAGATCATGGACTAACAGAGACTTGGGAGTTAGAGACCTAATATTTAATAAACCACATTTAATTTTTAAATTATGAGGAGGAACAGAGGCCAAATCATTCAATTTAGAGGCTTTATGTTTAATTTGAGTTTTACCAATATTTTGCTTTATCACTTTGGGATGCTTATACATTATATTTTTATTTACTTTGGAGGGAGCAGACAACAATTCTCTGATGGGGAAGACAGGGGCTAAGCTGAGGGGTGGCGGATGAAGAGGAGCTGCAGAGAGGAGTGTAAGACTGAGACTCTGCTTCCTGGTCCCAACTCTGAGTAGTCATGGTTTTGGAAATTTGGATAAAAAAGATGCCAGATTGTTAGATAAATGAGAAGCACCATCCAAAGTGGGATGAATGCTGTCTCGTCTCATAAGACCAGGTTTTCCCCAAAAAGAGCTCCAATTGTCAATGTAGCCCACGTCATTTTTAGGACACCACACAGACAGCCAGCGGTTCAAGGATGACGAGCGGCTAAACATGTCATCACTGGTCAGATTGGGGAGGGGCCCAGAGAATACTACAGTGGCAGACATCGTTTTGGCAAAGTCACACACCGATTCTATATTAAGTTTCGTGACTTCCGACTGCCGGAGACGGATGTCATTAATGCCGGCGTGAATAACAATTGTGGGATATTTACAGTTACTTTTAGCCAGCATTTTCAAATTTGACTCGATGTCGCCTGCTCTGGCCCCAGGAATGCATGTGACTATGGCCGATGGAGTCTCTAGGTTCACGTTTCTGACTACAGAGTCGCCAATGATCAGAGTTTTTTCCTCAGCGGGTGTGTCGCTGAGCGGGGAAAAACGATTAGAAACGTGAATAGGTTGGTGGTGTACCGGGGCTTTGCGACTAGGCTTCCTTCTCACCGTCACCCACCCAGTCTCCTCGCTGCAGAGGAGAGCCGGGGAACCGGTGACAGGGGGGGCTAAGCTAGCTAGCTCCGCTGCAGCTAATGGGCGTCCGTCGAGATTAACTGGCGCAGACGGTGTTTCAATGCAGCGGAGCCGGGATTCCAAATCAGACAACCTCGCCTCGAGCGCCTCAAAAAGACAACATTTATTACATTTACCGTTATCACTAAAAGAGGCAGAGGTGTAGCTAAACATCTGACAGAGAAAGCACACCAGAGGAGGAGAGGAAAGAGAGGTAGTAGCCATAGCTAGTGGCTCGAGAGCTGGAGAGCAAACCACACAGGCAGACAGCAAAACAGGAAGTGACGATACGTTACCACAAGGAAGTGACGATCACAATTCCTCAGCCATAAAAATGTTCAAGCCCAGTTCTGTGACGTGGTGGCTGTTCACTCTTTTATGTATTTTTACCTCCGCCAAGGAGGTTATGTTTTCATCAGTGTTGGTTTGTCTGTCTGTTTGCTTGTTTGTTTGTTAGCAAGATAACTCAAAAAGTTATGGACGGATTTTCATGAAATTTTCACAGATTGTCAGAAATGGGGTATCCTACAGATGATTACATTTTGGTGGTGATCCGGAAAACCGCCATTATGCGAAATGCGATTTTCCTGAATAACTACTGAACCACTAATCATATCCATGTGAATCCAATTGCTACTCATATGTTTTCATGGTCAAGGAATCTGAAAACGTACACACAATAAATGTAGGATTAATATTTATGATGTAAAACACTGTATGGGGGGAACTGTGGCGCTTGGCGGAGGTCTGCGCTCTCCGAGTGCTTTTCTAGTTATGTCTTATTTTCCATCATGTGCTCTCAGGGAGCCTCTGTGGTCCACTCAGCTCCCTGACAGCTCGGCCACGCCTCCCTCTCCTGCCAGTCTTATCAGCTGTGTGTCATTATCACTGTTTCTCCTCTGTTCAAGCACGCATTCACTCACACACATACTTTTCCTCTCATGCACACTTTTGCACACATACACACACCCACTCACCCTCACTCACATGCTCACAGACGTCCATTCACACAGCTGCTTCCACTCAGTCCTGTCCACTCATTCCCACACTCATACTTTCACTACACACACCGGCAATCTCTTTCCTCATTAGGATTGGCATTATTTAGCCCTGCCTCTGCTGAAAGAGATTGCTGGATCATTGTCCTACACTGTGTCTGTTCTACTCACTGTTTGTTATCCGTCACTCATGTCTAGATGCCCTGCCTGCTGTTTGTGGTACCGCATCACACTGGGTGGCGTGATCATTTGTAACTGGTTGGTTTTGTCTCATTTGGATTATCACTTGGACCTACTTGGACTGTTCCAGCCTGCGTGAGAACAGACTGTTTCACCCCTGCCGTCCAGTTCCGCCTGCCGGTTCCTTTCCCGGGCACTTTCCTGTCCCTCCTCTGCAGTCCCGTCAGCCACGGAACATTTTTCCCTGTGTCTTACTCACCTGTTATGTAGAGCATCCTGGAGGACTTCCTTTTTTATCCTGTACAAATTCATCTGTTATTTTGAACTGTTATGCACTCCCTGTAATAAATACGCACAACTGACTCCTGCATGTGGGTTTTAATTTTTGTCCTCCGTGTGTTGCGTAAAAGCGCACAGGAGATCATAACAAAAATTCCAAATCATGAGAAAAAATAGCAAATTTTTGAGGAACAGAGTTGCCTATGAGCAATAGTTATCATCATCATAGCAGTCTGTCATGGGCAACAATGACTGTTTCATTTAGGTCTGATTAGATTCCTCCACGCAGCTCTGTCCTTAACCTTCTGCTGCCAGGAACTCCTGTCTATATCCAGCTTCTTCAAGTTTCCTTTTACAGTGTCTTTAAATCTGAGTCTTGGTCTACCCTGATTGCGTTTGCCCTTGCATAACTGTGAGTAGAGTAACTGCCAAGGGAGAAGCTGGTGGTCCATCCTCTCAACATGTCCAAGCCATCTCAGGTTTGTCTGTATTAGCATGTTCTCCATTGATGGTAGAACAGTTCGTTTCAACACTTCTATGTTGATTATTTTGTCTTTCCATGAAATGTTCAGTATGGCTCGAAGGTGTCTCATCATGTATGCGTGGCGTTTCGTTACCTGCACTCTGTAGACAGTCCAAGTTTCAGCACCGTACAATAGAGTAACCAGTACTGTCGCTCTGTACACTCTGCATTTCACATGGATAGACACATGTTGATTGTTTCACAGTCTCTCCCTCAAGTTTCCAAACACAGCGCTTGCTCTTCCCATTTTGAGAGATAGTTCATCCTCCAGCCTAGCATTCTCTGAAATAGTACTCCCTAGATACTTGAAAGTCTTGCACTTGACTAGTGGCTCTGTACCAATGCTGATCTCTTCTGGTAGTGATGTTAATAACTGGAACTTTGGTGGTTGATAAAGGCACTCTGTCATCTTGATGTTGATTTTGAGCCTGAATTGCCTAGCTGCTCTTGCAAATTTCTCCACTGAAGATTGCATATCTTCCGCACTGTGTGCAACTAGAGCACTGTCATTGGCAAAGAGCAATTCTCTTACTACCTTTATCGATATCTTACTCTTGGCTTTAAACTGTACCACATTGAACAAGTCTGCTTCTTTCCTTGTTTGAATGCATACTCCTTCTGAAGTGTCTTTGAAGGCCACCTTAAGCATTGCTGCCAGATATAGTGAGAAGAGTGTAGGCACCAGCAAACACCCTTGTTTCACCCCGTTACTGACTGAAAAGTCTTTAGATACTGAACCACTCATTGCCACGTTTGCTTGCATACCTGTATGGAGTGCTTCGATTAGGTTGACAAACTTCTCTGTACGGCCATATTTCTTGGGTACCTGCCAAAGTCCTTGTCGCGAAACAGTATCGAAGGCTTTACTGAAGTCTATGAAGACTACATAAAGCGGTATGTTCTGTTCGATACACTTTTATTGAACCGGTTTCAAGCAGAAAATCATGTCCATTGTGCTTCTTCCACTTCTAAAGCCGCACTGGGTTTCCGGAAGTACTTTCTGCGAGATGCATTCATTGAGTCTGCTCAGTAGTACACATGAGAGAATCTTACCAACAGTGGCTAGCAGTGATATACCTCGGTAATTTCCACAATCTTTCCTGTCACCTTTCTTGAACAAAGGCACAATACCTGCATCCTTCCAGTCTTGAGGTACTGTCTGGGCATCCCATATCTCTTGGATGAGCTTATGCAGGCAGTTGGTTAGCTGAACACCACCAAATTTCCACACTTCTGCTGGAATTCCATCCCTTCCTGGAGCTTTACCATCCTGTGTTGTCCTGATAGCTGCCATTAGTTCATCAAAATTTGGTGGTTCATCCAGACTTGATACAGCTGGTCGCTGCACTAGAGCTTCTTTAGCCTCTTCAGTGAGATCTCCAGGGTTGTTTAGTAGTTGGTCAAAGTGGTCTGCAAATCTGTCCAGGATCTTGTCTTTCTCCTGCAAAACCGTTTCACCATCCATAGCCTTTAGTTGGATCAATCCTCTTGGATTAGGGCAGTAGATTTTTCTCAAACCTGTGAAGAATGTTTTCATGTCCTTCCTGTCTGCTGCAGTTTGAAGTTCCTCCGCTTTTTCATCCCACCAGTTGGACTTCATCTATCTGGTGTACTTCTGTAGCTCACTCTGAACATTTGACTATTTCCTCTTCTTCAACCACGTGTTACACTGTAGGTTTTCCTGCCTAGCTGTGTTTCTCTCTTCTAATAGTTTCTTCAGATGTTCATCATGCTCATCAAACCAGTCTTGATGTTTCCTCTCAGGGTGGCCTAATACATCACTCGCAGTCTGATACACCGTATCCTTCAGTGTTGCCCATTTCTCTTCTATGTCATTCTCTGAGTTGTTGCTATCTCAGTCTTTCAAGTTTTCATCCATTTCCTGTGTAACTTCTTCCTGCTTCTTTTGGCCTTTCAGTGCACGAGTGTTTAGCTTCCGTAGTGGCTTCGAACCCGTCTTGCAGTGCTGTTTTTGTCTCCAAATCCTTAATCTAGAACTCAGCATAACATGATCAGTACCACAGTCCGCATCTCTCATTGCTCTGGTGTCCAATACATCCCTTATGTCTCTCTGCCTTACTATGATGTAGTCTAACAAGTGCCAGTGCTTGGATCTTGGGTGCATCCATGTCTTCTTGTGTGTGTCCTTGTGCTTTAATAGAGTGTTGGTTATCACAAGGTTGTACTCTGAACATAGTGCAAGTAGAAGTTCTCCATTAGCATTGCACTTGCCTACTCCATGACTGCTTAGAACTCCTTTCCATTTCTCAGTGTCCGAACCAACTCTGGCATTAAAATCTCCAACGAGCATCAGCCTGTCATCAGTCGCTGCATGCCTGATAGTCTTAAGTAAATCACTGTAGAGCTCTTTTTTTGCCTCCTCTGTGTTGGTTATTGTTGGGGTATATACACTGATGAGTGTGGCATACATTTTCCGCTGTAGTGGGAGTCTCATAGTCATTATCCTGTCATTGATTGGCACAGGTTCCTCATCAAGCATTGCTGCTATCTCCTTTCTAACTGCAAAGTCCACTCCTGCTTCTCTTCTTTCTTGAGTTAATTTCCCACTCCAAAAGAAGATGTACCCATGGTCTTCCAAACTGTCATATCCAGGCAATCTTGTTTCACTAAGTGCAGCTATGTCTACATTGTACCTGTTCATTTCCAGGGCCACAAGCGCGGTCTGTCTTTCTGGGCGCTGTGATGTTGTTCTGTCCAACAGAGTGTGTACATTCCATTCTGCTACACACAAGGCTGCTGTTTTCCTCTTCTTTTGTCTTCCTGCTCCTAGCTTACTTTTCGCTGCCTGTCGGAGTGTGAACAGATCACCATGGACTTTGTTAGCCCGGATGACGTCCGAGCCGGTATGAGTTGCTTTCTGACTGACCATTTCATGAAACTGCTTGCAAAGTATTTGAGTACTGCAAGCTTTTGCTTTACTAGCAGCACATTCTTGGCAGATAAAGGTATTATCAGTGGCAAGGACAAGCCAAGACAAATTGACTCCAGTATCTGTTACAGTGACTGACAAGATGATAGGTTTGTTTATCTCTGCTATTTGTGTAGTGCATGTCACAATGCACTGGCTGGCACAGTCCACCAAACCTTGCGACAGATGTGTTTATCTGCCAGGATGTCCAGTCTTACCCCGTGTAACTGGGAGTGGTCCACCACAGACCTGTGGCAGATATTGTTTTTCGTTCTGCCAGTATGCCCAGTTTCACCCTCCATGCCCTTGGAAGGGTGAGGATGTCGGTTGAGTCGCCGACGGCCCGACCCATGAGACAGGTAGTACCGGTTTTCATGGTTATCCAGTAGCAAGCAAGCCAATACCTGACCTGGCAACAATGTGCAATAACAATGATTGAAAATATAAAAGAAACCACAGTAAATTATCCATAAAGATTTACGAAATTTGCTCGAAAAAAGTTGTAATTTCTTTTTAGAAAAAAAGTCACACAATTATAAAAGAAAAGTAACAAATTCATGTGGAAAAAAATCAGATTTTTTTTTTTTTTTTTTAAGGCTGAAAAATGACAAAGGCATCAGGGGGTAAATACAAAAGAAAAAAGTTGTGAATTTGGAAAAAAAATGTGAATTTATGACACAAAAGTCGCAATTTTTTTTAAAAAAATACACTGATAAGTAAAAAAGGCTCAAATTTTTCTATAATTTTAAAATTTTGAGAAAAAGACGAATTTAAAAGAAAAGAAAAATGCCACAAAAATGACATGACTGAGAAGAGCAGTACAGGGAAATTTACCTTTCCTTTGGATTTACTTCCAATGGGGATAATATTTCATCGTGTCTGTTATGTTTGGCAGAAAAAAAGCTATCCAACAGTGCCATGGCTTCATGCAAGCTGAAACGTGATCTTGAAATGAAATACTTCAAGATAAGAGCACTGACTATTTTGTTTGTCTCTGTGAACACATGGAGAAACAGATCATTTTAATAACAAAAACCACAAAGGTGTCTGAGGGAGCTCACAAAGCTAGCTTCTTAGTAGACAAACTCATGGGCTGCTGTGAAATTCTTTCAATGTAAAAAGGATTTCTAGACTTAAAAAAGGTTGAAATAATAATTTTTTATCCATCCATCCATGAATCTGTCCATCCATCTTCTACCACTTTTCTGGGCATCCAGGTCATGGAGGCAGCAGTCCAAGTATAGAAGCCCAGACTTCCCTTTCCCCAGCCACCTGCTCCAGCTCTTCAGAGAGGATACAAAGGTATTCCCAGCCCAGTTGTTAGTCTCTCAAGTATGTCCTGGTTCTACCCCGGGGTCTCCTCCCAGTTGGACGTGCCCGAAACATCTCACATATGAGATGTCCAGAGGGATCCTGATTGGAAGCCCATTCCACCTCAACTGTCTCTGGAGCAGCAGCTCTACTCTGAGCCTCTCTTGGATGACTGAGCTCCTCACCCTATCTTTAAGGGTGACTCCAACAACCCTATGGAGAAAGTTCATTTCAGCTGCTTGTATACATCTTATACTTTTGGTCATTACACAAAGTTCATGACCATAGGTTAGAGTAGAAATGTAGATTGAACAGTAAATTGACAGCTTTAAGTTAAAGCTCAGCTCCCTCTTCACCACAACAGACCAGTACAATGTCCGCATCACTGCAGATGCTGCTCTAATTTGTCTGTCAATTTCTCACTCCATTTCAATTCACTCATTAAAAAGACCTCGAGAACTCTTCTACTTGGGGCGGGACCTTGTCTCCAACTCAAAGAGGGCAATCCAACCTTTTCTGACTGAGCACCATGGATTTGGACTTGAAGGTGCTGACTCTCATCCCGTCTGCTTCATAGTCAGGAGCAAACCATCCCAGAGAGACCTGTAGGTCATTGCTCAATGAAGCTAACAGGAGATGAGATCCTGTGATTGCCAAACATGACAACCTCCATTCCTTGCTTACACCTAGAAATCCTGGCCATAAATATTACAAACAAGATTGGTGACAAAGGGCAGCCCTGGTGGAGTCCAACTCTCACTGGCAACAAGTTTGACTGGTTGTTGGCAAAGCGAACCAAATTCTCGCAACAGTCACATAGAGACCGGATAGCTCATAGCAACAAGCCTCATGCCCCATTCTCCCAAAGCACCTGTCACAAGAAACCATGAGAGATGCGGTCAAATGCCTTCTACATGTCAACAAAGCACATGTAGACTGGTTGGACAAATTCCCTCAAACACTCGAGGATCCATTAGAGGGTGAAAAGTTGGTCGAATGTGCCATGACCAGGATGAAAACCACATTGTCCCTCTTGAATTTGAGGTTCAACCAACGGCCAAACTCTCCTCTCCAATATATTGGAATATTAGGGGGGGCTGAAAAATTCATAGACTGACAAGTTCATAGTGGTCAAATTTGACCAAATGTGGTTTATTTTTCAACCACAGGGATCCAAGTGCTGCAACACAGATGGAAGAAGTGTGTGGACTGAAGGAGAGACTATGTTGAAAAAAAAAAAAAAAAAACACACATTTGGTCAAATTTGACCACTATGAACTTTTCAGCCTATGAACTTTTCAGCCCTCCCTCATATACCTACCCAGAAAGGCTAAGGAGTGGGATCCATGAAAGTCCATGTACTGTTTATTTAGTTCATGGCTAAGATTGTGAGTTCATGATTTTCATGCAATTTAAGTGTGAACAGGATTCACATTGTTAATAGAAGTTACAGTATGTCAATTGGAAATGAAACTCATCTCTTAATTATATCCTAATTCTGCTAAGCCTTTTTTTTTTCTACTGTTCATTTTTTTCTCCACAGGCTTTTCTCATAACAATTTCCTTTCCTCCATCATCCATCTCACTCTGTTTTTCTCCCTCCCTTGTCCCTGTTCTTCTCAGAGGCATATAAGAGATGGCACTGGACGAGTCCTTGCTGCTTTATTAATCCTTTAAGCTTCTGAAGGGAGGCACAAACTCAGCTACTCCAATTCAAATCAATGGCAATAACTCCCAAATGCCCTATCTGTGGACTGCTTAAATGTGCTTAGTCCTTACACGCTCGGACCTCAAAAAAGAAGTGCATGCAAGCATGCATATCGGACACACATGCCATTGAATAGCCCCAGCTCCCCATTGGCCAGGGCTCTGCTAACCAGCCTGCAGCAGGAACAATTCATAGGCTGCTCAGTCAAACAGAACCCTAACCCAAGGGCCTGTGGAGCAGCCCCAGTCATAAAATCTCTCTCTCTCTCTCTCTCTCTCCCTCTCTCTCTCTCTCTCTCTCTTTCTCTCTCTTACACACACACACAGACACAGACACACACTCCATCTCTTGTCTTCACACGGACCATAAAATCATTGCGACAGATGAAGGCAGGGAAGAGTGTTTTTGTGCTGTTTTTGCCCATCACAGATTTCCATTACAAAGTCTTGCCATGAGTCTTGGAGAGCGGGGGCCTATTGAAAAATGGACAGGCTACAAAATGCTGCTAGTCAGAGCCCATCAATGTTGCGTTTTCCCCACTGAATGGCCTGTCAGTGAAGGGTGGAGATGAGCTTTGTGCGAGAGGTAGGGCCGAGCAGTGTTGGACCAGACAATGGGTGGAAAGCTGATGTCAACTCCAGAGAGTGCATTCAAGGTTCATCATCTGGTTTGTTATAAAGCTTCTGAAAAAAAAGTTCCTTTCATCTATTCCCTAGCTCTCCTCCTTCTCTTCAGACATTTAAGCTTTGTTCAGCATTTTCTCCCAATCAATTTTTTGTTGTTAGACTTATTTTCTCACATAAATGAGAAGAACGCAGTGCTGTTGTGTCATTTGGCAAAACTTGAAGTGTAAAAGCAGCAGTTCTCAAGAAATCCTATCTAATGGAAAACAGTATTGTATGAAGGCCAGCTTAACAACTGTGGCTTTATTAGTGAGCTAGAATGACACAGAGTAGGTTTAAGAGAAAGTAAAGCAAGCCACTGAGGCTCATTTTATAGGTTATAGTAGTTACAGAGCTTCAGAAGAAATGCAATATAGGAAAACTGGTAGATTTTCCTCCCATGTACTGTATATACTGTATACTGTGAGAAATTATACCTCTCCCTCTGCTGTTGCTTTTTAAAGAGAATAAATTGAGGAATATTTTGTTTCAAGTACAGTATGCCTGTCTTAGGATGGCCATAAATGGACGGGGCTATGGAATGTGCCAGCAAAAGATACAAACATTCTGACTTAGCCGTTTGTTTTGTTGCTTGTGTAACTGGTTGATTATTGTCAGTGTTTTTTGTGTCAGAAATTGGTTGTGTTGTACATGTTTGTTTGTTTTTTAAATGATTGACAATTAGGGCATTATCACATCTGAAAATCTGTACCAAAGTCCAGGTCAAGCTCTGTGTAGTTGTTGCATTGTATACATTTGATCCATTTAAGTTTGGTTTCACACTGCTCCTCATCCAGGGAACCTAAACAAGTTGACGTGACACACCGATGTTGCAGCCCTTCCCTGGAATGCCACCTTATCATGGTGTAGTGGTTTGCATGCCCTGATGATCAGAGGAGCCATATTGTCATTGACTACAGTACTTGCCCTTGGTAGTCTCCCAGGACAGCCTGGTCCTTGGTGAAAGACCAGACTAAGAGCTGTCGAAAGGATCCCCATGAAAAAGTTGCAAGGATTCCGTATAGCCCAACCAATAAGGGATTACTGGGGTCCTGCCCGGGAGCTTAACTGTGAAGAGTTGCTTGACGGAAAGTGCCTGGTGATCAGGTTTCTCATGGGTCCACCCTCTAGTTGGCTCACCACCTGTAGGAGGGCTCAGGGGAATCGTGGTGCTATCTTTGCTTTGACAGATGTCCCCACATGACAGTCCCCTGGATAAGTGGTAGAAGATGGATGAATGGATACATCTATGGCATGTTGTCATGATGACGTTTGTGTTGTTGGCACAAACTGGTAGTTAGCAAATATGCTAACTCACCTTCAAAGATGTTTTCTGCAACTCTGGGCACAGCAGTAACCACACTTTAAGTTGAAGCTGGGAAGACTCCATCCCATTAATTGGTGAACCAGTTTAGTGTGGCTGGAATATTATCCAGGTATTCATTCATGAACTATGCTGCATCCTCTGAAAATATCTGGTAATTTCAGCAGTTTTATGACTTTCATTTCAATTGATTATTTCAATTAAAAAGTGTTTCTTTTCCTAACATGAGTGCTACCACAGCTCATTTGTCCTCTTTCCAGCTGCTTTATCTTCCTGTGTTTGGTCCAAAAGTCCAAACTTTTCTGAAAATCACTTTCACACACTAGGTAAATGAATCATACCAAGGTTGAGTTTTATCCGGACTGAGACCACTTCTTTTTACCAGACCAGATCTGGCTCTTTGGCCCTGACCACGGTTTGGAGGTTTCACACCTAAAACTGAAAAGTCTGTGCAGATTGGTTAGGTGTGAAAGCTCTGTTAGATATACGGCTCAGGAAGTTGTGACATGATAAAGAAAAACTACCAATGCAAATGAAACAAGTCATGATATATATAGCCTTAAACCCGACACGGGTATCAAACAATAAAATAAGATGGTATGATGAGGTGTTCAGTCCAAAGAGAAAAGTTTCAGATTCTCTCTCCTCTCCCCTTTTCATGCTTTTCTCTCTTCTCGAGATTTGTATCACGTCTTTCCTTTTCAATTTGGCTACAGATGTCAGAGGTTAGCTCTCGCCATGCGGAGTGATCAGCTACAGTGTTTCTCCATGTCTTGAGTGCTCCTCCACGCTAAAGAATATCCTTTAAGGTGTCTTGAATCTTAGAAAGGGATGGCCAACTTTCCTGGATCCTTCTGCAAGCTCCCTATAAAGAAGCGCCTTTGCAGGTTGCCCATCTGGCATGCATGCAACATGACCCATCCAACATAATCTATTCCTGATTAGGATGAACTCAATAACTTTTGTGCCTGCACGGTCTAGCACATCGTTATTTGTGATGAAGTCATCCCATCTGATCTTCAAGATGGACCTGAGGCGGGAAGATGCATTGATTGTACACCTTAAGCTTTGTTTCAGATGTAAGATCTCTGCTATCAAAAACCCTGTCCCTCAGTCTTCCAAAAGCATTCGATGCAATCTGAATGCACGCTTTTCTCTCCTCATCCATCTTGTAATCTTTAGTGACAAGACTTCCAAGATACTTAAAATGATGTACTCTTTTTATCCTTTGTCTTTCAATATAGAAATTGACCTGGTCACCGACACACATCGTTTCTGTCTTCTTGATGTTTACTGCTAAACCCATTCGCTTTGACAGTTTGCTGTAGGCAGATAACAGCAGATGTAAAGCTGTACCATTGTTGGCAAATAAGGCAATGTCATCTGCATACTGAGCCTCTCTTATGTACTTGGTGAATGTCTTTTTCTTAGATTTTAAATGCCTGATGTCGAAAACATCACCGTCTTATCTGAAGCAAATCATGACACAATGTTCTGGACTGATGTTCTTGAAAGCCAGGTAGAACATCACCGCAGCGTACATTCCAAAGAGTATTGTACTCGATTGGTCTAGTGAGTTCTCCATCAACACACAATTGGGCATACACTTCCAAATACAAAGCTCTGATCACACAAATAAATTTCTCGGGACATCCAAGCTTTCCCAAGGTCTTTAAGAGGATCTCCCGATTTACACAATCAAAAGCCTTAGTAAAGTCAATAAAGGCAATGTGAAGATTGCATCGCTGTTCTATAGACTTTTCCATTATCTGACACAAGATGAAAATGCCATCAATTGTGCTTCGGAGACATCTAGCCGCAGTGGGATTCTGGATAAACTGACTCTTCCAGACGTTGAAGGCACTGAAGAATGATATCAGCAAACATTTTTCCAACCACGCTTAGGAGGGACATTCCGTGATAATTGCCACAGTCACCACGGTCATTTTTCTTGAATAACATGTAAATTATAGCGTTGATCAGATCTGATGGCAACCTTGCAGTTCTCCAAAATAGATTGAAGTTCCAGAGTGCGTCCACCATAAACAATGACCTCAGGCAATATGCCGTCAGGACCAGAACTCTTCTTGAGCTTGGTGTTCTTGATAGCAGTCTTGACCTCTTCTGTTTTGATGGGTTCATCAAGCTCTTCCATCACTGGATGCTGTTCAAGGTGATCAAGTATGCTCATATCAGCATTAGAGGGTTGATTAAGGAGCTCTTTGAAGTGTTCCACAGATCATTCTTTAATGTTGACAAGAGAAGTGAGAAGAACACCACTTTTGTCTCTTACAAGAGGGTCTTTGGTCTCGGGCCAAAGACAGCATTGAGGGTAGCATAGAATTCTGTGATGTTATTATTATCCCTTGCATGCCTTTCTATTTCGTCTGCCTTTTGCTGAAATCATTGATTCTTGAGCTTCCTGACCTCTTCTCTTAGAGCTTTTCTGTCCTTTCTTAGCCTGTACTCTTTCACAAGGCTCTGGATGTTACTTTCATTATCCGCAAGCCAGTCTTCGGTTCTTTTCTTTTTCCTACCAAAAATATCCTTGGTAGCGTTCTGAAGCACATTTTTAAGGTCATCCCACAAAAAATCTGAAAGACTTTGAAGCCTTTGTTCAGAAGAGTTTCCAGCCTTTCTTTCCTCTCAGAGTCCACTGTGGTATCTCTTTTAGGTGGTGGTCTCCTACCCTTCCTAGTGTGCTTCTTGACTGCAATGGTACACTTGCATGTGAGTAGTTTATGGTTCGTGAAGCAGTCTGCTTTTGTGTCGACCTTTGTCACACTGATGAAATCCCTGGTTGCCTATATGGCAAGAATGTGATCTATTTGGTGTCAGTGTTTTGATCTCATATGCTGCCAGGTGTTTTAGAAGTGGCTTTTGACCTGGAACATAGTCCCCATTATCGTCAGCATAAATTGCGTGCAGAGCTCCAAGAGTAACAGACCATTCAAATTAATTTTGCCTACTCCGTGTCTTCCAATGACCTTAGGCCAAGACTGTCACTCTCTGCCAATGCGAGCATTGAAATCACCCAGGACGATGATGCTGTCTCCCTTTGCCTTTGTGATACATTCACCCAACTGTTCATAGAAGCCCTCCTTCTCAACTAATGACCTCTGCATAGTAGGGGCATACAAGCTGACCAGGGTGAGGTAAGTGTTGTCACTGAGTTGAACCCGAGCAGTCATCAATCTATCATTCACAGGAACAGGAATGATGTGGTCATACTTGTTGGAGATAGCAAAGCCGACCCCAGCTATCCTATCTTTGCTGCCACTCCAAAACATGGTGTGACTCTTCTCCTTGATATTTCCCAACTCTGGACATCTGACTTTGCTCAGTGCGCATATATCTATCCCTGCATTTTCAAGTTTTTGCATATAATTGCTGTGGCGCGTTCTGGTTTGATTGACACGTCACTATCATTGGTTGTACAAACATTCCAGGTGCCTAGATTAAGAAATTGGTATAGACTTTGCTTTATTTTTCACTACTGCCAGGGACTGTGGCGTGTCGGTTACCCCTTGCATGGTAGCATTATCCGAAACTCTTTGATAACTCATCTCATTAATTGCAAGGCTGTGCCTAAAGATGATGACATTAACCAGCACATGATAGTATCCCTAAGTGAGTAATTCCTATATATCGACGTGAAAGCAATGCTGACACGGTCGCAGGAAAGAATTAAGAATTAAGAATAAATTCTGCTGTTAGCCAGAACCAATGTCAAATTGACAAACAGGATTGCCATTGCCAGAGCTGCGGCGAAATTGACTCACAGAACTTCCAGCTGCTGGAAGAGCTGCAGAGTTGACATCACAGATCCACCAAGGGTGCACTGGGAAGGCTGTAACCCTGGCCAAGGGAGGCTAAGAGCATGCTGACACCTGCTCATGGCGTGCACCCAGGTTTATGATGGGGAAGGAGGCGCCTTACTTCTCCTTTACCAGACCAGCTCCAAGGCGAGTTTAGCCACTACACAGACCCAATTATGGACTCAGTTTGAATCTCATCCCTCACCTACAGACAATTCTTGCACTGTTTAGATGGTAAAAGTGATTTCTTTTACTTTGAAAAAGTGCTTTTATCTGCTTGAAATAAAGTATACCTTTGCTGCATTTTTGCTTTTAAGAGATTACAGTTCTTTATGTCCTATAGGTCTCACAGAAAGGCAGTGACAGGATATATTTGGCTTTCTTTTTTCCATTTAAATGTGACTTGTTGCGTTCAGGTGGAGCACAGGAAAAAGGACTCTCCTTGTCAGCTGTGTCACATAAGGGCAAGATCTTTGACATTACACTGACAGGAAGGGCACCAACAACGTTAATCTGTCAAAAATGCGTCTGTTCATTTAGGGACAGTGCTGTGAAAAAGTGTTTATCAATGCCAGCTCATAAAAAAATCCTGAGTTTATACACTGCCCTCAATTGGGCCTCTGCTGAAGTATGAGATTGGAAGGCTTGTATAAGCCTCAATTACATGATGGATACAAGGTAAGAAAACGACAAAAACTACACTTTATACCCCTCTGTGGCTTTGATTACCGATGAATAATAAAACTCCACAAAAATCAATTAACATCCTAAACACTGACATTTATTTGGCTCCAGACACGCACACTCATAAACGATTAACACTCCCTCAGTCTGACATTTATTTGGCCGTTCATACGTGCCGCCTTGCTTCCCCTCTGTCGCTCTGTCTTGTCTGGGAGAGAAATGAGCAGTAGCACCTGATCAATGGGACATTCATACTGCGGCGCTATGTTCAAACCACTCCCCCTCGATGAAATGCTACAGCGGCCAGCGCGGCGTCATAAATTTGCCCTCACCTAAACACTTTCCCACTAATTCTACTGGGAAGCAACAGTCCCCTCCTACATTTAAGGGAAGAGGATGTGAGAGAAAAGAACTATGGCTGGATATGAAGACTCACAATGTTTAAGTTGTGTTTGTTTTTCCGAGTCCCCTCGAGGATATTTGAGATGTTCAATGACTGCTCAAAGGAGCTCATGTGTGCTGCTATGACTGTGTGTGGTAGCTGGGAAACATATGGAGATCATTACGATGCCCGGATAGCTGGAGAAAGCCAGTTTTTGTTCAGTGAGACCACTGTGGGTTATATGTGTTTGTGTGCATTTGTGCCATCAGATTTTATCTTAGGTACTTTTCCCACAGTTTGGGAATCATGTAGCCGTTGGCCAATTATATGACTGTACAAAACAGAAATAAACTGCGGATTATGGTATTCTATGTAAGGCCACTGGTCAGTAATGGTCTGGGCTCTGGACAGAAATATTCTGGGAATCAACAGTTTGTGGTCTCGGGTGACTGTGACCAAGAACATAAAGGCCGAGTTACAGTTTTGGTATTGTGTGGGAGAGATAATAAGAGAAGGGAAGAGGCAGAAAGAAATGTAATGAGAGGAAATTAGTGAAACAAGAAAGAAGTGACAAAGGTGATACAGTAGATGTTATAGAGCAGGACGGCGAATCAGAGACAGAAAAGAGAAAAATCACAGATGGTAACGAGGAACACAAGACAAGTAAGTCTTCTGATTTCTGCTTGCTTTTGGGAGACCGACGTTCATGCACAAACAAAAGCAAGCAAGAAAAAAGAAATAAAGCCATCCCAAATCAAAACAGGCAATGAAAAAACTTTTCATTTGTTATTCTTAACCTTCCTCTGTGACTTTAGACTGCAGCCTTTTGCCAAACTCACTTTCATGGTTTGTGAAGCAGCGAAGAAACAGGAGGAACAAAAAAAAAAAAGCCACTGCACAGTTCCACATTTGGGTTAATTTGAACGATATATTTCTGTCTGAGATATGGGCCGGCTGAAACAGAAGTAGGGGTTTGAAGACAAATAGCTTCAATTTACAGTAGCAAATTAAAAGTCTTATCTTGTGCAGTCAGAGCGCATTTCCATTTCCCTTTACATTAAAGAATTCCCCGTGAAGTCCTGGAAATGGTAGAAGTGAAACTCTTGAAAGAGCATGAATATCTAATGGAGATTTGAATGCGGGTGAGTGCCCTGGTAGCTCCTTCGTACAGCAGTGTGGCAGGGTCTGAGGACTTCCACCGTCACTCGAAGTGCATGAAAAGAAGAGGGAGGCATATTTTCTAATCACTCTGCCAAAGATTAGCGCAAGTACAATTGATTCTCATTGCACATGTACAGTATATATTTCCCTCACTCTTTCACATTACACACATTCTGACCTTTCTTTACCAAGATAAATAATTGATGTTTTAATTTAAAGTGTCAGAGCAAGAGCCATAGACAGCACTTATTTACTGTCATCTGCATCATTAGGAATGTCTCACACTTCTCTCTGAGCAAATGCTGACATTTGCCTTCGTAATAAACAGGTGGCTGTTAAATCTGAGAACTCTGACGTGCTCTCCACGGGGACCTGCAGTAATAAATACTGTGAAATAATATTCAGGAAAATAAGCTTCATTAGCAGAGAAGAGAGAAAGACAGAGATATCATTTGCAACACTTCTATGTTTAAACATCAAAAGTTGTATAATTGATGATGTATTGTCAGTTACTTTTGGAAACAAGTACGTGCACATGTATGGGCTGCTGTTGCTTGGGTAACAGCTGATTTGCTATCTTTGTCTGAGCTGCACCTCTAGACGAAAAAAAATTAAGAAGTAATTTTTATGACTTTTTTTCCATAAATGTGTCACTTTTTATTAGTAAATTTTCTTTTTTCCCCCTTCTTATGTCTTGTGCTTGTAACTTTGAGACTTTATTCTTATGTTTGCATTGTACTCTGTCACTGTAGGGAGAAACCTGTTAAAAAGTAATGTTACTGTAACACCTCTACTTTTGCAGTAACTGCTGTGTAAAAAAAAAAAATCCATCCATCCATCTTCTTCCGCTTAATCCTTTTCGGGTCGGGGGGGGGGGGGCTGGAGCCTATCCCAGCATCTTTGGAAGAGAGGCAGGGTACACCCTGGACAGAGGTCAGGGTAAAAAAAAATACTTTTTCAAATCATAATCACTGAAAATTTAACACTCATTTCTTGTTACTTTACATAACACAGACAAATGGGCAAATGCACTCTCTTCTATATAGTCTCTCACCCTACTGTACGCAGTCACACATCTGTCACTTGATGTTAGTGATGGGATCCCGAGTTCGAGTTCACTAAAACATACTGAGTCAGGTTCAGTTTGTTCGCTAAAACGATCCGTTCGAAGTATTCCTGCACCCAATCACTCAGTGCTGTACTGGAGGGCCAACTGCCTACCACTGACTGAAGTGAGAGTTGGTTTAAAGTAGCAGGAGGGGCTCATTTGCTGCTCAGGCAGGTGATTCAGTAGGAGATCCTTGGCTTCCAGTAAAGGTGTGGTAAATGATTCAGTTCAGTACACTCACCAGTCAAAGCCAGTCAAAGCCAGTACATTCAAACAAATCATTTGGAAAAGCTACAGCACAATCTGTTGCTAAGAGTGGAAGTCACTCAGTTTGCTGCCTTCAGACAGCTGATTAGCAAAATAACAGCGAGACGACTGAAAAAAAAAATGTGGGGAGAAGTTGCGGGAAGAAAATTACTACTACATGGATAAAGAATATTCAAAAATGGATTTTGAGCTCAAAAGACATTTGAGGGACCGAATCACGTCTCTACAGTATAACCACAACAGACAGGTTTTCTTTGGATCACTGCACATTGGATTAATTCCTGCCATAGAGATACGATTAACGCAGACAGTTTTCATGTCCCACATGCACGACACATGCTAAGCAGCACTAAAGAATACACTATGTGTGAAAGATAATTTAAGTTTGCATTTAAATATAACATCAAAGTTACTTTTACAAGTAAGTTCTTCTTCTTTCAGCTTCTCTCTATTAGAGGTGGCCACAGTGGATCATGGGTATTTGATTTGGCAAGGATTTTATGTTGAATGTTCTTTCTAAACCAATCAGTGTTGCCAGATATACGAGATACGGGGGACTGGCTGTGGCGCAGGTATAGTGTGGCCGACTACTGATGGGAGGGTAAGGGGTTCGATTCCTGCTCTGCCTGCAATCTGCATGTTGAAGTGTCCTTGAGCAAGACATTGAACCCTCAGTTGCTCCTGGTGGGTCAGGCCAGCACCTGTGCATGGCAAGCTCTGCCGCCATCAGTATGTGAATGTGTGTGTGTGAATGGGTGGATGGCGGGATCTGTAAAATGCTTTAATCACCTAGAGATGAGGAAAAAACACTATATAAGTGAACACCAATTATCATATTTGTGCGAGAGTTTTGTACAAAGATCAGTAACTTTAAAAATGCCATAATGTACGATAATTTGTCCCCCTCATTACATGGCTAAGTTAATACATTAGCAAACACAGTCAGGATTCGGATCCTGTGTATGCAGACTATGCTTGTTTTACACATCGTCTCACGTGTGCAGACTGCGTGGAAAAGAAGACCAAAGACTTACATTGTGGTAGCAGAGATGCTGCCTCAGATGGAGACTAGTGACGGGATCCACAGTTCACTGAAACGTTCTGAGTCAAGCTAAAAAGATCTGTTAGAAATAGTTGTACACTGAATCACTCAGCGCTGTATGGACTGGAGCTACAACTGTCTACCACTCACTGAACTGAGAGTTGGCTGAACCGAGTGGGCAGGGCTTGTTTGCTGCTCAGGTGGGTTATTCAGCTGGTGATTTCTGGCTTCCAGTACAGTTCCAGTGAGTCATTATATAAAAGTAAAACTGCATTATTGGCTGTGATATGCACGATCTGTGATAATGTGTTATGGAAGCAGATGGCCCTGGGCCACGTCAGAATTAAAACTGGGTAATTTTCTTCAAAATATGATAATTTTAAGGCACTGGTATGATATTTCAACCTTTTCCATCTGGCAAAATGGAATCCAACCCTCCCCATTTACCCAGATTTGGGATCAGATTAGAAGTACACTGGTTTGTGCTCGTCCCATGGCTGGGAAACCAACTTTTCTTTCCTTATTCTATCATTCTGAGCACTGAGCTACAAGCTGGAAAATACCATTTTTATGGTCTTTGATCAACTCACTGGAACTTGAACCCACAATTTCCTGGCTATTGTGGAGCTGTAATTAATTACTTTTAAAAGTAATTACTGTAATCATTCAGTAATTGGTAAAGTAGCTGTACTACTAGTAACTATTATTACTTACCCATTTTGAGCAACTTGCCCATTACTGATTATAGTAAATTTGTAACTTTTTATTTATAACTTTGCAACTTGGGATCAGTCCGCCAAGGTCTCCGCCTTTGACCGCCACCTAATCCACATAGCACCGGACCCCCATGATCCCTCCTGCAGGTGGTGAGCCCACTTGAGGGTGGACCCATGTAACTCCTTCGGGCTGAGCCCGACTGGGTCCGATAGGTGGAAACCCGGCCACCAGACGCTAGCCATAGAGCCCCTCCCCCAGGCCTGGCTCCATGGAGGAGCCCCGGTAACCTCATACCGGGTGGGGTACACTGAATCCTTGATCTAGAATTTATCATGAGAGTCTGTTGGATCATTCTTAGTTTGGCCCTTCACCCAGGACCAGTTTGTCTTGGGTGACCCTATCAGAGACAAATTGCCCCGGACGACATAGCATGCAAACCCCCCACCACGATAAGGTGACAATCTATGAGGGGAACTCAGTCAGGCTCAGAGTAAAACCGCTGCTCCTCCACATTGAAAGGAGTCAGGTGAGGTGGTATGGGCATCTGATTTAGGATGCCTCCTGGACGCCTCCCACTTGAGGTGTTTCAGGCATGTCCCACTGGGAGAAGACCCCGGGGCAGACCCAGGACTCGGTGGAGAGACTATGTCTCCCAGTTGGTCTGGGAGCGCCTTGGTATCCTCTCTGAAGAGCTGGAGCAGGTGGCTGGGGAGAGGGAAGTCTGGGCATCTCTGCTTGAACTGCTGCCTCCGCGACCCGGACCTCCGGAAAAGTGGTAGAAGATGGATGGATGGATGGATGGATGGAACTTTGCAACTTTTGTCTTTTACATCTGTGCATTTTTTATTACAGTTTTTTTCCTTGTAAATTTGCAATTTTTATATTTATTTTTGGAACATTCTCATTGGCATTCTCATTGACATAACGGTGAAAAGAGACGGCAGAAGGAAGCGTGGAAGGCATGGAGGTGTGAAATTGCACCTGAGGAGACGTCAGTTTGGTAACATTCCTCTTCCTTCAATGATTTTTGGGAACGTACAGTCTCTGAGAAACAAGGTGGATGAAATTCAAGGGAATGTACGCTACCAGAAGGACTTTAAGAACTGCTGTGTCATGGCTTTCACAGAATCTTGGCTTACTGCGCATGACCGAGATGCAGACCTGTGGATTGACGGCTTTGGAGCCCCGCTGCGCTCAGATCGGCAGGAAGAGGTAACGGGGAAGCGTCAGGGGGGCGGCGTATGTTTATATACTAATAAGCAGTACTGCACATCTGTCACGGTCAGAGAGCGCATCTGTACACCCAATGTGGAGCTGCTGTCTGTGTCACTACGCCCCTTTTATTTGCCTCGCGAGTTCCCCCAACTTTTCATCACAATTGTGTACATTCATCCGAGGGCAGACGCTGACTCCGCCTGCAGCACAATCTTTGATGTGATCCAGCAGCTGCAATCAATTTCTCCAGAGGCGCCAAACTTCATTCTTGGGGATTTTAACCATGTTTCTTTAAAGAAGACACTTAAAAACTTTTATCAGTATGTCTCCTGCCCAACCAGGCGAAAAAAGACATTGGACCTGTGCTATGGACCCATAGAGAGGGCCTATAAATCACTCCCCCTTCCTCCTTTAGGATCCTCAGATCACAACTGTGTACATTTGTTGCCCACATATAAAACTGCTCTCAGAAGAGGCAAGGTGGAGACAAGAGACATTGATGTGTGGACAGAAGATTCAGTGCACAGCCTCCAGGAATGCTTTGACTGTACAGACTGGGAGATGTTCACACTGTCCTGCGGGGATGATTTGGACTCTTTGGTGGATGTCACATGCTCATACATGTCTTTCTGTAAAAATAAGATTGTTCCACGTAAACGTGTCAAAATATATCCCAACAACAAACCATGGGTTACAAAATCAGTTAAATCCTGCTTACAGAGGAAAGCACTTGCCTTTAAACAGGGGTCTGTTTCTGAGCTACAGGTTGCCACAAAGGAGCTGAAGGCCGAAATTTTAAGAGCAAAACAGAATTATAAATCAGAGTTGGAAAGCAAGATGGCAACAAAGAAACTTGGTTCAGCCTGGGCCAGTATGAAAACTATTGCAGGCCTTCAGAGCACAGAGCGCAGTAATTGTGTGTTTTTAGATGGTTTTAATTCAGACACAGAGTTGGCTAATGCTCTGAATTGCTTTTATGGTTGTTTTGACTCCTTTGATTTTAGCACAGAAATCCAAGATTTGAAACAGAAACTCAAAGACAATCAGCACTTTAATATTGAGGTGCAGGATGTTAAAAGGGAGTTCTGTGCCGTAACAGTGAACAAAAGTCAGGGCCCTGATAATATATGTGGGCGCTTGGTAAAGTCCTGTGCACATGAACTGACTCCTATATTTCATTACATTTTCAATAAGCCCTTACAGACACAACATGTGCCTAAGATCTGGAAAGAAGCCGTGGTTATTCCTGTTCCAAAATCCAGCTGTCCTAAAATGGTAAACAACTTTAGACCAGTTGCTTTGACTTCAATTTTAATGAAAATTTTTGAAAAACTGGTCAGATGTGAGGTCCTAAAGCAGACTGAGCATGCATTGGATCCTCTGCAGTTTGCCTATAGGCCTCACAGAGGAGTGGAGGATGCCACTGTCACTCTGTTTAACATGCTTTTTAAACATCTGGATTTTAATGGGACACACGCCAGACTTTTATTTGTGGACTTTTCCTCCGCCTTTAATACAATCCAACCTCATATCTTAGTTGAAAGGCTCCTGCAACAATTTGTTCTGAGCAATAATCGGGTGGGTTGGATTCTGGATTTCTTAACCAACAGGATGCAGAGAGTAAGGGTCAATGGTACATTGTCTGACCTAAAGTGCTCTTCTACTGGCTCTCCTCAGGGGTGTGTGTTGTCACCACTACTCTTCATCCTGTACACAAACATATGTCGGAGCAGACATGACAACAGACACATTATAAAGTATGCTGATTACTCAGTTATTGTCAGTCTCCTCCAGGATGGTGAGAGTGGCCACGGCCCAGTAGTTGATGATTTTGTTCACTGGTGTGAGGATTCCTACCTGCAGCTGAATACGACAAAAACTAAAGACATGATTATTGACATTAGGAGGAAAACTCCCAGGCACAAAGTCACCGTACTAAAAGGCCAGACCACTGAATGTGTACAATCCTACAAATATCTTGGGACGATTATTGATAGTAATTTAAACTTTGAAGAGAACTGTGAAAGGGTGTGCAAAAAGGGTCAGCAAAATTTGCATTGCTTGAGAAAACTTGCACGCTTCCAAGTTGACCGAACCATAATGACAATGTTTTATCGGGCTTTTATTGAATCTGTTTTATCCTTTTCTTTAGTGTCATGGTTTGGTCAGATAAAACTGAAACAGAGGAAATCCTTGGATCAGGAAGTTAGATGGTCCAGTCGTTTGCTTGGTGAGCCACAGCTGAGCCTGACATCCCTGTACACCAGACAAGTACAGAGAATGGCTACCACCATTTTAAATGATGACTCCCACCCTTTGCACTGCCACTTTCAGCTTCTTCCCTCAAGACGGAGGTTTGCTGTCCCAAAAAGTAGAACCCAGCGCTACAAAAACAGCTGTGTCCCTGCTGCTGTCAAAGAGTTGAACAAGCTGTAAAAATATATTGCACATAATTTAGGTACCTATTTATTAACTCCATTTTATATTTACTTATTTTTGTAGGATGTCACTTGGGTTCTAAATATTTTATTGGGTTTTAGACCTTTGAGTTTTTAACCTCTTTGACTAGTTTTTAACTTTTAATATGACCCTTCTCTCTTACCTCTGGTTTTTCCCTCATCTCTTTGTCTTTTTATACCATGATTGATGGAGCCTTGAGTATTTTTATCATGTTTATAGTCAGCTTCATATGTGCCTGTGTTTGTGTCTATGTTGAATGTAATTAGTGGCTTGTAAATATGGATGTCACCAGACTGCAAAACAAATCTACCTACGGGTACAAATAAAGTAACCTGAACCTGAGCCTGAACCTTGGCTGTGTTTTTAATTTCATGTTTGAAATTATTTTTCCTCTTTCCTTTTTCTTGTAATTAAAGACTTTTCCTAAAATACTCAGTTCAATTCAACTTTTTTTTTCCCCTTGTCCTGTCAAGCAGCTAGGTAAGCAGAACAGAAATCTGCTTCCTTTATTGTGCCAAACAGATTTACTTTGCCAAAAGGAGCTTTATACAGTACATATCTATGTACTGTATAATATTTATAAACTCCTCTTGCAATAACTTTTAATACTTTATTTAAATTGTTTTACCTGTGAAGGACCCGACGGGGGGAATGGGGAAAGGGGAGGTGGGGAGGGGAAAGAAAAGAGAGAGGAACAGAGAAGGAAGACTAACACAACTGAAACATACAGAAGACAAACTGTTTCTTCTACTGAAAAGGTCTCATTACGAGTCTGGTATCTGCACCTGTTAAAGGACATAGAGACACGTGTGTGTGCAAGTGTGTGAATGAGAGTGCACGCAAAGTACGTGTGTGCATGTGAGTGGTTTGCCAAGAAACATACAAAGAGGCTGGCAGGTTACAGCAGCACCCTCTCCCCCATAAACCGGAAACCCCGAGCAAGCAAGACAGCGCCACCAACCACCACAGAGAACAACAAGGCCAAGGCCGAGGCCAACAAGCTGCAGGACAACAAGGCATCTGCCCCAGGAGGGATGGCCGATGTAGGCCGGGCCACCAAGCGGCCAGTGTGGGGCTCCCCTGTCCCCGGACCAGCCAGCTCCCCCCACCACCCCAGCAGGGCCAACCGCAACCCCAGGGCCCCAGGTGCTGGAAGCCTAGTGCCCCTACACCCCATGGTTCAGAGACCAGGTCCCCCACCAGACACCCCTACAGTGGACCCGTGCCCACCCCAGTGCCCCCAACACACATCCCGGGAGCCCACAGGCCCCCACACCCAAGGAAGGTGGCAGCAAGGCCCAGAAGCCCCACAGGAGGCCAGTCCCCCCAGTCCAATGGAACCTACATGGCCCAGTCCAAGGGAGTCCATGTGGCACCTCCTGGTGCCTCCTGGTACCAGGAAGCACCAGGAGGTGCCACCCCCTCAGTCCAGCACCCCCCGACCAGCACGCACACCCATTCCCACACACTCACACCCTCATGCTCTCACACGCACCCACACACACCCACACACACTCACATGCACTCACTCAGTCTCACTTGCCCTCTCCCCCACACAATACAACACTCGCACTCCCACACCCAGACCCACCCACTCTCACCCGCTCCCATACCCGCTCAGTCTCGCTCCCAGTCCCACTCACCCTCACAGTTGCCCGCACAATTCAGCTTTATTTATATGGTGCCATTTCACAGTCAACAGTCATCTCATAGCACTGTCAAACTGTAGAGGTAAACCCCACAATTGCAGAAAGGCCCCAGCAATCAGGCAATGCCCTGTGAGCAAGCACTTTACAATGGTGGAGAGGAAAAACTCTGTTTTAGCAAGATGAAACCTCCAGTGGCTTTTTTCTGCTCATGCATTTACATTTTCTCCTTGAATTTGTGACTTTTGTGCCAAAAATTGTTTTTTTTTTTCCAACTTTCCAACTAATGCTCAACATTTTACCCTCTCATGTGTTTCCATTATTTTTTTCTTTAAAACATTATATTTTTTTAGTTAAATGTGTTACTTTTCTCTTTTAACTTTGACATTTTCTTTAAAAAAGACTTTCTTCTCACTAATTTAGTGCATTAAAAAATTATCATTTTCTTATACATTTTCATTGATTGCAATTGTACGCATGTGACTCTTTTCCTCAAATTTGCAAATTTGTCATGAAACTATGACTTTTCTTCTTTAAATTTATTTTTTTCCTTGTAATTTTGCCCTTGTTTCAGGTTAGAGCAAGATCCCCCCCAAAAATGTTTGTGCATGTCCCTTTTTGGCTTCAGTATCTTTAGAGTTGGATCTCATGAATGGGACGAGACACATCAGTCCAATATTTCACAGTGCTTTCACACCTAGCGCATTTGGTCTGGACTTTCCAAATTTTCAGTTTCGTTTTGACCAAACTGAAAATTCAGAAAGAAAGAAAGAAACATCCTTCTAACCACAGTCTGGACCAAAGAGATGAAATTTGGTCCCACAAAAACAGCAGGTCTTTGGCTGGATCAAAGTGAAACTTGGGCAGGGTCGTTTAGAGTGTGGAAGTAATTTTCATAAAGGGTCAGACTTTTTGGACCAAACACAGGAAGTTAAGGCAACTGATATGAGGGAAAATAAGCTGCAAGAGTAGTTGGGCAGATGGAGAGACCCAGTTTTTTTTTTTTTTTTTTTTTTTTTTTTTAACTGCAATATGCTCATTAGTCAACTGGAAAAAATCTGGGGAAAAGATTATTAAAAACTCACCAGATATTTTTCAGACAGGATGTCACAGAGTTTATAAAAAATGTTTGAACAGTGTCACCTGAAAATCATCAAAGCAAACAAAAACAACAACAACAACAACAACAATAATAATAACAATAATGGTTTGCATTTATATACTGCCTTTAAAGAAACCTAAAACACTTTACAATGAAAATCCATTATTATTCATTCACTCCACAGAAAGAAAATGGTAGTAAGCTTCTATTGTAGCCACAGCTGCCTTGGGGCAGAAAGATGGAAACGTGGCTGCCAGTCCATGCTAATGGACCACTACCGAACATTTACAGTGGTGCGAAAAAGTGTTTTCCCCCTTCCTGATTTCTTATTGTTTTGTATTTTTGTCACACTTAAATGTTTCAGATCATCAAACAAATTTAAATATTAGACAAAGACAACACAAGTAAACACACAATGCAGTTTTTAAATGAAGGTGTTTATTATTAAGGGGGAAAAAAAAATCCAAACCTACATAGTCGTGTGTGAAAAAGTAATTGCCCCCCAAACCTAATAACTAGTTGAGTCACCCTCAGCAGTAACAACTGCAATCAATCGCTTGCGATAACAGGCAATAAGCCTTCTACAGTGCTGTGGAAGAATTTTGGCTCACTCATCTTTGCAGAATTGTTGTAATTCAGCCACATTGGAGGGTTTTCGAGAATTAACTGCTTTTTTAAGGTGATGCCACAGCATCTCCATCAGTTTCAGGTCAGGACTTTGACTAGGCCACTCCAAGGTCTTCATTTTGTTTTTCTTAAGCTATTCAGAGATTGACTTGCTGGTGTGTTTTGGATCATTTTCCTGCTGCAGAACCCAAGTGTGCTTCAGCTTGAGGTCATAAACAGATGGCCGGACATTCTCCTTCAGGACTTTTTGGTAGACAGCAGAATTCATGGTTCCATTTACCACAGCAAGTCTTCCAGGTCCTGAAGCAGCAAAACAGCCCCAGACCATCACACTACCACCACCATATTTTACTGTTGGTATGATGTTCCTTTTCTGAAATGCTGTGTTACTTTTACGCCCCATGTAATGGGACACATACCTTCCAAAAAGTTCAACTTTTGTCTTGTCAGTCCACAGAGTATTTTCCCAAAAGTCCTGAGGATCATCAAGATGTTTTCTGGAAAAACAGAGATGAGCCTTTATGTCCTTTTTGCTTAGCAGTGGTTTTCGTTTTGGAACTCTGCCATGCAGGCCATTTTTACCCAGTCTCTTTCTTATGGTGGAGTCATGAATTACGGGCAGACCACCCGTAAATCTACTGGAGGAAAAGCCCCCAGGAAGCAGCTAGCCACCAAGGCTGCTCGGAAAAGCGCTCTGGCCACCGGCGGAGTGAAGAAGCCTCACCGTTACAGGCCCGGTACCTGAGAGAGATCCGTCGCTACCAGAAATCCACGGAGCTGCTCATCCGTAAGCTGGCCTTCCAGCACCTGGTGAGGGAGATTGCTCAGGACTTCAAGACCAACCTGCGCTTCCAGAGCTCCGCCGTCATGGCTCTGCAGGAGGCCAGTGAGGCCTACCTGGTGGGTCTCTTCGAGGACACCAACCTGTGCGCCATCCACGCCGAGAGGGTCACCATCATGCCCAAAGACATCCAGCTGGCCCGCCGCATCCACGGAGAGAAAGCTTAGACTTTCTGCTGCACATCCACCAACCACAATGCTCCGCACTGTGTGTCTATATATATACTGTATATATATATAGTGTATATATATTTATAGTAATATGTACATATGTATACTAGCTGCTCTTGTTTTTTCTTGCCTTCTGATTGTTGCTCTGAATGTTGCTGTCCCTGTGCTGTTGCAATCCTGGAATTTCCCCATTGTGGGACTAATAAAGGCTTATCTCATCTTATCTTATGAACACTGACCTTAACTGAGGCAAGTGAGGCCTGCAGTTCTTTGGATGTTGTTGTGGGGTCTTTTGTGACCTCTTGGATGAGTCGTTGCTGCGCTCTTGGGGTAATTTTGGTCAGCCGGCCTCTCCTGGCAAGGTTCATCACTGTTCCATGTTTTTGCCATTTGTGGATAATGGCTCTCACTGTGGTTCGCTGGAGTCCCAAAGCTTTAGAAATGGTTTTATAACCTTTTCCAGACTGATAGATCTCAATTACTTTGTTTCTCATTTGGTCCTGAATTCTTTGGATCACAGCATGATGTCTAGCTTTTGAGGATCTTTTGGTCTTCTTCACTTTGTCAGGCAGGTCCTATTTAAGTGATTTCTTGATTAAAAACAGGTGTGGCAGTAATCAGGCCTTGGTGTGGCTAGACAAATTGAACTCAGCTTTCCAAAGATGTAATAAACTACAGTTAATTTGTGTTTTAATGGGGGGGGGTCACTTTTTCACACAGGGCCATGTCAGTTCGGATTTTTTTTTTTTTACCCTTAATAATGAACACCTTCATTTAAAAACTGCATTTTATGTTTACTTGTGTTATTTTTGTCTAATATTTAAATTTGTTTGATGATATAAAATATTTAAGTGTGATAAACAGAAAAAAATGAGAAATCAGGAAGGGGGCAAACACTTTTTCATACCACTGTATGCACATTCATACTGGGACACTGGGTCTTTTTAATAAAGACCTGGATAACGTTCCAGCCTCATGAAACTAGTTCACTGACTAATTTAATAGTCTTCCCGAGTTTCAACTTGAAGTGTGGTTACTAATGTGTCCAGAGCAGCAGAAAACTCTTTGGAGGGTGAGTAGCATGTTTGTTAACTAACATCTGTGCTAACAACACAAATGTTATCATGACAACAGGGCATCATCATGACAGTAAGATGTAGGTGCCATCACGTGAATTTGCTCATTTCACGTGAATAAGGAGCGGTGTGAAACCAAACCTAACAAGACAAAATGGAGCCAATGTAATAAAAACAAGACTCTTGGTGTGGACTTTCAGGTGGGAAAATGCCCTCAGATTAAACTGCTGCTGTCATGTGTCTGAGCGTGTGTCCACAAAGTTCAGACTCTCACTTTATTCCTAAGTTCTGCATGTCTATTATTATTATGTTGTCAGTGTTTGTATATTTTTTGGTTTGTGACAGAGCCTTTCCTCTTGCTCCAGACTCTCCCTACCAGCTGCTCTCTGCCTGCTCCTTTTTTCTTTCCCAGCTGCGGGCAGTTGTAATTAGATTACCGGCTCACTCAGTGGCACGCACCTGTCGCTCATCTATTGCCTATTATTTAAGGCTGACTGCACATTCCTTCAGTGCAGCAACCGGAGCCATCTCGGAGGCGCTCCCCTCAACGGAAGTCCTTCTTGGCTTCTGGCTCTCCAGCACCAGCGTATGTGTCATCGGCCTCATGACGGTGCTGTCATCCCACGTCAAACCGCTGGAAGAAGCCTCCCTCCTCCTAGGCAACCATTCCCCTGATGTCAAGCCTGGCAAGTCACGCGGCAGAGCTTCTCTTCTCGTCTCCTTCGCCGGCTGTCACACCAGCCTGCGCTCTCTCCACTGCTTCCACAAGTCCCGTCGCTTCGACATTTCCTCCTACTGCCAAGAGGTCCTCCAGGGCTTCCCCAGTTCTGCCCACCACCGTGTCTACAGAAGCGGCTCCTCGACAATCCACTGGGGGCCCAGGTTCACCATGGACACGGGGAGGGATGACTACTCACCAGCTGTAAGAGATTACATCGCACACCAGGATGACAGGCAAGTGTCATTTATTTCTGCTCTGATTTATGATGAAATGCCTTGTCTGATTCCCGGGAGAGAGACTAAGATTATGCAGTCCCCTGAGCTCTTTCCTCCTGCTGCAAACATTTAACCCTCACCTACCCTCTCCATGTCTCCTCCTGATTTTCCTGAGTGTCTGCCGGCCCCGGAACCGAGCCACCAGATGATGGAGGAGCCTGTGGCCCTGGAGGACCCAATGGCAGTGTCAGCGGAGAGTGGAATCCCAGCCAACACACCGGAGGAGCCACCAGCGTGATCCACTTTGCCTTGGGCCTCTAAGACTGCAACAACCACCATGGCTGCTGCACAGGCCGCCGCAGCAGAGTGGGAACCCAAGCTAGACCTCCAGAGGGGCAAGCCCAAGATGACATTATCGCCTGGATCATCGGAGTCCTGGACGGCGGTGGAGCTCGAGCTCAGGAAAGTGCTCTCCTTTGTTTCCCTCTTGTCTGTGTTAGAGCAATCTTTCCTGGCTCTTGGTGAGGAGAGCCGGGTGCAGCCACCCGCTGCACCTGAGCTCACCTCGCCAGGCTCCGCTGCTGCCGGTGACCCTGAACCATCTTCTCTATGTGTGTCTGAGCTTTCTCCCAGGGTCACCGGAGAAGAACTAACACTGCCAGAGGTCTCTGTGGGTCCAGGCTTGCCACTGGAGGTCATCCTGGGCACAGCTCCCCCTGTTGAGGTCTCCGTGGGTGCAGCTCCGACCCAGGCCGGGTCCTCCATGGGTGCAGCTTCCCCTCTACCTGAGGCCGTAATCTGGGTTCCTTCTCCATGGTCCGAGTCTCCGTGGGTGCTGTATCCCAGCCAGGAATCCCCGTGGGTACTGCATCCCAGCTTCAGCCCAACGTGGGTGCTGTGCTCTGGTATGGACCCATCATGGGTGCTACGCCCCAGCTCAAGGTCCACCGTGGGTGCAGCTCAGGCCCAATCCAGGGCCACCGTGGGTGCTGCAGTGCTCCAGCCTGGAGCCACCACGGGTGCTGCAGTGCTCCAGCCCGGAGCCACCACGGGTGCTGCAGAGCTCCAGCCCGGAGCCACCACGGGTGCTGCAGAGCTCCAGCCCGGAGCCACCGTGGGTGCTGCAGAGCTAAAGCCCGGACCCTCCACAGGTGGTACAGCCTTCCAGCTCAGGATCATTGAGGGCAACGTCATCGCTCCTTCTCCTCTGCCAGATGACGCCATTGTGGTCCCTCATCCTCCTCCACCATCAGTTACCATCGTGGACTCCCCCCTCCAGCCCAGCTTCCTGTCTTTGGGCCTTCCTATGAGAGAGCCGCCTCCTTGGTCCCCCCTCTGGTCTTGGTGGCTTAAGGTCTCAGGCCAGCTGCCCGAAAGACTGTGCCGCTGGGTAGGGTGGTCTATTTTCTCCTGCAGGCCACCCGACTTATTCCATCTGCCCGTTCAGCTGGCCTGGGACTTCGGCCGGCCACCAGAACTGTCTGGGGGGCCCAAGGCCTTGGTTTAGCGTGGGTGCGGGTCCTGAGTGGGCTATGTTTTTGTTCCCTCCTACCAGATCCCTCCACCTCCCACCCTGACTGAGGTATTACTGTACCATTTTTTTTTTGGGGGGGGGGGATTCTTTGGTGTTACCTGGGGGTGTCTGGAACCCACCCCTTAAAGGGGGGGCTCTATCATGTGTCTGAGCGTGTGTCCACTGAGCTCAGACTCTCACTTTATTCTATAAGTTCTGTATGTCTATTATTATTATGTTGTCAGTGGTTGTATATTTTTTGGTTTTTGACAGAGCCTTTCCTCTTGCTCCAGACACTCCCTACCAGCTGCTCTCTGCCTGCTCCTTTTCTTTCCCAGCTGTGGGCAGTTGTAATTAGATTACCGGCTCACTCAATGGCACGCACCTGTCGCTCATCTATTGCCTGTTATTTAAGGCTGGCTGCACATTCCCTCAGTGCAGCAGCTTTGTCTTCCATCTCTTGTTATCACCTCATGTCCAAGGACTCGTCTGGACTGACCCCACCCCTGTATGTTGTTTTAAGTTTGCATTTTTGTATCTTGCACAGTTATTTTGTGTTTTCCCGTGAATAAATGACACTAAACAGTTCAGCGCTTGGACCTGTCTCTCTCTGCCTGAAGGGCGTTCATGACAGTTGCTAATGGATGGACATTAAACTAAGTCCACAAAACTAAAGTTCAATAATGTTTCACCTGCAATATCTACCTTCACATCTCCCTTCGTCCTTCAAGCTGTTCTGACTTTTAGTGAAAATCAGTAAATACAGAGCAATACCAGAGTGGCATTTCAACAAAACAACCTTGACTGAGATAGAATAAATTAATTTAAATATCAGTACTTTAACATGGAGAACCACACAATGCTTTCCCAGGGTTGAATTTGTTCAAAAGTGCTCAAAACGGTAAAATTAAATCAAAGTAAATACATGCATCATTGACTCATGCACTGGAAACTTAGCAAAGTAAATAAATGGGATACATGGTCAAAAAATAAAACTTTTCGCATCAGGTGTATTATCTATTTTTCAGCAACCCTTCCACATTTCCAGTAAAACATGTCCCAGATGACTTAGCTGAACAATATAGTTTAATGAGTAGAGACTAAACTGGTTTTACTGACAGCAAAATAACTATCACCAGTACAAAATATTCTGGGACCTGTTCCTCCAATCAGCCACACCAAGGTCAAAGCATCTTCCTATATTATTGCATTATATTGTATTGTACTTATATTTTATTTGGTTTGTAATTCATGATAAAAGATAAAAGAAAATATAACAATAAAAAAACAGAGTGTAGGCTGAAGCTGAGGCTTATATAGCGCCTACCCCTAATATTGTACAACAAAAATTCATTCATTCATTGATCTTCTTAACCGCCCAATGCCTTATGAGTTGCGGTGGGGCTGGAGCCCATCCCAGCATCCCTGGGTGGAAGGCAGGGCACACCCCGAACAGATCACCAGTCCATCACAGACAACAAAAATTTAAACTTGCAAAATAAATCAAATCCATCTTAAATGAAAACAGAAACAAATTCCAACAAAGAAGTACTAGTCTTAAAGAATCAACATAAATATGATGTCAGATTAATTAGCCACTTACAATGCATCCAGAAAGTATTCACTGTGCTTCACTTTTTCCACATTTTGTTATGTTACAGCCTTATTCCAAAATGGGTTAAATTCATTTTTTTTCCTCAAAATTCCACACACAATACCCCATAACGATAAGGTGAAAAAAGGTTTTTTTTTTTAGATTAAAAATAAAAAAAATAAGAAATCAGATGTATCTAATCACAGCCTTTGTCATGAAGCTCAAAATTGAGCTCCGGTGCATCCTGTTTCCACTGATCATCCTTGAGATGTTTCTACAGGATAATTGGAGTCCACCTGTGGTAAATTCAGCTGATTGGACATTATTTGGGAAGGCAGACACCTGTCTAAGGTCCCACAGTTGACAGTGCATGTCAGAGCATAAACTAAGCCTGACGTCAAAGGAATTTTCTGTAGACCTCCAAGACAGGACTGTCTCGAGGCACAAATCTCGGGAAGGGTACAAAAACATTTCTGCTGCTTTGAAGGTCCCAATGAGCGCAGTGGCCTCCATCATCCGGAAATGGAAGAAGTTCAGAACCACCAGGACTCTTCCTAGAGCTTGCCAGCAATCTAAACTGAGCGGTTGGGGGAGAAGGGCCTTAGTCAGGGAGGTGACCAATAACCTGATGGTCACTCTGTCAGAGCTCCAGCATTTCTCTGTGGAGAGAGGAGAACCTTCCAGAAGGACAACCATCTCTGTAGCAATTAACCAAACAGGCCTGTATGGTAGAGTGGCCAGACAGAAGTCACTCCTTTGGAAAAGGCACATGGGACCCCACCTGGAGTTTGTCAAAACGCACCTGAAGGACTCTCGGACAATGAGAAACAAAATTCTTTGATCTGATGAGACAAAGATTGAACTCTTTGGTGTGATAGCCAGGCGTCATGTTTGGAGGAAACCAGGCATTGCTCATAACTATTAGCATGGTTATGAGCGAATTATAGAATGATATTATAATTTACTGGGTATGGAGAAGGGGTGGGACTATATAAGCGTTGGCTTCTTCCCACTCCTTTTGAACATTTTTTTTTTTTTTTTGGTTTTGATTTTTGTTTTTGTTTTTTTTCCTTTTTTGTCTGGATGTTCAAATAAAATCAATCAATCAATCAATGGTGGTGGCAGCATCATGCTGTGGGTTTTTTTTTTTTAGCGGCAGGAACTGGGAGACTAGTAAGGATAGAGGGAAAGATGAATGCAGCAATGTACAGAGACATCCTGGATGAAAACCTGCTCCAGAGTGTTTTTGACCTCAGACTGGGGCGACGGTTCATCTTTCAGCAGGACAACGACACAAAGCACACAGCCAAGATATCAAAGGAGTGGCTTCAGGACAAGTCTGTGAATGTCCTTGAGTGTCCCAGCCGGAGCCCAGACTTGAATCCAATTGAACATCTGTGGAGAGATCTGAAAATGGCTGTGCACTGACGCTTCCCATCCAACCTGATGGAGCTTGAGAGGTGCTGCAAAGAGGAATGGGTGAAACTGCCCAAAGACAGGTGTGCCAAGCTTGTGGCATCATATTCAAAAAGACTTGAGGCTGTAATTGCTGCCAAAGGTGTATCAACAAGTATTGAGCAAAGGCTATGAATACTTATGGACATGTGATTTCTTAGTTTTCTTGTTTTTAATAAATTTGCAAAAATCTAAAAAAAAAAAAAAAAAACTTTCTTTCACATTGTCATTATGGAGTATTGTGTGTAGAATTTTGAGGAAAAAAAATTAATTTAATCCATTTTAGAATAAGGCTGTAACATAAAAAATTGTGGAAAAAGTGAAGCGCTGTGAATACTTTCCGGATGCACTGTAAGAGCACCATTTCTCTACTCAGCATAACAATACTGAGAAATTATGTTTTCTTTATATTTTTTTTTAAACATTTCAAATGTACTACACATTTTAATTTTGTCTGGACAACAGTTCCATAAAGTACTGCCAACAGCAGAAACACAGTGCTGTTTGATAATTGTCCTGAACTTGGGTTTAACCAAAATACAATTTCCTCTCAAATTATATGTACTTTTTCTAATTTTGAACAGCTACTGAATATTTGATGGTAGCTGTTTATTGACTGCTTTAAATGTAATAATTGTACTATATTCTACTAAATCTTTAAACTTTAGCACATTTAACTGAATAAATTGTGGATTTTTTGGCTCATGATATGACTTTATTGCAATTAAAATAATAGCTTTTTTTTGTTGTAAAAAAAAAAAAATTGGTATATATTTGTCTTGTAAGTATTTCCCCACACCACTGAACAGTAGGACATACGTATAGGGAACAATAAATGAATTATACAAAATACATAATGATTTTTGACATGAGATCTTTTACTTTACACAATATTGCAATTGATTTAGCCATTTTGGTTCTAACATAGTTTATACGGGATTTCCAGTTTAGTTTGTTATCAGCAATTACACCTAAGAATTTTGATTCAACAACTGTATCTATTACAACATCATTAACTGTATGAAGGAAGATGGAGTCACCCCAAAGGCATGGCTGACCAGCACCTGCACCTGATTCACCTCCTTTGCCACGTGATGAAGATCTCTTAACATGTCGACGCCGGGCTCCAACGAATTGTTGAGCTCACACTCAATTGATGTGGCTTTTTCACAGGACATGGCACCGTACGCTCAATCTATGCATCCTGAATGCTTGTGGAATGGCATCCAGAGTACAACAAACCAGTCCGTATGACATTCCTCGACTTACAGAAGACCTCTGACCGAATCCCACATGGTCTCGTGTGGCATGCGCTCTGATCCCACAATGTGCCTGAATCTTATGTGTGCCGGGTCCAACTGCTGTACCAAGGCGTCACTAGTAGCGTGTGATGCCTGATGGGATGGGATGGGATGGGATGGGAACATTACTGCCATTTCCCATCACAGTGGGCGTGAATTGGGGTTGGGCTCTGCCCCCCCCCCCCACATACACACACACAATCACGGATGCTGTTGCATGCGAATGATGTGGTCCTTGGAGCTGGGCAGGAACTGTATGTGTCTGAACATCACAAAAAACGGGATGTGGAATTTGAGAGCAAAAACAGTGGAGCAGTCAGTATAAATGCACCCCCCTTAAAGAAGAGGATGCACTTCAAATACCTGAGCTCGATGCTCGGCAGTGATGGCGACACAGTCCCCAATGCCCGTGGCCGAGTCAGCACTTCCTGGACCAAGTGGCAGCAGATCACTGGTGTCCTCTGCGACCACCGAATGACAGTGCGCCTCAAGGCACAGATCTACAAGACACAGATCCGCCCTGTCACCCTATACTGATGTGAATGCTGGCCAATGAAACACGAGAAAATGCTCCACAGGGTGGAAATGCCTATGCTGCGCTGGAGCCTTGGCCTGACCCTGCAGAAATGCGTTAGGGTGGCAACAATTGCTGAGAAGACACAAGAGGCACGGCTGTGTACCTCGGCCCAAGGGGGAAGGGGCCATGAGGACAGCCAAATATAGGGTGGCGTGACTGGCTCAAGGATGACTTGAGGACTGTGAACATCACCCTCCTCAAGGACTCCCTTGATCGAGCCAAATGGGGAGGTTTGTGCAAACACACGAACCCTGTAGCTATGTAGGACTAATATGAGGATGAAGAAGATTCAGAGCATAATGAGCCTAGGTGTAAGGCTGCTGCTGCTGGTAGATGACGTCTGCTGAATTTCTGGCATGCATAATCTGGAAGTTGGAAGCAGCACAACACAAGTGAAGCTAATTGGATTGTTAAAGGGGATGGTGATCAGTAATTGGCTCCCAAGTGGGTAAGTAAGAGGAGTGGTAGATCTTAAGTCAAACTGAAGTTTTAATTCCCTCTGCTTTTACTGTTAGGGAAGGTGAATTTATTTGTTCAGCATGTTTGCTGAAGGGGCCAATAAAATGATAAAAAATAAAAATGACCCCTAAAGAAATCCAATTTAATATTTTAAAAGAGATAAAGTGTTTTTTTTTTCTTTTTTTTTCTTTTTTTTTTACAATTTCACAAATGAAAAGGGAAAATAAAAATAATGATGCTACAGCTCAGTGAAATTATGTCATAAACCCTCCCGTGCATTTTTCCAATGTGCACGGTGAGGGGTGAAATAATGAGGATTTACGTGCTGGAGTTACACCACACACATTTATTAAACACAGCGATACAGACGCACAGTTTCAACAATAGTTTCCAAAGAAGCTTTAGGAGTCCTCAAGGACGCTCAACAGTCTACAAATGAGATTGACCGTGGAAAACACGTACAGCTGATACTCACAGAACTGGAGTTGTCCGAGTAAGTCCAAACAAGCATCAACAGAAACACAGTCCTTTAGCAACTTAGACTTTCATATGGCGATTAACGACCATATGTCAAGTGCAATGACCCAGCAATGTGTGACTGGAAAAAGGCTCCTTAAGTACACGCATTGCTGGGGATGGTAGATTGGATGCACCTGGGCGAGGCCCGGGAAAGATGATCAACAGGGCTGGAAACAGCTGATGGTAATCGTTTTTCCTGCCCGTTCAAATAACCCACACCTGTCATTTATTATGTTCATGGTTTTTGATCCTATTTAAGGGCTTCTTGGTTGTTTTCTCCTCGTCTCCACCAGAGCCCTGCCCTGCTCTGTTGCACAATATCTGTAAGTTTTCTCCCTCGTTTGTATTTTGTATTAAGAGCACCTTGTTGAACTTTATGTTTGTTGCCTTTTGTAAATAAATTGCCCAAACTCACAGTTCAGCGCATGGGTCTCATCTTCCTGCCCCATAGGGCATTCATGACACAGCCATATTATAAACCATGCATCCAGAGGCATCCTGTAACCACTCAGACATTCAGGAAGTGGTCACTGGAGGCCAAAGAGAATTTGAAAGCCTGCTATGAATGCACAGACTGGGATGTTCTGCTGGACACAGAGGGTAGTAAGAGGGCTTTGGACATCAACAGGATGGTTGACTGCTTTACCAGCTATGAGACCTTCTGCAGTGACATGGTTGTACCAGCATGGACTGTGCACTATTTTTTAAACAATAAACCCTGGATCACCTGTGACATCAAACAGTTCCTTAATCACAAAAGGTAACGTTTAAGGATGGTGACAGGAAGAAGTGCAAGCTGGTGCAACAGGAATTAAGGAGCACTCTAAGAAAGACTAAGGAGGACTATAAAAAGAACGTGGAGAGGAAACTAGAGCAAACTAGAACTTTGATTGATTCCTGCTGAGGAGACTCAGGTCTTTTGGTGTACAAGGGGCGCTGCTGAAGTCATTCTATGACACGGTGGTGGCATCAGCCATCACTTTTGGAGTGGTCTGCTGGGGCAGTGGCATTACTGCAGCCGATAGGAAGAGACTGAACAAACTGATTAAGAAAGCTAGCTCTGTCCTGGGGCAGCGCCTTGATCCAATGGAGGAGATAGGAGAGAGAAGGACGGTGGCTAAACTGTCATCTCTGCTGGAGTCCGAGTTCCACCCTATGCAGGACATACTGGATGCACTGAGGAGCTCATTTAGCAGCAGACTACATCATCCCAGGTGCACAACCGAGAGGTTTCGTAGGTCCTTCCTACCAACGGCTGTCAGACTGTACAACCTAAGCAGGGCTGCTCGCAGAGATAGCAAAAAGACGTAACAAACTAATAGTTTTTTTGAATGCAAAAGATGCAATAGACTTACACAATGGTCCTCTCCGGCATACAACTAGGAACATACCGGTCGCTATGGAGGGTGAGAATATGTATGGGCACATAATCATACCATGTAGGATAACTAAATAGACGGTTATGCTGTTTCATCCCACCTAGCAACAATGCTCTGCACTGTGTGTGTTTATATATTTACATATTTATTCCATCTAGCTACAATGCTCAGCACTGGGTGTGTTTATATTTATATATCTATATATTTATTCCATCTAGCTACAATGCTCCGCACTGTGTTTTTATATATCTACATATTATTCCATCTAGTTACATTGCTCCGCATTGTGTGTGTTTATATACTTGCATATTTATTCCACCTAGCTGCAATGCTCCGTACTGTGGGTGTTTATATATTTACATATTTATTCCATCTAGCTACAATGCTCTGCACTGTGTGTTCATATATTCATATATTTATTCCATCCAGCTACAATGCTCTGCACTGTGTGTCTGTGTGTGTGTGTGTGTGTGTGTGTATATATATATTTTATAGTAATATGTACATATGTATATTAGCTGTTTTTGCTTGCTTTTTTTTTTTTTTTTTTTTTTTTTTTCTTGCCTTCTGATTGTTGCTCTGAGTGTTGCTATCCCTGTGCTGTTGCAATCCTGGAATTTCCCCGTTGTGGGACTAATAAAGGCTTATCTTATCTTATCTTAATGATGTCAGAGAGGTGTAGAGGGGTATGAGAACCATCATCGGCTATAAACAGAACTGTCAGGCCACTGTAGGTGATGCAACTTAATCAGTTTTATAACAGGTTTGATTCAGCAGCCAGGGTTTCATCCACCAGCTCTGTTCCATCTTTATTCCCCTCTAGCTCTCCAGTAGCAGTCCCTCACCCTCAAAACCTGGTTCTTTCCGCCTTCCTATTTTCTCTGGTCACTGCAGCTGTTCTGACACTACTGCTTCTCTTGCTCCTCCACCTAATCTGTTCTTTATAGTGGATGAGGTAAGGATGAAGCTGAGGAGGCTGAATCCAGGAAAGTTTGCAGGACCGGATGGAGTGTGCTCCCGGCTGTTGAAGGTTTGTGCTGACCAGCTCACTGGGCCCCTCCAGAAGCTCTTCAACATGAGCCTGCAGACAGCGAAGGTGCTGGTCTTGTGGAAAACATCATGTCTTGTGCCGGTTCTCAAAACTGGGCACCTGGCCAAGCTTAACGACTACAGACAGGTGGCCTTCACATCTCATGTTATGAAGACTCTGGAGAGAGTGTTGAAGAGAGCTAGCTAGCTAGCTCTCTTCAAGATACAGTTATATAATCAATATGGTCTTATAGTGAAGACACACAGCTTTAATTTGAGGGTATTCACATCCAAATTTAAGTTACAGTTTAGGAATTGCAACCATTTTTAGACAAAAACTCCTCATTTCAGGGGTTAAACGTAATCGGACAATTGACTCACAAGCTATTTCATGGGCTGCATGGGCTATTCTCTGTCATGATTTATTAAACTGACAGCTCACGTGCACGGTGCAACAGCTCAGGAAAGTAACCACACAAAGGGGCACGTCTGACAGTTTATTAAATAGCAAAAATAAGTGCACAGCTAAGGAAGCAGACACTCGCCAGAGGAATCCACCTGTGGAGAGAAGACGAGAGCTGTGAGAGGAGAAACGGAGTAAGGGGAAATGGGCAAGCCAAATTGCCACTTACTTGGGGTTCCGAGGAAGAATCGGCAGGACTCCAGCGGCGAATAGACAAACCAGTAGGGTGGGGGAATGAGTTGATGGTGCCTGACCGGGTGGAGGTTGGAAGCTGAGGATTTATGAAGATGTGGCAGGAGAGCACGCGCAGTCCTGGAGACACACCCGCATGATGGCACCAACCTGAAGGAGAGAGGACAACGAGATTAGACAGTGTGTCCAAACTAGCAGAAGCGATACTTGCTTGTCAATGTAGGGCAGTATACTCAGACGAGCCAGCGCTGAATGCGCAGAGAGAGCCTCCTTAAGTACACTGGCTGATGAGCAGGCGCAGGTGCGTCTTCTGCCTCAGGTGCAGTGATGAATTAATGAAAGTCAGACAGGATGGGAGGGGCACGCTCTCGCTGCCAATGACATTCTCTTGTTAATCCATCATCAAGCAGGTAAAAGGTCTGGAGTTTATTCCGGGCATTACATTTGCATCTGGAAGCTGTTGATCAAAGACATACTGCGAAAGCAATCCAAGACTTTTTTTAAGGCAAAGAAGTGGAATATTCTGCAATGGTCGAGTCAATAACCAGATCTCAACCTGATCAAGCGTGCATTTCACGTGCTTAAAGTTGGATTCATACTACAACGTCTACACCAACATTTACTGACATTTTGGCAAACGTCTGGCTCCACTGGCAAAAGTTGATAAAAGTTTATGATGGTGTGCGTTGGCGAATGCAGGCAAACATTGTGCTCTTTGAAAAGTTTCAACATGCTGATAATTTAACGACATATGAAAATAAATATTGGTGCAAGTTGTGCTCAGTTTGTAAAAGATCCTGAGTGCCAAGTTAAGTTGTGCAGAGCTAGGCTTAGTTGGCCTAAGTTAGGCTTCATTGGCAAACGTTGACTGGAACACTGGCAGAAACAGATGTTTAGACAAAACTCTTTAAACTTTTTTCTTGCTTTAATGAAAATGTAGGACTTACACCATAGGCTATAGGCTGTGCAGTCTCTCGCTTTCTCTCTCTCTCAAAAAAAAAAAAGTCCGAGCAGTCTCAACTTCAGTCCAAGCAGGAATAATAACAAACTTAAAATTATCCAATGAAACTGACAAAGTGTATGCCCAGGAAGAGGGACAGGGAGATGTGTACTGTCAAGAAGCATGTCCAGAATGTCAGGATGCCTCCACAAACACTAACCTATAAATGAGTGTCGCCTGACGCTGACCTCAGTTGACCTACGCTGAGTATCCGTTTGCTTAAGTTGACCCAAGTTCACAATCGCTGCACATATGCTAGCGTAAGTTGGCAAAAGTTTGCTTTCGCTAATAGAAAATGAATGCAATGCTGGCAAATGTTCCTAAAAGTTGGTGTGTGCTGGATTAAATAAAATCCTGCTTGCAAAGGTAATTTCCCTGACATTTGGACTTATTTCTCTGATTTTCAAAATGTCGGTAAATGTTGGTCCAAACGTAGTGTGAATCCACCATAAGACAAAAATTATGTCAGAAAGACTGACAAACAGGCAACACCTGAAGACTGCTGCAGTAAATGTTTGGCAAAGCATCACAAAGGAGGAAAGCCAGTGTCTGATGAGTTCCATGATTTCCAGACTTCAGGCAGTCATTGCCTGCCAAGAATTTTCAGCAAAGTATCAAAAATCAACAGCTAAAATAACAAACCTTGTGTCAGTGTCCAAATATTTATGGACCTGTCTGTCTGTCTGTATGTATGTATGTTTGCATGTATGTACAGTACCAGTCAGAAGTTTGGACACATCTACTCACTGAAAATGAATGTGTAGGTGTGCCCCAACTTTTCATTGGTGTATGTATATGTATTTTTGCTTTTTCTTTTTAACTGTATGGACAAATTTTTGAGTCTGAAATCAAGTAATAATAATAATATTAATATTATTAGTATTAATGATAATAATAATAATAATAATCAGTGTTACTAAAAGAGTTTGTTTAAAGCAAAACTTTATATATTTCCCTGAAACAAAGTGATTTTATTGCTTAACCATCCCCAAAATTTTAGTACCTAAGCTTAACCACCAAGTGAAAGTAAAAAAAAAACAAAAAAAAAAATGGAAACTTGAACTCATGACACATCACTAATTAAAGCTACCACCACTCCTCTAAAACCCTAATGAGAACTTTGTGGCTGTTTTAAAAGCAGTAATTATCAGAGTATGTCTGTGATGCTGACAGCTGTGACGATGTGGTAGTATATTACACAGCTGTAATGAGAACAGATGGTTATTTGTTCTTGTATCTTCTGTTTTTCATCAGTGCTTTGTTCCTTTTCCCACCTCTGATATTGTAGCTTCTCTGGTCTTTCATTTCTTCTGTTCTCATACGTGTGTGCAAATGGTCTGTTTTAGTTTTCCACTGTTTTTTTAACCATCTTTTTTACCTTATTTTGGGGGGATTCGTTAAAGTATTATTGGTTTTAAAATTAAGGTAGATTATTATTAAACAACATTTTATTCAACATCCTTGTTGTCTTCTTAAGTCTTTATGTTCAAGTTTATATTCCATTGGGGAGCTTTGCTAATTTTCTTAATGCATTGGAAGCCACTAAACCTGCCTTGGTATGCAATGATTCCTAGAAGACATTCTTTTCTTTTAACATTATTTGAACACTTTGCTTAATGACATTGAATCTCTCTTGCTCATGTAATTGTAAAGCATTTCATTAACTGAGGTATAATTTGAGCATTTTGTAAGTATGATGATCTCCCCCAGTTTATTTTCAGTGACACCATTCCTGACTTTTCTATGAAAGTCTGTTTCCGCCACTTTGAAAAAAAAAAAAAACTCTCACATGGTATGTCATAATAATGAGATTTAAATTCATAATAATGACTTTTTATGTCGTAATTATGAGATTTAAAGTCATAATTATGAGATAAAAAGTCATAATAATGAATTTTAAAGTCATTATTATTAGACAAAAAGTCATAATAATGACTTAAAGTCTTAATTAAGTGATTTAAATTCAAAATTATGAGATTTAAAGTCAATTATGAGAGAGTCATAATTATTTTTTTTTTTTTTTTTTTTTTTTTTTTTTTGTTACTTATTTGTACCCGTAGGTAGATTTGGTTTGCAGTCTGGTGACAAGCCACCGGCTGCTGGTCGCTGCGTGCGCGAGCGCCCTAAACCTACATGTTTTTGGTGTGCGGGAGGAAACCGGAGAAATCCCGGAGTAAACCCACGCAACACGGGGAGAACATGCAAACTCCACACAGCTCACTGTTGGTCGGGGGCTGGGATCGAACCCACGATCTCATGATCCCCGCGATCCCCCGGCCGAGGGTAAAACTGTGCTGCCACAGTGCTAAACCACTGCGCCACCGTGCAGCCCACGGTGGCGCAGTGGTGGCGCAATTATGAGATTTAATGTCATAATTATGAGATTTAATGTCATAATTATAAAATTTAAAGTCATAATTATGAGATAGAAAGTCATAATTATGAAATTAAAAGTCATAATTATGTTAAAGTCCTAATGATGAGATAGAACATCATAATTATAAGATTTAAAGTCATAATTATGAGATTAAAAGTCATTATTTTTAGATACCGTACCAGACATTCCACAGCCGTAAACACAGGCCTAAGCCCTCACAAAATGAGGACGCTCCCTGATGCTCATTCGGCCACTGCTCCTGAATAGGTAAGCATTATTAGACCATTGCAGTATTGTTGTAATAATTGAAATAGTTGATTTTTTTGGCTTCTCCACAAGTCTAGTTAATGCTGGAGTTGTGTTAACTGTCTGTCTCCAGGACCAGGCTAATGTTAGCTAGTTAGCTTTGTCAAATCCTACTGTTGTTAACATACTTTTCCTATATGCTGTGATTACATATCGCTAAGTTTGTGTATCCTGCGAAAATGTGCTCAAAAGAGGGTGAGAAGTAAGCTGAACATGTGATTTTCTGAAACCTCCCCATTAAAATCACAGCCCAAATGAATCTATGATTAAGACAACGCAGTTTCCATAAATGTTCTTGTGAATAGTGTATTTTCAAGCATCTCATGTTTTATTGTGTGTTTTCGTTCGCCAGGTTAGATGATAAAGAGGTTTTTTCATGTGAAAATCATGCTGGTGATGTCATGATGTGAACTAAAACTTCAGCTACTTGCCAAACAGGTCAAATTTTATGTGATTAGGAAAACACGTCTGTGTAAATGAGTTAATGTTTCACTGTTATTTCTGTTTGGAAATACTGCCTTAACAATAATTTCACAGTGGAGTTGAGAATATATAATAGTTCTGCAGAAAATATTTATTGAAATATGCTAACTCTAACAGATGTACAATGATTCTCACACAGAATGGAACTCTTCCCCCTTTCATATTTTATGTGATTACCAAAGGAGTGAATGAATTCATACAGCAGTATGGTTCTATGACCAGGCATATTAAATGAGCAAAATGGGAAGAAAAAAATGAAATCCCTTAAGTATACTCTGGATATTTTCCTAAGTTGTGAGACTTTGCTGATTCCATAATGGCCCCCTTTAACTCTGCTCAGGCGTTCAGCATTAAAGTGCAAAGCTAGTTTTGAAATTATCTCACTGCACTATTTGTCTTCCCAACCATTTTAATTTCCACCCTGGTAGTCAGAGCACATGTCCCTGATGTTGTGCACACTGGAACTGAGGAAGAATCAGAACAAAGAACTTCCTGGGTAATTATCTAGTATAAGTATATTATACCCAGCAAAACTTTTCATAATGACCATAACTCATTGTAACTTTCATTTCAGCTCAACAGGAGAATGCACAGCTCTGTGTCACAAGACAATGGACACATACTGGTACGAAGGCTGCTCATTAAAGCTCTCCCCTGACCCACTTCTGGTTATTGTAGGAGATTGAACTTGGACAGGTATAATAATGCGCATCTCTAGAGGCCATGTGGTAATTTGTAGCTCTGAAGTCCTAGGAGTATCTTTTTTAAAGTTGCGGAGGTGGAGGAAGGTGTGATATGGAGTCAGTTGAATGCAGAATGGTCACTGGGTTCCTGCACTTGAGATTCCACACACCACTGGAGATGTTCAGTGAGATGAAAGAGACTTATGGGGAGGACGCCCCATCGTATGACGTAGTAAAGCACTTTCATCGATGGGTTGAGTGTGGTCAGACATTGACGAAAACAGCACACATTCCCGGGAGACCACTCTGTGCCACTGATGAAGACACCATCCAGCAAGAGTACCATTTTGGACGATCACCGCATAACCACTCGCCAGCTAGCGCAAGATGCCAAGATCAGTATGTGGTCTGTGGAAAATATCATCCATGACTATTGATACATGTGGAAGTTGTATGCATCATGAATTCCCTAGCTGCTCACACCTTTCCAGAAGCAGGAATGAGTCATATGCTCCAAGGGTCTTTTGGCCATGTGCCAAGAAAACCAGGAGGACTTCTTTGACAGACTAATCATGAAGGATGAAACATGGGTCCGTTACTGTGATCCAGAGACTAAAGCCCAGTCGAAGCAATGGAAGCATAATGACTCACCACCTCCAAAGAAGAAACGTGTCCAACTCTCAGTGGCCAAGGTCATGCTCCCGATCTTTCGAGACCAGCACAGAGTATTGTTGATGGATTTCCTGGCAAAGGGTACAACAATTACCAGGACTTGCTATGTTTCAAAGAAAGTGCTTTGTTTATTTATCCACCAAAGTGAAAGTGTCTGTTTCCATCTTTTAAATTGTGTCAGATATAAATGTTGGATAGAGCAAAGAGATATGTAGAGTGTCAACCCCCCCCAAAAAAAAAATTCAATTCAATTCAACTTTATTTATATAACGCCATTTCACAACAACAGTCATCTCATAGCACTATCAACTGTAGGGGGAACCCCCACAGTTGCAGAAAGACCCCAGCAATCAGGCGATCCCCTGTGAGCAAGCACTTGGCGACGGTGGAGAGGAAAAACTCCCTTTTAACAGGAAGAAACCTCCAGCAGAACCAGGCTCAGGGAGGGGCAGTCATCTGCTGCGACTGGCTGGGGGGTGAGGGGATAGAGAAGATGAAAAGAACAGACATGTAGAGAGCAAACAGCACGATGGGGACTCAATCTATGGGAGAGAACAAACAAATGTTAATGACCAGCAAAAAAAATATTTCATTGAGAGTGAGGAAAGGAGTGAGGCCCAGTGCATTACTGGAGGTCCCCCGGCTAACTAAACCTATTAGCAGCATAACTAAGGGAGGGTTCAGAAACACATGATCCCTCCCTAATTGTAGGCTATATCAAAAAGGTAGGTTTTAGCCCTATTCTTAAAAACAGAGATAGAGTCTGACTCCCGAATCCAGATTGGCAGCTGGTTCCACAGGAGAGGAGCTTGATAACTGAAGGCTGTACCTCCCATTGTACTTTTGGAGATTCTAGGTATTACAAGTAATCCTGCATTTTGGGAGCATAGTGCTCTGTTAGGATAATACGGTAGTATCAGATCTTTTAAATAAAAAGGAGCCTGATTGTTTAGAGCTTTGTAAGTAAGAAGAAGGATTTTAAACTTAATTCTAAACTCTATGGGAAGCCAATGAAGAGAGGCCAGAACCGGAGAGATATGATCTCTCTTTCTAGTACCTGTTAAAACTCTTGTTGCAGCATTTTGGATCAGCTGAAGACTTTTTAAAGATGTTTAGGACAGCCTGATAATAAAGAATTACAATAATCTAATCTCGAGCTAACAAAAGCGTGGATCAGTTTCTCAGCATCACTCTGAGACAAGATGCTCCTAATCTTGGCAATATTACGCAAATGATAGAAGGCAGTCTTAGAAACAAATTTAATATGTGAATTGAAGGACAGATCTTTATCAAAAATAATTCCAAGGTTCCTCACAGAGCTATAAAGAGAAAGAGTAACCGCATCCAAACTGAAAGTTTGATTTGGAAAGGTATTTCTAAGGTTTTTTGGACCAACAAGAATGACTTCAGTCTTATCTGAATTTAATAGCAGGAAATTACAAGTCATCCAAGCTTTGATTTCCTTAAGACAGGCTTCCAACTTGGCTAATTGATTACTATCATCTGGCTTCATTGACAGGTATAATTGTGTGTCATCTGCATAACAATGAAAATGTATACAGTGCTTTCTAATAATGTTGCCTAATGGAAGCATATATAAACTAAAAAGAGTATAGCCGAGCACAGATCCCTGTGGAACTCCATGACTAAGCTTTGAGTTGAAAGAAAACTCATTATTTACATGAACAAACTGGAACCTATCAGATAAATAAGATCTAAACCACTGCAATGAAGTTCCATTAAGTCCAACATAGTGTTCTAATCTATCAAGTAGAATATTATGATCGATAGTATCAAAAGCTGCACTAAGGTCTAAAAGGACAAGTACAGAAACCAGTCCATTATCAGATGTGATGAGGAGGTCGTTAGTGACCTTCGCTAAGGCTGTTTCAGTACTATGATGGATTCTAAACCCAGATTGAAACTCTTCAAGTAAACCATTTCCCTGCAGGTGGTCAAATAAAAGAGGGGGACATGTTTGCAAACATGTCCCCCTCTTTAAGTTATGTTTTTCTCCAGTTGTCAGTATGATTAGTTTGCCCCCACCTTTAGTTTTCGGTTCATTCTGTGTATCATGATCACCCTTATTATGTTTGCTTGTGTTTACTCCTTGCAACAGTGCTCTGTTTATTCTGCCCATCATTATTGGTTCTGTTAATTCCTCACGGCTGCTCCTGATTGTGTCTTTCTCACTCCTGCTGTCTCCTCTCCTCGTAATAAACCTCAGCCTTTTGTCATCAGTTTCTGTGTATACGGTAGTGTGAGAAAGTGTTTGCCCCCTTCCTGATTTCTCATTTTTTTTGTATGTTTGTCACACTTAAATGTTTCAGATTATCAAACAAATTTAAATATTAGACAAAGATAACATAAGTAAACACAAAATGCAGTTTTTAAATGAAGGTGTTTATTATTAAGGGTAAAAAAAATCCAAACCTACATGGCCCTGTGTGAAAACATGACACACCCACCCCAGCTTCCATTAAAACATAAATTGGAAAGCTGAGTTCATTTTCTCTAGCCACACCCAGGCCTGATTACTATCACACCTGTTCTCAATCAAGAAATCACTTAAATAGGACCTGCCTGACAAAGTGAAGTCAATCAAAAGATCCTCAAAAGCTGGACATCATGCTGCGATCCAAAGAAATTCAGGAACAAATGAGAAACAAAGTAACTGAGCTCTATCAGTCTGGAAAAGGTTATAAAGCCATTTCTAAAGCTTTGGGACTCCAGCAAACCACAGTGAGAGCCATTATCCGCAAAAACATGGAACATTGGTGAACCTTCCCAGGAGTGGCTGGCCCAACAAAATCACCCCAAGAGCATAGCGACTACTTATCCAAGAGGTCACAAAAGACCCCACAACAACATCCAAATAACTGCAGGCCTCACTTGCCTCATTTAAGGTCAGTGTTCATGACTCCACCATAAGAAAGAGGTAAAAATGGCCTGCATGGCAGAGTTTCAAGTCAAAAACCACTGCTGAACAAAAACAACATAAAGGTTCATCTCAGTTTTGCCAGAAAACATCTTGATGATCCACAAAACTTTTGGGAAAATACTCTGTGGACTGACAAGACAAAAGTGGAACTTTTTGGAAGGTGTATATCCCATTACATCCGGCGTAAAAGTAACACAGCATTTCAGAACAGGGACATCATACAAACAGTAAAATATGGTGGTGGTAGTGTGATGGTCTAGGGCTGTTTTGCTGCTTCAGGACCTGGAAGACTTGCTGTGGTCAGTGGAACCATGATTTCTGCCGTCTATCAAAAAATGATGAAGGAGATTGTCCAGCCATCTGTTCATGAACTCAAGCTGAAGCGCACTCAGGTTCTGCAGCAGGACGATGATCCAAAACATACCAGCAAGTCCACCTTTGAATGTCTTAAGAAAAACAAAATGAAGATTTTGGAGTGGCCTAGTCAAAGTCCTGACCTGAATCCAATTGAGATGTTGTGGTGTGACCTTAAAAAGGCAGTTCATGCTCAAAAACCCTCCAATGTGGCTGAATTACAAAGATTCTAAAAAGATGAGTGGGCCAAAATTCCTCCACATTCCTCCGTGCTGTGAAAGACTCATTGCCAGTTATTGCAAACGCTTGATTGCAGTTGTTGCTGATTAGGGTGGCCCAACCAGTTATTAGGTTTAGGGCGCAATCACTTTTTCACACAGGGCCATGTAAGTTTGGATTTTTTTTTTCCCTTAATAATAAACACCTTCATTTAAAAATTGCATTTTGTGTTTACTTGTGTTACCCTTGTCTCTTATTTAAATTCGTTTGATGATTTGAAACATTTAAGTGTGACAAACATACAAAAATATGAGAAATCAGGAAGGGGCAAACACTTTTTCACACCACTGTACATGTTCCAATCAGTTTTCAGTTCACTGTCGTGTCATAAAACCCAGAACATTTCCCGCACTAGTCTGGTTTGTTTTCATTTTATGTCTGTCCAGCCTAGAGCTGTGCTTTTTTGTTATTAATACCAGTTGAATCTCATCTCTGCCTGTGGGCCTGTCCTTGCTGCCTCCTTGGCAGTGGAAACATGACAGCATGACGCGACCAGAAAAAGGACCCAATGAGATGAGATCGCCGTCAGTTAAGGACATAGTGGGCAAGACCGGTGAACTAAAATGTAGTTTGGAGCAGCTCTGTACGGTCAACCAGGTACTGGATTATATGGCCACTGCGCAGTGCAGCTCTAATCCTGAGGATGCTGGGGAGCATAGGGAGGCTGCTGCAGTGTTAATGGATGCAGACACGGAGCATTTCCATCCCTGGGTACAGGAGCTGTCTATTCCACCTTCCCTGAGCTCCACACTCGAGGACCTTGCCCGCCACAAGGAGCTGTGACACTTCATCTGGGAGCTGGGAGAGTGCTACAAGCTTTACCTGTGGATGGAGGGAAGGCAAAATGTGGTGTGGAGGGGCTTGGCCTGGAAAAGAGCTCTCCAGCTAGTGGCAGCAAAGTCCCATCTGAGGAAGAATATTCCTGCTTTCCTCCACGAGTTCCTGCAGTCGGATGAGTACTCCTTCATGTTAGAGATGGAAGAGCCATCCGCCTTTGACTTGCCGGAGACAAGGGTCTCCTCTCCAGCCACAGCTCCGACTTCAGCCTCTTCCCACCCACCAGTTCCAGCCTGTCCCTCCCCAGCTCCGCAGCCATTTCACGGGTTGGAGGAGATCACCCCAGTTGAGATAGAGTCTGTGCCGATGAGGCAGCGTCCCCTGACTCTGACATCATCCTCATCCTTACACCACCTACCAGTCCCGCCGTCACATTTTGAGCGAGAGAAGGGATTACTAATAACGCCGAAACCTGTGCTGACGAAACAGTGTCCCCTGGTTTCGGCATTATGGGACCCGATGTCATCTGTGAGGCATTCTTTGGCTCTTTTATGCACGTCTCCATGCTCCACTCCTGTTCCAGCTCTCTCCATGGCGCGCACACCAGCTTCATCTGTCATTAAGCCTGCTGCTCAGCCTGAGAATAAGCATGCAGTTTCATCTGAGGTTTCCACCTCAGCTGCTTTGCCCGTCATCATGCCTGCAGTGCCGGCTCCACCACCTTCTACATTGGTGCCCCCACCCACAACTGTTTCTTCATTGGGATTGCCAAGGGTGGCTTCTTAAGCGGCAGAACAGGCCAGGCAAATACCTTTTCTTCCTATTACACCTATTGTGGGGGAGGGAGTCTCGCCTGCTGCCAGGTGGGGGTTCACAGGGGCAGTCACTAGCAACTATTGAGCCCTCGCCACCTGTCGCTGCTGCCATTTTTTCTAAAATTGGTATGTCACCCACCTGTGCTTTTCCTTCTTCGTCCGAGATGCATGCCACAGCTCGAGCTGACCCCGAGGTGCACGCTCCAGCAGTGACTGTTTTGCCTCACGTGCATGCTCCAGCAGTGATTGTTTTGCCTCACATGCACGCTCCTGCAGAGACTGTTTCTCCTTACCTGCACACCCCTGCAGAGACTGTCTCACTTGCTGTTTCTTCAGCATCTCCTGTGGTGGTCATCATCTCTCCAGCTGTAGAGTCATCGGGTTCCTTGCCAGTGGAAGAGCAGGAGTTAAGGCAAGTCCTCTTTTTTGTTTTCCTAATATCTGTATTAAAGTGGTTTTGTCTTGCTCTTGGTGAGGAGACCCAGTTGCAGTCTCTATCGGCTTCTGAGTTCTCTTCACTGAGCTCTTCTGCTGACTGTTTGGGTGTGGTTCCTGCTTCAACCTGTACCTCTTCCTCCCTGTCCTAGGTGATGGCATCGGATGAGGATTTCTGGGCATCTGGACCGGATGCACCACTGCCGTCTCAGCCTGAGGTCAACGTGCCCCAGTCATTTCATTCAGGAATCAGCACGCCTTAACCATCAGCACATGAGGTCAACGCACCCCAGCTGTCTCATCCAGAGGTCGGCGCTCCTCAGTCGTTCTACCACGAGGTCAGCGCTCTCCAGTCATCTCACCCTGAGGTCAGCGTGCCTCAGTCATCTATTTTTGAGCTAGAGACTCCAGTATTGATGTCCTATGAACTGAAGAGTCCTGTGTCATTGACCCCTTGAGCGGAAAGCTTCTACACTGGTGTCTTTAGAGCCAAGAGTTCCTATGTTGGGGTCTCTGGGGGTAGGAATTCCTGTATTGGTATCCCCAAAGCTAAAGACTCCTATATTGTTGTCCCTTTGTGGCCTCCAGAACAAAGACTCCCAATGTTACCTTCTGAATTTAAAACACCCACGTTTTGTTCTGTTTTTGTTTTTTTTTTAAACAAGGAGCTCCAATGTTATCTCCTAAGTTTAAGGGTGCTATATTTTCACCCCCTGAGTTTAAGGGTTTTATGTGGCCACCCCCTGAAGACACAGGTTTCATGTTATCATCACCCCCTGGGTGTAAAATTTCCAGGTGGCCATTTCCTGAGTCTGGAGGTTCTGGGTTGCCATCTCCAGAGTTTGAGATTTCCATGTTGCCCTCTGAGTTTAATGCTCCTAAGTCATCCCTAGGGTGTAAATGTCCTTTGTTGCCATCTCTACAGTATAAAAGTTCTTTGTGGCAATCTCCTGAGGGTGAAATTTCCATGAGGTCATCTCCAGAGGTTGTAGTGTCTATGTCATTATCTCCTGCAGTCAAAGTTCCTATGTTGTCATCATCTCCTGAGTCTGGAAGTTCCAGGTTGTCATCTCCAGAGTGTGGGATTTCCATGTTGCCATCTGTGTTTAATACTCCTGAGTCATCTCCAGAGTGCAAAATGTTTTTGTTGCCATCTCTATAGTGTAAAGATTCTTTGTTGCCATCTCCTGAGGGTAATATTTCCATGAGGTCACGTTCAGGGGCTGTAGTGTCTGTGTCATTATCTCCTGCAGTCAAAGTTCCTATGTCATCATCATTTCCTGAGAACAGGATTTCCATGTCATCTCCTGAGTTTACAACTCCCATGTTTTCTTTTGAGCAAGAGGTTTCTATGTTATCTTCAGGGGTTATAACATCTATGTTATTTTTTATGAGCAAAGAAATCCTGTATTGTTCTTCCCAGAGTTAAGGGCTCGTGGGTTTTCTCCTGTCTGGTGGCCCATGGTCTTTGACAGGCCACCTGACACCCCGGGTTCGCCCTTCTTGTGGCCATTGAACTTTGGAAGATCACCAGACCCATTATGTATTCCAATTTGGGGTCCCATTGATTTGGATAGGCCCCTTGAACATCCATGTTCACTGATCCGGTGGTGTTGGACTTTGGGAGACCACCCAACTGACCATATTTTGTTCTCGTGTCGTGGACCTTAGGTTGCCCTCACAGACTGTGGTTTTGTATGGGACTTTGCTTGGGGGCGGAGGGGTTCGGGCACCAAGCTTTTTTCCCCACCAGCCTACCCTGGGAGGATTTTGTGTTTTGTTTGGGGTCGTCTGGAATCCACCCTTAAGGGGGGCGGGCACTATCATGGGGGGACATGTCTGCAAACATGTCACACTCTTTAAGTTATACAGTCATGTGAAAAAAAAATTAGGACACCCTGTATAAGTCTGTGTTGTTGTTTTTTTGTTTTTTGTTTTTTTTAACATATTTGGACATATGGATGTTTAATATCAGTGTTAACAATTTGAGTGCGTCTGTTGCCAAATTGGGACATAACCCCTACTGGTCAAAAGTGGTAAATATTTTTTGTCAGTGTCATGGTCTGAGCGCCAATCTCTTCCATGCTCGGGTCATGCAGTATTTTCTACCCATTCTGTATTAATTCCTGGTGGGCTCTCAGAGGTCTTATTCTGACAGCGTCTCTGCGGGGCTTCCGGCTGTCAGAGCCGAACTCAGCAGTGACAGCTGGTTTTGATTCAGCTGATGACACCCTCATCAGCTGATTATTCATCTTGCCCTATTTAAGGGAGCAGCTTCTGTCACTCCAGGCTGCGATCTCGCCTTATCCAGTCTGGTTTCCCTACCTCAGAAGCCAGTTCCTTTCAGCGTTAGGTTTCGCCCTCGCTATTCTCACATAAGTGTTGTATCAGGTGCCCCCAGTAAATCTTCCTAGTTCTCTGTATGTCTTCAGAGTGTCTAGTGTAGCCTTTATTTATGTTTTGCCCCTCGTGGCTCATTCCTTTGTACCGTTTTCCAGTCTGTTAATAAATATGCAAACTCATTGGTCAACCTACAGCGTATCATTAGTGGTCCGCGAGGACCACCCATGACAATCAATTAAATAGTTCAGATTTCCAAGACTATAATTTGAAAGTGGTAAGAGATAATGGCTTACTGTCATTTAGAAAGATGTAAAATATGATCCAAAATTTCAGATAGGAATAAATTTATGCATCTAATTTGCATAATGTCATGGCATCTCTTTAAATTCCATAACTCAGTCAAAACTGGACTTTGGACATATTTACACAAAGAATGGTTCAGTCTTTTGACACCATTTTTTGTACAGAGGTACCTCATCATCTTATCTGCAAAGTATATGAACAACAAATCAGCACAATATTAAAAAAAAAAACAACAACACAGAAATAAGTCACTTACCGGTGGCTAACGGGACTTGCTCGCTGCCATGGTCGCTGCGTTTTCACCCATCGTGGTTGTTATTTTGCGTTCTGTCAGTCATTTATGCCCTCTACCACATCTACAAAGACTTATGATTATCCCACATAAATTCCGCTTGTATCCCGCGGCTATTTTCTGTGTACAAAGCCATCTAAGTGACAGCGACAATGACCGATCGCGGTCATATTGGCTTTCTGAGCTGAAAGAAGGGAATACAGGAAAATGAAATGGAGTTCTTCTTCTTTGGTGTATTACATGTCATCCATTGAGTCATCCAATGCATGTCTGCCACCCTTTGATACTGGCAGATCAGTACAAATCAGTACAAATCCCCAATGCAGCCGGCGATGTCAGTGAGATGACAGGTGCGGCGCTGCGCTCTGCCACTAGGGGCACACAAATTCTCACACTCACTGGGAGATTCATGTAATACAACTAAACAATTAAAAATGAATTCAAGACTTTTTTTTTCAAATTTTCTGTAAAATGTAGTTCTAAACAAATAGTGAGAAATAAATTAGGACACTCCCCATCTGTTTAGGACACCCTCATATTCATTCCTACTTAAAATGGCTAAAATAAATGTTAAAAAATGCTAATAAAAGCAAAAACAAGGTTAGACATAGATATGTGAACATTTCTTAATAAAGAACTGAGAATTTAAAGGGGTGTCCAAATTTTTTCACGACTGTATTTTTCTCCAGTTGTCAGTATGGTTAGTTTGCCCTCACCTTTTGCCTGTGTATGAAAAAGACATTACCACAACATTCTGCAAATGTTAATAACAGGGCTCAGAACATTCATTCATTCATTCATTCATCTTCTTCCCCTTAATCCTTTTCAGGTCGCGGGGGGGCTGGAGCCTATCCCAGCATCTTTGGGCGAGAGGCAGGGTACACCCTGGACAGATCACCAGTCCATCACAGGGCCAACACAGAGAGACAGACAACCATTCACTCTCACATTCATACCTAAGGGCTCAGAACAGTTTTTTTAATTAACTAATTGCACATTTTCTACAATTAATTGTATATTGTGACACTTTTGAGCACAGTCCTAATCAGTAACACAATGTCAGGGTGTGTGCTTTTGGTGGGGTTTGTGTGTGCAGAATTAGGTTGCACTGAGTACCAGAGGATCCATTTAGCGTGATGTAAAATTAAACACTGAAAAAGAAGACCTACCTACTCTTGTTTTAAGATAAGCCAGCTGCGGAGACAAAGCAGTCACCACAGCCGGCACCACCTTAGGGAGTGATGTGATGAACCTAATGAACCTATTCTTTTTTATTTGCAATTCTGGTAACTTTTTTTAAAGTAAAACTTTACAGTGAATAATTTGTACTTTTCTACATGTGACAAACACTGCAGCACCAGCACTCTCTTGCCGTCTTTAAGTAACTGAGTCGTTTGTGTTATAAAGGATTGTATAAAGAGAACCAGGAGGAGTTTAGATGTTAACCTTCTTAAATATAATAAAACAGAGATGCGAAAGAGAAAGGCAGTATATATAAAGGACTAGAAGAGAATACAGTGGGTAATCTTTTATGCCATAACCTTGTTTCAACTTTGAAAACTGAGGAAGTGACAACAGAGAAAGTCTGAATTCTACTCTTTTATAACATCTGATGTGAATCTCTGCACAAGCTTATATAAAGTCTTAGCGTGTCCTACCCACTATGCCCTTTCATCCAAAGATTAAAACAATAAAGTGAATTTGGCAGTGCTTAATGCACCAACTAATGACCATGCAACCACAATTTTTCAGGCCATTCGGGTCAATTGTACATTATTTTTGATATCCTACTAAGCTGTGGTCAAGATGCTTATGCCAAGCGAGCGAGACTTTTTTGCTGCCTGGAGGATGTTTTTGTCAAGTGTGAACATCCCTTTCAGCATTTCAAAGTAAATACGTCACGTATCCTGGTTACAAACCTAGTGCATACCTTCAGGGGAGTGGGGGGCTTGGTTAAACTCAAAGATCAGCACTTCCACTCATTCTGAGAGCTGTGATGTGTAAGAACTCCATGTTCTCAGTGCCTCACCTCCCCGTGGATGACTTGTTAATTCTGCTGAATGAGTGGGTGAGAAACTTCCAGCATTCTTTATCGGTGTGGCTATTCATGGGAATGTTTATAGATGCCTGAGCTGATTCCCAATGAAGTCCAGACACCATCCCAGAATAAAAGCAGTTTGTGTCCTTTAACTGTGCTCAGGTGAACAGTTAACTCTAAATGAGCCCAGCTTTGACCTAAACATGAAGCCCAACCAGAAACAAATCTTCTCAGTGAAGAGGAAAGTGAGTGTCTGTGTGTGTTAAAGTTTATTGTGTAAATGGGGGACATGAACAGGGAAAGCACAGAGCTGCTTTTTTTGACTTTATTGAATAAGTTGTTGATTATGGCTGGAGCCAGAGGCTGGACCGAGTGTGTTTTCAGCCGATGGTAGTTAATGTAATTGAATGCAGCTGTCGGGGGAGGTGGGGGGGGGGGTTTCTTCACAGAGCTTTTGTGTTTGGGAAAAGTCCAGAGTTACAGCGTGCATGGCCAAGACATGCTTACATAGGGAAACGGCAGGAAAGAACTGGGCATCTGTGTTTCATGTGCGTGCATGCGTGTGAAAGTTTAAACCAACACACTCGGCGTCACACACACAACACCGAGACACACACACACGCGTGCATATGCTCGCTTTGCCCTCTGAGACTCCCTGGCTGGTGGGGTTTTTACATGAATGAAGACGTGCTTGCCAATAAGAACAGCAAGTGAACAACTGGGTAGCAGCTGTGCTGGCGGGGCACTTGGTTGCGATTGCCTGAACAATAACATTAGACTCGAGTAACAGTCTCTCAGCAACAGGAACACCCCAATAACTTTTTATTTTGCTTTAGTTCTCAAGTAAGCTCAAACAGCATAGAAAGCAAGCTTCCTTTTTTGTTTTAAGGTCAAGCTTAATGTAATGCATAGCTAATTTAGAGGCCCGCGCAATCCTATCGACTTTTGCCGCAGTACTGACCTACAAAACAAGAGCAGATCCACTCCCATGTATTAGCTCAGCAATTTGTGAAACCACAGACACATTTCCAATATCCTTCACTCCAATCAGCCATCTTGATTGCCCTAGTTATTTCATTTGACTCGGAGAGCGAGAGAGAGTAGAGCTCAGACAAAGGAAGCGGGAAGCAATGAGAAGCAGAAGTCCTTCATTAGAGGGTAATCTTGCCTCATGTTAGCTCTCTAATCAGTACTTATTATAATAGGGCCCAGGCGAGCAGGAAGAGAGGGTCAGAGGTGCCGCCACGGGATCAGAGTGGGGTCACACATGTGCGGGATTAGATGTGCGTGCACGAGTGCCACTTCAAACGCGCATGAATGCGGCACCGCTGATCCAGGTATCGAGGAAGATAACAGACAAACGACGCTAGGGAAAACCATAGCGATGAGAGATGAGGCCGCAAACACGCAAACGAGGGGATAGCAATTAAGCTGATTCAGGAGAATGGATGCAAGAGAATGAAAGACGGTACAGGGCAAAAGAAAAGCAGCCAAAAAGGTGGTTAAGTCTGTGCGGTGTGGTTGTGATGTTCAGAAAGTGGCTTGGAACTGGGTGATGGGCGCGAGCGCGGCAGAGACAAGGCCGGAGTTAGAGACAGAAATTTGAAGGAAGCGGGGGGATTAGTGATGATTAGTGGTGGGAGTGAGTTCCACAGCGGATGGGAAGACATGCAAAAAAAAAAAAAAGAAGATAAAGGGGAAAGGGGGGGGGGACTCCTCCTGGTTCCCATGAACTCTCAGTCCTGTGGGGGTGAACTGTGGGGTATCACTTCCTGTAGATCTTTAAATAGACTGAGGGAAAATCCTATATAGTTGAAGAATAAATAACTAAATAAATACATAAACAAATACACTAAAAAAAAGCCTCAACTGTTGCGAAAAATGAATCAGCTCTGGCAGAGCGGTCAACAGCATTCTCCCGACCTTGCCGAGCATCACCGAGGAGCTGTACTTAGCTGCTCGACTTCACATGGGGAAATTGAGATTCTTCCTTTTATCATACGGCTAATGGAGCTAATTTGTTCCACTGAGGGAAGCGTTCCTTATCCACAAACAAGCACTGCAGGAGTGGTTCGATTAATGCAATGAACCACTCAGCAAAAAAAAAAAAAAAAAAGACTACTAGAGAGGTTGCTAAACTGGTGGAGGGGAGCTGCTGGGGTACGGTGCTGGCGCTAATTAGGGTTACCTTCACTGGGAGCACTTCTTGAAATATTTCAGATTAATCGGCTACATGACACTTACTGTAAACCCACAGTCGTTACAGCTAAATATATTCATGCCCCATGAAGCACTGAGCCCAATTTGTCCAAAAAATATACCCGGGCAGGAGGAAGCTTTGCAATTAAGCTAGCTGAATTAACATTTGGGGATCTAAAATGCTTCCATAACACTCTGCTTAATTTCCTCCTCCCTCTCCTCTCTCTGTCACAGTTACTTCCGGAGGGCAAGAAATGATTCAATAATACAAGAAAAATGAGTGGAAGTTTTATTTTTTTTTTCCCCCTCTTTCCACTTCTGGGAAGGAAGTGATTGTCTTCTACAGTTATTATTCTTTCTCTTCTTTTCCCTTGTTATGTGTTGAGAAAATGGCCAGTTTCTAAAAACAGCAGCCATGCATCTTTTTGGCAGATGAAAAAACTATGAGCCATGTGTTTATTTCTCCCCAGGACGTATTGTGGGGAAGTGGAGCCGACGACGGTTCGGTGCATTTGTTCTCGTGTGTGTGTGTGTGTGTGTGTGTGTGTGTGTGTGTGTGTGTGTGTGTTGGAGGCTGGTTAAGAGGGGTGGGTGTGAGAGCGAATCTGCATCGTGGCAAGAGGGTCATGGGACTTCCTGGATGAGACGTATCACATGGACGGCATACTGCGTCCCCAGAGGTGTCATCGGCGTCACGACTTTTTTTTCCTGATAACATACTGTTCCTTAAGGCAGGCCGAACCATCTGGAGCATGATTTGATGACTATTTATTTAAAAGATCTTCACCCATTGCTGACTAATATAAAGCAGATAAGTATAAAAAGTTGTTAGGATTAAAGTTTCTCTCTGTAAAGGTTATTTTTAAGTAGTTAAAAAGAAGAAAGTCAGCTTTATTGTCATTCAATCCATACAGCAGAACAAAATTCCATTTTCTCCTATCTACAATGTCAATCACATCTAGAACTGGAAGGGCCACTGTCATGACCATTTGCTCATTCCATTATGCGGTGGGAAGTACCATATTTATATGTTCTTTGGTATCAGAGTCACTGCATGCTGGCAGGCAAGGCATGCACATGCTTGGGGCCCAAAGCCAGAAGGTGGCCCCCTGAGGGTTCACCAACTTTGAATCACTACAGCAGTGACAATGTAGCGACTTTGCAATAACAGTGGTAGGTCAGCGCAGAACTCCCTAAAGGTGTCCCACTCACACCTCTCACTCTCACAAGCACCCATGTGTGTCTTATGTAAACAAACAAGTGAGAGCGGCTGCACCAAAATGAAGCGAAGTTAGCTGTCTGACAGTGATAAGAGAAAGAAAGAAAAAGGGGAAGAGGAGAGAGGAAAGCAAGACAGTGGTAAGTAGTGTAAATAATACAGTAGTTAATGTCACTCAGTGCAGCTTAGTGTGTCCTTCCTCTGCTGGTCCTGATGTCACCTTGTTGAGTACCTGGATGTTGTGGTAAGGGTATCAGTACTCATCTTATTTGCCCAGTTACAGGCTGAGAAAAAAAAATACTTTTGAAATTAAAAAAGTTTACATTTTTTTGTAAGTGTCAGATTATTAATGAAAACTGGATGGCGGGGCCCGGTGTATTTTTGCCTGTATGGCACCAAGGGACTTAAGAATTGCCTCTGTTTGGTATGACCTGGTTGGGGTTTGAACCCCCAACCTCCAGGCTGTCGGGCAGATGCTCCACCACCGGCACTGACCAGTGAAACTGAAGTGGTTTTTCCTCATTATTATATTTGGCGATTTCTAAATGCATTTGTGACGGGGTAAACATGCACAAAAACTTTTTTTTTTTTTTTACATTTGTCAAAATTTTTATTTTTATGGCAACTTCAATTGGGTTTGGCCAAATGGCTCAATGGCACCCCTTCAAAATTTTCAAAAATAGAGCCCCTGGATCCAGTTTCACCAATTTGCATGAAAATCACAGAGCAGATAAAAAATCTTGAGGCAAAAAAAGTCTCAAGAACCTATGCCATAAAGCAAACAGGATGTCCACCATTTTGAATATTGTTTTGTGAGTTTTAATGATTTCCAGGGAGTATTCTTGAGCGATCTCCTGTGACAGCATTCATTGCAGAGACTTCAAACACTCTCAGTGTATCCTAATGGGGTGAGTGATTAAAAGTTATCAAAATGGTGAGCTTTCACCAGACAGTCTAGGCCACATCCCTTGGTGAATTTTGCCATCTCGCCAAAAAAATAAAACCATTGCATTTCATTTACATATTTCAACATTGCATTTCATCAGTATTTCAACTGGCACCCTACCTTCCATGTTTGATGGGGGTCTCGACCTCAACACGTGTAAATGGAAAAATTTGTGAATGGCTGTAGCGCCGTCTAGCAGAGGAAGGAAGTGACATGTTACGATGTTGCTTTCTAATCATTTTGACAGCAGCTACCTCAAATGCTCTAAGTTCTTGCCCAGTGCGGTGTTAAAGTCACAGTTGCTTTGAACATGATGATTGGGGCATTGATTAAACCCTTTGGGTAGTTCTTTCCTTGACCAGCCCACAAGTCAAGTGGAGGCTTTATCTCTCTTATCGGGGCATTGAAAAGCAATCATCCAAGCAAGAATCTGTTGAACTCTTAACAACAAAGAGCACTTAATCTAGTCAATCCTGAGGTAGTAAATCAAGGTTGCAGCTTACGCCTTAAGCTCAATGAATCTCAAACAATAATAGTAAAGCATGCAATAAAACTCAATACCCTCCATTGATGGTTATGAGTTCATACACCTCTGAATAATTTCCTCTCATTTAACCCAAAATAAATCAAAATAAAGCCCTCCTCCTTCTATTTTGTGGAATAAAATGCTCCAGTGCACCTCAATGTCCTCGCAGCGCCACCCCATACGGCAACCAGACACTGTGCCTTTAGGGCCTCGGAAAGACAAAAAGGCGCCTGAATTCATTTGCATGCTATTGCATTGTAACCATGCACACTTTCTGAGGATATCTTTTCTTCCCACAGCAAGGCCACTAGAGCAATCCTGCCTGCTATTGTGTCCCTAGTTTTATCACCTTCACTGCAGTGAAAGTTTACAAAGTGAAAGATGAGACATCAAGTGGCTCATCTGGTGATAAGTGCCTCACCTCCAACTTTTAAACCCCCGCTATCATCAAGTCTGCTGTTTGCAGTGCTTAAAGTGAATGAGTAGATCAGCAGTTAATCCTGTGGGCTTGTGCTGCTAAGTAGCTCATCGCTGCCTGGGTGCTAAAGAGGCCTTGAATGCTGATGTTGTCGGATGCGGACAAGAGGGGGAGTAGATAAGCTATTGTTTTCCCAGGGAAAGCGTAGAGGGCTTGATGTTGCGATGCAACGCTGATGCAAGCCTCCGAAAGAGTGGCCGCCTTTGGAGTTATTTTGGAATGGCAGTTTCACCCATCTATATTTACACATATGCGCAAACTGTTTATTAGGATGTGCACTTTAAACCAGGAAGAATAATACTGCCTGTGTGCAGCTAATGAGGGAACTTCATATGCTTGCCTTGGCTGAAGACAGTACAGAGGATTCCACACTCAGTGTGTTTGAAGCCCATAAAAGCAGAACCTTAATCTCAGAGAATCAGTCAACTAGTGTTCAAATCAAACTCTTACCAGTTTTCTCTAGACTTTAAAATACAACCCATTCACAGATTTTTTTTTTAATGTTTTGTGACATTCTTCAGTTCCAAATGTTTTTCTTCCTCTGCTGCCAGAGAACTCTTCTCACACATGTTCCACCTTTCACTCAGATTCCTTTTCTAAAAAGATTAAATATCATGCCGTTTTTGCAAGGTTCAGATAAAAAGGTGTTCCTTTAAGTGTTGTTTACAAAATTCACTATTCATTTCATACCTTCCATCATAAACAAATTGTACAGCAAAATTGGTTTTACATAAGATGATAAATTGTGTAAAATGACTGGCTGGGACTGACGATGCAATCCTCGTATTTTTTTTTTTTTCAATGATTCCCCACTGCATACCATTATATAATGACAAAACAATATAAAGTAATGTAGAAAACAGAATTTAAATTGTTATAAATCCCACATTAGAGCTATCCTCTTCATCAGTGAATTGTGTTATTCTTGCCCAGCCCATTAGGAGTGTGTAGTATATTGTGGTCAGAGCTGCTGGTGTCACTAATCAAAGTGAAAGCTGCTCTTTGGCTTCACATCGTGATTCTCATTAGCAGCATAGTCTAAATGCATCACAAAACAACATGCAGGGTAGCTGCAGGGTGGCCTGCTTAATAAACACCACTGCCCTTCTAAAATAATTACGAAGACTTTTTTGTATGTTGTCTTACATTATTTTACAGCAGCTCACTGCTTTTGTAATAGTGGATGCTTAAATAAATCAGGGTTATTGATCAAAATGATGGCATCAGTAAACTTTACAATTCCACAGATCCAAAAGGTCAGACTTCAGATTAAGTGGTCACTTAGGCCGTGTGTCCACAGACAGCGTTTTTTCTACTGGACCTTTTATCAAGTGATCAAGTGCTAGGAAAAAAAGGTGTGCATTCCATATCTTAGTAACAGTTGGACCTGTCACAGCTTGGTGCTTTACTATTTAGCATAGAGACTCTATTTACTGCATTATACTGCAACAAAGTGGCATGAAAACAAAAATTCTTCCAAGCTTTTCTTTTCAAATATTGATCACGGTATCCTATTAGCCTAATTCTGACTGGCTGGTTAGAGCAGTGTGTCACTGATAAGCAATGCAGCTTTCCAAAAAAATTTACTTTTTCAACTCTCAGCATTCTGGGTGAAGCAACATAAACCACTGACCATGAGGAGTATTTTTGCACCAAGGTCACTCAGCACTGTAAAAAAAGACTATAGACATGTACAACGGGGGGGGGGGGGTATCGATTTCTCTTCTATTTGGTTTATTATTAGAAGTAAATTCATGGGTCTTTGCAAATACTTTTCTTTAATAAAAAGTACAAAGTTGTCTCACAGTGGAAGGAAAAAATCCTGAATAGAAAAAAAAAATGCATCAAGCTGCATCACAAATTGTTTTGGAATCAAATCAGAACCTTGAATCATAATCAAATCATGAGGTGCCTAAAGATTCCCACACCTAGTTCAGACCTCAGCTGGGGAGGGGGACTGACTGATTGGACCTCTTCCAGTTTAAGTTGGGGACCTCTGGTATAGGGGATGATAGCTGGGGTTCTCTTTTTAAGATTGTTGGGTCTTTTCCTTACAATGTGAAGTGCTCTGAATCAAACTGAACAGGTTGGGCTAAAAGAATGATGAGCTACAGTTGACAGTGTGTTAATGGCAAAGCTGAATAAAGGGCTATTGTGAGACAAATAAAGACTATTTTGATCTGTCTATGTTGTGAAGTTCCAGTGTTCATTACAGATTTCCCCTGATCCACTTCCAGTTATTGCAGGAGGCTGAAATTGAACATGTACACACATGGACAAAATTGTTGGTACCCCTCTGTTAATGAAAAAAAAACCCACAATGGTCACAGAAATGACTTGAATCTGACAAAAGTGGTAATAAATAAAAATTCTATGAAAATTAACCAATGAAAATCAGACAATGCTTTTGAATTGTGGTTCAACAGAATTATTTTAAAAAACAGACTCATGAAACAGGCCTGGACAAAAATGATGGTACCCTTAACTTAATATTTTGTTGCACAACCTTTTGAGGCAATCACTGCAATCAAACGATTTCTGTAACTGTCAATCAGACTTCTGCACCTCTCAGCAGGTATTGTGGCCCACTCCTCATGAGCAAACTGCTCCAGTTGTCTCAGGTTTGAAGGGTGCCTTCTCCAGACGGCATGTTTCAGCTCCTTCCACAGACATTCAATAGGATTTAGATCAGGGCTCATAGAAGGCCACTTTAGAATAGTCCAATGTTTCGCTTTTAGCCATTCTTGGGTGTTTTTAGCTGTGTGTTTTGGGTCATTATCCTGTTGCAAGACCCATGACCTGCAACTGAGACCACGCTGTCTGACACTGGGCAGCACATTTCTCTCTAGAATACCTTGATAGACTTGAGGTTTCATTGTACCCTGCACAGATTCAAGACACCCTGTGCTAGATGCAGCAAAGCAGCCCCAGAACATAACAGAACCTCCTCCATGTTGCACAGTAGGGACAGTGTTCTTTTCTTGGTATGCTTCATTTTTGCGTCTGTGAACATAAAGCTGATGTGCCTTGCCAAAAAGTTCCAGTTTTGTCTCGTCTGTCCATAGGACATTCTCCCAGAAACTTTGTGGCTTGTCAACATGCAGTTTGGCAGATTCCAGTCTGGCTTTTTTATGATTTGTTTTCTACAGTGGTGTCCTCCTTGGTCGTCTCCCATGAAGTCCACTTTGGCTCAAACAGCGACGAATGGTGCGATCTGACACTGATGTACCTTGACCTTGGAGTTCACCATGAACGTGTTTAGAGGTTGTTCTGAGCTCTTTTGTTACCATTCGTATTATCCATCTCCTCCTGCGGCCACATCCAGGGAGGTTGGCTACAGTCCCGTGGATCTTAAATTTCTGAATAATATATGCAACTGTAGTCACAGGAACATCAAGCTGCTTGGAAATGGTCTAATAGCCTTTACCTTTAACATGCTTGTCTATAATTTTCTTTCTAATCTCCTGAGACAACTCTCTCCTTTGCTTCCTCTGGTCCATGTTTAGTGTGGTACACACCATGTCACCAAACAGCACAGTGACTACTTGTCATCCTTTAAATAGGCTGACTGACTGATTACAAGTTTGTAGACACCTGTGATGTTAATTAGAGGACTCATCTTGGTTGAACATGTCCCTATGGTCATATTATTTTCAATCTTTTCTAGGGGTACCATCATTTTTGCCCAGGCCTGTTTCATGAGTTTGTTTTTTAAAATAATTCTGTTGAACCACAATTCAAAAGCTTTGTCTGATTTTCATTGGTTAATTTTCATAGAATTTTTATTTATTACCACTTTTGTCAGATTCAAGTTATTTCTGTGACCATTGTGGGTTTTTCTTTCATTAACAGAGGGGTACCAACTATTTTGTCCATGGCTGTATAATAAGAGGTATCTCTATAGGTCACGTGGTAATTTGCAGCTCTTAACTCCTAAAGGTGTGTTCAGACCAAACGCAAACGGGCAAATTTTTTGTGTGGCATGATTACATTATAACTCAATGTACCTAAACACACAACCAGACATGTATGCTGATACTTTTACTCCGGTGATGGCAGAATTTCAAGGCCATTTGCTAGTGCTACCTGTTGGACATGAATACGCGAGATTCGTGTGTGCTTGCCTCTTTTCTGACTTTGTATGTATTCACGCTGCACAAAAAATTTGCTTCACATTTTGTCTGAATGCACCTTTAGAGTTTGTCTTATACAGGTGCTAAGGTGAAGTAAGGTGTGATAATGGAACCAGATGAATGCAGAGTGGATATCAGGCTTCTGAACTTTTGAGGTCGCAGACCACACGAGACAGCATGGGAAGGATATCCCATCATATGACGTAGTCAAGTACTGGCATTAATAGTTCCGAGTGTGGTCAGACATTGGTGCAAACAGCACCCATTCCTGGGTGACCACAATGAGCCATTGATGACGATACCATCTCGCAAAAGGAGGCCACCATTTTGGAGGCTCGCCGCATAACTGTTCACCAACTTGCCTAAGATGTCAAGATCAGTGTAGGGTCTGTGGAAAAAAAGTCAATTCAGATCATTTTTATTTACATAGCACCACTTCACAACAACAGTCATCTCATAGCACTGTCAAACTGTAGGGGAAACCCCACAATTGCAGAGAGACCACAGCAATCAAGTTCCTGTGAGCAAGCACTTGGTGACAGTGGAGAGGAAAATCTCCCTTTTAACAGGAAGAAACCTCCAGCAGAACTAGACCCAGAGAGGGGCAGTCATCTGCTGCGACTGGCTGGGAGGTGAGGGAATAGAGAAGAAGTCAAGCCGAGAGCATCATTGGAGGTCCCCTGACTGTCTAAATCTATTAGCAGCATAACTAAGGGAGGGTGCAGGGTCACCTGATCCAACCCTAACTATAGGCTTTGTCAAAAAGGAAAGTTTTAAAGTTACACTCTGCCAAAAACCTTTTTTTTTTCATGTTTTTTTTGTGACTTACAAGACATATCAAGAGCAAAATCAGACCCCTTGGGTTTTAGACCTTTGAGTTTTTTAACCTCTTTGACTAGTTTTTAACTTTTAATATGACCCTTCTCTCTTACCTCTGGTTTCTCCCTCATCTCTTTGTCTTTTTATACCCTGATTGATGGAGCCTTGAGTATTTTTATCATGTTTATAGTCAGCTTCATGTGTGCCTGTGTTTGTGTCTATGTTGAATGTAATTAGTGGCTTGTAAATATGGATGTCACCAGACTGCAAAACAAATCTACCTACGGGTACAAATAAAGTAACCTGAACCTGAACCTGAACCTGAGACCCCAGTCCCAAGTCTGTGTTTTTCTGCTGTGAATTTCCAGTTAAGCTCTGGGCTCGCTTCCCAAATAAGCAACTTTGGACAGAGCATTTCTACCTCCATAAGCATTCCTGCTTAGTCTGATTGGTTATGACATTAACCAATCAGGCTAAACACTGGGCATGGCTAAACACCTGAGTTCACTCCTACAGGGGAAGAGGGAGGAGCCAAAGTGGCTCCGCAGATGGAGGCTCAGGGTCTACCTACCACTGACCATGCTGACAGTCAGCATCCCTTTCCGGGGATGGCGCAAAACCGAGCGCTGCCGCCCGCAGTTTTCCACCACTGGGGCTACCATATTCTGGAACCCTGTAGGGCACACGGGGGCGTGGTCAGCTGTGCGGGGTCCCCAAGGTGCCCACGGAGGACTGAGAGGCACACAGTCAGAGGCCAAACCAGAGAGAGATGTCTGGTCTCAGGGAATGAAGGCACCAAGATCGCCACCTATCAGGTTTGCATTTGTTTGACTGTGTTTTGTGAAGGGGTTTTCGGGGGGCGGGGGAGACACCCCCCCCCCCCCCCCCCCAGGAGCTCCATTCCATCCCTGCCAGGGAGGATGAAGGAGAAGACATTGAACCCCCTGGTCCCTCCAGAGGAGGGAGGCGAGTTGGCCATTGTTTAGCAAAGTAGTCTGCAGTGTTCTCAGGTCAGAGGAGAGGGGAGGGCTGGCTTTGCAGCATACACTATTGGTGGGCAGGATAATGGGTGGAGCTAATTAGAATATTCATAGATCTGCACATTCTTAAGGAGGTGGAAAAATGTAAAAGCTCTTCCAAGCAATTCTAAGGCAATTAACTTTTTTGTGGGTAAAAAGCCACAATATACTATTTTGGACAACACACATTTGTTTTTGAGATGGTTTTAGAGCCACCGGAGAGTGTTTTTAACCCTGTTCTTAAAAACAGAGATTGAGTCTAACTTCTGAATCCAGATTGGCAGCTGGGTCCAAAGGAGAGGAGCCTGATAACTTAAAGCTCTGCCTCCCATTGTACTTTTAGAGATTTTAAGTATTACAAGTAATCCTACATTTTAGGAGTAGAGTACTCTGTTAGGATGATAAGGTTGTATCAGATCTTTTAAATAACAAGGGTCCTGATCATTTAAAGCTTTGTAAGTGAGCAGAATGATTTTTTGAGGCATGACATGCTGACCAAAGGTCCTGTTGCAAGACAATACCCAATGAATTTCAGTGGGTCTTACCCACTGAAAGGGTAAGACCAATACCCAAGACAATACAAAAGACCTCCTGCAAGACAATACCCAGTTCACAACTTTAATTTTGCCCAGGTGGAAGCACAGCCCTAAAGCTATGAAATCCTTTCACACCCCGCCTTACTATCACCACCTCACACCATCTGACCTATGAAGTCCTTTTTGAAGGGCAAGCACGTCCAAGATGAAGAAATGCCAATTTCTGAGGTCAAGTCGTGGTTTCTGACGCACCCTACAGAATTCTACAGGTTAGGTCTCCACAGCTGCATAAAGCGATGGGAGAAGTGTGCAACCCTTGGTGGTACATATGTAGAGAAAGTCTAATAACTGTGCCAAGTTTGGTTCCTCTCAGTCCATGGGAAATGATTCAGGGAAAATCTTTATAGAGCAGCAAAAGCCAACTTTTCTCCAACTTTAAGTCCGACGAAAGATAAATACATTCATAGTTTACTAATTAGCTTGGCCAAATCAGCAACTGAGAAGTCATGAAAGTCACTTGTTTTTGGAACAACAACTTTTGATAAACTTCCACAGAGAAGGTGAAGAATGGAGAGGCAACAAGGTCTTTTATACAACAGCTACATCAACAAGCATGGTTTTAAAAAAAAAATAAAATTCTTCTTTGAGTGATGCTAGACTCTCAAGGCTTTTAAAAAAAATACAGCACAAAGTAGTGCACAAGACTATGAATGGGCCTTATGTACGTATTGCCAGATGACCACTGCCAAATGACCTCAGCAGTCTGCAAGGCTTTGTGTTTTTAAGAAGGGAGGATTGTAAAACAAGGCCATTCACTGATGTACAGGCAAGCGGGGGGGGGGGGGGGGGGGGTGTTAAAATCAACTCCAGTGTGCAGTGCAGACAGATGCAAAGATTTGAGGACAGATGCCACTAGCTATTTTCATTTATTCTCAAAACTGCTTCTATTGTTTCACCACATTTTTTTTGAAGAATATAGGAGAGTTAATATTTTCTGAGGCATGTGTTTGTGTCTACATGCTTTTGAAATGGAGCCATATTTATCTGTTGGGATACGCACACACAAAACATCATTAATACTTAGTCAAAAGAATATGAATACCTTGTCAATTCTGAATGTAACAACGGCTGCATTCCCTAGTCATTAGGTGCTTTTCTTCTTCAAAAGCCAAAACAGGTGTTCAGACTAATGCAACATTCGTGATTGCCGCACATGCACTACTCTGAGATTTGAATGTGTTACTGCTGTTATTCTTTCAGTAAGTAGCCCGCTGCTGGTTCAGAAATAGACATCGCTATCCACATTACCATTTCAGTAATTTCTTAGGTTGTATGTAAAATGTATTTTTCACTTCAAGTCCCTTCAGGTGTCTATATTACTGATCCAAAAAGGAGTTGGTCTTGATCAGGAAACCTAAAAGAACTGTTTATTTGCTTTTATGGTGAGAACTGGAGGAGTCAATCGATGTCTGCACGTCTGATCAATGGAGATGAGGTAAGGTCCAGGGTTAATGTTGCTTGACATAAAGATTGGAAGAAGTAAGTAAGGGGTGCCGGTGGTGGTATTCACTCTGAATATAATCCATATTTTTTTCATCAGTATGAGAAATCCAAATTGGGTTGCTCATAGAAGGTTGCAGGCGACTAGCTGAGACTGTAGGAGATCACTGTGCCAGGCCCAAAGATTGTTCAGCACATTTAAAAGAAAGACTTAAATTAGTATGCTTAAAACAGAGCCAAAGTCATGCTGTGAAATCCAGGCCAGAGTCTGTTCCACTGATCTGTGGTTCTAACTGCAATCACAGAGCCTTTCTATCAGTTTTTTTTTTTTTTTTTTTTTTTTTTTTTTAATGGAGCAAATTTCACGCAGTTCACTGCCCAACTTATGAAACAGTTTTACTTGAAGAAGAAGAAATGATGATGTGATGAAGTGGAATAAAAACCACCATTTCAGTATTCAATATATATGACATTAGAAATTTGTAGTCATTGTGACATTGTCCATTGATTTGTTTAATCCCACTTTGAAGCGTGTACATATTTCCTTTCTTTTATTTAATAAGAATTGAAAATCTGAAGGCATGCCATGCTTATAAAGTAATAGCTTGTCAATCAAGAGATAGCCTCAAAGCATAACCTGCTTTATTTTCCTTTTTGACTATAACGGGTAATGTAATTTGGGGATGTAAAATGAATATCACGCTGTATTAAATGTGACATTAAACTAGAGACCGGCACCATAAAGTCATTGGGAGAGTTTTTACTGAGACCACAAATCCTGTCAGCAGTAAGGTCATTTTTCTTATAGATTTCTAATATAGTTGGATTGTTTGCAGTAAGGAGTTGGCCCTGATGTCACTTGGATAGCGGCTTCACTTTTCAGTCTAAGAGGTTGGGAAGTTTCAAAGCTGTTATGCAAACATACAGTGCAAAAGTTGGCCAAAATGGAACTGAGAAAAGAAAAGTTAAGTTTGTCCATTTTTATCCTGACACAAGAGGCTTTGCTTAGCAAATCAATCAGGCCACACAACTTAGATATACAGCATTCTAATTCAGATGTTTAGTTATGCTGCTTCTCTTCTGTTTGATTTAGTTTTAAAATGATTTTGTCTCAGAGCACACTTTAAAATCCAAGTAGTTAACCTCACTTAGAAAAAGAGTGTAAACCAATTGTCTTCAAATGCTAAGTACAAGAGAAATTGTGTGCTGTAAACAAGCATTTGTTCGTACAGCATGCAAGTTTTCTTCAACTTTACAGCATCAGCCTGCCAACAGCTACTCTAACTTAAAACATGTGCACTAAAAAATCAAATTAGTTAACGATTCTTAGTAAAAAGCATGCAAACCAGTTGCCTTAAAGTAACTCCATGCAACATTTTTATGGTACATCAGCCTTTGACCAGGTGAATGTCACTTTCCCTATAGCTTCAGTGGACCTGCATAACCTGCAACAGCTCTGTTCTTGGTAGGAATACTGAAAGGGTAATAACTCTGGCAACTATGACCTGGGCCATTTCCTGGTCTTTGGAGGCCCTATGCAAGATTCTGTCAGCACCCTCCAATCCTGCCCCCGGCACCCGTGTTTGTTGCCTAGTGTAGATTTACTGACAGCACCCATCACATCTGGCACATTTTGCATAATACAAAATAAATAAAGAGAATACCAGATACAATAAAATGACTAAACACATTATGAAATACATGCACAAAAGAAGAAATAAATTATAATAATTTATTAGTCCCACAGTGGGGAAATTACAGGGCATCTACCTGGAAGGATGAGGCAGCCATGGTGCGGTGCCAATCCCTTCACACACATTGGGCCACTTTAGAGTCTCCAGTTAACCTGTCCTGCATGTTTTTGGCCTGTGGGAGGAAACTGGAGTACCCGGAGTAAATCCACGCAGACACGGGGACAACATGCAAACTCCACACCGAAGTGTCACTGATGGTCAGGGGGTGGGACTGAACCCACAATGGTCAGGGGTGGAATCGATCCCATGACGTTCTAACTGTGCTGCCCCACCAAGTTGCCACAATTAGGCAGCCTAAGTGCATTTTTTTTTAATCTTAATAAACCTAAACAACACCATTTAAAAAAAAAACAGCAATTTTTATAAAAACATGAAAATTTCCTCTTGCCTTCATGCTTATGTATCCTTACATCAGCCCATAAATTATCCACAGAGCCCTCATGTCAGGATCCGAGCCGGCTTGGTTTCCCCCGGCTCGGTCCTGACCTTCCTGTGGGTTTTAGTGCCGCTTTTTATGTGCTTATTATGTATTTCAGTGTGCTTCTTTCCTCCTTGTCACTGCTCTCGGGCCGGCAGCTGTGAGGCAGTCCTTTTTGCTCTCTCTAGCATTCACTGGCAGACAGTCTGCTGGTCCGACCACACACCCCCTCTCTCTCATTACCATCAGCTGTTCCCAGCCCCTTTCATCATCTTTCCTGGTTCTCACCCAGGTGCTCCTAATCACATCATCACCAGCAGTGTGTGTACTGAAGCGCCTTTTGCCAGTCATGCACTGCTGGGTCTTTGACTGACCGACTGACGGTATGTGTTGTCTGCTGCGTTGTTCTGAGATGACCTTATTCAACTGTATGCCACGACATGTAGCCACTCCACATCACCGTGGTTCTCTTGCGCCCGCACAGCGATACCGGCTGTGGGACGCCAGCGTGGCTACACGTCTCTTCTCATGCATTACCTGGGCGATGCCGGCCCTCAGACGCCCACTGTAAGTTACTTTGCATTCTCGTATGTCTTCACCCTTTTTGTATGGTGTGACTTTACGTTAATAAATGTGTGTGGTGAACCCAGCACGTAATCCTCATTATTTTACCCCTCGCGCAACGCACGGAGTGGTTCATGACACCTCAACTTAATTTCTCCTGGGTTTTTTTTCCTCACTTTTTCCTCTCAGCTTTTTGAAACGTGAGCTTTTTTTCCTGTGACATGTAGGCAACTTGAAAGAAACACACGCAAAAACCAGGAGAAAGTGATCTTGTTATACCTGAGGTATTTCAAGCTCTTTGCATAAGCCAAACTGATTACCCTGATAGAGCTCCATTATCACTACAGTTGTGTTTTGTTTATCTTTTACATTAAGTTTTAAAGTGTTTCATGAAACATTTTAGGGGGCTAGCTGATGCAAATGAAGACAGCTAATTTTAATTCTTTCAAAAATATTGTAGCCTTCTGGATAAATGCAGCCAAAAGGGTTGATGGGAAATGGTTAAAAAAAAAAAAGCAAGCTGTCCTTAGTTAGACTTTCAGTTTACTGTGTGTTACTGCTGTGCATATGACAAAGTTGTTTCTGTTGGGATATTTTTAACTTTTATGCTTGTCACCACCATCAGTGTACATGGTTTGGTGCAGAAAGACACCCCCCCCCAACCCCCATTGGCACACATGGTCAACAAATAATGCTGTTTCCTCACTCTCACTTGCCTTAGCTAATGTGTTGACATGAGAACGCTATCACTGGAAGTGAAAAATTCTAAATTCAGCAAGTCAAAATCAAGTCACAAATCAGATCCAGTTTCTCACTAATCCAGGTGATTTTGATAAGCACAGCTCTGCAGCCAGGAAATGTGGTTATTCAGTCTTTGAGAGCTGTGCTTATCAGAATCAGCTGGGTTAGTGAATACCTGCAATAAATAAATAAATGACTAGTAGACTCTGATTTGCTCAATCCAGAATTTCCCACCTCTGCTATCCACTGTTCACGTTACTACCAAAAGGAACACAAAAAAGCCCATGTCTCACAGTGGTTGCATACAGTATTCCTTTAAGCATTTTATCGTCTAAAAAAGCTATAATCTGTTTAAACTGTTTTGCTTATTGCTTTCCCAGTTTACAAACCACACCTGTTTGCTGAAGTCACAATGTAAAAGTTGTGGGTGTGATGTGAATAACTTCCATATTTTTGCTAAATGGTTACTCAGAAGAGCAAAATTGATGTTTACCTTCCTGATATGAAAAAAGCCACTGATCTTAACAGACTATTTATCCCACACCCCCACTCCCACATCCCTGTCCTGCTCTGGTTGACTGGCTTTTAGGGAGCCTGTTGAACTGAGTGGTGATTCAGCTGAAGAGTTGTGCCTGTGTGGTTTTGGCTACGGGTGACACTCCATGCATGCATGAATATATTACCTCTGCTACTGTTATTATCTCTGGCAAGGCTCGGGCATTTGGGACCTGCGCCCCGTTGCCTCCTTGGCTCTGGTGCTCTTATTGTCATTACTGCACAATAAATTGGGTCTGAATGTGAGTTGTAAGGGCTTCTGCTCGAATCAGATGCTCCTTTATCCACAGGGAAAAAAAAAAAATCAGATGTTTTTCAGTGGGGATCGTAAGAAGGGAAGCTTATGTGATAAAACATTTACAGAATTGAAACTAGATGCCGAAGACTCACTGCGACACTAAAACTATTATTTTATGACTGTTGTGCCGAACCACAGATGGCATTATAGTCACAATAAGCAGGTCTGGAAAGGCAGTAAGGTATTTTCCTTCCAGGGGATTAATTTGCTGCTATCAGATTTATGTTGCTGTGAAACCTAAACTGAACAAAGTTGAAGCCCATTCAGCGTCCTTTGATTGACTTGTGTGCAACCCTGTGGATTCAGGGCAGTGCCCATGGTGATTTTAAAAGAACACCGTAGCTGGAAATGCACAAAGCTCCAATACAGTTTCCCCTATCGAGCTTCTGAGAATGTGCCTATCTGTCAGTCTGAGTGTCAGCCTTCTCTGTCATCATTACCCCTCAGCTGCCAAAAAGAAAAACAAAAAAAGTGTGTATGTATGTGTTTTCATGGATGGATAATGGTGTTTATGAGCACTCATGCACACGCAACAGTCAGTGGGTTTTTTTCTTCATTTTTTTGTCACACCCCTGTCACAGACAGATGGAAACCTTAGGCACAACACCGGGGGTCTCTCTTTTGAAGCACCCTTTACCCTCACCCTCCCCTGTTTTTCCTCCTCATCCCCCACTTCCTTCCTTCGCACCCTCCTTTCCCTCTACCCCATCCACGCTCACCGAACAGAAAGAAAGCTTCAATCTCGCACACGCAGGGCCCAGAAACATGGCTGCGGGCGGTGGATCCCTTAGCTGTTACTGTTAAGATACAAATCTAGCCCTGCAGTTGACACAGTATTACAGAGCGAGAGGGGAAGGAAGAGCAGATGCAATAAGGCAGTCAGCGATGTAACATGGCACTGTGGCACTTAGGAATATGTTAGCATTTTGCATATATGAGCACTCTTTGCTTTGTCTGTGCCATCTGTGTGAGTGCTGCCGGAATGCACCGTTCATTTAGCCCATGTTGCAGCACTCTAGGTTTCAGCAGAGTACTCCAAGCATAAAATCTGCAGGTGAAATTAAGCTTTTTTTGGTGGATTTATATCCCAGCTGAAAAGATAAGCACACAATGCAGAGTTTTTGTTAAATGGGACATTCTTTCACAAGGTCTACCTTGCCATGAAACCAAGCTTTTTCATTCTGCATGACTGTCCAGAGTGCAAGTTTAGAGTGTATTAACAGATTGACCCGTGTTATCATAAAAGACAAAAAGGGGAAACTGGTGTTGAAAAATCAAGCATTATCCCTTCCAACTTATCACATAAACCCTTGTCTCACATAATCTCCAGATGATTTTGCGGGGTCAGATGAGAACATCATCATAAAACTCCCTGTTATCGATGTAGCGCACAGCTGGAGACAATCTGTCAGGAACCGAGCCGGCTTGGTTCCCCCCGACTCGGTCCTGGCCTCTCTGTGGGCACGTGCCACGTTGTATGTATGTTAGTATGTATTTCTGTGTGCTTTGCCGTACCCATAGTCACTGCTTTCTGGTCGACAGCGGTAAGGCAGGGTCTTGGGACCTGGAGTGAGCGCTGTCTAACTGTCTACCAGTCTGACTACGCCCCCTCTCTATTACTGCCAGCTGTTCCCACTCCTGTGTGCCATCTCCCTGCTCCTCGCCCAGGTGTGCCCAATTTGTGGAGCCAGCAACGTATGTACTTAAGGAGCCTTTTTCCAGTCATGCATTGCTGGGTCATTGTACTCCATTAATGGTCAGCATGCATCGTATGGAGTCTCATCTAAGGACTGTAACTGTCAGAGCTTAATTTGGGACGCACTCGGACAGCTCCAGTATTATGAGTATTACTGTGCATGTTTTCCCGGTGACCTCACTCTTGACTGTTGAGCGTCCTGGAGGACTCCTTAGTTTCTGAGCAATTGTCAATCGTGGACACTGTAACTGTTTATCAGTGTGCTGTGTTTAATAAATGTGTGTGGTGTAACCTGCGCCTAAATTCTCATCCTTATTCCACCCCTCGCCGTGCACTGTGGAGAAGCGCACGGAGGGTTCATGACACAATCTGCATTACAGCTCAGTCCTGTAATACTCCATTCAGTTTAGGTTAGAAAGGTGCTGCAAAGACTGAACACGTGACACACTGAATTTACCGGCTGAGTACCTGCACTGTTCTTATAAAGTCTTTGCACATGGCGGGTGGCAGGTTAAAGACTTTTACTGTCTGATTATGTGCGTTGTGTCATGGACCTGTCTGTGATGGTTAAGAAGAACCCTGTCCTCCAGAATGTATGAAAAAACATGTAGCAATGCCCGGTTAACAGAAAAGTAAAGGTTTAAATGCATCATAAAGATGCATTCACTATGTTTCCCTCAGGCTGACAGTTCCCACAGGCCTTAATGAAATGTCTGTTAGACAGTACTTTGGTCACATTAGCTTTAATTATTTAATGAAACATCTTTCCTCACAACAGCTCATTTCAGTGCATGCCTCTTTGAATGCCCATAAGCTCCAGTTCACTCCGCCCTCCCTCTTTTGTCACTTAGGTCATACTCTCACTGATGCCGTTTGCCTTGTTCCGTGCTGAGGTGACATGGCACCCTCAGCGGTGGGGTCAGCACCGGCTGTACTCACATTGTAGTTTGGTTAGCATGTTCTTCCTGTTCTTGTCACGCGCAGACAGTGTGTGTCATGCATGCGGGCGGAGCACAGACTTGAAGTGGCTTATGGTTTCACTACAGTGTCTGTGTGTGTGTGTGTGTGTGTGTGTGTGTGTGTGTGTGTGTGGCCACAGGTGACAGTCAGCTGAGCAGACAGCGTTCATTTAAAAAAATTATAAAAATTGGGAGTTTGTAGTTCACAAGCAGCATGAAAATATGTATAAGATAAGATAATATAAGATAAGATAAGCCTTTATTAGTCCCACAATGGGGAAATTCCAGTATTGCAACAGCACAGGGATAGCAACACTCAGAGCAACAATCAGAAGGCAAGAGACAAACAAGAGCAGCGAGTATACATATGTACATATAAATATAAATATATATATAGACACACAGTGCGGAGCATTGTAGCTAGATGGAATAAATATATAAATATATAAACACAGTGCGGAGCATTGTAGCTAGATGGAATAAATATATAAATATACTAGAAAAGCACTCGGAGAGCGCAGACCTCCGCCAAGCGCCACAGTTTCCCCCATACAGTCTTCAGATTCCTTGACCATGAAAACATATGACAAGCAGTGGTTCAGTAGTTATTCACGAAAATGGCATTTCCCGTAATGGCGGCCACAGTTCCTCCATACAGTGTTTGTGTGTACGTTTTCAGATTCCTTGACCATGAAAACATATGACTAGCAATTGGATTGACAATGATAGGATTAGTGGTTCAGTAGTTATTCACGAAAATGGCATTTTCCGTAATGGCGGCCACAGTTCCCCCCATACAGTGTTTGTGTGTACATTTTCAGATTCCTTGTCCATGAAAACATATGACTAGCAATTGGATTGACAATGATAGGATTAGTGGTTCAGTAGTTATTCACGAAAATCACATTTTCCGTAATGGCGGTTTTCTTCTGGACGGTGATCCGGATCACCACCAAAATCTAATCATCTGTAGGATACCCCATTTCTGACAATCTGTGAAAATTTCATGAAAATCTGTCCATAACTTTTTGAGTTATGTTGCTAACAAACAAACAAACAAACAAACGCCGATGAAAACATAACCTCCTTGGCAGAGGTAAATATATAAACACACACAGTGTGGAGCATTGTAGCTAGATGGAATAAATATGTAAATATATAAACACACACAGTGCGGAGCATTGTAGCTAGATGGAATAAATATGTAAATATATAAACACACAGTGCGGAGCATTGTAGCGAGATGGAATGAAACAGCATAACCGTCTACTTAGTTATCCTACATGGTATGATTATGTACCCATACATATTCTCACCCTCCATAGCGACCGGTATTTTCCTAGTTGCATACCGGAGGGGACCATTGTGTAAGTCTATTGCGTCTTTTGCATTCAATACTATTAGGTTGTCACGTCTTTTTGCTATCTCTGCGAGCAGCCCTGCTTAGGTTGTACAGTCTGACAGCCGTAGGTAGGAAGGACCTGCGAAACTTCTCGGTTGTGCACCTAGGATGTGCTACTTCGCGCCTCACCTTTCGCGCCCTCAGTGCATCGCGGATTTTTCAAAAATATTCATCAAAAATTCAAAATTGAGAAAAAATGGGCGGGCGCTAGCAGAAGGCAGGGAGACTACATTAGAACATCAGGTATCAACATGGAGAGCCCGCACAACTCAAAATCCACCTCTCTGTTCGCTGTTCTCGTGTTGGCTCGGCTCGGGAATCTCGCAAGCTGATTGGCCGAGACATTTTACCCAGCTTCTCTCCCTGCCGAGCGGCCATACCCAGCGAAGGAAGACCGCATTCATTGTTCTTTATCGCTCGTGTTGCTTAGTCTCGCCGCGTGGAACTTTTCGCTGTTCTCTTGTGCCTTTTTGTGCGAAATAGTCTTCCCGTCGAGCCACTACGCCGCCTCCTGCAGCTTCTCCAGCTCTATTGGAAGCTGCCCTCGACGATGCTGCGCCTCTAGCACCTGACGATGAGGCATCACCTGAGGAGCAGTAAAGCTCTCATTAACCTGTGCAGTAAATCATCTTCATCTTGAGTTACGTATCTTGTTATAATAAAAGAGTTCTAAAAACATATTTATGTACACTTTATTTACATCTACGTATGTATGTACACTTACACACACACACACACACACGTATCATATGAGAGAGAGAGTGAGAGAATGAACGTACGTATTATTTATGGGTGATGTCATTAGGGGTGACGCTGCTTCGCGGTTTTTCACTTTTCGCAGTCAGTTCTGGAACCCATTAACCGCGATAAGCGAGGGATCACTGTAGTCTGCTGCTAAATGAGCTCCTCAGTGCATTCAGTATGTCCTGCATAGGGTGGAACTCGGACTCCAGCAGGGATGACAGTTTAGCCACCATCCTCCTCTCTCCCATCTCTTCCACTGGGTCAAGGTGCTGCCCCAGGACAGAGCTAGCTTTCTTGATCAGTTTGTTCAATCTCTTCCTGTCGGCTGCTGTAATGCCTTTGCCCCAGCAGACCACTCCAAAAGTGATGGCTGATGCCACCACTGTGTCATAGAATGTCTTCAGCAGCGCCCCTTGTACACCAAAAGACCTGAGTCTCCTCAGTAGGAACAGCCTGCGCTGTCCCTTCTTGTAGAGTGCATCGGTATTGTGTGACCAGTCTAGTTTATTGTTCAGATGAACACCCAGGTACTTGTAGGATGTCACCATCTCGATGTCTGTTCCCTGTATATTTACTGGTGCTGTGAGGGGTTGTCCTTGCCTGCGGCAGTCCACCACCAGATCCTTAGTTTTCCTCGCATTGATCTGGAGGCAGTTCGGATGGCACCAGTCCACAAAGTCCTGGATAAGCCCTCTGTACTCAGCTTCATCTCCGTTGGAGATGAGGCCAATGATCGCAGAGTCGTCAGAGAACTTCTGTAGATGGCAGTGTGTTGTGTTGTGTTGTGTGAGAAGTCCGCAGTATAAAGGGTGAACAGGAAGGGAGCCAAAACCGTTCCCTGGGGGGCCCCCATGCTACCGATGATCGTGTCAGACACACAGTCCCAGGTTCTTACAAACTGAGGCCGGTTTGTGAGGTAGTCCAGGATCCATGATGACAGGTGCTGGTCCACCCCTGCGCACAGCAGCTTGTCCTTCAGGATCATCGGTTGGATGGTGTTGAAAGCACTGGAGAAGTCAAAGAACATGATCCTCACCGCATTCCCGGGCTTCTCCAGGTGGGACAGAGAACGGTGAAGGAGGAAGATCACCGCATCCTCCACCCCAATGCCATGTTGGTAGGCGAACTGGAGTGGATCCATCGCTGGTCCCACCAGGGGGTGGAGGTGAGCAAGGAGCAGTCTCTCCAGGGTCTTCATCATGTGGGACGTCAGGGCCACTGGTCTGTAGCTGTTCAGATCTTTGGGGTGGGAAGTCTTTGGTACAGGTACCACACAAGATGTTTTCCACAGCTGTGGTACCCTCCCCAGCTTCAGGCTCAGGTTGAAGATGTACTCCATAATCCCACACAGCTGGTCTGCACAGGACTTGAGGAGTTTTGCGCTGATGCCGTCCGGTCCCGACGCCTTCCTCACCTTGATCTTCCTCAGCTCCGTCCTCACCTGGGTCTTAGTGAGGGTCAGGTTGGGGGGCTGTGTGTTGGGAGTGGGGGGTTGTTGGTGGAGTGGGGAGTGGGCAGCAGGACTTGATGTCTTCAGAGGCAGCAGTGGTTGTTGTGCAGTCGGGGGGGAGGGCGATTGGCCAAACCTATTGAAAAACAGATTCAGATTGTTCGCTCACTCCCTGCCCCCCGTGGCCTGGGGGGAGGTATTCTGGAGCCCAGAGATGGTTTTAAGGTTTCTCCAGACCCCGCTGATGTCGCTCTGTTGCAGCTTGTCCTCCATCTTCTTCCTGAAGCTGTCCTTGCCTTCTCTGATCTTTCTCCTCAGCTCCCTCTGTACGGACTTCAGCATCTCCCTGTTCCCCGACCTGAAGATCCTCTTCCTCTTTCTCAGAAGTGTTTTTATCTCAGGGTTGATCCAGGGTTTGTTGTTTGAGCAACACCGTATGGTCTTGGTGGGAATGGTGTTGTTCACACAGAAGCTGATGTAGTCCGTGATGGTGTGAGTGAGGCCATCGATGTCCTCACCATGTGGATCGCAGAGCTGCTCCCAGGCAGTGGTTTCAAAACAGCCCTTTAGAGCGTCCATTGCCTCCTCAGACCATAACTTCACTGTGCGCATAACCGGAGGTTGTCTGTGCACTAGGGGTTTGTACACCGGCCGGAGATGAACCAAGTTGTGATCCGATCTCCCGAGTGGGAGGAGTGGTGATGAGGTGTACGCCTCCTTAGTGTTTGCGTAGAATAAGTCCAGTGTTTTATTGTCTCTAGTGTGGCATGTGACATACTGGGTAAACGTGGGTAGAATGTGAGACAGTGAAACATGGTTGAAATCACCTGAGATGAGGAGAAGAGCATCTGGGTGTTCTGTCTGCAGCCTGCCAGTTACTGAGTGGATGACGTCACGCGCTGTCCCAGCGTTCGCCGTCGGATTTGCATAAATAACAATGCAGATCACGTGTGAGTATTCCCTCAGGAGATATGTAGGCCGCATGCTAACAGCTAGCAACTCGATGTCTTTGCTGCAGTGTTGTTGTTTAACAGTGATATGTCCCAGTCTGCACCAGTTGTTGTTAACATACATTATCACTCCACCGCCCCTTGCTTTGCCACTGTCTGATGTTCGGTCTGCCCGTATCGCGTGGAAACCCTCCAGTTCAATGTTAGCATCTGCTGCTAGTCCTGTTAGCCAAGTCTCTGTGAATAGGAACAGGCTACACTCCCGGTATATGCTATCGTAGCAGGAGATAGCCGCTAGCTCATCTACCTTTCCCAGTATCGATCGTACATTCCCCATAACAGCGGATGGGAGGGTGGGTCTGTACCTTATATTTCTTGTCCGCTGTCTTACTCCAGCACGACACCCATGTCGTTTTTGCCTCAGTTCTCCCGGTATGTCGAGTTTTTCTGTTAGCACCGTGTGGCGGTTGAGTGCTAGCAGCTGTTCCCTGCTGTACCGTCTCCTGCTATAAACAGTGGCTCCGTCCACCGGCTCGGGAGACATTTGGGGCGATCTGTGTGTCCGTGATGTATAAGGTGTGTAAGGTGTTGCCAGATAGAAATAGATATTTTGTAGTCTATAGTAAATTGAGGAACATGGGACGTCCGCTTCAGGGTTGCATTACATCTTGGCCTTAAGGTAAATAGACGACCTTCCGTCAGAAAGAAAAATAAAATTGGTGAGGAAAAAAGCCTCAAATTTACCAGAAAAAAAGTCTCATATTTACATGAAAAAGCTCTAATCGAGTTATAACTGGAAAAAGTCAGAAATTCACTAGAAAGAAAGGTGTAAATTTGTGGAAAACATTAAGTTAATGTGTGTGGGGGAAAAGGCACGTTCACAAGAAAAATTAGCATAGAAGAGAGCTACAGTTTAAAAACAGCAGTGGTGAGTTTGATTTCAATTTATTTCTAATATTAAGTTTTTCTGTCACCAACTTAACCAGCAGCCGTAGCAGCCTGCCATCAGAGGCATGCGTTTTAAAATTAATTAAAGGTTTGTAGTTAATTGGTGAAGAGTGGCAACAAAATAATTAATAGTCTGGAAAACATCCTTCAGTTAATCTAGCCTACTGTTGAATAGTTGAAACCACTTACAGCGATGGGGCTTGATGAAGCCGGGGCAGATACCTCTGCTGCTTTCACGCAGCCACCAGAGCTCATCACCCGGGTTGTCGGGAGAAACAGGCTGTGTGCAGAGTTTCCAGCATGTCACTCCATGGTTTTCAACTCTTCCGCAGGAAAATATCCTACATTTAATGAATAGACAAACAAAAAAGAATCTGCCATCCTCACCTTATATTGCGATGATCCGCATGTTGATTTGGCAAGGATTATTATGCCGGATGCCCTTCCTGAAACAACCCTGCCCATTTTATCCGGGCTTGGGACTGGCACAGGAAGTACACTGGCTTGTGCACCCCCTGTGGCTGGGGAAACCAACATTTTCCTCCTCCCCTCCATTACTGCTGAGCACCAAGCTGGATGGCAGGAAGTTCCATTTTTATATGGTCTTTGGCACATACTGTACCTACCGAGGCCACCACATGAGAAACAGCTGAAAAAAAGAGCTCTTGATTTGCAGAGAAAAAAAAAAATGGGGGAAAATGCACATTCACACGAAAAAGTAGGACACACCAGCTGCAACTATTGGGGTTGCTTCTCAACCTCTGGCAGGCTTGTCAATAGCAAGGTTATAGTGACAGCCCTAAGCATGTGGATGCACGTGCTCATACATGAGTCATCATTTGCATTCGTTCTGTTCCACAGACCACCTCTTCCAACCATTCCAAAGCTGGGGGAAGATGCTGTTCTGTAGAACAGCATCTAATAGAATTATTTCATGATTTATTTTATAATTTCCAAACAACATAATCTTTGTTTTGTTTTTTTGATTTAGAGATAATTTATTTTTGTTGAACCACTGCGTTAACTTTTTCATTTCAGTTGTGACCACATCTAAAACCTGCTGCAAATTCTCACCAGTGCAAAGGATATTTGTGTCATCCACAAACAAAATAAATTTCAGAATTTTTGATACTTGGCATATGTCATTTATATACAAAATAAAGAGTTTGGGTCCCAAAACTGACCCCTGGGGCACACCACAAGTGATGTCCATGAAGGGTGATTTGTGCTCACCAGTTTGTACAAATTGTTGTCTGTTACTTAAATAACTTTCCATCCAACTCAGTCCGACCCCTCTTATCCCATACCTTTCCAGTTTCCTTAGTAGTATTCTGTGGTCAGTGGTGTCAAAAGCTTTCTTTAAATCTATAAATACTCCTACAGCAAACTTTTTTTTTTATCTATACAACTAGTAATTTCTTCAATAAGTTTGATCAGTGCCAAAGATGTAGATTTATCTGCTCTAAAACCATACTGGCTGTCTGTAAGGAGGTTGTGTTTTTCAATGAAATGTAAATAATGAGTTTTCTTCATGTAAATTATGAGTTTTCTTTCAACTCAAAGCTTAGTCATGGAGTTCCACAGGGATCTGTGCTAGGCCCTACTCTTTTTAGTTTATATATGCTTCCGTTAGGCAACATTATTAGAAAGCACTGTATACATTTTCATTGTTATGCAGATGACACACAATTATACCTGTCAATGAAGCCAGATGATAGTAATCAATTAGCCAAGTTAGAAGCCTGTCTTAAGGAAATCAAAGCTTGGATGACTTGTAATTTCCTGCTATTAAATTCAGATAAGACTGAAGTCATTCTTGTTGGTCCAAAAAACCTTAGAAATTCCTTTCCAAATCAAACTTTCAGTTTGGATGCGGTTACTCTTTCTCTTAATAGCTCTGTGAGGAACCTTGGAGTTATTTTTGATCAGGATTTGTCCTTCAATTCACATATTAAATTTGTTTCTAAGACTGCCTTCTATCATTTGCGTAATATTGCCAAGATTAGGAGCATCTTGTCTCAGAGTGATGCTGAGAAACTGATCCACGCTTTTGTTAGCTCGAGATTAGATTATTGTAATTCTTTATTATCAGGCTGTCCTAAAACATCTTTAAAAAGTCTTCAGCTGATCCAAAATGCTGCAGCAAGAGTTTTAACAGGTACTAGAAAGAGAGATCATATCTCTCCGGTTCTGGCCTCCCTTCATTGGCTTCCCATAGAGTTTAGAATTAAGTTTAAAATCCTTCTTCTTACTTACAAAGCTCTAAACAATCAGGCTCCTTTTTATTTAAAAGATCTGATACTACCGTATTATCCTAACAGAGCACTATGCTCCCAAAATGCAGGATTACTTGTAATACCTGGAATCTCCAAAAGTACAATGGGAGGCAGAGCCTTCAGTTATCAAGCTCCTCTCCTGTGGAAACAGCTGCCAATCTGGATTCGGGAGTCAGACTCGATCTCTGTTTTTAAGAATAGGGCTAAAACCTACCTTTTTGATATAGCCTACAATTAGGGAGGGATCATGTGTTTCTGAACCCTCCCTTAGTTATGCTGCTAATAGGCTTAGTCAGCCGGGGGACCTCCAGTAATACACTGGGCCTCACTCCTTTCCTCACTCTCTATGAAATATTTTTTTTTTTTTGCTGGTCATTAACATCTGTTTGTTCTCTCCCATAGATTGAGTCCCCATCGTGCTGTTTGCTCTCTACATGTCTGTTCTTTTCTTCTTCTCTATCCCCTCACCCCCCAGCCAGTCGCAGCAGATGACTGCCCCTCCCTGAGCCTGGTTCTGCTGGAGGTTTCTTCCTGTTAAAAGGGAGTTTTTCCTCTCCACCGTCGCCAAGTGCTTGCTCACAGGGGATCGCCTGATTGCTGGGGTCTTTCTGCAACTGTGGGGGTTCCCCCCTTCAGTTGATAGTGCTATGAGATGACTGTTGTTGTGAAATGGCGCTATATAAATAAAGTTGAATTGAATTGAAATTGAATTGAATTGAATTGAAATCATCCAGTCTCTTAGTGAAGATTTTTTTCAAGTATTTTGGAGAATTGTGGGAGTAAAGATACTTGCCTGTAATTTGTGAAACAATGACTGTCTCCTGTTTTGTATAGAGGTATTACTTTTGCTATTTTCATTTTGTTTGGAAATTTACCAGTTTGAAATGACAGGTTACAGATGTGGGATGAGTGGCTTAACAATTCCTTCAATTACTTTTTTCACTATTGTCATGTCAATTTCATTCCAGTTCGTTGATTTTTTTGTTCTTAAATTTACTCACAGTCTCAATAATTTCCTTTTCAGTAACTGCACCCAAAAAGATTGTTTGGATTTCTATCTTCCATTTCATTTACAGAACCACTGTTGTTTATTTCTGTTGTCACTATTGATTTTGCTAATTCAGGACCAACGTTTACAAAAAAATTATTGAAACCACTAACCACATCCTCCATATCATTTATCAAATTGCCATTTTCAATAAAATATTCTGGATAATTAGCATTCTTAGGTCGATTACTAATAATCCCATTGAGTACTTGCCATATTCCTCTTAAGTTATTTTTATTATCCTCTAATATTCTGTTGTAATATTCTTTCTTACAGGTCCTCATTATATTAGTAAGCTTATTTTTATATCTTTTATATTTGATCTCAGCCTCCACCATTCTACACTTAATGAATTGTTTATATAATGTATTCTTCTTTTTGCATGCATTTATTAACCCCTTGGTGACCCAAGGAATATTTTTCTTTTGTTGTCTGTCACTGTATTGTTTTATAGGACAGTTTTTATTGTACAATGATTGAAATATTTGTAAAAATTTATCATATGCTTTATTTATATCATTTTCATCATAAACTATCTTCCAGTCTTGTATTAATAATTTCTTTGTCAGTAAATACATAGATTCTTCGGTTCTTATTCTTTTATATTTAATATTTTTGGTATACTTTTTCTTCCTATAATCACATTGATAGACAACAAAAATCAGCAGGTGGTCACTGATGTCATTCAATAAAAGCCCACTCCTGATATTATTTTCCATAATGTTTGTGAATATCTTATCTATTAGTGTGGCACTGTGTGACGTGATTCTGCTAGGTCCAGTAATTGTTGGATGTAAGCCCATACTGTACATTGTGTTGATAAATTCTTCTGTCAAACTATGTTGTTTTGAATTCATCAGATCTATATTGAAATCCCCACAGATGAACATTACTTTATGAGTTAGTTTTGCATACATTTTTTCCATCCAGTCCTTAAATAAGTCAATGTTTGATCCAGGTGTTCTATATACACAGCTCACTACTATATTCTTCACATTGTCCAGACAGATTTCTATTGTAATATATTCAAAATGATGGCAGAATCTCAAGGGTAATAATAATGCATCAGATTTATATAGCGCTTTATCATAGACACTCAAAGATGCTTTACAAGTAGATACATTATTCATTCACTCCAGACAGACAATGGTAGTGGCAAGCTACTACTGTAGCCACAGCTGCCCTGGGGCAGGCTGACGGAAACGTGGCAGCCAATCCGCGCCAACGGCCTCTCCGGCCACCACCGAACATTTAAACATTTTATACATTTATACACATTCATACCCAGTGTTATGGGCACTGGAGGCAATGCGGATGAAGTGTCTTGCCCAGGGACACAACAGCAGGATATCTGGGGAGAGCGGGATTCAAACCGCCAACCATCGGGTTATTAGACGACCTGCTCTACCTCCTGAGCCACTGCCACCCCGAGTGATTACTAGCTAGCGCTACTCACTCCCTTGGATGTGCAAATGCCCAAATTTGTATTTTTTTCCACGTTTACATTCACTTTACATGTATTTGCGTCATGAGTTCGGATTTGGTCTGAACATACCTTGAGTCTTCATGTTGGCTAATATTTTAGCAATCTCTCTCTTCTATCCTGTATAACTTGTCTTCAAAACATCCCTTTTTGATCAGCATGCAGTTTGGTGTGATTCCTCTCTACTGCTTCAGTTTAAAAGCATTTTTTTTTTTTTGGTTGATTATTTAATTTTGTCTCACTTTCTTTTCTCCCAAAAATATTGATTGTTATTTCTCCACAACAAAGAATGCAACATGTCACTTTTCACTTCCTCATCAAATGTAACTTTTTTAAATGTAGACTGTGTGCATTTCCCTTTTTTTCCTCCTCCTCTCACTAGCCTGCATGAATCAATATACAGCAAGCCCTGATCTTTACCTGTTACTTTGTACAGTCACTGTGCTCAGTCTTGCTTTTTTATTTTTTTTTATTTTTTTGGGGGGGGGGTGTCTCCTGCCATCAAATCTTGTCTCAAGCTGTCAGATAACACCGCGGAGAGCTTTCCAACTAAAGGAACAGCATGCTTTGAATCAATGTTAATTATTCTCAAAGGTTTCAGAAAAAAAATGCTGTAAGGCCAGCTGTAGCGCTATGTGTGTAAGAGAAATTAGAGCAGACAAACCAGATATTTCACTATAGATGTGTTTGACAATCATGACAGTGTGTTTAGAAGGCTGTAAACACCATATGCTGTATGTCTGTTAAATTGTTGGATCATAATCATTGGTACTTTTGCCAGTTTCAGAAGAAAGTAGCTCTATCACAGAATTAATCAAAAGTGAAGGAAAGAGGTTCACACTCTTAAAATGATTTAGAATTCTATCTGATGAGAATATTCCCCCCTGTTTTGTCTCAGTGATGACAGTGGAAGGAAGAGTTGTTTAGAAGAGCAGCTTCAGACAGAAAAGGTATTTTTTGAGGGGGAGATACCGGCATGACTGATCGTAGAGCCAATGAAAATGTAAAACAGCAGCGCCATATCCCTCCAGGGTGATGCATCTGTGTCACCCTGATGTTCCCACTCATCCCAAGGCTTTATGACTTTAATTTATAAAAGAACACAAAGGGAAGGAAGAAAGGTGGTGGTGGGAACACAAACAATGTAGGAAAAGTTCAGATATACAGCATATTAGGTACGTCTACAGGTGAGAATTTCAGTATCGGATAAATGATATAGCATTGAAATTGTATCACTCTTATCACCCTTATTCATGATTCATTTATAGTGTGTGGGCTCATTTGATTTGGGGTTTGGGGACGAGGGGGATGACTCGCCTATCACAGGGGCTGAGGTCGCCAAGGTGGTTAAAAATCTCCTTGGTGGCCGGGCCCCGGGGGTGGACGAGATTCGCCCTGAGTTCCTCAAGGCCCTGGATGTTGTTGGGTTGTCATGGTTGACATGCCTCTGCAACATTGCGTGGAGGTTGGGGGCAGTGCCTTTGGCATGGCAAACCGGGGTGGTGGTTCCTCTCTTCAAAAAAGGGGACCGGAGGGTGTGCTCCAACTTTAGAGGGATCACACTCCTCAGCCTCCCTGGGAAGGTCGATGGCAAGGTACTGGAGAGGAGAGTCCGGCCGTTGGTCGAACCTCGGATTCAGGAGGAGCAATGTGGTTTTCGTCCTGGCCGTGGCACATCGGACCAGCTCTTTACCCTCTCGAGAATTCTTGAGGGTTCGTGGGAGTTTGCCCAACCAGTTTACATGTGTTTTGTGGACTTGGAGAAGGCATTTGACCGCGTCCCTTGTGGATTTTTGTGGGGGGTGCTTCGGGAGTATGGGGTATCGGGCTTGTTGTTACGAGCTATTCGGTCTCTGTACGACCGTTGTGAGAGTTTGGTTCGTATTGCCAACACTCGGTCGGAGTCATTCCCAGTGAGAGTTGGACTCCGCCAGGGTTGCCCTTTGTCACCGATCCTGTTCATAATTTTTATGGACAGGATTTCTAGGCGCAGCCAGGGAATGGAGGGTGTCATGCTTGGTGACCACAGGATCTCATCTCTGTTGTTTGCAGATGATGTTGTCCTGTTGGCTTCATCCAGCAATGACCTACAGCTCTTGCTGGGATGGTTTGCCGCTGAGTGTGAAGGGCTGGGATGAGAATCAACACCTCCAAGTCTGAGTCCATGGTCCTCAGCCGGAAAAAGGTGGATTGTCCTCTCCGGGTTGGGGACAGGCTCCTGCCCCAAGTGGAGGAGTTTAAGTATCTTGGGGTCTTGTTCACGAGTGAGGGGAAAATGGAGCGAGAGATCGACAGACGGATTGGAGCAGCTTCTGCAGTGATGCGGACGTTGTACCGGTCTGTTGTGGTGAAGAGGGAGCTTAGTTCTAAGGCAAAGCTGTCGAGTTACCAGTCAATCTACGTTCCTACTCTCACCTATGGTCACGAGCTTTGGGTAATGACCGAAAGAACGAGATCGCGGATACAAGCGGCTGAAATGAGCTTTCTCCGTAGGATTGCTGGACTCACCCTCAGAGATAGGGTGAGGAGCTCAGCCATCCGGGAGAGGCTCAGAGTAGAACCGCTGCTCCTCCACATTGAAAGGAGTCAGTTTAGGTGGTATGGGCATCTGATTAGGATGCCTCCTGGACGCCTCCCACTTGAGGTGTTTCAGGTACGTCCCACTGGGAGGAGACCCCGGGGCAGACCCAGGACTTGGTGGAGAGACTATGTCTCCCAGCTGGTCTGGGAACACCTTGGTATCCCCTCTGAAGAGCTGGAGCAGGTGGCTGGGGAGAGGGAAGTCTGAGCTTCTCTGCTTGAACTGCTGCCTCCGCTACCTGGACCTCGGGAAAAGCGGTAGAAGATGGATGGATGGATGGATGGATGGGCTCATTTGATTTGTAATCAAAGGTATTTTATTGAATAAACAATGACATTGTTAGGAAAATATCAAGGAATGGTGTAAAAGGAAAAACAAATTAAATCATGTTTGCAAATTTGAGTTGGTTAATTAAGCCAATAGCAATACTAGCTTTTCATCTTCTATCAAGCATTGCAGAGGAAAAAAATGGCATGGCAATTATGTGATTGATTCAAGGCCGTCACTTAAGGGAATGAGGGTTTTGTGTTTTTGTTTTTTTTTTAATGCATGTGTGTCATGAGTCTGGGCACAGTGTCTCACAGAGCCCACACTCATAATTTATTTCTGAGTATTGTATGTCTGTTAGTATTATTTTGTTAGTTTCTGTACATGTTTTGGGTTTTTGACATATGTGCCTCCTTTTCTCCAGACACTCCCACTAGCTGCTCACAGTCTGTTTCCCAGTCATCTCAGCTGTGAGTAGTTGATTAATTAGGTCACCTGCTCACTCAGCTGCCCGCACCTGCTGCTGATCTGTTGCCTACTATTTAAGACCGCCTGTTCATTCTCTCAGTGCAGCAGCATTGTCTAATATCTAAGGACTATTCCTGATGTCTAATGAACTCATTCTCTCTCGCAGGGGGATTTCGGCTCTGGGGAATCTTCCTCTGTAAGTTACTTTTCCCTTCAGCACTCGCAGAGCAATTTCGGCTTTGGAGTGCTTTTCTGTTAGTTACTTTAAGTTTGTATTTTTTGTGTATCGTGCACAGTTTTTTTTTTTTTTTTTTGTGTTTGCCTTTGTTAATAAATCATCACAACTGCAGTTCAGTGCCTGGGTCTGTTTTTCTGCCCCGAAGGGACCAATTATGACAGAATGCTGCCGCCTTAAACAAGACCCAGCTGCTGCAGTCAGTGAACCTTTTTTTTTTTTTCTTTTTGTGTTCTTCACTCACCTGTTCATTGGAGCAATCATGGACACAGCAGGTGGATGGGGCTACCCGATGCACCTGGGATAGGAGTGCTGCCAGGTCCTTATGGAGATAGATGGGCTAATCTCCGCAGCGTGCAGCGGCTTTGCTCCAAAAGACATATTGTGGTACCTAGGACTCGCAGAGGCAGCTGCTCGTCGGTGCCTTCAGCTTAGGGAGCACACTGAAGGAAGGGAAAGGATCTCTTTGGTGGCAGCGCTTCATAGCAAGAACAGCGGGATGGTGACAAATTCCCTGGAGAAGCCTCGGCTCGCGCCGAAGAGGAGATGCTCCCAGGCAACTATCGTTTAAACTCCTCACCAGTTCCTGCTCCATCAACTCCTTGACGCCACCATCCTACCCACCGGAGGAAAACCTCCACTTCCTCATCTGCAGCCCCTCCTTCGCAGAGACAGGAAACTCCCGCAACAGTCTCTTTTTCTGACTCTTCCTCTCCAGCTGTCCCACCGGTCAACCTCTCCGCTGCAATTTTCTCTCCCTCCTCCTTGACGATTCCTCCCGCTGCGGAAGAATTGGTTGCCTTCCTCTCAGTCCTGTCTGTCTCCGTGACTACAGGGGCGGCTCCTCCACAATCCACAGAGGGGCCCAAGTTCACCATAGCCACGGAGAGGGACGACTCTCCACACACAACAGCAGACAGCATCGAGATCCGGGAAAACAGCCAAGTTTCATTTCATTCTATTACATTTTTTGTTGATTTGTCTTGTCTGCTTCCCCATGGGGAGGCTCAGGAAATACAGTCTCCTAAGGTCTGTCCACCTGCTGCAATTAATAAATCTTCACCTGCCCTCTCCATGTCTCCTCCTGTTGATCCTGAGTGTCCGCCGGCCCCAGAACTGAGCTGCTGGATGATGGAGGAGCCTGTGGCCCTGGAGGACCCAAACCTCAGCTGCCACACCGGATGAGCCACTAACATAGGCTACTTCATCTGGGAAAACTGAGACTGCAACCAACAGCATGTCTGCTGCGGAGCCGCTGCAGCAGAGTTCACAACAGAGCTGGACCTCCGAGAGACCATGCCCGAGACGTCGTTGTCATCTGGATCGACGGAGTCCTGGACGGTGGTGGAGCTTTAGCTCAGGCAAGAGCTCTCCCTTGTTTTTCTCTTATCTGTCCTGGAGAAATCTTGCCTGGCTCTTGGTGAGGCGAGTCGGGTGTAGCCATCAGCTGCAACTGAGCTCACCTTGTTGGGCTCCGCCGCTGCCAGTCACCATGACCCTGTTCCTCTGCTTGTCTTTTCTGAGTTTTCTCCCAGGGTCACCGGGGAAGAGCCACCCTTGCCAGATGTCTCCGTGGGTCCAGACTCACCACCTGAGGTCGTCGTGGGTCCAGCTCCCCCTGCTGAGGTTGTCGCAGGTGTCTCATCCCAGCCTTGGACCTCCGTGGGTTCAACTCGTCCTCTTCCCGAGGCTGTCATCTGGGCCCCTCCTCCTCAGTCTGAGTCTCCATGAGTGCTGCATCACAGTCGGGGACCCTCGTGGGTGCTGTACCCCAGCATAAATCCTACATGGGTGCTGCGTTCCAGTATGGGCCCGCCATGGGCGCTATGCCCCAGCCCAGGGTCCACCGTGGGTGCAGCACTGGCCCGGCCCGGGTCCACCAAGGGTGCAACGTTGGCCCATCCCTGGTCCACCAAGGGTGCAGCATTGGCCCAGTCCGGGCCTACCGAGGGTGCAGCTAGGGCCCAGTTTGAGCCCACCGGAGGTGCAGCCATGCTCCAGCCCAGAGCCACCACGGGTGCTGTAATGCTCCAGCCCGCAGCCACCGCGGGTGCTGCAATGCTCCAGCCCAGAGCCAGCGCGGGTGCTACCGTTCCTCAGCCCAGGACCACCGAGGGTGTTGAGGCCTCCCCTCCTCTGCCTGACATCGTCATGGTTCTTTCTCCATTGCCAGACACTGTCGTGGGTCCTCATCCACCACCAGACACCGTCATGCCCTCCCCCCTTCGGCCCTTCATCCCTTCATTGTGCCTCCCTGTGGGGCAGCCACCTCCTGGGTCTTGGTGGCTGAAGAACTCCGGCCCACTGCCCGATAGACTGAGCTGCTGGGTTGGGTGGCCCATATTCTCTGGCAGGCCACCCGACTCATACCACCTTACCGTCTATCTGGTTTCCCTCACCTCTCACCCGGGGTGGATTTTTGCTGTACCCTTTTTCTGGGGGAGGGGGTGGGGGTTCTTTTTTGGTGGTTGTGGGAGTATCTGCAATCCACCCCTTAAAGGGGGGGGGGGCTCTGTCTTGAGTCTGGGTGTAGTGTCTCACAGATCCCAGACTCTTAATTTATTTCTGAGTATTGTATGTCTGCTAGTATTATTTTGTTAGTTTCTGTATATGTTTTGGGTTTTTGACATATGTGCCTCCTCATCTCCAAACACTCCCACTAGCTGCTTACGGTCTGTTTCCCAGTCATCTCAGCTGTGAGTAGTTGATTAATTAGGTCACCTGCTCACTCAGCTGCCCCCACCTGCTGCTGATCTGTTGCCTACTATTTAACCCTTATTGTGGCAAGGTTTCAAGGAACAGATAGCATCCCCACTGCCACAGGCACAGCACTGCATCTTTCATATGATGTTATATGACGTGGCCAAATACTCCCCAGCTGATTTAAGTTGTACAAAGAATTCCACCTCACAAGGTGGCAGACACATATAACTTACTGCTCTTGCCTTGGAGGACTGATGTGGACATAGAAACCTCCTTCTGGACACCAGAGAAGAAGAAATTTTTATAATGGTAAATGGTGTTCACTTATATAGCGCTTTTCTTCTCATCTAGGATGATCAAAGCGCTTTACAGATCCTGCAATCCATCCACTCCACACTGATATGACAGTGTGTGAATGTGTTTTGTTTTATATATGCCTATATAGCAAGGGTTAAGCCCCCCCCCCCCCCCTTGGGGTCCTCAGACCATAATGCTGTTCATCTGATTCCTGAACCACTAATCCTATCATTGTGAATCCAATTGCTTGTCATATGTTTTCATGGTCAAGGAATCTGAAAACGTACACACAAACACTGTATGGGGAGAACTGTGGCCACCATTACGGAAAATGCCATTTTCGTGAATAACTACTGAACCACTAATCCTATCATTGTCAATCCAATTGCTAGTCATATGTTTTCATAGTCAAGGAATCTGAAAACATACACACAAACACTGTATGGGAGGAACTGTGTCCGCCATTATGGAAAATGCCATTTTTGTGAATAACTACTGAACCACTAATCCTATCATTGTCAATCCAATTGCTAGTCATATGTTTTCATGGTCAAGGAATCTGAAAACATACACACAAACACTGTATGGGAGGAACTGTGGCCGCCATTATGGAAAATGCCATTTTCATGAATAACTACTGAACCACTGCTTGTCATATGTTTTCATGATCAAGGAATCTGAAGACTGTATGGGGGGAACTGTGGCGCTTGGCGGAGGTCTGTGCTCTCCGAGTGCTTTTCTAGTTGATTATATAAAATTCTGTAAAGAAAATGTTTTACCTCAGAAAGTAATCACTATGTACCCTAATAATAAGTCTTATATTTCCAAGGAATTAAAATGGTGCATAGTACAGAAAAAGATTGCTTTTAAGAATGGGCCCATATTAAGTATGAAAAATATACAGACAGAACTTAATTATAAACTAAGAACAGATAGAGGTGAGACGAGGAAGAAATTTGAATCTGAATGCCTAGGAAAAAGTTCTAGGAAATTGTGGGACTCAGTTAAAGTAATGACAAAGATGATTCCATCCAAAAGCTGCATTAATGTAATGAATGAGGAAGAAAAGACAAACGAGTTGAATAATTTTTTTTGCAGATTTGAGATTAGAGATTTTTCTAATGAACAAAAAGCTACTTTGGACGCTATACCAGTTTTAGGCTCTACAAAAATTATAGTTGACCAGCATATTGTGGAAAGATTTTTCTCACGTATGTGCCCCAAGAAGGCATCTGGACCAGATGGGATCTCTGATCGCTTACTGAAGTCATGCAGTGAGGAGCTAGCAGAAGCCTGGAGTCCCATCTACCAGAAGTCCTTAAATACGTGTTCTGTCAAATTATTAAATTTTCTGATGACACTGCTATTTTATCACTACTTCAAAAGGCTCATGATCTGTCAAGCTATTGTATAGAAATTCAGAGGTTTGTCAATTGGTGTGATGACAGTCATCTCATTTTGAATGCTGATAAAGCAAAGGAGATGGTGTTTGACCCTCGGGGAGTTGGTGACCACAGGCCTGTGGTCATCCACAACCACACTATAACACAGGTTAGTTCCTATAAATATTTGGGAGTATGTACTGACAATTCAATAACCTGGAGCACACATATTGATTACCTCTGTAGTAGACTACAACAGCGGCTGCATTTTTTGCGTAGATTAAGAATACATGGCGCTGATAAAAGGATTATGTTAATATTTTACCAGGCTGTGTTGGAGAGCTGTATTAGATACAGCATTACAGCTTGGTTTGGTAACCTCTCTGTGAAACTAAAGAACAGAGTGTTGCGTTTAATTCATACAGCATGGAAAATTATCAGAGTTAAAGAGTATTTATCCATGCAGATCTTATATGAACAGGAAGCCTGTAGACAAGCTCAAAAAATAATCAGTGACTTGAGCCATGTACTAAACAATGAATATGTGCGGTTGCCCTCAGGGGGGAGATACAGAGTCCTCAAGTGCAAGTTCAATAGATATAAGAACTCCTTTATCCCGACGTCAGTAAAACTTTTAAACTCAAATAGATAGGTCAGGGACATTTATAACTCCTCTTCTTAATGACAGCTGTTATATTTATTTATATATGTACTTGTAATATTTATTGGGTTTTATTTCATGTATATATATATATATATATATATATATATATATGTATATACACTACCGTTCAAAAGTTTGGGGTCACTAAGAAATTTCCTTATTTTTGAAAGAAAAGCACTGTTTTTTTCAATGAATATAACTTTAAACTAATCAGAAATACACTCTAATATCTAATATACATTGCTAATGTGGTAAATGACTATTCTAGATGCAAATGTCTGGTTTTTGGTGTAATATCTACATAGGTGTATAGAGGTCCATTTCCAGCAACTATCACTCCAGTGTTCTAATGGTACAATGTGTTTGCTCATTGTGTCAGAAGGCTAATGGATGATTAGAAAACCCTTCTGCAATCACGTTAGCACAGCTGAAAACAGTTTAGCTGGTTAGAGAAGCTATAAAACTGACCTTCCTTTGAGCAGGTTGAATATCTGGAAAAAAATTATTATTTCAAATACAAATCATTATTTCTAACCTTGTCAATGTCTTGACTATATTTTCTATTCATTTTACAACTCATGGTGGTAAATAAGTGTGACTCAAACTTTTGAACGGTAGTATATATATATATATATATAGTATATACTGTATATATATACATACATACATATATATTATGAAGGATCTTATGTACTACATCCATTGTGTATGTGTGGATTGTGTGGTTGCAGCACAGGTGATAAGCCCAAGACAAATTTCCCCTTGAGGGACAATGAAGTTTATCTTATCTTATCTTATCTTATCTTTTAGACAAACAAATGTGGACCTTACCGATTGCTGTGGACGTACTCAATTGCAGATGGAGGAGCCATTTGCTCACAAATTTGCCAACTATGATTCTAAAAAGAGATTATTTAGCTTATGAAGGTAAAGGTTTACATTTTGTTATAACAGAGGGTGGGTGAAGCTGGTTGATGTTCACCTGCTGCCGCCCCCAGCGCCATATGACTAGATAACAATCGCGCCGGTTCCATGTCGTCATATAAGATAAATTTTGGTGGAATAAAAGCAAAATTGAAGTGGGATAATCATGAGAGTTTCTGGATGTGGGAGAGAAAGCTCAAATGACCAACAGAAGGCAAAATAACGACCAGGATGGATGAAGATGGCCGATGCAAGAGTCGCCAGGCCAGCGGTAAGTCTGATAAATTTCTTTGTTTGTTGACATTCTACTACTGTTCTGGTTTATATACTTTGACGAGAAGATTATTAATTATATTAAAGGTAAAATGTCCAAATCAATTGCAATACTACACAGAGTGAAATATTTGCTGAATCAACCCACACTTTATGCTTTGTATCATTCATTAATACTCCCATATATGACAAATTGTACTGAAGTATGGGGAATAGCCTACATATAAAACAAACATATTTCCAGTCTTTATGCTTCAGAAGAGAGCTATTAGAATAATAAACAAAGCTGCCTACAGGGAATCAACAAACCCACTTTTTTCTTAACTTAAAAGCTCTCAAGTTGAAAGATCTGGTTGATTTTAAAACTGCAGTAATAATGGTTAAAGCGAAGAATCCATCACTGCCTGCAAATATCCAAAAGTTGTTCCAAATAAGGGAGAAACAATATCATTTCAAAGGAACATGTCATGGCAGCCGCTGGGCCGTCATCAGCCCCAGCTGCGAGCACACCTGCCATCAATCTCCAGCGAGCTATAAGAGCCACGTAAGCCACGCTCGGCATGTAAGCCAACCTCACACTCACCTTGTCCAGCTATCCTCCCCTGTGCACAGGTGGATCCTCCAGGCGGCAGATCAGCCCTCGTTGGTGGCGGTGCAACTCCTCCATCTCACCGGAGTCACTCCTCTGCCTCACGGCGCTAAGCAGCGAGCTCCCCTCCTGGCCAACACTCCCGGAGCAAGCAGGAAAGCCACAGCGTCACCTGCAAGTAAGCAGTGTTCATTATTGCATTCCCCGCTGTGGTGCAGTAGTAATCTCTCTGCTTTGTGTCCCTAGGGTTGCCAGGTAGCAGCGAGGCTCGCTCAGTCCCAGCACGCATCCAGCACCTCACACATCCACATATACACGCACCATCACTACACACTTGGGTGAATAAAACTGTTAAACTGTAACTCGAGTCTGTCTTCTGTCCCCTGGGTCCAACCACCATGTCAGTACGACTCCATCAAAGCGACCCAGCGGACAACGTGCTGATGCGCCGTCTTAACACCTTAGACGCTCATGTAGACCAAATAGCTTATCAGCAAACAGTCATTCTCACCCAATTAGCACAAATTAACGGCCGGTTGGATCGTTTGGAAGGCCACCAGGCGTTTCCTCCCGCCGCAGGGGCTCCACCCTCCCCTGCTAATCCTCCGACTAGCCAGGTTAGCCAGACCCCCCTAACTCGCCTCACCCCCGTGCCGACGCCTGCCCGTTTCAGCGGGAAGCTAGGAGAGGCACGGGGATTTCTGTTACAGTGTGAGACTGTTTTCCACCGGGTTCCGGGGAATTTTCCCTCCAACCATAGCAAAATTGGCTATATCGCTAACCTGCTAGAAGGTAGAGTGCTAGCCTGGGCTTATGCGGTAATGGCAAAGCCCAGCTATGCCCACTTAACTTACCAACAATTCTTGGAGGATTTTACCGAGGTTTTTGACCACTCCGATCGGGACTCCGTGTTAACTGCCCGGTTGTTGGACCTTCGGCAGGGCAGCAGGGCTGCTGCCGATTTTGCTGTCAATTTCCGGGTAATTGCGGCAGAGGTCAGGTGGGAGGACGCCTCGTTATGCAGTATTTTTATCCGCAGTCTAAGCCCTGAGTTAAGAGACGAATTAGCAACACGGGACAAACCTGATAAGTTGAACAAACTAATTTCTCTTACCATAAGCTTAGACAACAGGCTGAAGGAGTGCGCCGCCGAGTGAAGAGCCTCTAGTCGCTCCAGGGCGCTGCGTCTCTGCTCCTCTCGGCCACCCCAACTGGACCTGCCCTCGTCGGAGGAACTTCCGGGGCAGGAGGATATGATAATCGGGCATTTGGCGATTTCGGCTGCTGAGAGACAGCGCCGCAAGGATCTGGGGTTGTGCTTTTATTGTGGTAGTGCTTCCCATGAAGTAGCCGAATGTATGAATCAGGGAAAAGAGGAGGTCCGTGGGTCACAGTAGGGGGACTCATGGACATAGCCCAGTCAAAGCCCCTCACTAGTTGTCCCATTCCCATTTGGCTCATTTCTAAGCACATAGAACACTCCACTCACGCACTCATTGACTCAGGGGCTGAGCAGAGTTTTATATCAGGAGACCTGGCAACCCGCTTGGGTCTCAGCTGCCAAACTCTCCGGCCACCTGTCAATCTAATCACCTTGTCTAAGATCCCACTAACAGCTGTTTCTCAACAGACGGACCCCGTGTCTGTTATTATCTCAGGAAACCACCGGGAGGACATTCGTTTTTTGGTGCTGCCCACCTCCACCTCCCCTGTCATCTTGGGCTATACCTGGCTCCGACTACATAATCCCACGTTTGACTGGCGGGCGGGGAGCGTCATCTCTTGGAGCTCGTTCTGCCTTAGCGCATGCCTTCAGTCTGCAGCGTGTGCCCATCAGTATCTGTGACCCCATCTGCTTCACCCCCCCCCCCGACCTGTCTAGGGTCCCAGAGATTTATCACGATCTGGGGGTGGCCTTTAGCAAGTCACGAGCGCTGTCCCTTCCCCCCCCACCGCCCCATGACTGCGCAATTAATCTCCGGGCTGGCACCCCGCTGCTGTCGAGCCGGTTATACAGCCTGTCTGCTCCGGAGCGGGAGGCGATGGACGCCTATATTAAGGAATCGCTCAGCTCTGGGATCATTCGACCATCTTCGTCTGCGGTGGGGGCGGGATTTTTTTTGTAGGGAAAAAGGATGGCTCCCTGCGCCCTTGCATCGACTTCCGGGGTCTCAATGAGATCTCTATCAAAGATAAGTACACGCTGCCCCTCATGAACTCGGCCTTCGACTCGCTCCAGGGGGCTTCTTGGTTCACCAAGTTGGATCTCCGCAACGCTTACCACCTGGTGCGGATCAAGGATGGCGACGAGTGGAAGATGGGCTTCCGGACCCCAAGCGGCCATTTTGAGTATCTGGTGATGCCGTTTGGGTTGACCAACGCTCCGGCCGTCTTCCAGCGTCTCATCAACGACGTCCTCCGAGATTTCCTGGGCTCCTTCGTGTTCGTGTACCTTGATGACATCCTTATCTTCTCGCGATCTCTGGAGGAGCATCAGGTACACGTTAGGCGGGTCCTTCAGCGCCTCCTGGAGAACCAGCTGCACGTCAAGGCCGAGAAGTGTGAATTCCACGTCAGGGAGACGTCTTTCTTGGGCTTCGTGATCTCCCATAATCAAGTGCTCCCCAACCCTGCCAAGGTCAAGGCGGTGGTGGACTGGCCCACCCCCTCGTCCAGAAAGCATTTGCAGGGGTTTCTGGGATTTGCTAACTTCTATCGTTGCTTTGTGCCCAATTTTGGAATTATTGCCCACCCGCTGACCTGCCTCACGTCCCCCAAGACCCCCTTTTGCTGGACCGAGAAGGCTGCTGTGGCATTCAAGAAACTGAAGGAGGAGTTTGCCTTGTCCCGTGTCCCGAGGCAGGTGGACCTGAATCCCCAGTGCCTGGTGGAGGTGGACGCCTCTGATTCCGGAGTAGGAGCGGTGCTCTCACAGCGGTTGCCTGTTGACGGGGTGATTCGGCCGTGCACCTTCTTCTCTCGCCGCCTGCAACCTGCTGAGAGGAATTATGGCATTGGTGACAGGGAGCTGCTGGCAGTGAAGCTCGCCCTGGAGGAGTGGAAACACTGGTTGGAGGAGGCTGCTCAGCCATTTGTTGTCTGGACCAATCACAAAAATCTGGAATATCTGAGGACGGCAAAACTACTGAATTCCCGCCAGGCCTGCTGGTCCCTTTTTTTGGGGCGATTTAACTTTACTATCACCTACCACCCAGGGAGCAAGACCCCAGAAGCCAGACGCCCTCTCCAGGCAGTTCTCGGCGGAGACATCTGAGAAACAGGAGGAGACCATCTTTCCGCCGTCCTGCATTGTGGGCGCCCTTGTATGGGAGATCTGGGACAGAGTAAGGAAGGCTCAGGAGGCAGAGCCCGATCCGGGGGGTGGCCCCCCGGGGCGGTTGTTCGTACCCACAGCAGTCAGGAGTGAGGTTATCCAGTAGGCTCATGCCTCTAAACTAGTGTGTCACCCTGGGATTTCTCGCACCATTGCACTTTTCCAAAGGGCGTTCTGGTGGGCAGGGCTGAGGAGGGATGTGACCAACTACGTCTGGGCCTGTGCACAGTGCGCCACTGGTAAATCCTCATCGTCTCTTCCGGCCGGTCTGCTCCACCCCTTGCCTGTGCCTACTCGCCCTTGGTCTCACGTGGCTTTGGATTTTGTGACAGGTCTTCCCCCTTCCAGCCACTTCACCACGGTCCTGACAATCGTAGACCACTTCTCCAAGGCGGCTCACTTTGTGCCTCTTCGGGGGCTACCATCGGCACGGGAGACGGCGGATCTTCTGGTGCAGCATGTGGTCCACCTCCATGGCATCCCCTCTGACATCGTCTCGGATCAGGGCCCTCAGTTCATCTCCCAGGTTTGAAAGGCGTTCTGCCAGGCGTTGGGATCCACGGTAAGCCTGTCATCAGGGTACCACCCTCAAAGTAACGGCCAGTGCGAACGGGCGAATCAGGAGCTGGAGGCTGCCCTTCGCTGTGTCATCTCGTTGAGCTCCTCTCTGCCTTGGATATGAGTACGCTCACAACTCCACGGTGTCCTCGGCGACAGGGATGTCCCCCTTCAGGGCATCGTTGGGGTACGATCCACCACTGTTCCCGGAGGAGGAGAAGGAGGTGGCAATGCCTTCCGTTCAGGCTCATGTCAGGTGCTGTCGCCGGGTTTGGACCACCACCCACAGGGCTCTCCTCAGGACCGTGGAGCGCAACACCAGGATGGCCAACCGCAATAGGAGACCAGCACCGGAGTACAAGGTGGGTCAGCAGGTTTGGCTTTCCACACGCAATTTCAAGGTGCCAGCTGAGAAACACAAGCTGACTAGGCGTTTCATCGGTCCCTACCCTATTACTCGCATAATCAACCCTGTGTCTGTGCGCTTAGCTCTTCCCCCTTCCATGCGCATCTGCCCTACCTTTCACGTCTCCCAGGTGAAGCCCTTTGTCTCCGATCCCCTCTGCCCGCCCCCTGCGGCGTCTCCCCCTCCAAGGATGATCGACGACCACCCGGCATGGGGGGTTACCGCCATCTTGGCCATCCGCCAGCGTGGTCGGGGCTTACAGTATCTGGTGGATTGGGAGGGATTCGGCCCCGAACACCGGTCCTGGACTCGCCCGGCGTTGATCCTCGATAAGCAGCTCATCGGCAACTTCCATTGGGCGCATCCAGGTAGGATGGGGCAGGTGTCTGGAGGCACCTCTGGGGGGGGGGGGGGGTACTGTCATGGCAGCCGCTGGGCCATCATCAGCCCCAGCTGCGCGCACATCTGCCATCAATCTCCAGCGAGCTATAAGAGCCAGACCCACTGACAGCTCAGTACGGAGTTGTCTGTCAGCATCACATAGCTACGTCCCACGTTCTCAGCTACAGACCCATGCTATGCCTGACCAAGCTCTCCACGCCTCGGCACGTAAGCCAACCTCGCACTCACCTTGTCCAGCTATCCTCTCCTGTGCACAGGTGGATCCTCCAGGCGGCGAATCAGCCCTCGTTGGCGGCGATGCAACTCATCCATCTCACCGGAGTCACTCCTCCACCTCACGGCGCCAAGCAGCGAGCTCCCCTCCTGGCCAACACTCTCAGAGCAAGCAGGAAAGCCACAGCATCACCTGCAAGTAAGCAGCATTCATTATTGCATTCCCCGCTGTGGTGCAGTAATAATTTCTCTGCTTTGTGTCTCTAGGGTTGCCAGGCAGCAGCGAGGCTCGCTCAGTCCCAGCACGCATCCAGCACCTCACACATCCACACATACACGCACCATCACTACACACTTGGGTGAATAAAACTGTTAAACTGTAACTCGAGTCTGTCTTCTGTCCCCTGGGTCCAACCACCATGTCAGAACATGTATATTTCAAAAACCTTCAGCGAGAACTACCACCAAGCAACACTGTTTCAGTGCAAGGAGTCAGACTGTGGAACGCTTTTGGACCTGAATTAAAATCATGTATAACGCTTGAACAATTTAAACAAAAACTAAAGGAAGAAATACTCCAAACATATTTACAAAGCGATATGTAAAATTACATAAGGATTATCACATCCAGTCTGTGTTGTGCTGTTGTTTGGGTTTTTTTTGTCATGTTTTGTCTTGGCTTTGTTCTGATTTGTAATCACTTTTATTTTATTTTCCTTTTGAATTCTTAGATGGAACATAGGTTGGCAATATAAGCTGCGGCTTCAGCCATTACCCATTTCGGATAACTTATGTTGAATTGTATAAACCAAGGAGTTATTGTTTAATTTGACCTTGTTGGATTTTTTTCCCTTTGTTATATTATTCTGTTCCTTTCTTTTAATCTTTTCATCTAATCTATCCAAAATAAAGATTCATTAAAAAAAGATAAAAATCCCAAAACAAAACCGGTGACAAGAAAACAAAACCATCCTTTGTGTAAATATGTTCAGAAGTCCATTTTTGACCAAAAGTTATGTAATTTGTTATGGCTGTGTCGCATTATGCAAATTAGATGTGTAAATTTACTCCTATCTCAAACTTTGGATCATATTCTACATCTTTCTAATTGACAGTAAGCCATTTTCTCTTACCACTTTCAAGTTATAGCCTTGGAAATCTCTGACATCTGAACTGAATATTTTCTTGAAAAAAATTTTGACCGCTAGGGGCTTATGGCACCACAAAGCGCCTGTGGCAGTCATTGGGTTAAGACTGCCTGTTCATTCTCTCAGTGCGGCAGCATTGTTTAATGTCTAAGGACTATTCTTGATGTCTAATCGACTCATTCCCTCTCGCAGGGCGATTTTGGCTCTGGGGAATCTTCCTCTGTAAGCTACTTTTCCCTTCAGCGCTTGCAGAGCGATTTTGGCTCTGGAGTGTTTTTCTGTTAGTTACTTTAAGTTTGTATTTTTGTGTACCGTGCACAGTTTTGTTTTTTGTGTTTACCTTTGTTAATAAATCATCACAACTGCAGTTCAGCACTTGGGTCTGTCTTTCTGCCCCGGAGGGGCCAATTATGACAATGTGTGTCAAATCAACACCCCATGAACAACAACTTACCACAGCAAAGCATCCATTTGGCCTGTTGGTCTTTGCAAAGCATAAAATCGAAGTGTGGCTGCCTCTTTAATTCAATTCAATTCAGTCTTTTTGCATAGCTTCAAATTACAACAAAGGCACAAAATACATAAGGCACATATCACATAAAGATTAATTTAGAATAAAAATGCCTCTAACAATCAATTGATCTACTATGAGGAGGCACTAGGTGACGGTGGACAAGAAAAAACTGACATATAGGAGGAAAGCTCCAGCAGGACCAGGCTCAGGAAGATGAAATCATCTTCTGCGACCAGTTGGGGAGTAACAGGAGAGAGAAGAAGAAGAGAAAGATTTGACACAAAATTCATACAAATTGCCCTCATACAAATGTGCAAAGTCCAACTAAATCTTCTGATTATAATAAATTATTACTTTTCTTGTTAGCTATCTTGTCACACAGCCCACACAACAAGCAAGTGCATGCATCCGTAATTAACATTCATATAACTATGATATGTGGAAAGTCTATTCCAAACTTTTTCAAATAGAAAAGGTTTCCAACTTGAGAGTGTTTACTTCACAGACCCAGGTGGTAACTGGTTCCGTAAGACAGCAGCCTGATAACTCAAAACTATAACTCCCATTGTACTTTTAGAGACTCCAGGAATCAATTACTCAACACATTTTGAAAGTATGATGTTCCTTTTGGATGATACAGAGCAATCAGGTCTTTAAGATATCATGAGGACAGATTATGTACGGCTTTAAACTGAATGTCAGGAGGAGGATATTTATTTCCATACTAACTTTTTTCCAGTACTTACAATTAAGGGTGCACTGATTGTAAAAATTTAAAGCCGATAATGATGTTTGAAGTATTAAGATAGCCAATAACTGATGGCTGATTGTCAATTGCTGATACAAAATGTTTGTTTTTTTTCCCCATCTTTTCCATCTTTAATGTCTGGGAGATATGAATAGATATTTCCGGAGATATTTTCCGGTTCCGGTTCCACCGGGCCGGTGGCACCACACGAGTAGGCTGCCCGTTGCAACAGCCTTTTTTTTTATCTTCCTTCTTCTTTCTACACCTTTCACTCTGTATATATCACGGACGCACGGATCGCCCCGGGGATCTCCCGGGTCGGCGGACGGAGCCACGGTTTGCAGCGGGAGACGTTACAGCGGGGAGGAGCTAGTGCTAGCTAGCACTTGGCTGCCGCCCGGTGCTAATGGGAAACTCGACATACCGGGAGCTGTAGCGAAAACGACGCGGGTGCCGGGCTGGAGTTTAGGCGGCGTGCAAGAAATATAAGACAGAATAATAAAGAGCGATGGCAAGAACCAAGCAGACCGCCCGTAAAATCTACTGGAGGAAGAAGCCCCCCAGGAGACAGCTAGCCGCCAGGGCTGCTCGGAGAGGTGCTCCAGCCACCGGCAGAGTGAAGAGGCCTCGCCGTCACAGGCCCGTGGCTCTGAGAGAGATCCGTCGCTGCCAGAAATCCACGGAGCTGCTCATCCGTAAGCTGCCTGTCCAGCGCCTGGTGAGGGAGATCGCTCAGGACTTCAAGACCGTCCTGCGTTTCCTGAGCTTCGCCGTCATGGCTCTGCAGGAGACCAGCGAGGCCCACCTGGTGGTCTCTTCTTCGTTAAGGGGGTCACCATCATGCCCAAAGACATCCAGCTGGCCCGCCGCATCCGCGGAGAGAGAGCTTAGACTTTCTGCTGCACATTCACCAACCAACCATAATGCTCTGCACTGTGTGTCTATATATATACATTTATAGTAATATGGACATATGTTTACTAGATGTTGTTTTTTCTTGCCTTCTGATTGTTGCTCTGAGTGTTGCTATCCCTGTGCTGTTGCAATCCTGGAATTTCCCCATTATGGGACTAATAAAGGCTTATCTTATCTTATCTTATCTTATAAAGTGGTTCATTCACAGATGTTTTCTGATTTTGCAGCTGTAGTCTACTGTTGTCTGTTTCAGGGCAAAATCAATGCCACACATCTGGGACACACCAGATAAATACTGGCCACTGCAATCGATGAATCTTTTTTTATTTACATACAGGTCGATATCAGTCAAAGAGATGATTGATGCTCATATATTGGTGCCTCCCTAGTTACAAGTCATACAGAAGCTATGAGCTAGTTTTTGAGCGGGAGGTTTAAATTCCTTGGGTCAACTTATGATCTTCAATTTGAAATGGAAATTCATAAATCTAGCTGGTTTTCTTCTTAAAATATAAGCAATCCTTGAACTTCCGGGAAGATGGCGGAGAGACATAACACTTAAACAAAGAGCTCTCCCTAGCCGGATTAAAAATCATCGGTAAATGGCCAACTCGACATAAACGAATCAATAAACTAAGGGATGAAAACACGAAGGAACCGGGCACAAGGACAAAAACAGGGTAAAATTGAAGAATTCCTCTCCAACAACGCAGGAAAAACCGCTGTACGCAAAGCCCAAAAAAACGAGGTGTCTACAGCAGAGAAAATGGAAGACACCAGACTCGACAACATGAACGCTGGCATTGCCAGTTTGGGTGAAGAGTTAAGAGAATTCAAGCGACAGCTACAACAGGATTTAGCGGCTCTTAAGGAGGAACTGAAAAAAGAAATTAAGGAGGAAATCATGGACCTCCGAAGAGAAATGGAGCGTAAATTAACGGAAAACATGGAGGAGCTGCGCTCCCAGCGGGCGTGTATGACAGAAGCGCAGACCCGAATTTCGGAACTAGAAGATTGGAAAAGCGAGGCAAACGAACAACTACAAACCCTGACGACGCAAACGCAGAGGATGCAGGAGAAAATAAACGACTTGGAGAGCAGATCCCGACGAAGCAATATGCGCATCTTTGGAATTCCGGAGGGCACTTAAGGCAACTCGATGACAAAATTCATGGATCAGTTCTTAAAAAAAGAACTGGAAATACCCGGAGAAACGGATCTGCAGATTCAACGGGCGCACAGAGCACCGGCACAGAACCCGAAAACAAACTCTCCACCCAGGTCAGTTGTGGTAAACTTTGTGAAATATGACATAAAGGAAAGAATCCTGATGCAAGCATGGAAAAAAAAGATATGAATCGGCGACAAACAGGTATTTTTTGACCATGACTACCCGACAGAAATCGTGCAGCAGTGGAAGAAATATGCCAATATTAAAAAAACGCTGAAAGAGAAAAAAATTAGATTCCAAACGCCGCTAACGAAAATGAGGATTCATTGGGAGGAAGACACAAGAACCTACAACACGGCCGAAGAGGCAGCGCGGGATATGATGGAGCGGGGCCTTGAGGTGAGCGTGCCGAAGGAGACGGCTGGAGCAGCGGCGGCCCTGAACGCACCACGACAGACGGAGTGGAGACGAGTGAACGGCGGAAGAAGGGGGAGAGACGTAGAGCAGCGGGCCCAGGACAAGCTACAAGGCTTTCAACTGAAAGCCTAGATCATAACAAAGATTAAGAAAGGCACAGAAGAAATGAAGGCCAAGAAGACAAGGTAAAAGAGAAACAGACGGCTAGGAGAGGTTTAAGTGATATTTGTTGGACATTTCTAGACTTATGACTATTACTTTGATAGTAATTAGAAGTCTAGGGAGGGCCCTTCACTCTGTGAAGACAAACCCCCCACCCACCAACAGGGACCAGTGGGCAGAAGAAAGGCCCAAAGTACGGAGGTCGAGATTTTTTAATGTGTTTTTATTAAATATGTGTTATTTTTGTTGTTAAAGGGGCTAGGAGCACAAGTTAAAAAAATGGAAAAACATGAATATGGGTAAAAATCTTAAGATAATGACATTAAACGTGAATGGTCTGAACTCACCTGTTAAAAGGGAAAGAATAATAAGAAAATTCAAGAAGGAAAAAGCTGAAATTATATTTATGCAAGAGACACATTTGAGCAAGACAGAACATGTGAAACTAAAGAGATTTGGCTATAAGAACTCCTACTACAGTTCATTTAAGGGAGGAGCAAAAAGGGGGGTTATGATACTAATCTCAAACAAAATACAATTTGAAAGTGAACAGGAAATCCAGGATAAAGAAGGCAGGTATGTAATAATAAAGGGAAGAATAGATGGTATGCAGATTACATTAGTGAACATCTATGCCCCACCAGAAAGTGACAAGGGTTTTTTTTCAACATCTGTTTGATCTCATAGCAACACACAGTGAAGGAGTCCTAATTTGTGGAGGAGACTTAAATGCTGTCATGGATCATGAAGTTGACACAACAAGTGTTAAGAAGACAAAAAAACATGTAACAAAGTTCATAAGAACCTCACTGGCAGAAATGGGTATGGTAGACATATGGAGGGACCTGCACCCACTCGAAAAAGACTATACACATTATTCAGCAGTCCATAAAGTACACTCTAGAATAGATTACTTCCTTATGAATGAAGGTGACAGACACAGGGTGAGAAATTGTTGGATTGGAGGGGCAGAAATATCAGATCATAATCCTATATACATGGAAATATACGTATTTGAACAATAGAAAACGACAAACAACATGGAAACTTAACGTAGGACTGTTAAATGATGAGAAAATGAAAGAAAGAATAAAAATAAACATAAACAAATATATCCAAGAGAATGACAATGAAGAAGTGGACCCAACAATACTATGGGACACACTAAAAGCCGTGTTAAGGGGTAAATTAATTGTTGAAACAGGAAAAGCAAATAAGACTAAACTGGAAGCGTATGAACAAAGATGTGAGAGACTGAGGGAACTAGAACGTAAACATCAAAGCACAAATGACCCAAAAATATATCAAGAAATTAAAGAAGAAAAAACAAAGATAAAAGAAACACAAATGGATGAAATTGAAAGGAAAAATAGATATCTAAAGCAAAAATATTATGAAACGGGGCCAAAAGCCACAAAACTGCTGGCAAAACGGTTAAGAAAACAACAAACAATGAATAATGTATACAAGATTAAAGACCCCACCACAAATAAAACCACAGTTAACCCAGAAAACATCGAAGAAATTTTCCATAATTTCTACCAAGAACTATACTCGCAACCTGAAGAAACAAATACTAAAGATATCAAAAAATTTCTAGACACATTGGACTTGCCATCAATAGGAAATCAACAAAATGAAAAACTAACAGCAGAAATAACAACACAAGAGATCAGAGATGTGATTAAGTCACTTAAAAACGGTAAATCACCAGGTAGTGATGGATACCCATCTGAGTTTTATAAACTGTTTATAGAAGAACTCACGCCACAACTCCTAAAGTCATTTAATTGGACGCTGAACAACAACAAAATACCTCCATCATGGAACGAAGCAATCATTTCAGTTATTTTAAAACCAGGGAAAGATAGAGAACAATGCGGAAACTATAGACCAATCTCTTTATTAAATGTAGATTATAAAATATACACAACAATTATATGTAAACGAATAAAGACATTCTTGACGGAACTGATAGAAGATGATCAAACTGGATTCATAGAGGGACGCCAAACACATGACAATATCAGGAGAACAATACATATAATTAACCAAATACATAAAGAAAAGAAAAGCGCAGTAATAATGAGTTTAGACGCAGAAAAAGCATTTGACAGGGTTAACTGGAAATTCCTATATAGTGTACTGGAGCGCTTTGGATTTAACGAAAAATCAGTACAATGCATAAGGACGCTATATCAAGAACCTGTGGCAAGAATCAAGATAAACGGTAGCTTAACAGACAAAGTAAATATACAAAGATCAACTAGGCAGGGATGCTGCTTATCGCCCACCTTGTTTGCTCTGTTCATAGAACCATTGGCTCAAGCGATACGACAAAATAAGAAATTAAAAGGTGTAACAATAAAGGGGGCGGAACACAAGATTGGGCTATTTGCAGACGATATTATAGTTTACCTTGAACAACCAGATAAATCAATAATGGAAATGATGAACTTGATAGAAAATTTTGGAAAATTATCAGGATACAAGATAAACATAACAAAAACACAAATACTGACATTCCACTATAACCCTCTAAAGCAGATAACTGATAAGATCAAACTAAACTGGAACCAAAAAGAAATAAAATACCTTGGAGTGAACATACCTAAAGACCTAAGCAAAATATATAAAGCAAACTATGATAGGTTGGAACAAGAAATAAAAAAAGATATTGATAGATGGTCAATCTTAAATATGGATCTGAATTCAAAAATTGAGACAGTCAAAATCAGCATACAACCTAGATTACTTTACCTCTTCCAGGCTATACCAACAGAGATTCCAGATGCCCAATTCTCAAAGTGGGACAGGATGATATCGAGATTTGTTTGGGGAGGTAAAAAACCAAGAGTGAAATATAAAACCCTCCAATTACCAAAAGAGAAAGGAGGCATGGGCCTACCGAGTCTAAAGGAATATTACTACTCAGCACAAATAAGATATATCATATGTTGGTGCGACGAGGGATATGAGGCAAAATGGAAAGAAATGGAAAAGGAAATTGAGGGACTCCCAGTACAAAGCATAATAGGGGATAAAGATGCATATAAGCAAATCAAACAAATAGACCCAATCACTAAATTTACTTTAGAACTGTGGTATAAAATAGTACAAAAATATAATATAAGGGAAGACATAAAACTATTGAAATGGGTAGCATTTGACAGTCAGTTTGAACCGGCAAAACAAGATAGGGGATACAAAAATCTGGTGAACAAGGGAATCACAGCATGGGGCAATATCGGAAAAAAAGATCTCGGGAGCTTTGTAAATATCAGGAGAAAATTTAAATTAGAAAGATCGGAATTTTTCAGATATCTGCAGATGAGAGATTACTATATGAAGAAGATTAGGCATAACCTCCAAACAGATGTGAACGAGATTATACAACTTATTTTAAGCTCATATGCAGGAAATAAAATAAGAATTATTTCAAAACTATATCAGAAACTTATGACAAACAATCATACAAGTAACTATATAAAGGAGAAATGGGAGAAAGAGCTCAATTTAAACATAACAGAAGAAAGCTGGCAGGAAATATGGAAAACACAACACACATCAACAAATTCAAGGGCATGGAGGGAATTTGGATGGAAAAACCTGATTCGCTTTTTCATTACACCACAGATTCAAGGAAAATATACAAATACCCAATCTTTATGCTGGAGGGGATGTGGGGCTCAAAATGCAGACCACTCACATATGTTTTGGAAATGCTACAAAATATCATCATTTTGGAAATCTATGCATGTGACAATACAGAGGATATTAGGATATAATATACCAATGAACTGTAACCTGATGTACTTATGTGATCTTAAAAAAGACAATGTTATACAGGCTGAGGACAGATATCTAGTTAAAATCTTGTTGATTGCATGTAAAAAAAACTATCACAAAAAAATGGCGATCAGAAGTTCTTCCTGACCAAGAACAATGGACTGACATTGTTGAGGACATACGTATGATGGAAAAACTAACATATCGACGAAGAATGCAAGAAGGAATATGGGAGAAAAAATGGCGGAAATGGACACACTACAAAGTGCAACAACGAGGCAGAAATTGAAAGAATAACCAAAGACACTGAAAAAACCAGAAGAATTAAGAGATGGAAACTAAAAACTTGATGCTCCAACATTTGCCCCCCCCCTTTTATTTTTTTTTATTTTTTTATTTTTTTTTCCCTACCCTAACCCCTTTGTTTTTTAAATGTAGAATGTGATCTGAATGCATTATATATGATGAAAAATGAATAAAAATCTAAGTTACAAAAAAATATAAGCAATCCTTGACATAGACAGAGATCGCTGGGTGACCATAGAGAGATCAAAATTTGACCCAGTCTTGTAAAGCCTCAAAAAAGCCTTTTCTGTGTAAATGTTTGGGAGGTTGTCGTACGATTTTCTTGTCAGTCTATAAAAATCTTTGAAAGATCCTTGAGAGATCACTGGGAGACCAGGAAAGATTGCTGAAGGATCTCTGAGTCTGTTAGGCAACCAAACAGGTACAGTATACAGTGGTGTGAAAAAGTATTTGCCCCTTTCTGATTTCTCATTTTTTTGTGTTTGTCACACAGTAAATGTTTTCAGATCATCAAACAAATTTAAATATTTGACAAAGATAACCAGTTTTTAATTGAAGAGGTTTATTATTAAGGATAAAAAAAATTCAAACCTACATGGCCCTGTGTGAAAAAGTGACCCCCCCCCCCATTAAAACATAAATTAACTGTGGTTTATCACATCTTTGGAAAGTTGAGTTCAATTTTCTAGTCCTTTCTAAAGCTTTGGGGCTCCAGGGAACCACAATGAGAGCCATTATCCACAAATGGTGAAAACATGAAAAAGTGGTGAACCTTCCCATGAGTGGTTGGCCAACCAAAACTATCCCAAGAGCCCAGAGACGATTCATCCAAGAGGTCTCAAAAGACCCCACAACAACATCCAAAGAGCTGCAGGCCTCACTTGCCTCAGTTAAGGTCAGTGTTCATGACTCCACTATAAGAAAGAGACTGGGCAAAAATGGCCTGCATGGCTGAGTTCCAAGACGAAAATCACGGCTGAGCAAAAAGATCATAAGGGCTTGTCTCAGTTTTGCCAGAAAACATCTTGATGATCCCCAAGACATTGTGGAAAAATACTCTGTGGACTGAAGAGACAAAAGTTTAACTTTTTGGAAGGTGTGTCCCATTACATCCGACGTAAAAATAACACACCATTTCAGAAAATTAACATCATACCAGCAGTAAAATTTGGTGGTGGTAGTGTGACGGTCTGGGGCTGTTTTGCTGCTTCAGGACCTGGAAGACTTGCTGTGGTTAGTGGAACCATGAATTCTGCTGTCTACCAAAAATTCCTGAAGGAGAACTTCCAGCCATCTGTTCGTGACCTCAAGCTGAAGCACACTTGGGTTCTGCAGCAGGACAATGATCAAAAACAAACCAGCAAGTCCATCTCTGAATGGCTTAAGAAAAACAAAATGAAGACTTTGGAGTGGCCTAGTCAAAGTCCTGAGCTGAATCCAATTGAGATGCTGTGGCTTCACCTTAAAAAAGCAGTTAATTCTCAAAAAACATCCAGTGTGGCTGAATTACAACAATTCTGCAAAGATGAGTAGGCCAAAATTCCTCCACAGTGCTGTAAAAGACTCATTGCTAGTTCTCGCAAATGCTTGATTGGAGTTGTTGCTGCTAAGGGTGGCCCAACCAGTTATTAGGTTTAGGGGGCAATCATTTTTTCACACAAGGCCATGTAGGTTTGGATTTTTTTATCCCTTAATAATAAACACCTTTATTTAAAAAAAAACTGCATTTTGTGTTTACTTGTGTTATCTTTCTCGAATATTTAAATTTGTTTGATGATTTGAAACATTTAAGTGTGACAAATATGCAAAAAAATGAGAAATCAGGAAGGGGGCAAACACTTTTTCACACTGCTGTATATCGTTGAAAAATGGCGACCCCAAATTGTTCCTTCCTGATGGTGGAGATGGTTTAGAGATCAGTGAGGGCTTGATGAACATCCATCCATCCATCCATCTGTCCTGCTTATCTGGGATCTGGGTCACAGGGGCATCAGTCCACGCAGAGTAGCCCAGACTTCCACCCAGTTCACATAGCACCATGATTCCTATGATCCCTCTTGCAGGTGGTGAGCCCACTGGAGGGTAGACCCATGTGCCTCCTTTGGTACACTGTGTCCTTGATATAACGTTTTTCATGGAGATGCACTGGACCACTCTTAGTCTGGTCCTTCACCCAGGACCAGTTTGTCTTTGGAGACCCTACCAGGGGCAAGTTGCCCCCAATAACATAGCTCCTTGGGTCATTCGGGCACTCAAACCCCTCCACCACATCAAGGTGGCGATCCACGGAGGGGAGATGATCATTCAAGGAGAGACCAATATTGTACAATGAAAGACTGCTGAAAGATCACTGGGAGATTGATGAGATTGTTGAACACTCGTTGAGAGATTGTTGAGAGATTACTTCCCTTTGGTGATATTGAGAGATTGTTTTAAAATGAGTAAAATCTTTGAGGACTGTGGAGATCACTGAGTGATCTGGCCGATCGTTTGGAGATTTGGTGATTTTGTTGTCACTCAGCAATCTCTCAGCAATTTCCACCACTGTGTAAAGGGTGTATAACAGATTTTTGTGTTGTCACAAATCAGATTAAAGGGTTTAAATTCCTCCGCACAACAGAATGTTTCCTACCCACCTCCCCCACCCACCCCCCAAAAAAGCTAGAGACTGCATCAGTGTCCTTGGAAAAAAATAAATGAAATTAGATTTAAAAAAAACACTCATGATGTTTGAAAGTATGTGCTGCTTCAGGCACGTTTTGAGTGTTAGTTCTGAATGGAATTATGGTTTAAAGTCTTGTGAGTCATAGATTGATGGCACATGTTATAAGAAAATTAAGTGAAGAGCAAATCAAGATGTGAAAATCCACTGAATTACTTCAATAGAAGGGTGTGTGGTATTTAACCTGCACGCTCTACATACACAATGATTTATTTGGTAAGTCAACTCAGAGTGTTTGTTTTGTTTTTTTTTAATTTTAGCTTTTTAAATCCAGAAGATATTTTACCCCTTAAATCAGGTACATAGAACCTCACTATATGCATGCCATTACATGCTGTTGAGGTTTTAGCTGTGTGTATTTACTGTCAAGGGAATCAAATTAGTAAATCTCCACAGGTGAAGTCTTTCAGGCTTTGGCTAACTTTATCATGAGAATGATTAAATGCCTGTCATTAAGGGTGGCAACAGTTCATCGGATCCACAGCAGCAGGTCAGACCCAGCGACATCCACCAGCCTGATCCCCAGGGGTCTGATCACCATCTGTTCTCATCACCCATCTTTGTCTCCGCTCACTGCTCCACTGTGGCCCCACTCTCCACTTCTCCCAGTTAAAAAGGGGGGGGGGTGCGGAAACCGGGTTTCCGTGTCTCCAAGTTGGATCCCTGGAGCTGAGTACTGCGCCTGAGTCCGACATCCATCATCTGCGAGGCAGTGGTCAGAGTGGGTGTGTGTGTTTGTGCTTGAGTTTTCTGCAGCAGAGGCAGCCCTTCATATTGTGGAACAACTTAGTAAAGGATAATGTAGTCCTGTCGGCCATTAGCTCTCTCTCTCTCTCTCTCTCTCTCTCTCTCTCTCTCTCTCTCTCTCTCTCTCTCTCTCTCTCTCTCTCTCTCTCTCGCTGGCACACACACACACACACACTGGGGGTAAAACTTCATTACTATCACCAGCTGGAGAGAGACACCTCATTCCATCTATCACATCAGTGCAGTCTGGGCTAAGAAGGGAAAAACACACACACACACACACACACACACACACACACACACACACACAAAGTGCTCCCAGAGAATCAGTGCAGAGGTCAAGAGACCACAAAGGTTCTTCAGCCAGTGAAAAAAAGAAAATAGAGTACAGTGAGTAGGTCTGGTGCAGATCTTAAAATAATGGTGGATCGCAACACTAAATCAGTAGATTTCTATCAGCTTTCAGAAGTGTAAAAAAAAAAAGACAGATTTTATATATATACACTACCGTTCAAAAGTTTGGGGTCACCCAGACAATTACTTTGTGTTTTCCATGAAAAGTCACACTTATTTACCACCATGAGTTGTAAAATGAATAGAAAATAGAGTCAAGACATTGACAAGGTTAGAAATAATGATTTGTATTTGAAATAATAATTTTTTCCAGATACTCAACCTGCTCAAAGGAAGGTCAGTTTTATAGCTTCTCTAACCAGCTAAACTGTTTTCAGCTGTGCTAACATGATTGCACAAGGGTTTTCTAATCATCCATTAGCCTTCTGACGCAATGAGCAAACACATTGTACCATTAGAACACTGGAGTGATAGTTGCTGGAAATAGGCCTCTATACACGTATGTAGATATTGCACCAAAAACCAGACATTTGCATCTAGAATAGTCATTTACCACATTAGCAATGTATATTAGATATTAGAGTGTATTTCTGATTAGTTTAAAGTTATCTTCATTGAAAAAAACAGTGCTTTTCTAGTGAACCCAAACTTTTGAACGGTAGTTCAAAAGTTTATATATATATATATATATATATATATATATATATGTATGTATATATATACGTATATATATATATATATATACGTATATATATATATATATATATATATATATATATATATATATATATATATATATATATATATATATATATATATATAATTTTTCTCAAAAAACAAAAGTTGTTGCTATTATTACTGGGGAGAGATAAATGGTAAAAATTCATTTCTTTTAATATTTTGAATTTTTCCCTCCAAAACTGGATTCATCATCATCATCATCATCACCATAGCAGTCTGTTGGGGGCGACAATGACTGTTTCATTTAGGTCTGATCAGATTTCTCCACGCAGCTCTGTAATTCGCCTTCCGCTGCCAGGAACTTCTGACCTTGTTAACCCAGGCGATGTCTAAGCCGGTATGAGTTGCTCTCTGACTGACCATTTTCATGAAACTGCTTGCAAAGTATTTAAGTACCGCTAGCTTTTGCTGGACTTATGACACATTCTTGGCAGATAGAGGTATTATCAGTGGCAAGGACAGGCCAAGACAAACTGACTCCAGTATCTGTTGCAGTGACCAGATGATAGAGTTGTTTATCTCTGCTCTTTGTGTAGTGCATGTCACGATGCACTGACTGGCAAAAGTCCACCACAGACCTTGCAACAGATGTGCTTATCTGCCGGGATGTGCAGTCTCACCCCGTGTAACTGGGAGTGGTCCACCAAAGGCCTGGTTTTACCCACAAGGCGTTTTTCTCCCTCCAAGATGCGCAAGACAGTCAACTCCCTCATCAAACTTCTGTGTGGCAGAAAAATAGCCATATCACCTGTAATACTGAACAAGAGGTGGAATAATGCAACCTTCCTCTGCTGCCTGAAGTACCTCAGTATATAATTCAAAGAAAATCTGTGTGTCACGATCATAAGACTTTGTGTTGCCATGGTAACCATGTCAAAGATCAAAGGCAGGCATCACTCATGATCATAGGACTCGCTATGACATCATTAAAGATCACAGGGCTCAGTAACTTTCTACAGGCATGCAGAAATGCTTGCTTACACTTGCTTTCTACGGGCATGAATGGGTATGCACTAGTGTTCTTTGATTTCTCCAGTGCTTTCAACACCATCCTGTTATATGTATTATTTGGGCACTGTATTGTGTCTACAGAGTGCAGGTGAAGAAACTCCACGCGTACGTGATAAGACACCTTCGAGCCATAATGAACATCTCATGGAAAGACAAGATAACCTACATAGAAGTGTTGAAATGAGCTGGTCTACCATCAATGGAGGACATGCTAATACAGATGAACCTGAGATGGCTCAGACATATTGAGAGGATGGACCACCAGCATCTCCCTCGGCAGTTACTCTACTCAGAGTTATGCGAGGGCAAACGCAATCAGGGTAAACCAAGGCTCAGATTTAAAGACACTGTAAAAAGAAACTTGAAGAAGTTGGACATAGACAGGAGTTCCTGGCAGCGGAAGGCTAAGGACAGAGCTGTGTGGAGGAATCTGATCAGACCTACTGTAAATGAAACAGTCATTGTCGCCCACGACAGACTGCTATGATGATGATGATGATTGTGAAGTGCAGTGTGGTGACGTGGACTTCCTGTCACATCACTGCACTGCCAAGGTACTACAAATACATAATTAAAACTCACAGTGATTTACAGAAGCCAGCTATTTCTTGGCACATGATTTAAGAAAAGCAATTAAGCTTCAGGAAGGAAAAATGACTGCTTCTGTTCATGCCGACGCTCATCTAAAATTAATTGTAAATCCACAATATTTGTGAAATGAAGCCAGATATATTTGTAAACTTTGAGAACAGGGTTATGGTGAATGACTGCAGTGTGCCTTTACTGTCTGAGAGTTTTGGTTAAAGGCAGGTGGTGTATATGGTTGAAAAAACATGGGTGCTTAGAGGGAAGCTACTCACACAAAAGGTGGTATGAAGCACTAGGACTTGGTATGGAGCACTTCATGGTGGTATGGAGCACTTTATGATACAACCGTAATTTCACTGTTATTTTTCCCATTTGTAATGAAATACATGAATTATCACATCAAGAACTGGCCCCAGATCAGTTGCAATAACACAATAAGAAGTGCTTTCGGTAGTGTAAAGGTGTAGTGTCAGTTCTTCCACGTATTAGGGATGGGCGATACCAGCATTTTCCTTTTGATATGATACCATTTATATAAGGGACTTTTTCTTTGATACCGATGCCGATACTTTCTGCCCCTTAAAAGAAAATCACACGATTGCAGTTTCATAAACAACTTTATTCCAAGGGCAATAGGAGATATGAGTAAAACTCATAAAAATAAATATTTGAAAGAAAGGCTTATAAAATGATAATAAAATAGAACAATGAGTAAAGTAAATAAAAGTAAAATGATTTTTTTTTTCAATTATAATAAAGAATTAAGATTTGAAATGAATGCAAAATTAATTCAATTTCTTAATTTGGTTAAGATTCTCAGTCATTCAGGCAGGTAAGTTGTCATGAGCTGAGTCTGATGTTCTGTCGGACTCAGTCTCATGGCTCCAGAGGTCTCCATAGATCCAGGTTCACCACTGGAGGTCGCCTAGGATCCAGCTTCTCCCATGAGGTAATTGCGGGCATCCCATCACAGTCCAGGACCGCCGTGGGTGCAGATTCTCCCCTGCCGGAGGCCATTGTCTGGGTTCCTCTGCCACTGTCCGAGCCTCCATGGGTGCTGCGTCCTGGCCGGGCACCGTTGTGAGTGCTACGCCCCAGCGTCAGTCCTACGTGGGTGCTGCTTTCCAGCTTGGGACCGCCATGGGCACTGCCCCCCAGCCCGGGGCCCACCATAGGTGCAGCGTTGACCCAGCCCAGGTCCACCGTGGGTGCACTGTTGGCCCAGCCAGAGTCCACCGAGGGTGCTGCAGTGCTCCAGCCTGGAGCTATCGCAAGCACTGCCGTGCTCCAGCCCGGAGCCACCGCAGGTGCTGCAATGCGCCAGCCTGGAGCCACCGCGGGTGCTGCAGAGCTCCAGCCCGGAGCCACCGCGGGTGTTGCCATGCTCCAGCCCAGAGCCACCACAGGTGCAGCTGTTCTTCTGGCCAAGACCACCGAGGGTGTTGTCTCCCTTTCTGCTCCGTCAGATGCCATCAGGGTTCCTCTTCCTTCACCACCAGACACAGTCCTGGTCCCCCTTGTTTGGCTCTGCTCTCCTTCATTGGGCCTTCCCGTGGTCTGGTCCTGGTGGCTCAGGAACTCTGGCTGGCCACCTGATATACCGGGCCGCTGGGGCGGGTGGCCCATATTCTACGGCAGGCCACCCGAGACATCACCTGGCCGTCCGGCTGGTCTGGGACTTCGGCAGGCCACCTGACGTGTTCCACCTGGTCAGCTACAGGGTCTGGGACTCTGGCCGGCCCCCAGAACTCTTGAGGTGGGCCGTAAGGGTCCTAATTCTGGTTTTTCTGGTGTGGGTCCTGAGCGGGCTTTTTGTTTCGTGCCCTCCTAGCCTGTTTCCCCCGCCTCCCACCCTGGGTGGGTTATTGTTGTGCTCTATCGGTGGGGGGGGGTTCTTTTTTTCTTTTGGTGTCACATTGGGGTGTCTGGAATCCCCCCCTTGGGGAGGCGGGCTCTGTCACAAGCTGAGTCCGATGTTTTGCCGGACTCAGTTTCGTGGCTCCTTCTTTGTATTTATATATATATTTACCTGTTGTATTTTTGGTGCCCTTCTGAGTTTTCACTGCTTTCTATTTGTCTCTTTATGTTTCAGTTCACTGTGGCTTTGTCTTGTTTCATTTGTAATTATTGTCTAGCCTGTATTTGGTTTTGTTTATATTCAGTCTCTGGGTTGACAGCTGTCAGGTGACATTTCCGGGTTTGTGTTGGCGCCGCCTGTCAAGCTGTCAGCCGCCCCTCCCTCACCTGTCAGTACCACCAGCTGATTCCAATTATTAATTGTTGTTCTCTTCTCCTGCTCAGGCATACCCACACCTGTTATCACTCGTATTGTTATCACATTTGCTACTTAAGCTCTGTCAGTTCACATGATCATTGCCACTACATTGAATGTTCCTCCACTGAGTGCTCCTCAGGACATTTATCCTGTTAATCCTCAATCCTCGTCTCCTCCTGCGCTTAAGGGCTCAGGAGTGCATCCTTTGTAAGTTGATCATGTTTTTCATTTTGTGTTTTTGCACTTTTTTGGACTTGTGCTATCTTCTATAATAAATGTTGCAATATCATTCAGCGTTTGGGTTTGTCTCTCCTTCCTTGTAGAGGTGAACATGACATAAGTATGCTGTATGAAAGCTCAGTCAAGTCAACTGGATTCAATTATTTTTTTCTAATGAAATGTTTCACCATTCATCCAAATTCTGTGGCAATACCAAACAGCATATGTGTGTATTTTTTCACAATGTATTTTTTTTTATTTAATTTTATTTTATTATTTGTTTATTTTATTTTTACACTATTATTTTACAAAATTAAATAGTACTTATTTTCTTTATTTTTCAAAATTATGCTGCTTGGTGTCACCATAGAATTTGGATGAATGGTTTTACCTTTCAGAAGTAATACTTCTTCTGCTGCCTGTGATGCTGCTGAGCTCACTCTGCGCTTGAGTGAGTGAGGCTGCGCAGTGAGTCTTCAGCTCTGACATCTGATAGGCTGCCATAATCATGTGACCTGGCAGTCTATCTCTAAAACATGCCTGGGCTGGTTTTTCAGCGGTTTTCACACATAAATTTAATGCCTAAAACTTTGGTATCAAAGTATTGATCAAAGTTGGTATCAAAGTATCGATACTTGAGTATCGCCATGGCCATCCCTACCACATATCCAGCTGTAACGTGTTACAGAACCTCTCTCCTCTTACTTCTGTGAAGTTGCAACAAGGTGTTTTACTTCTTCTACATTGTTGACCTTTATTTAACCAGGTAGAATTCTGCTGAGATCAAAATGTCTTTAACAAGGGTGACCTCCAATAACCACTAAAAGTCAAATAAAACAATAATAAAATCAAGTAAAAGAAGCTACTAAAAGCATGTGCAGTGTCCAAGGGTCTTGCGTTGTCTGTCATTTAAAATAGTCAAAACGCTCCAATTAAATCAGTTCACAAATGTTCAAGTCATTCTGGAGAGAGTTCCATGCAGCTGCTGCAGCAAAACTCAAGGCTCTTTTTCCTAATTTGGTTTGTATAAAAGGCACAAACAAGTTGAAAATGTCACAGGAACGTAATTAGTACTGGCTTTTTGTTCTTCAGAGATAACTACAAAAATAAGGTGAAAGTAAGGTCAGAAGAGCTTTGTAGATCAGTCTCAACCAGTGTGGGTGTCAGTGAACCTTTACAGATGGCCTCTCTGATGTAGAGTTGAGTTCACATTGATGAGTTTGGCGGATACAGCCAGTGACAAACCTCCAGGCACAGTGATAAGCAGTATTTAACAATTGTTAACACTTTTTTTTTTTTTTTTTTTGTTACTTATTTGTACCCGTAGGTAGACTTGGTTTGCAGTCTGGTGACAAGCCACCGGCTGCTGGTCGCTGCGTGCGCGAGCGCCCTAAACCTACATGTTTTTGGTGTGCGGGAGGAAACCGGAGAAATCCCGGAGTAAACCCGCGCAACACGGGGAGAACATGCAAACTCCACACAGCTCACTGTTGGTCGGGGGCTGGGATCGAACCCACGATCTCATGATCTCATGATCTCATGATCACGATCTCATGATCCCCGCGGTCCCCCGGCCGAGGGTAAAGCTGTGCTGCCACAGTGCTAAACCACTGTGCCACCGTGCAGCCCTTATTGATCCCAGTGTGGGATCAATAAAGCACATCTATCTACATCTATCTAAACTATAGTTTCATCTACTTAAAAAAGTTTGGGATGTCTGTGTGTCGGTAAAACGTAGCATTGTTATACCATATTTATGAGACTTTAGAAGCCATCATTTTCAACAACACTGTACGGGCGTAGATCCTTACATATGAGAGTTGGCATTTTTGCCAGCATCATATCTAAGTAATACATTGCTAAATTGTTTTGGAGACATGCGGTAGATCTCTTGCAAGTTTCACACACTTAAAAAGCATTATCTTAAAAGTTCAATCCAAGTTTTTTTATGAATCCGTGTTGACTTATTCAAACAGGAGCCAAATCGGACAATCAACCTTTTGAACACGCCCCTATCATACACCCATCAGTGTTGTTCTTCTACACCAAACACATGACTCTAGAGATGAATGACACAATCCATTTAAATTCATTAGAGCAGATTTTATTTTGTAGATATGGTACAACAGGAAAAAAAATTACACCTCCCATTGTGTCACGCTGTCTCAATCCTTCAGTGAGAAGCCTCTGAGACGATTTTCAATGGTAATCTGACCCAATTCTGACAGTCTAACACAAGACGCACTGTCACAAAACAAGCCAAAGTTGTGTTTTGGCACTTGCATATTTCTCCAATTGTCTGGATCAGAGCGTGTTCTCTCTGTAGAGCGAAGAAAAGTGGAGCAAGAACAACATCTGGCCCCTGTGACAGAATAACTCCGAACATGACTCCCCCCTCTTCTTTTTCAATCCATGGCATGCCTCTACTCCACAAAAGCTGTGTAATGTCTTGAATAATGATATCATGTTTTCTCTGGTTGACATATGCCAGACAAGCAAGCAAGAGGGAGGTGGTTGGAGAAATGGGTTCCACGCTACCACATACATCATCCAGATGAAGGTTTGGAGCAGGGGGATGGGGGGGGGGGGGGTTGGCGCTGCTGCTAGAATAAGAGTAAAGTGAAATGAGCATTTTGTCTTCTCTTCTCTTCCAATCTCAGAAGTTTATTATTACCCAAGGCTGAACCCATAAATTACTACCATGGTCTTCAACACACCGGGAACTAATTAAAAAGGAGAGGGTGGGAGAAAAAAAAGGATGAGAACAAAAGGAAAAACTGGAATGGAGAGGTAAAGTTGAGAGAAAGAGTTTGTTCAGCCTTACTTTAAATGTCTCAAATGCTGCCCAACCAGAGGAAAAGTGTAAAATTGATGAATTACAGCAAGTTTCAGTAGCGATTATAAAAATGCAAGTTTTACACATAAAAGACAAACTTGTCATTTCCAATTTGGAGTCTTTAAAAGATGACTGCTATTGTTCTGTCCATCCATCCATCCATCCATCTTCTACCGCTTTTCCGGAGGTCCGGGTTGCGGAGGCAGCAGTTCAAGCAGAGAAGCCCAGACTTCCCTCTCCCCAGCCACCTGCTCCAGCTCTTCAGAGGGGATACCAAGGCGTTCCCAGACCAGCTGGGAGACATAGTCTCTCCACCGAGTCCTGGGTCTGCCCCGGGGTCTCCTCCCAGTGGGACGTGCCTGAAACACCTCAAGTGGGAGGCGTCCAGGAGGCATCCTAATCAGATGCCCATACCACCTCAACTGACTCCTTTCAATGTGGAGGAGTAGCGGTTCTACTCTGAGCCTCTCCCGGATGACTGAGCTCCTCACCCTATCTCTGAGGGTGAGTCCAGCAATCCTACGGAGAAAGCTCATTTCAGCCGCTTGTATCCGCGATCTCGTTCTTTCGGTCATTACCCAAAGCTCGTGACCATAGGTGAGAGTAGGAACGTAGATTGACTGGTAAATCGACAGCTTTGCCTTAGAACTAAGCTCCCTCTTCACCACAACAGACCGGTACAACGTCCGCATCACTGCAGATGCTGCTCCAATCCGTCTGTCGATCTCTCGCTCCATTTTCCCCTCACTCGTGAACAAGACCCCAAGATACTTAAACTCCTCCACTTGGGGCAGGAGCCTGTCCCCAACCCGGAGAGGACAATCCACCTTTTTCCGGCTGAGGACCATGGACTCGGACTTGGAGGTGCTGGTTCTCATCCCAGCCGCTTCACACTCAGCGGCAAACCGTCCCAGCAAGAGCTGTAGGTCATTGCTGGATGAAGCCAACAGGACAACATCATCTGCAAACAACAGAGATGAGATCCTGTGGTCACCAAGCATGACACCCTCCATTCCCTGGCTGCGCCTAGAAATCCTGTCCATAAAAATTATGAACAGGACCGGTGACAAAGGGCAGCCCTGGCGGAGTCCAACTCTCACTGGGAATGACTCCGACCGAGTGTTGGCAATACGAACTAAACTCTCACAACGGTCGTACAGAGACCGAATAGCTCGTAACAACAAGCCCGATACCCCATACTCCCGAAGAACCCCCCACAAAAATCCACGAGGGACGCGGTCAAATGCCTTCTCCAAGTCCACAAAACACATGTAAACTGGTTGGGCAAACTCCCACGAACCCTCAAGAATTCTCGAGAGGGTAAAGAGCTGGTCCGATGTGCCACGGCCAGGACGAAAACCACATTGCTCCTCCTGAATCCGAGGTTCGACCAACGGCCGGACTCTCCTCTCCAGTACCTTGGCATAAACCTTCCCAGGAAGGCTGAGGAGTGTGATCCCTCTAAAGTTGGAGCACACCCTCCGGTCCCCTTTTTTGAAGAGAGGAACCACCACCCCGGTTTGCCATGCCAAAGGCACTGCCCCCGACCTCCACGCAATGTTGCAGAGGCGTGTCAACCATGACAACCCAACAACATCCAGGGCCTTGAGGTACTCGGGGCGAATCTCGTCCACCCCCGGGGCCCGGCCACCAAGGAGATTTTTAACCACCTTGGCGACCTCAGCCCCTGTGATAGGCGAGTCATCCCCCTCGTCCCCAAACCCTGCTTCCTCTGTGGAAGGCGTGTCAGTGGGATTGAGGAGATCCTCGAAGTATTCCTTCCACCGCCCGACAATACCCCCAGTTGAAGTCAACAGTGTCCCATCCGCACCATACACAGTGTGGACAGGGAGCTGCTTTCCCCTCCTGAGCCGCCGAACAGTTTGCCAGAATCTCTTTGAAGCCAACTGAAAGTCTTGTTCCATGGCCTCACCGAACTCCTCCCATACCCGGGTTTTTGCTTCAGCAACCACCCGAGCTGCACTCCGCTTGGCCTGCCGGTACACCTCAGCTGCTTCGGGAGTCCCACAAGCCAACCAAGCTTGATAGGACTCCTTCTTCAGCTTAATGGCCCCCCTCACCACTGGTGTCCACCACTTGGTTCGGGGGTTGCCACCACGAGATGCACCGACCACCTGGTGGCCGGGTTTCCACCCATGGGACCCGGCCGGGCTCAGCCCGAAGGAGTTACATGGGTCCGCCCTCCAGTAGGTTCACCACCTGCAGGAGGGATCATGGAGGTCCGGTGCTATGTGGATTAGGTGGCAGTCAAAGGCGGAGACCTTGGCGGACTGATCCCAAGCTATTGTTCTGTCAGTGTATCCAAATAACACTTCTCCAGTAAACACCGATTCGCCAGCTTGTCGTTTTGTTCTATGAATCCCCTGTTTGGTAAAATTTGTTACAACACAACGTGTCACTGCTTTTTGAATTTGCAGGAATTTTGATTTTTTTTTTTTTTTTTTAAACAAAGCGTGGAAATTGAGAGTGGCAGCAAAACAAGAACCAAATCAAACCTTCAAAGGGAGGAGACCCTTAAAAGAGGGAAAGAATGAAGAGATGCCTGTGTTAAAACCTCCTCATCCTGAGTGCACATTTGTTCTTGGTGGTTTTTTAATTGCGTTGCCTTGACAACCAGAACAATGCTGAAAGGCTCTTTCACTCCAATGCTGGCTGAAAATGATTTTCTCCATCATGCATTTAGCAGGCAATTAGTGAGACAGACAAGGAATTTAGCTTAAACCCAGTGTATCATTCCTGCTTTTAGAAAATGGAAGGGGGGTAGAAGTGGGTGGGAGGACTGGAGAGTGGGGTGGAATTTTAATGTGCGATATAAAGCAGAGCGGAAAGAGGAAAGGGAAATAGAAAGGGGAAGAATGAGCCGAGCAAAGTTGAAGGGAAGGCAGTGAAAGAGGCACAGAAAATGTTCCAACTGAATATGATAAAATCAGAGAATGTTTTGGACAACGTTCTCTGCACCGCAGTGTGTGTGTGTGTTGATATACGTAAGCCACATGGGTATATTCATCATACTCAGTGAGATTGGTATGTTTTTCTACCTTGGCGTTCAGAGAGGCCCTCTGTCTTTGTTAAGATTCTTTTCCCCACACAGGGATCATCATATCATATTTCTTTGTTAAGGCCCCTATGAAAACACCCGGTCTTGTCAGAAGATTAGGCAAGAACAGCGAAGCATGACACATGACATGCGGCGAAAGGACACGGAGCTGTGGAAAAAGAAAATGCTTTCAAGCACAGCCCGTGCACATGGGAGGCAGGGAAATACTGCAATGCCAGTTATTTGGAATAATTTGCAGCAATCTGAAAGATGGTTTCACCATGAAAACGTGATAATGACAAATTGGCTTGCTCAAAGGGAATTACAGCGGTGTCGGTGCTGTGCTCCGCACACTGTTCCAAGAAAGAACACAACAGTCACTATAACTTTGGCTGAAGTTGGCTGCTGCTCACTCTGTTGAGCACATATGTTGTTAAGCATATTTGTCTCCTTTTCACAAACTATTGTTTAAACCAACTCAAAGGTTTGTCCAAAAAAGGCCCCCCCCTTGAATGAATGGGAACTGACTTTGTGATTATTACACGTCAAACTCAAACACTCAGAGATACACAAAGTAAAGGACTCCAATGCAGTCATCAATTGCAAAGGCATGGCTAGAATTAAGGATGAACTGGTATTAAGTCCCTGTCACACCTTGACGATTTAAGCTGGATTTATGCACCCGCCTCACGTGAACACCATAACTGCCATCTGTCGCACATGCAGTGATCAGCAATTTTTTCTTGTGTGTTGGGTGAAATGCTTTGTTCCATTACCAAAAAAGGTTTCAGCCAATGTGTGTAGTTTTTTGTTGTGCGTGTGTTTTTGTTTATGAAATAGCAATGGACAAGAGCACATTGTCATGGAGTTGGAGCTAAATGTGAAGAAAAAGCAACTTTTAATACAATCGTTGCACAGTCAAAAAGAGAAGTTGGAGAAAATGGTGTGTGCGACCGCCACCACTACCGATATTTGACAATCTGTGTAATTACTGGGGTTATGACAAGCCACAAAATGCTCTGTGTGTGTTCCTCAATATTCTTTTGAATTTGAACCCTTGTTTTAATAGACTCGCATGGAAAATGTGCCGCCGTAAACAGGCAGAGCAAAGCAGTGGCGAGAACCAGGAAATGTGAAGGAGGAGACGAAGCAGACCAATCACAGCTCTTACGACCAGCACCATTGATGTGCACCTCTCCTTCTCTTGAGAGGTGCATGTCAGGCGATGCAATAGGAACACACGTCAGTGCTGCATCAACATTGTCACAGCTGCATCGGGTCGACAGGGTGCATAACTCACACTTTAGGCAGCATATGCTAACATTTAAAAAATTAGGCGAATTCCCTGGAGTGCATCTAATAAGTTAAGGGTAAGTTTTGTAGAAGTTAAGAGCACACTGAAGCATGCTGGTATACATCGTAGTATGGAGAGGTCGTACATCCTGCATAGGCGGGCCATAAGTTGAAGGTAAGTTATGCCATCATTGACACACATTCACACGCGTTACTTGTAAGTTACTCATAAGTCGAAATACATCGAGATAATGCCTAGCATACAAAAAACTTATTTCTAACCTGTGAGTAATGCGCTTTGAACCTATGTGTAACTTACTGAATGTGTTTCTAACTAACATCTACTGTATAATGGCATATTGGCAGTGTTGGTTCACAAGAGGAAACCGTCAAGACTCTATGGTGAGCAGGTGTCCATGTCAAACTGGTCTTGTTCTTCTATTCAGACAAAGTAAAGAGATGTTTCATACCTTGACATGTTTTGACTGCCATTGGGCATTCATGCCATGTCACATCAGCTGTTTTATCCTTTCTGTAGATGTGACTGATGTGACAGATTTGACAGATCTGCCAGATTGGTCACACACCCCTTCCTTCCCCGCCATGTGATTGTCTTTGGAGAAGAGAATCATCTTGGTTGAACTGCGATGATAGAGCCTTCATGCTCTCACACACCTAGGATTCATGGATAGGGAGGCAACGGCAGTTTAGCATGACCACACCATGCTAACACCATGTTAAGATAAGCTATGCATAAGTTATTCACAAGTTAGACTATTGTTGGGCATAAGTTGTGAACATCGGGAACACACTAAGCATTCATTGGTATAAGTTATCTATAAGTTCTTGAAACATTCTATATAAGTTACTAATACATCATGTATATATCCATCTCATTATGAATATGTGGTGCATATGCCTAAAATTAAAAATTTTGGCCATATGCCAGTGTTTTAAAGAAATTTTGATACGCCGGCATAAGCTGCCTAAATTGTCAAGGTGTGACAGGGCCTATAGGGACTGGCCAGTATACTTGTACTCTCAAATTGGCATCACCCAATAAAAATCAAACCACACCGAAGTGCAAAATGAAGAAGGCTATAGTACATATACATACAGAATAGAAATTATGTCTAGTAATTCTTTCACTGCCCTTTCACTTTAGCAGTGAAGGAGAAATGTCAGAAACCTGGAAGAACTTTACGATTAAAGATAGGTGCTAGTATTTTTGATCATTATTAATGAGTACCTAAACTGAAGTCCTTGTACTAAGTCTGAACAAAGTGGTACTGGTGCATCCTCAGGTAAAATGGCAAGTCCGTTACCTAGAAAACCGACACATTAATGCTTTTATCTCATGAACTGGCTAATGCCGAGGAACATTCATGAATGTTGTGATTGTTTGAGTTTTGTCTGGGTTTGTAAAAGATTGCGCAACAGTTCAAAAAAACAGTTTTGATGGTGGCAGTTTTTCTTATTGCAGAAACAGTTTTCTTGTCAACAAGTTTTTCCTTGACAAGAAAAACTGTTTGCCACCGTAAAAACTGTTAGGCAACTTTTGTGCAACCTTTTATGAAAGTGGACGAAACTCCACTTGGCCCGAAACACCTCAAGTGGACGCCTCCCACTTGAGGTGTTTCGGGCACGTCCCACTGGGAGGAGACCCCGGGGCAGACCCAGGACTCAGTGGAGAGACTATGTCTCCCAGCTGGTCTGGGAACGCCTTGGTATCCTCTCTGAAGAGCTGGAGTAGGTGGCTGGGGAGAGAGAAGTCTGGGCTTCTCTTCTTGAACTGCTGCCTCCGCGACCCGGACCTCCGGAAAAGCGGTAGAAGATGGATGGATGGATGGATGGATGGATGGATGGATGGATGGATGGATGGACGAAACTCCAAAGTCATTACATTCATGAACATTCCTGAACATTTTCCACTCTGGGACATACAAACTTAAAAAAATCAAAGTTCCTAAATGGTTCTTCTTGAAGAGCAGCCATTCTACCCAGAACCATTTGAGTCTGAAAAAAAAAAAAATCCCTTTTGTGAAGCAACAGGTTTGTTCAGGGGTTCTTCACATCAAATTGGTGCCAGAAAGAACCCTTCTGAGCCAATGAACACAAAATAGTTTGTGAAATAATGTTTAAATCATAGGTATTTGCAGATTCCCAATTTCAAATATTCAAATGTTTACTCAGGTTTTGAGTATGTCTCACTATAGCAGTATCCTCCTTTGTTTGAAAAAAGGGAACTGCCCCCAAGAGATGCGGAGGCATCAAAAAACATTGATTTTGTTACATAAGAAGTTCTATATTTATCAGATTAACAAATGCATGTGACTGAGGTTTGATTAGTAAAGTGAAAAAATAATAATTATTGTTATTGAAACTTGGGGACTTGAACTCTGGCTCAGTTTGGTTGAGCTTATCAGAACTATGTTGAGAGGTTAGTGTATATGTCATGTTCGAGGTTGTTTTCAACCCCGTCCATGACCCGTGGCTGTAGGTTTTGATCATTGCTTATTAATTCCAGCTGGCAGATTGAGCTTTGCTCTCTGCCAGCCCTACGGTCACTCCTCCTCCTCTTGCTAGACATTCACCGGCTGCATTCCATCACCACATGCACACACATACACACAGGGTTCAATCAGTCATGCACCTGTTGGCATGATGTGCCACACTAAAAAGTAGATGTTAAACCCCCAAACTATCAAATATCAAAAGTGTTCATATTAACAGAGCCGCTGTTTTCATTTTGCTTTGCCATCATGAAACCAAAGAAATCCTTAGGTAGTTTGTGAAATGATTCTTAAGGGTAGTATATCATGGTGCGGCGAATAATGACAAATGTGGCAATTTTTGGATTCACCAAATTCACAGACGAATGGAAAAAATCAAATGAAAAAAACAAGCTAGTATCTCACGGAGCGATGTATCCTGAGGAACTTTCATGAACGGTGTCCTTGTAGGGTTTCGTCAGGGTTCATAAAAGGCTGCAAAATACTTTGCCAGCATTTTGGTCATGAAGCATCTTAAACAATGGCTAGTGTTCACGACTTGGCAAACCAAAAACAACTTTAGCAACACACTTTACAACAATTTGCAAATGCTTACAACTATTTTTGCAACTGTTTGTGGAAAAATACATTTGTAAGAAAAATAGTTGGCAACCGTTTACAAACCCTGATGAACCCCAGAAAGCTTTGGGGCAAATGGACAGACAGGCCACTGATCATATTGCACGTCATGAATCTCTTGAAGGTTTCACTGCACACCAGGTTCCAGGGCAGGTGTTCAAATCTTGCTGTTTTCTTTATTCCAGTTACTCTTCACTTCCAGTATGATGGTTCACTTTTTCATTCATTAAATACACATTTCTCAGTAAAACTACTCAGTTAGAGTTTGGGAAGAGGTTAAGATCAAAGTTAAGAGAGGGTGAGGTTCTACTTTAAACACAGTTCACCTCTTCCACTACACAACCTCACTTCATGTAATTATTCATACCACCATAGAGATCACTTTTTCAGACACTGCTGGTGAAAATAAAAACTTTATATAGTTGTTTTCACTTTGGAATTGTTAGATGGTGTGCACAGTCCTCATCTTGCATGTGGAGAATAAGGCAAATGTTGCTGTTCCTTTTAGCCTTCTCTGGAATATTTATTTGGTCTCACTAACTGAACATAATGACCATGAACAGCATCTCTTTTCTAATACAAACGTGGGAGCTCTGCTCCGTTTTCCCTCTTCTTCTCCTGTCACATTCAGGAAGTACATACACATAATGCATCTTCAACATAAAAGCATGTGTCACAATACAACAATATTTAACACCTCCACTCACTTTTAACTCATTGTGTTTCTTCAAAACATAACATTAATACATCTTCCTCATTTTTACCTTGATGTATACAACAAATAATATTTACACTTTTATGTATCAAACATTTCCTGAGCAAACCTTTTCAGTCTTCCTTTAGTAACTGGCTTTGTCATTACATAAGCAAGCATTTGCTCAGTAGGACAATAATCCAGAGTTATTCTTCCACTGTTTACAGCCTCTCTTATGAAGTGGTACTTAATGTCTATATGTTTACGCCTTTGCCTGTTCACAGGGTTTTTGTCAAGTGCAATAGTGCTTGGGCTGTCCTCATACACTTTTGTTTGTGCATAATGATAGCTGTCTAGTCCCTTCAGTAGATGCTCCAAATATATACATTCCTGCATTGCTGATACTAAGGCAATGTATTCCACTTCACAAGTCAGTCCCTCCAGGATTTTGCGGGATGTTTTTATGATTGTTGGAACCCAAAATGCCTGAATTCACCGGAGATTTTTTAAAAAGTTGTGATAAAAGTTGCAATGTTTTGAGAGCTTTTTTGGCACTAAAAGTTGTGGGAATAATTATAAATTCTAAAGCAGATGTTTTTGTTTTTGTTTTTTGTTTTTTCAGTTTACTGCAGTGATATTCTGTATAACAATACAAGAAAAGCACAGGATTGTCAAAAAAATTCTATTAAACAGTGATTTGTAAATTAAGCAGAAACTTCTGCTATACAGAAAATCCCTTGTGCAACAGCAAACACAAACTTTAACACAATATCAATTACAACAGCTAAATTGCATGAATGCATGTTAAAGAGTAGAGATTTGGAAATTATTGGCAGCATCTTCATTTGAAAACTCCCTACGGTCCCCAACCACTCGGTACCATGCGGAGAGGAAAAACTAAATAATTTATTTTTTTGCACTGTGTTGTCTGTTGGAGTCTGTTTTGCTGAAAAAAAAAAAGTACAATACTCTCTCTCTTTCTGTGCCTATCTCCTACCTGTCTATCTGCTGCACGTCTTGACACACATTTGTCTCTTCAGACACACTTTTTTCATTTACGGTGGGTTGGGGTTTTGTCCATGTCCAGGCTTGAGATTCACATCTTTGAACCTCACTGGCAAGATGTAGTGATGATTGTATCTCTCAAGATGTATAAAATGTTCAAACAATGGCTGTAGTGTTAGATTTGCTTGTATTGGTGTCATGTTCGGGGTTGTCACCCCGAGCATGACTTGTGGCTGTTGGGTTTAATTATTGATTATTAATTCCAGCTGATGGATTGAGCTTTGCTCTCCACCTGCCCCACAGCCATGCCTCCTCCTCACCAGGCATCCACCAGCGGTATGGTTCACCACATACACACTCACACACTCATGCACGCACACACACTCATGCACGCACACACACATACACACACACTCACATTCACACTCACGCACGCACACACACACTTGTTCAATCAGTCACGCACCGGGTGGCCACACAGCTGTGTCCATTTGCCCTCATTCTGTATTTGTGTATTTATAGGGTAGAATGTGACCAGCTGTTGTGGCAACTTAGTTATGTCAACCTTGGAAATCCAGATTCACTTATGTTGGTTTCCCCTCGGACTGAATCATGTTGTTCCCTTAGAACCTTTCCGCTCCAATGCCATAGTAAGTCCTATGCCCTTTTCTCCGCTCCTACCTGTTTGGAGCGCGTTAGACATCCTTTGTACTAACCGAGCTTGTAGCCGGGTGTCTTCCCTTCTGTTGTGACTATTTTTGGACATTCAACCCATTCATTCATTGTAAATAAACATGATACTTACTCTGCGTTTGGACTCCTTGCTATTTTATATGTTTGCTGTGCAGTTTGCACAGTGAACATGGCAGTAAGTTGCCACCAAAAAGGAGCCCAAGCAGTAAGTAATGTGTTACTCATTTTTGTGTATTGCCCTTACCTGGTTTGAAGTCCAGGATGGATACAGCTGGAGGACACTGCTATCCAATGCATCTCGGGTGGGAATGCTGTTGCCCACTCATGGAGGTGGATGGCCTGATCTCCACGGCGCGCCTATATTCCACCCCGAGAGACGTGTCATGGTTTCTGGGACTCACTGAAGCTGCAGCTTGTTGGTGCCCTCAGCTCCAGGAGCACGCTGAGGGTCGGGAGAGGCTCTCTCTGATAGCTGCGCTTTAACGCGAAAATGGTAGCAAAGGAGGGAAATCTCCGAAGAAGCCCCAACAGAAACACTCTCCTCTGCCAGCAGCCATCTTCTCCTCTCCTCTATCTCTTGTTCAAAGATGGTGCCCACAAGGTTGGCAACATCGGCAGCACCCGGAATCCCAGAGGAACAATCCAGCCCAGCCAACTGCTTCCACACCGAGCTCAGTCACCTCCACAGCGGATCATCAGTCCCGAGCAGTCCTGTCTGCAGGATCTCCCTCCGTATCCGCTGCGAGGTCTTCTTCCTCGGGTTGTTCGCCAGCGGCAGTGGGGCACTTGCTTTCCTCACCAGGGTCTCCCGTTTCTGTGGCTAGGGGGGCAGCTCCCAGACCTTCTCCCAAGGAGCCAAGCACCGCCCCTCCCGGACGGACGTCTGAAGACGCCCAAACAGCAGCAGCTGCAATTTACACCATAAACCGAGAGAACAGGCAAATACATTTTCATTTGACTTATATTAATTATGAAATGTCTTGCCTCATTCCCGGTAGGGAGGCTCAGGGAAAGCAGTCCCCTAAGCTCCCTCTGTCTGCTGCTGTTAAAAACTAGTCACCAGCCCTCTCTCCTCTCCCCTTTGTGTGCCTGCCAGAGCCAAGCAACCAGGATCAGGAGGAGCCAGAGGTCCAGGGGGGTTGTCCCCCTGCAGCCACGGTGAACCAGGTCCCAGCTGCCACGCCGGAGGAGTCACCAGCGTGGATCATGACAGCTGGGAGAGTTAACACTGCAGTGACCATCACACCTGCTGTGGAGGCCGCCACTGCAGAGTCAGCACCTGAGCAGATCCTTGTGGAAGCTGAACCTGAGGAGACATTGCCCAGCTCGCTGAAGTCCTGGACGGCGGTAGAGCTTGAGCTAAGGCAAGTGCTCTCTTTTGTTTTTCTCTTTTCTATAATTGAGCATTTTTGCCTAGCTTTAGGTGAGGAGAGCCAGCGGCAGCCAAACGCTGCACCTGAGCTCGCCTCGCTGGGCTCTGCCGCTGCCAGCGACTCTGACCCTTACCCCTCTCTTTCTTAGTCCATTTCCAGAGTTGTCGGAGAGGGTCTTCCATCGCTGGACGAGTCTGGGGATCCAGGTTTGCAACTGGAGGCCACCGAGGTTCTGGTCAAGGCGGTTGTCGGGGGAACCCGGTCCCAGTCCAGGGTGCCAGTGATCAACCACCTCCTCGCTTGGGTGCTCATAAGGGGTCGACTGGCCCATGGCCAAGATGGCATTGGGGTCAGCAGTGGCCCAGCTGGGTCCCACCATGGGTTCAGCAGGGGTCCAGCTGGACTCCATCATGGGTGCAGCATGGCTCGGTCAGGGTCCATCGCTGGTGCAATGTAGGCCCAGTTGGGGCTCACCGTGGGAGCAATGAGGTCCCAGGAAGGGGCCACTGCTGGTGCAACATTGTCCCAGGCTGGGACCACCGCAGGTGTATCCATGGCCCAGCCCAGGTCCACCGTGGGTTCTACTAAGTTCCAGTCCTATGTTGGGACCACCAGGGGTGCCACAGGACAGTTTGGAATGCCGGGGTCTTCCTTTCCCTTTTGGATGCCCTGTGGGTGTTCCTCCTCCTTCTGCCGGGCACCGTTGGGTTTTTTTTCTCTTCGCCGCCAGTGACCGCAGGGGTCTCTCTTCCCTTGTCTGGCCACCCACCTCTCAGCCTTCCGGTGGGTAAGCCACCGCCTCATCTGCCCCTTCGGTCCTGGTGGCCCAATCGTGTGGGCAGGCCACCCGAAGGATTAGGTTCCCGGGTCAAGTGGCACTTTTTTCTGGCAGGCCACCTGATACTGTTCTGCAGGCTGCCTGCTGGCCCTGGGATTTTGGCCGGCCCCCTGAACTTATGGTAACCTGCTGGGCCTTGGACTCTGGCTGGCCCCCTGAACTGTGGGACTCTTGGGGGTGGGGTGGGTTAGTTAGTTTTGGGGTTGGGGAGCGTGTTGCCATTGTGTTGTTTTGTGGTGTTCCCCATCTTTGATTGATTCCTCCCTACCTGTTTTCCCCCACCTCCCACCCTGGTTCGGTGTGTTGGTCTTTTGGGTGGGGGTGGGGGGGCGGGTTTTGTTCTTTGCTTAGATGGTATGGTGGGTGTCTGGTCTCCACCCCTTGGGGGGGGGCACTGTCATGTTCGGGGTTGTCACCCCGAGCATGAATTGTGGCTGTTGGGTTTACTTATTGATTATTAATTCCAGCTGATGGATTGAGCTTTGCTCTTCACCTGCCCCACAGCCATGTCTCCACCTCGCCAGGCATCCACCAGCAGTATGGTTCACCACATACACACTCATGCACGCACACACACATACACACACACTCACATTCACACTCACACATACACACCCGCACTTGTTCAATCAGTCACACACTGGGTGGCCACACAGCTGTGTCCATTTACCCTTATTCTGGATTTGTGTATTTATAGGGTAGAATGTAACCAGCTGTTGTGGTGGCTTAGCAATGTCAACCTTGGACATCCAGACTCGCTTATGTTGGTTTCCCCTCGGACTGAATCGTGTTGTTCCCTTAGAGCCTTTCTGCTCCAACGCCATAGTAAGTCCTGTGCCTTTTTCTCCACTCCTGCCTGTTTGGAGCGCATTAGGCATCCTTTGTACTAACCAAGCTTCTAGCAGGGTGTCTTCCCTTCCGTTGTGACTGTTTTTGGACATTCATCCATTGTAAATAAACACGTTACTTACTCTGCGTTTTGGGCTCGTTGTTATTTTATAAGTTTGCTGTGCAGTTTGCACAGTGAACATGACAATTGGTTGTGGTTTTATGGCGTCTGTCCTCATGCGCACTCCTGCGATGGGGTACTTTTGGGGCAGGCGGACATTTTCAACACAAGCCTAGTACTCTGTACGTGCGGTCAGGATGGAGACGTGGCGAGACGTCCACCGGCAAGCTGGAGGAGATGGAGGAAGGGATGGTGTTGGAAAACCTCGCAGGTGAGTGCTTTTTTTAAAATCACACACTCTTTTTTTGCTGATGTGTTCCGTTAATACTTACTGTAAACACAGAAGTGAACCTGGTGCAGCAATGCAGTTGATTGGTTAGACTGTGCATTTGAGCGCCAGAGACAAATTTGATTGGTGAAATTGACGGAAGTTGACGAGGATTGGCCAAAATTGCAGGAAAGTTGTGGTGACTGGACAAAGTTGCAAGGTCGCACAATAGTTGCACTGATTGGCTGATTTTGTGTGAATTGACACGAATGCAACATTGCAAAATCCTGGAGGGACTGACAAGTAGTAGTAGTAGTGCAATTGTTGTTGTTTTTCTTGTCGTCTATGAGATAAGAGAGCTTTCTTCATTCAGACTGACACAATAACCTGAAATGCTATGCCTGTCTGTTCTCTCTGATGCCCAATCTGCATCACTGTAAATTTTTAAACCAAGTTTACTTATGTCATTTCATTTGTAGCATAATCTCTGTTCTGCAGTACCTTTAAGGTATCTGAACACATGTTTAAAAGTGTTCCAGTATTTCTTGGTTGGATCATTAAAATTCTGGGAAAATATACTGACAACAAAACTTAAGTCAGGTCTCGTGCATGTGGACAAATATATTAAACTTCTGACTGCCTCTCTGTACTTTCTTGAATCAGTCATTTTTTTCTGCATCTTCTGTATAATCAAGTTTCATTTCACATGGTGTCACTCTGTACCAACTATCTTTCATTTCAAACCTTTCCAGTATCCTGTTGACATACAGCGGGGAAAATAAGTATTGAACATGTTAATATTTTTCTCATTAAACATATTTCTGATGGAGCCATTGAACTGAGATTTTCATCAGATATCAGTAACAACCCAAGTAATCCATACATACAAAGAAATCAAGGCAACTGTGTTCATAAAACAAGGTATATTTAATAAAGTGGAAAGACACGGAATAAGTATTGAACACACTTGGTGAAATTCATTCAGTATTAAGTAGAAAAGCCTTTGTTGGTAATAACAGCTTCCAGATACCTACTGTATGGAGAAACTAAGTGCAGGCATTGCTCAGGAGTGATTTTAGCCCTTTCTTTCACATAAACCGTTTTCAAATCTTGAAGGTTCTATGAGTGCCTTCTGTGAACTCTGATCTTCTGTTCATTCCATAGATTTTCAATTGGATTCAGGTCAGGTGACTGACTGGGCCATTCCAGCACCTTTATTTTCCTTCTCTGGAGCCAAATGAGTTTCCTTGGCTGTGAGCTTGGGATCATTGTCTTGTTGAAATGTCCACCCTCATTTCATCTTCAGCATCTTGGCCGATGGCAACAGGTTCTTATTAAGGATGTCTCTGTACATTTGTCCATTCATCTTTTCTTCAATTATATGAAGTCTGCCTGTACCATGTGCTGAAAAATACCCCCACACCACGATGGGGATGCAGTGCCATTTCTCCTCCAAACATGCTGTGTGTTGTGGCATCCAAAAGTTCAATTTTGGTCTCATCTGACCAGACTATATTCTTCCAGTATTTTACTGGCTTGCCCAAATGTTGTGCAGCTTCAACATGCTTTTTCTTCAGCAATGGAGTCTTGTGAGGTGAGCGAGCATAGAGCCCATATCAACTGAGTGCATTACTTACCGTTTTCTTTGAAACAGCAGTACCTGCTATCTCCAGGTCTTTCTAGAGCTCTCCATGAGTGTTCTTTGGCTTTTGCATAACTCTTCTGATAATTCTTTTGACTCCTCTGTCAGAAATCTTGCGAGGAGCTCCTGGTTGTGGCCGGTTTATGGTAAAATGATGTTCTTTCCATTTCTAAATGATGACTCCAACATTTCTCACTGGAACACTCAGCAGTTTAGAAATGTGCCTGTAACCAATGTCATCTACGTATATGTTTTGCAACAATAAGGTTACAAAGGTTTAGAGAGAGCTCTTTGCTTCTACCATTATGAGTTCTTTGTGGTATGGCAATTTGATATTCTTTTTAAAGGCTATCAGTCAGGACTTAACCATCTGAAATTAATTTGCGCTGATGAGGGATGGGATGGATTTCTAAATTCTGATGGATTTCAGCTGGTTTCTTGGCTGTCTGTCTTTTTGCACCTCTTTTTCTTCATGTATTCAATACTTATTCCCTGTGTTATTCCACTTTATTAAATATAACTTGTACTGTAACACAGTTGCCTTGATTTCATTGTATGTATGGATTACTTGGCTTCTTACTCGTATCTGGTGAAAATCTCAGGTCAATGGCTCCATCAGAAATATGTTTCAGGAGAAAAATGTTGAAGAGTTCAATACTTTTTTCCCCGCTGTATCTTTTCTGTGACATGACAACATGGCCTTCTGTTTGCTCAAAGTCTTTCCCCAGAAAATATTTGAATCTTCATAGATCTTTCATTTTAAACTTTTCCGTTAACATTGCTTTAACACTTTTCAACACACTTTCATTACTTGCTGTTATGATCACATTGTCAACCCATTGATGAAAATTACCCATTCTGACTCAAATATGTATGTAACAAACAGTATCTCACAAAAGTGAGTACACCCCTCACATTTTTGTAAATATTTTATTATATCTTTTCATGGGACAACACTGAAGATATGACACTTTGATTCAATGTAAAGTAGTCAGTGTACAGCTTGTATAACAGTGTAAATTTGCTGTCCCCTCAAAATAACTCAACACACAGCCATTAATGTCTAAACCGCTGGCAACAAAGTGAGTACACTCCTCAGTGAAAATGTCCAAATTGTGCCCAATTACCCATTTTCTCTCCCCAGTGTCATGTGACTCGTTAGTGTTACAAGGTCTCAGGTGTGAATGGGGAGCAGGTGTGTTAAATTTGGTGTTATCGCTCTCACACTCTCTCATGTTGGTCACTGGAAGTTCAACACTGCACCTCATGGCAAAGAACTCTCTGAGGATCTGAAAAAAAAAATGTTGCTCTGCATAAAGACTGCCTAGGCTATAAGAAGATTGCCAACACCCTGAAACTGAGCTGCAGCACTGTGGCCAAGGCCATACAGTGGTTTAACAGGACAGGTTCCACTCAGAACAGCCCTCGCCATGGTCGACCAAAGAAGTTGAGTGCACATGCTCAGCGTCATATCCAGAGGTTGTCTTTTGAAATAGACATATAAGTGGTGCCAGCATTGCTGCGGAGATTGAAGGGGAAGGTGGTCAGCCTGTCAGTGCTCAGACTATACACCGCACACTGCATCAAATTGGTCTGCATGGCTGTCATCCCAGAAGGAAGCCCCTTTTAAAGATGATGTACAAGAAAGCCTGCAGTTTGCTGAAGACAAGCAGACTAAGGACATGGATTACTGCAACAATGTCCTGTGGTCTGGTGAGCCAAAAATATTTTTTTTTTTAGTTCAGTTGGTGTCAAGCGTGTGTGGCGGCAACCAGGTGAAGAGTGCAAAGACAAGTGTGTCTTGCCTACAGTCAAGCATGGTGGTGGGAGTATCTTGGTTTGGAGCTGCATGAATGCTTACGGCACTGGGGAGCTACAGTTGATTGAGGGAACCATGAATGCCAACATGTACTGTGACATACTGAAGCAGAACCTGATCTCCTCCCTTTGGAAACTGGGCGGCAGGGCAGTATTCCAACATGATAACCACTCCAAACACACCTCCAAGATGACCACTGCCTTGCTAAAGAAACTGAGGGTAAAGGTGATGGACTGGCCAAGAATTTCTCTAGACATAAATCATACTGAGAATCTGTGGGGCATCCTCAAATGGAAGGTCGAGGAGCGCAAGGTCTCTAACATCTACAAGCTCCGTGACGTTGTCATGGAGGAGTGAGAGAGGATTCCAGTGACAACTGGTGGAGCTCTAGTGAACTCCATGCCCAAGAGAGTTAAGGCAGTGCTGGAAAATAATGGTGGCCACACAAAATATTGACACTTGGGTACAATTTGGATATTTTCACTTAGGGGTGTACTCACTTTTGTTGCCAGCGGTTTAGGCATTAATGGCTGTGCATTGAGTTATTTTGAAGGGACAGTAAATTTACAGTTATACAAGCTGCACACTGACTAATTTAGATTATATCAGTGTTATATCTTCAGTGCTGTCCCATGAAAAGATATAATAAAACATTTACAAAAATGTGAGGGGTGTACTCACTTTTGTAAGATACTGTAGCATTCCAGTTTCTACCAGACTGATTCCGACCATAGACAGACTTACTGTAGCAAGCTTGTACACCAGTTTTTCACCTGTTTCTGATTTTGTCTCATAACCTTCTGGCTGCTCAACATATAGCACAGTCAGTAGGTGCATGCAAATATGCTGTCTTAAAATCCATCTGATGAAAAATTAAATTGCCCTGAGCTGTCTTTTGCATGATCACCCTCTGTCAGGATGGTATTGGCCTGGTGATGAGCGGTGCCTGGTTTCCTATAAAAATGATGCCTGAAATTCATGCTTAAGAGTTCAATCTTTGTCTCATCAGATCGGAGAATTTTCTTTCTCATGGTCTGAGAGTGCTTCAGGTGCCTTTTGGCAAACTCCAGGTGGGTTGTCATGTGCCTTTTACTAACGACTGGCTTCCATCTGGCCAATCTACCATGCAGGCTCTAGGAAGAGTCCTGGTGGTTCCGAACTTCTTCCATTTACTGATGATTGAGGTCACTGTGCTCATTGGGACCTTCAAAATAACAGATTTTTTTTTTTGTACCCTTCCCCAGATTTGTGCCTCAAGATAATCCTATCTTGGAGGTTTACAGACAATTCCTTTGACTCCATTCTTGGTTTGTGCTCTGACATGCACTGTCAACTGTGAGACCTTATATAGACAGGTGTGTCCCTTTCCGAATCATGTCCAATCAACTGAATTTACCACAGGTGGACTCCAATTAAGCTGGAGAAACATCTCAAGGATGATCAATGGCAACAGGATGCACCTGAGCTCAGTTGTGAGCTTCATAGCAAAGGCTGTGAATGCTGATGAACATGTGATTTCTTAGTTTTTGATTTTTAATACAATTGCAAAAATTTCAAAAAAACCTTCTTTTTTTTCCACATTGTTATTATAGGGTATTGTGTGTAGAATTTTGAGGGGAAAAAAAGAATTTAATCCATTTTGGAATAAAACTGCAACATAACAAATTGTGGAAAAAGTGAAGCACTGTGAATACTTTCCAGATGAACTGCACAACAATGCTTAAGATGAATTCACTACAGATAGTGCGTCTATGGATTTTATGTATTTGTCCTTAAGCCCATATTTCAGAATATGACCATATTTCCTATATTGAACCCTCTTATTGGTAAATAATACCAGAGTGGTAGCCTTGTTGGTAGAGCATCTGCCCAAAACTGGGAAATCATGGGTTCAAATCCCCAACCTGGTCATACCAAAGACCACATAAAAATAGTACTTTCTGCCTCCTAGCTTGGTGCTCAGCATAATGGAACATTAATCCACAGTGCATCTAGAAAGTATTCACAGTGCTTCACTTTTTCCACATTTTGTTTTGTTGTTTAATCCCTTATTCCAAAAGGGATTAAATTCATTTTTTCCCTCAAAATTCTACACACAATACCCCATAATGACAATGTGAAAAAAGCTTTTTTTGAAATTGTTACAAATGTTTTAAAAATCAAAAACTAAGAAATCACATGTACATAAGTATTCACAGCCGGTGCCATGAAGCTCAAAACTGAGCTCAGGTGCATCCTGTTTCCACTGACCATCCTTGAGATGTTTCTCCAGCTTAATTGGAGTCCACCTGGGGTAAATTCAGTTGATTGGATATAATTTAGAAAGCCACATACCGGTGTCTATAAGGTCCCACAGTTGACATTGCATGTTAGAGCACAAACCAAGCATGAAGTCAAAGGAATTGTCTATAGACCACCGAGACAGGTGTAGCATTGACCTTTTGTTCCAATCTATAAAATCATTCTTTGCTGAAGAAAAATTGTTTCAACTCAAAAGTCTGGTCATGAACTGTTTCTTTCACCCACGGACCAGAGCTGTAACACTACCCATCGGCCATAAAGTGCAAGTTAATTCCTTCTCCAGGACTTAGTCATTCTCCCTTTTCTGCTCTTTGGCAAAGGAATGTTTCAAATGACAGATTCATGGTTGCTATAATCCAGATTTGGGAGTCAAGATTCCTCATTAACCAACCAGACAGTTTTACAGTGCCATCTGGTGGATGATGCCGGAATATTTAATATTTTTTTTCCTCTCTCTGAAATGGAATATCTGCAGTTGTGAACAATAAATTAATTCATATTCTTTCTCTCAAGACAGCATCCACTACTGAAGACATGGTTGAACTCAGGAATGGACAATTGTGGTTTCAAATGCTTTAATTGATATGATTTGATACATGTTGCTTTATTTTCAGGAAGAAATTAACTTTTGCATGCTTACCATCAAGGAATTAATCTCCTGTACAATGAAGAGACCTTGTGTGTGTTCCTTTTAGTAAGTAGAATATCTTAGTCACTAAAGTTTAAATTTATGCTTTCATAGGCAGCACACATACTTTAGGAGGATTTCACTCTTCACATCAAATTTCTTTCTCTCCTCTGTCTCAGAAATTTGAACTGACCAATGGGCTCCCAAACCTATCTTCATTGCCTTTTTAGTCAGTTTATGACATCTGCCAAACATCCATCCATCCATCCATCTTCTACCGCTTTTCAGGAGGTCCGGGTCGCAGAGGCAGCAGTTCAAGCAGAGAAGCCCAGACTTCCCTCTCCCCAGCCACCTGCTCCAGCTCTTCAGAGGGGATACCAAGGCGTTCCCAGACCAGCTGGGAGACATAGTCTCTCCACTGAGTCCTGGGTCTGCCCCGAGGTCTCCTCCCAGTGGGACGTACCTGAAACACCTCAAGTGGGAGGCGTCCATCTGCCAAACAAAGAAGCTCAAATGTAATTGGTTCAGCCCAGTTGTCATGAAGTTTATTACCATCCTGCCACACTAGAGAAAAACTTGCTTTTTGTTTCCTTTGTTCAGGTTTTGGGGCATTGGTCAGTCTGTAAGGAACCTTTTCTGCTCTTCCGTTTTTGTTTTTTTTTTCTATCTTCCAAGTAAGGCCCAGAGCCTTTCATGCTCTGTGAAAATTATTTTTCTTTTCTTTAAAGTTCACTTTTTCTTTATTTTAATCATTTTCTTTAAATTACAGAGCAGGAAGATTTTGTTTGTTTTTTTCTAAGCTTAAACCAATTCATTCCAGCCACAATACTGTATACACACTTTCTGATCTGACCTTGTACAATAAACAAATTCCTTCTTCAGTGCATAAGAAGACCGCAGCAAGCCTGCTGAAGAATCAGCTCCTTTGTGATCTCGGGAGTAGGCCATAATCTTGGAAAAGAGCATGTCTGCCAGTCTTCCAACAGAACTCACGCCGGTCCAGTTGAAACAGAATCCAATGGACCACCTGCTACCCACTGGGACACAATGATTCTGCTTGGCTGACGGTTTGTTGTTTAATCTAAACTTAATTCTTCAGAATATTCCTGGTATAAGTTCTTTAAACTTAATTTCATGCACACCCCCATCAGAATTTCAAAATGCATTTTGTCCTTTCATTAATTTAAGTTCTTGTTCGTAGTAACACCAATTTTCCATTTTTCTAGATAGTTTACTCATCTTTTTTTTCATAAAATTGCATCCACTTTTCTTGACCAATGCTATTTTATGGTTTTCCAATTTCCAGTATACTGACAAGTTAAACTAAGCTTTATTTGGTTCCATAAATGCTTAATTCACAAGCAACTCAGTAATTATGGTGCCCATGATACATGTTGAATTCTCTGTTTTAAAGTTATCCAAATATGTTAACCTATTCTGACATTTCTTATTAAACAATTGAAAGACATATGGAAGTTATTGTCTGATTTCATGTCCATCTTCTTTCTTATCAGCAGACAAGAACTCACAAGGGTTTTTTTTTTGTTTTGTTTTGTTTTTGTTTTTGTTTTGTTTTGTTTTTTTTAGACCAATTAATAATTGGTACAAATAAAGAATTAATAAAACTGTCCTTTTGGACTGGTGCCCCAACGAGCTAATGTGCTGATAAATGAAAATAAATCTTCATTCCTACTCATATTCATATTTACATTAATACTTGTACCAACAATAAAGCACCTATAAACCCATTAATCTAAATCCACTACACAGGATTGTCTCAAGGCACAAATCTGGGGAGGAGTACAGAAACATTTCTGCTGTTTTGAAGGTCCAAATGAGCACATCATCCATAAATGCTGGGAGTGGTCTGCTGGGGCAACGGCATCATGGCAGCCGACAGGAAGAGACTAAATAGACTGATCAAGAAAGCTAGCTCTGTCCTGGGGCAGCTCCTCGACCCAGTGGAGGAAATAGGAGAGAGGAGGATGGTGGCTAAGCTGTCATCTCTACTTGAGTCTGAGTCCTTCAGACTTGAATCCAATTGAACATCTGTGAAGAGATCTGAAAATGGCTGTTCACCGACGCTTCCCATCCAACCTGATGGAACTTGAAAGATGCTGCAAATAGGATTGGGCAAAACTGCCCAAAGGTAGGTGTGCCAAGTGTCATGGTCCGTGTGCTGACTCTGTCTGCACTCGGGTTGTGCGGTGGTTTCCTGTTCTCTTTTCTAGCGTACCTCTTGGCCTCCGGGCTTTTATTTTGACAGCGTCTTGGCGGTGTTTCCGGCTGTCAGAAGCCAAGCTCTGCGGGACGGCTGGATCCCAATCAGCCGATGACTCCATCAGCTGATCAATCTGTCAAACCCTATTTAAGGGAGCAGCTCTGTTTGCTCAGGGCTGCGACCTCGTCAAACATTCCTTCTTCTACCATCCGTTCCTGTAAGAGTTTTCCTGAGAATCTGTAATCCTGTATCTGAGTTGAACCTTAGTTGTGTTTTTGCCCCCTGTGGCTCGTTATTTTGTCATTTGTCCTTTGTTTATAAATTATGCAAACTCATCGGCTGGCATTCGGCATCTCATTGATGGCTCGTGAGGGCCATCGTTGACACCAAGCTTGTGGCATCATATTCAAAAAGACTTGAGACTGTAATTGCTGCCAAAGTGCATCAACAAAGTATTGAATAAAGGCTGTGAATACTTACATACATGTGATTTCTTAGGGGTTTTTTTTAATTTATTTTTAATAAATTTGCAAAAATGTAAAAAAAAAAAATCATATTGTCATTATGGGTTTTGTGTGTAGAGTTTTGAGGAAAAAATAATTTAATGCCTTTTGGAATAAGGCTGCAACAAAACAAAATGTGGGAAAAGTGAAGCGCTGTGATTTCTTTCCGGACACACTGTACCAGAGGGCAGACGCCCCCCCCCCCCCACACACACACACTGTAGCTTTCACTACTCACAGCAGCTGTGTGGCCTAGGGTAAGTGAAACAGAAATAGGCATTGCCCCACACACCACATGGTGTCCCACATGCTGTAGAAGGGATTAACTTAACTAACTTAACTGGTAAATAATGAATAACTTTATCCAGATGACATCGATTCTCGTTGTCTCTACATATACCTTGTTTTCTATGACTCTAACATCTGCACTTCCCATATCACCCCTCCGTCTACTTCTCCTCCTTAATGCCCTGTTGACAATGACTAGAACTAAGACCTCATGGGATTTAGGAATTTACTACCCATGTCTGTGTTTAGTGTGGTGCATTTGCCTAGAATAAATTCTGCTTCTTTCCTCCACTCACTTACTGACCGAATCCTGAGGATTATCTCGATTGTAATGGGTCTGCATGCTGAGTAGCAAAATGATACTCCCGAAAAAATTGTCTCATTAATAATTTTCTCTGTAGGTGACAAATTCTTGCCCCAAAACAAGAAGGGGGGAGGGTGAAGAAAATATTCTGAGACGGAAAAATAACCAGAGGTAATAATTCATGTTTGATGTGTTTTTGGTCTTTATTATGGACTTGGCAGTCAAGACTCCAGATATGACTACAACCATGTAAATGAGCCTTTAATCTTCATGCCCCTTGACTATATTTTACAGGTCCAGTTTTGGCACATTTAACCTCCAGGTGCCTTTTAGACACCTGCTAATCATTACCGCCGTTAAAGCCCAGCTGCACCTCATTGGCTCATCAAGCACTCCGTTCAGTTTTAATAACACATTCACCTTACAGACGCTGCCAGCCTGTCTTAGCTGCTGTCAAATGTCTCATTACCTTGCCTGGTAGCTTAACAAAGCTGCCAGTGGTTAGCCCAGGGATGCTAGTGGCTATCTCATTGATGGCCAACTCAAGGATCCCACTGCTAAATCACAGTAAGCCTAGCTCATTAATGTGAACAGTTAGATCTTAACTGTCCATAGCCAATTTGAAAAAAACAAAAAAAAAGTCAGCAATGTCAACAACCAACTGCAAATGCTGGAGGGAATAGGAGATGAGGAGATGGGGTGTGTAACAAGGAGCTACTGTATACAGTGTATATATATATATATATATATATATACATACACACACACACACACACACACGGTTGTTAATATTGCAGTGTAAGCTGGCAATCAAGCTTTATTATCCACACCATGTTGCTCAGTGTGTCCTCCTGTTATTTCCCATCCAGGATGAGACATATAATGCACTCAGTTATTCCACGGTGCATTTATTATATTTACTATCTTTAACTGCATATTTATTACAAAGTGTTTTTTAACTGATATTAATCTGTCACTTTTTACTGTCCCTGCAAAGTCATAACATAAGCTAAATCATTTAATTGTGTTATTTCTCAATTTCTGATGAGTTCACTTTCTAGTCATCTTTGAGCTCCCATTGTAGTAATGGGCAGTGTTGCCAGATGGGAAATGTTGAAGTATCTTACCAGCAGCTTAAGATTATTGTATTTTGAGGAAAATTATCATACACACCAAGTTTTCATTCTGACGTGGCTGAAGAAAATCTGCTTCTGTAACACATTATAGCAGATGGTGCATATTACAGCCTATGATGCAGTTTTAACTTTAAATAATCTAACAGATCGGTTGAAATAAAAACACCTTTACCTGTGTGGAGTACAGGATGAACCCCTGGCCTGCACTGAACAGCCCAGAATATCAGTCATACTTACAGTGCTGTGAAAAAGTTTTTGCCCCCTTCCTGATTTCTCATTTTTTTGCTTGTCACACATAAATGTTTCAGATCATCATACAAATTTAATTATTAGACAGAGATAACACAAGTAAACACAAAATGCAGTTTTTAAATGAAGGTGTTTATTATTAAAGGAAAAAAAAAATTCAAACCTACATGGTCCAGTGTGAAAAAGTGATTCCCACCCCCACACCCGTTAAAACTTAAATTAACTGTGGTTTATCACATATTTGGAAAGCTGAGTTCAATTTCTCTGGCCACACCCAGGCCTGATTACTGCCACACCTTTTCTCAGTCAAGAAATCACTTAAATAGGACCTTCCTGACAAAGTGAAGTACACCAAATGATCCTCAAAAGCTCAACAGCATGCTGCAATCCAAAGAAATTCAGGAACAAAAACAAAAGAGAGATTTATCAGTCTGGAAAAGGTTATAAAGCCATTTCTAAAGCTTTGGGACTCCAGTGAACCACAGTGAGAGCAATTATCCACAAATGGCGAAAGCACGGAACAGTGGTGAACCTTCCCAGGTGTGGCCAGCCGACCAAAATTACTCCAAGAGCGCAGCGACGACTCATCCAAGAGGTCAATAAAGACACCACAACAACATCCAAAGAACTGCAGGCTTCACTTGCCTCAGTTAAGGTCAGTGTTCATGACTCCACCATAAGAAAGAGACTGGGCAAAAATGGCCTGCATGGCAGAATTCCAAGACAAAACCACTTTTGAGCAAAAAGAACATAAAGGCTCGTCTCAGTTTTGTCAGAAAACATCTTGATGATCTCCAAGACTTGGGAAAATACTCTGTGGACTGACGAGACAAAAGTTGAACTTTTTGGAAGGTGTGTGTCCCATTACATCTGGTGTAAAAATAGCACAGCATTTCAAAAAAGTAACATCATACCAACAGTAAAATATGGTGGTGGTAGTGTGATGGTCTGGGGCTGTTTTGCTGCTTCAGGACCTGGAAGACTTGCTGTGGTAAATGGAACCATGAATTCTGCTGTCTACCAAAAAATCCTGAAGGAGAATGTCCGGCCATCTGTTTGTGACCTCAAGCTGAAGTGCACTTGGAGTCTGCAGCAGGACAAGGATCCAAAACACACCAGCAAGTCCACCTCTGAATGGTTTAAGAAAAACAAAATGAAGACTTTGAAGTGGCCTAGTCAAAGTCCTGACCAGAATCTGACTAAGATGCTGTGACATGACCTTAAAAAGGCAGTTCATGCTCAAAAACCTCCAGTGTGGCTGAATTACAACAATTCTGCAAAGATGAGTGGGTCAAAATTCCTCCACAGCGTTGTAAAAGACTCATTGCCAGTTATTACAAATGCTTGTGTAGTATCATTCCCTTTGGCTCTAATCTATAAAGTTATTCTTCTTCTTAAATAAATTGTTTCACCCAAAAAGTCTGGTCAAGAATTGTTTCCTCATCTAAGGACCACAGTGAAAACACATTCCATGGTAAAAGGGCTGATAAGGATCCCATTTCGTGCCAGGAACAGATTCTTTTACGAGTCATAAATCCTGACGCTTCCTCCCCAGTCAGACAGTTTTATGCGGAGAACATTCTTTGAGACATTCCGGATACCTTTGACTGCACACAGGTTGCTAGGAATTATCCACACCTCAACATTGCCCCCTTCTGCCAACTCAGAGACATGTTGGATTAAATCAACCTGGGAACTTTGTTTCCCTTTTTTTTTTTTTTAATCTGCTGAAATAATCTTTTCTCCTCAAGATTTTATTTTTCCAGGAAATACTGCTAAGAACACTGTTGAAGATGACTGCCTCTGTGTTGGACAATGATGGGTTTGAAATGTTTCCTTAATCACTGAATTTAAATGTGTGCATATTTGAAAAATATTTACATGAACCTTATTCTAATGCATGTTTATTATAGAAGGACAGGTTTATAAAAGTGCATGTTCACTGAAGTAGTCATGAATCACTGAAGTTAACTTAGATGTCATATTAAGTATATAATGAATTTCACAGTTAAAATGTATAAATGTCTTCTGAAACTTGTGCTCTCATCTGACTGGTACCAGCCAATCACAAGGCCATCTCTGTTGGATGACGCCCCATTCATTATATTGGTCCGTTACAGACAAAGGACTGCTTTCTTATTGGACCATAGCCCATTTGAATCTCCCACCATGGCCGATAATTGGTTCTTCTTGCAGCCAGTCATATTTTATGATTCAAGGAGCGCGTTCAGTTAAATGGAGAAAGCTGCCCTCGTTTTTCAGTTTTCTGTCTTTGTTCAGTAGAGTTTTTCGTCTTTAGCTCAGTAGAGTTCAGTTTGTTCAATCTTTGTTAAGTCTTTTTCTGGTTTTTTTTTGGAGTCTGAAAAGAGATCATCCTTTTCTTGTTGAATTCAAAACCTACTTACTTGGAGTCAAACTCCAAAACGCCTTTTCCCTGTCCTCAGAAGCCGTGTTTACTCTACTGAGCATTCGCTATTGATTTACCGTAACTTACCGTTAAAGTGGACTGATAGGGAATTTTGAACTTTTTCTAGAGGCTGCCTCACCCACGTCCCACAACGTCAGAAGAAATAGGATTTTGTGGGTGGAACTGTCTAAATACTTTTTTTTTTCCTTCAGCCTTCATTCTTATCGGCTGGTGGACAATCTAAATTTGCAGACCCGGAAAGGATCAGTTGTTCAGAAAGACGTCACACCTGCCCCAGGGCCAGCCGTCCACTCTCTTGCCGGCTACACGCTGTGGTCACTAAAAGTCGGTGAAAGTTGTAACAACTGGGAAGGACTGCTGGCAGTCGTTCCTGCAAAAACTTTGCCATCTGCTGGCGCTCAAGATCACTGCTGGATTCTGAAGACACAGCTGTTCCTAAGGCAGACTTCCACTTTCCATGTGCTGGGCTAAATGTGATGTCTAATTCTAACTGAATATGACCAATTCTTCATGTTAAAGTCCGTCCATAAGCTACGATAGAAGCTATAAGCTGAAGGAAAATAAATATTCACTTTTCAATAACTTCCGTTCCTTTAAGTAAATCAAAATTTTCTTTTTCATATAATCGGCTTTCTTATGCCATTTTCTTCATAAAAGGGCATCCAATTTTATGCATATTTTATATTCCATTGCATTACAATTGAAAATTCAAAATCTGGTTTCTTTTGGTTCTACAAAGGTTTAACTATAGACTTTATGCTCAGGAATCCATTAACAGTTAATATTATATTTGACGCTTGTTGATCATTGCACCTGCTTACAAATCATTTGAATGTAATGTCATTTAATCTGAGTTTCATTATTAAAACTTGTTAATGATATAGAGAAGTTTCTGCTTGATTTCTTTTGTGTGTGTGTTTTTCTGGGTCACGACAGTAGTATTCACAAATATTGAGATTGGTCAGTGAAAGGGTTCAAGGATGAGTTATTAATAAATTGCCCTGTTGGACTGGTGCACCTTTCACGAGTGTTTCTCTCTTGTTTTGTAAGTGTTTGTGGGGACGGAGTAAACCTCCATCCACACACACACACTTCTGATTATAAAATAAGTAATCTTTGTACCTTATCACACTTATAATCAATTGTTAAGCGCTACACTTGATTGCAGTTGTTGCTGCTAAGTGTGGCCCAACCAGTTATTAGGTTTAGGGGGCAATCACTTTTTCACACAGGGCCACGTAGGTTTGTTTTGTTTGTTTGTTTTTTCCTTAATAATAAACACCTTCACCTAAAAACTGTATTTTGTATTTACTTGTGTTATCTTTGTCTAATATTTAAATTTGTTTGATGATCTGAAATATTTAAGTGTGACAAACACAAAAAAATGAGAAGTCAGGAAGGGGCAAACACTTCTTCACACCACTGTAACTATCTTCAATATGGCTTCTGTTGAATCCTCATATATCAAGGTCTTGCCTCATCAATATTTTGAGAAGTACTCTGACTTTGCATTAGGAATAAATATCAATCCACCTAAACTACTACTAAAATGCCTCTGATAATTGAAGCAGAAACTTGTTTCACAGTTTTATTGAGAACCACAATCTGGTGAAATTTTTGCACAAACATTTGCACATTGCAGCAGCGGCAGAAAACTTTAGTGTCAATGCCAACAACAGAGTTGAACTACCCACTAAAACTGGGGTCTGTTTTCCCGTCAACCTGCTGGCGAAGTTGCGTACTGCCATGTCTGCATTAATTACTATAACATACGTGAACGATTCAATCAACTGTACTAGTTTTTAAGGGTCAACGTACTGTACTGAATCACTCACCAGAACTGTACTGGAAGCCAGGGATCACCAGCTGAATAACCCGTCTGAGCAGCAAATGAGCCCTGCTGACTCGGTTCAGCTGACTCTCAGTTCAGTGAGTGGTAGACAGTTGGAGCTCCAGTACATACAGCACTGAGTGATTCAGTGTACTATTTCTAATGGATCTTTTTAGCTTGACTCAGTATGTTTCAGTGAACTGTGGATCCCATCACTAACCTCCATCCAAGGCCACCTCTCTGCTGCCGTGACACGAATCTTTCATTTTCTTTTCCCCGCAGCTCGCACACATGAGACGATGCATAAAAACAGGCATAGTGTGTATCCGCAGGATCCGTATCCTGATTGTGTTTACTATTGTATTAATTTAGTCATGTAATGAAGGGGTCATATTATCGTACATTATGGGATTTGGGGAATTATTGATTGTACATTGTACAGAGGGCAAAACTATTGTACAAATATGATAATTATTGTATGTCTAGCAACACTGGTGATCGGTGTTAGCCTGGATTTACATTGACTCCGGATGCAGTTTGTTACGGCTGCAATCTGGAGTCCACAGCATATAGTTCCCATTCTCCTCAGTTTTCTAATCCCCACTTTGTCCAGGACCACTGTGGAACGAATCTAGCTCGTTGGATTCAGATTGCTAATGAATTGCATAGAATCTGTTTTTGACATATGCTGGATCCAATCCACAAGGGAAAGCTGCAGTATTTAATAGCTGTTTGTTCATTAAAATGATTTAAGGATCGTCCAGTATTTTCTGAGGTCTACTCCTCCACCACTGTGTCAAAGAAGGTAAAAACTTTAATATAACATACAAACACTTCATAGAATTAAAATGAACGGGCTACTTACGTATTATTAGAGTACATAGATCCAAGTGGAGAGCCGCTACATCACACTTCCTTGTTGTTATCACATGATCGCGATCGGTTCATCTCGGTTTCATTCGGGTCTTCTTGAGCTCTGACATTATTATATATCGTATATCGAACCCTGCTGTGATCGGTGCCAGATCAAAACACAAATGGAGTGAGTGGGGACTGCCACAAGGCTCCGTCTGCACTGCATCTGGAGTCAGTAACTATATTTACATGGACAAAAGTAACTGGATTAAAAGCCTCATCAGAATAAAAATGCTTCATGTAAACACGCCAATCTGAAGATTCTGACCCGATCACACTCCTTCGGAACAAAATTTCCTTCCGATTGAGACGGGTGGATTATGCCAATTGTTGATCTGATTGGTGTGCATACACACACTTATCCCAAAGTTTGGGTAGAAAATATGTTTACTGTGCATGTCTGTACATCAGCCACACGTTGATGTAAAGTATTTACGCCTTTACAGCAGCTAGTGGAAGACATGGTGGGAGTAAAACAACTGGTCTGTATCGTCCTGCTGTCTCCCTCTGTCATGTGCAGAAGTATGTACTGCTGGGCTTGTAGCTTCATTACGGAGACCAGCAGAAGCAAAAGTACAGTCTGAATAACACAATAGAGGTCCATTTCAAAAAGAGAAAGAAATGAAGCGGGCTTTGTTTACATCGTAAGTTGCTTCTTCTACTTTTTTCGGTATGTCAGACAATTCTGCGCATGTCAAAATGATTTAGTCCATTCAAATGTATGGTGCATGTAAATGCACCACATAATCAGATCAACTTTTTCAGGGTCCATCTAAACAGTAAAGTTCTGATCTGAACTGTTATCAGATTGAAGAACTTTTGTGCATGTAAACATGGCTACTGTAAATTCAGGGTTAACAAATGAGTGAACAATTCCGGACATGACAGTTGTCTTTACAATAAACAAAATGAACAGCCATGTCAAGCAGCATATGGAACTGATTACTGTAAGCAGAAGACCAGACATTTTGACAGGGCAAATACAAGGGGTGGTTGAAAAGTTCATAGTGGTCAAATTTGACCACTATGAACTTTTCAGCCTATGAACTTTTCAGACCCCCCTCACACATTTCCCCACATCTTGAACAAAAAGTTTTGATTGTTTGACCGATTTAGGGCAACTTCACACCTGAGTGTCCACACCAGCCGTGATTCATGTTTGTGTTACATTGTTTGGTCTGGTCATGTTTGGCTTCTCACTGCTCCTTTTCCAAGCAAACCAAACACGGTGTGACAAACTTGCGTCTTGCTCTCATGATGATGCCCTGTTGTCATGACAACATTTGTGTTATTAGCACAGACCAGTAGTCAGCAAACATGCTACTCACCCTCTCAGGTGTTTTTTGCATCTGTGGACATACTGTATCAGTAGCCACAATTTAAGTTTGAACCTGGGGAGTGACTTCTTTTTACTTTTATTTGTTACTTTTTTGAATAACTATTTATGCCGCTAATGGCCATATTTCTTTTCTCCAAGAGCTACCTCATTTTCCCTCTCATCAGCTACCTTAACTTTCCTGTGTTTTTCTGAATATCTGAACCTTTCTCTAAATGAATTTGACCAAGGTTCAGTTTGATCCAGACAGAGACCACCTCTTTTTTTGGGATGAAATTTTGTCTCTTTGCCCCGGACTGTGGATCGGGGGGATTTCGCACCCAAAATTTTGATCCAGATCAAACTGAAAAGTCCAAATGTATGGACCAAATGGGTTAGATGTGAAAGTTCCCTGTAGTATCACTGGAGAAATAGTTCAATTTACAGTAAGATTAAAGTACAGAAAAGAGAGAGTACACTTAATATAAATTACGAAAAACTCAAGCTGAACAAGTGGATGAAATATGGCCATGCCATAAAGATAAAGCTACTGATGCATTATACTACATTAAAGTGCATTAAAAAGTAGTCATTATTGTACTAGTCATCTGGTTCTCCAATAAAGTAAAGCCCAAGAGCCCTCTGAGCAGTGAGCCTTTTAATCACAGCAGCTGTACACTGTTCCTCTGATAGGATGCACCTGCTTTCATTGATATAACATGAGGATGGTAGTGTGCCTCTGATGCTCAAACATTAATCTACTCTGGGTATTCAGAAGACAACAGTATAGGTTCCCAAGTCGTATGATAATGTTTTACATAAAAAATAATGGAACTGATATGATATGCATATGACTTGTTCATTTGGATCCATTCCTATAATCATTATCTAGTGCAGTTAGGGAGTGCAGCAGATCCCATTATGTGTTATACCCAAAATATTGCATGCATCCTGCTTTTGTTTGTAAAGGTTAAATTTACCAGTGATCTGTGGTTCTGCTGATGTCAATGCTTTTTTGTGATCATTTGGAGGTTATCATTCTATGAATGATAACACTGTGGCCGACACACATTGTGGGCTCACGCTGCCACAGAGACAGGACTGAATGTGTATTGTGGGGTGTCACGTCTGCAAGGACTGAGGACTCGAATCTACAGGAGGTAACAAGGAAGTGTGAGATTTGTCTCTTTGTCCCACAGAAGACGCCCCGGAGGGTATTCCGGTTCATCAGGAAATGAGAGACAATGGTGAAGCTTCAAGGGGATGCTTTGTAACTGTATGTTGACTGAAGACACCATGTGACTTGAATTCTGATGCTGGAAATGTATAAAAGGGTGTTGAAGTATGATTCTTTCTCTTTCCTGCTTTGAGAATGCTAGAAGCTGCGTTCTGTCAAATAAAGCTGGTTTTATGACTGAAACTCAGCCTCGTTATTTGAGCATGCTTCTACAACACCCCCTTTACATAGCAAGGGGGATCACTGAGAGATTGCTGAGTGATGAAAAAATGGCCAGATCTTCAAATCATCTTTTAATGATCTCTCACCAATCTTTGAATGAACGCCAAATTTTTTTCCACCCTGATTGCAGGGATGACTGAGAGATCAGTGAGGGATCACTGAGCATTCGATAAAAAAACAATAGAGTTCTTTGAGAGTTTGTTGAGAGATCACATTCCTTTGGTGATTGTTGAGAGATTGTTTTGAACTGAGTCAAAACAATCTTTCAACTGTGGTGACCGTGGAGGTCACTGAAATATCATTGAGAGATCTTTGTGATCAGAGGTCATTGATAGATGGTTGAGAGATCTGGCCATTCTTTCATCTTTTAATGATTTCTTAATGATCTCTACTCCTGTGTAAAGGGGGTAGAAGAGCACTAGAAGCCTCTCAAATTTGGATGCAAAACAAACTAATGATTGCTCAGTGATCTCTTCTGGTCTCTCAGTGGTTGCTCAAGGATCTTGCAAAGATCTCTATAGATGTTTTTGAGGCTTTAGGAGATTGTTGAGAGATGAAGTCAGTTTCTGTTCTCTCAATTGTCACCCAACAATCTCCATCTGTGTAAAGCGGCTCTAATACACAAGCATATTAGGGTTTGCATTTAATATTTGGAGAAAATTGCAACATTTCTATCCTAGTTTGGCCCTGGTTTGACTTACATTTGTGTTTGCACATCAACAAGTGTGTGCTTCAACATTTGACAGACAAAAGACTACATGAAAAGGTGTAAGCAATCTTCTTTAGCCCTTACATTTACAAAGATCAAACACATCTTGACCTGATTTAGAGTCTCTTACCCCCTAATAAGCTTCTTTACCCACAAGATCAAACCTGATGCATCCTGTCTTTGCTCAGGATTTTATTTTAGGTAAGAGTAAAGCAGGAAAGAATGTGTCATCATGAAAAGAAAAAAAAAAGTCTTTAGTTTGTATATGTAAAAATAAAAACTGGAACATGTTATTCTGCTCTGCCGCACAGCAGAAGGCATCATTGCAGCCTTGTTGTCTGTACAAATGACACTTCAGACACGCACATATGCTCATGCACAAATACCCAAAACAACAATGCAAACACACACACTGAGCTAGACAATAAACCGACCAACTGTCCCCCTGTCTATTTAGCCATGTCCATCGTCGCGGAGGCAATGGCTCGGGCCAGTTTGAGCGACAAAAGGCGACAGAAGTCAGGGAGGTGGGCAGCCGGAGAGATGTGTTCGGCTAATAATGGGGAGGAGGGTTGCTGGCATTCAACTGCATGGACTGGGGCCATGGAAACAGATGTGAAGGAGGGAGCAGGTTGGGTGGTGGCGGTGGCAGAGAGCTGGGGCTCACATGTGATTTGAAGCCAGATAAGAATTAGAAGGCAATAGGACTGAAAATAGATGATACTGGGGGAGAGATATGGAAAGGTAATGCTGGGCACAGAGGGGGAAACGATAGTCACAGCTGCTGAGCAGACAGAAATGGCAGAAAGTATTGAGAGCTACTGTAATTTTCCAGGCAGAAGCCGGCGTCGTAGAAAAATAACGGGGGCTTAAACTGAGACAGAGTGAGGAAACTGAGCCGAGGGGAAAAAGGGGGGAAAGCAAAAGAGAAGAGAAGCAGAGACTGTCAACGTGAAAGGGGTCTTTGTTTCCCATAGAGCTCTGTTATGACTCCCCAGCCTAAACCAGCCATTCTAAATGGCAGTGACGGCGAGCAGCGGCGTACGCACACACCTACACATGGAGATGACAAAGCACAATCGCACCTCTTTCCCATTCTCCCCTGTTCTCATCTCTCGGCTCATCTTGTTCCACTTTCACACGCGCTGTGCACGCCATTGCCAATTCAGACGCACACACATAATCAGCCGACAGCTCTCTCAGCGTGGAGAACATGCCTCCTCGTAGCCTTTATCTATCTTATGCAATGCTGTGTAATAGTGTGACCATTATGGAGCAACCGCGGTGACGGCGGCGGCACCAGTTTGGTGGGAGCAAAACTGGCAGAGATCCCTAACGCTGCCATCACTTTGGCCTGGCCTATTTTCTCCCCCTTTGTGTTCGCTGACGTCTGGCGCTTCTTTAAGCTGGATTCATCCTGCACCTCTGTTGTCTGCATACGTGCAGCCGGAAGGCTTGTGTGACGAAATTTATGTCATATCCTCCAGTCCGCTAGGGCCCGCAGAGCTCCTCTACGGACAACCGCGTGCAGCCCAAATTGTCTGACCGCATGGCCTGACCACACTGACTGCGCGTGCGCAAGATTGAACGTCCCATTCACGAGGTGGTGCAACCAACACAGCATACAAAGTCAATTTGGCCTGGTAGATGAAAAAAGTGAGTATGTACATTCCGCCACGTGTGCGCCAGGCTCGTCCAAAGCACAGGCGGACCAAAGCGGACCGGAGGGTAAATGCAGCATGAATCCATCTTTAGGCCGTTGCTGCAGTCAGAGGTGCTTAAACGTATAACCTTTGTTAAAGGAGTCACAACCATTTATCCCAGGAAGGAGTTTCAGCTCGTTCTCCTCGTTTAAATGAGAGGCACTTTAGAAGTGGCACTTTAGAAGTGGCACTTTAGAAGTGGTTATCTGCACTGAACTTGAGTGATTGAAATTGCCGGATCACAACGGCGTGGAATGTTGCTGTCATTAAAGCCTTATTCATGCTGCATTTCCCCTCTGGCTCGCTTTGGGCCATGTGCACTTTGGATGAGCCTGACACGCATGCGGCAGTGTTGATGCTCACTTTTTTCATCTACCCAAGCCAAGCGGTTGACGCATGCACACAACCATCATTTGTAGTTTCACTCCCGCCCAATAGGTAACGCCCATGCACTGACCCGCCAGGATTTTCACCAGCGAAGAAACGCTGCTTGCTTTCTGCTGCATGACTTCCCGGTTTTCACTCCTTTTCCACGAAGATGTTGCTGCTGCTGCTGCTGAAGTATTTATGTATGATTCATGAATGTTTATTCTCGTCTTCTGCATCCTTGTTGTCTTCTTCGTCTACTTTGTCTTGGTATGCTGTGCCGGTATCGCCACCTCGTGAATGGGACGTTCAGTCTTGCACAAGCGCTTTTCAATGTGTTCAGGTTGTGGGCAGGCGGCGTGGTCACAAAATTTGGGCTGCACGCGGTCGTCCGTGGTTGAGCACTGCGGACGCTAGCGGAGTGGAGACGATGACATAAATTTCATCACATGAGGTTTCCGGTCACACATACACAGACGGCAGAGGTGCAGCATGAGTCCAGCTTTAGAGTACACTTCTGCAGCTTCATGAAAAGCTACCCGGGAAGGTAAAAATGTCTTTTTCTTTTGTTAACCCAACCTGAGCACACATGGACAGACAAAAATTACACGTTCACACACACACACACACACACACACAAAAAAAAAAACTTCAGACGCAATAAGAAGAGAGTTCACAACACTTCCTGACCCGCTACCTCACTGTGTGTTCCCTGCTTTGGCTGTCAGATGTGGTTAATGAGAACCTCTCAGCTCCCATAGATTGGTGCTCCTATAGAGAACGGCCTGCTGGGATACACACACACACACACACACACACACACACTCACACACACACAAACACACACACAGATACGCACACTCAGACGCGGGCACTCGCTCAGGACCCCAAGAGCCTTGTCATCACACTGAGAGGGACCTGCTGGCCTATTGTAGATCCCCGTGGCACAGGGATCACTTCTTATCCCTCGCAAACACACAGAGCACAGCGGGTGACCCTGAGCCACAAACACAGCTGTACGCATGCGTTGCACGCTCAGCCCCTGAGCCTTCTGTAGGAACACTTTTCTTGGCTTATTTCTCACGTGCTTTCGCCCCGGCTCTCATTTTAATCACAGCTCCCTCTGTCCACCCCCCACCCCCCCGTTTCTCCATCTACCCCCTGTCTCTTTCATTTTCTCCCACTCTGATAATCCCCCCTAACATCCATCTTGCTAATGCCCTCACCCTGATCCCAACAACGACCCCCCACCCACTACGTGCCCTCCCTTCTTAGACGACTTCTCCATGGCTTCTGCTCTCCCATTCAGCCTCGCTTGTCCCCATGTATTCATAGAGATCATTGATGGAGTGGAGAGTCTTTGTCAGTAGGTCACACACCCCCTTCTCTGACCCTGCAATTTACACACACACACACACACACACACACACACACACACACACACACTGGAGCCTTCTCACTTGCCATATGGCATGGGCAATGAATGGCTAACAAAAGAGAGCTAAAGAGGTGTCACAGAGGTTTGTATGTCTGAGCTGCATCAATAGACGGCTAAGCAGGAAGGGTCCAATAGATGAAATTGATTTCTGGACGGGAGGGGTGGGGGGGGGATCTTTTGGATGGGAGGGGACTTTCCACCTTTTCTTCCTCCGTCAAGCTCATCGGCTCAATGAAGAGTAATGGTGGCGGTCCCTGACCGGAGCACAATGGGGGCACACTTGATGGAGTGTTGAGCAATGCAGATCTGTCTTCATCACATGAGAGGGTTTATTTTTTCATCTGTGTCGATTTTAGGCATCACGATCGTCGTCGTGTCATCACCGCGTCACCATGTTCATCCTCTGTATTAAACAGGTTTCTGCATTTAGCTATTGGTTGTCATTTACAATTCTGGTTAAGCTGGGACATTGTGTAAAATGGAAATAACAGCAAAATACATCCATCCATCCATCCATCCATCCATCTTCTTCCGCTTAATCCTTTTCGGGTCGTGGGGGGGCTGGAGCCTATTCCAGCATCTTTGGGCGAGAGGCAGAGTACACTATGGACAGATCGCCAGTCCATCGCAGGGCCAACACAGAGAGGCAGGCAACCATTCACTCTCACAGACGGCCGATTTGGAAAAACCCTCCCCCAGCTGACTTTACCATCCAGACAGCTTGGCAAGAGGAATGGGAAACCAAGGAGGTCCCAAACAAACAGCTGGTGATAAACCCCAACCAACAGGTCCCGGGCACCAACCTCCCAAGGAGACAGTGGTCTACACTCAATCGCTTCAGGACTGGACATGGCCCCTGCTTGGCCAGCCTTCACAGATGGGGCAGTAGCCCTAGCCCACTGTGCGCATGTGGAGAGGAGCAAACTATGGAACACATCATAGAGGCTTGCCCGCTCCAAAGACTGGAAGGAGGATTACACACCCTCCATACAGCAAACCAGGAGGCAACTGCTTGGCTTAAGGACTTTGCATTCGCTAAATAAATAAACTCTCACAGTCATACCTAAGGACAGTTTAGAATCCCCAGTTTGATGCCAATTAACCTAACTTGCATGTTTTTGGCATGTGGGAGGAAACCGGAGAAATCCCGGAGTAAACCCACGCAGACGCGGGGAGAACATGCAAACTCCACACAGATCACTGTTGGTCAGGCGCTGGGATTGAACCCAGGATTCCCCGACCAAGGGTGAGTTGCTGTGCTGCCGCAGTGCTAACCACTCTGCCACTGCACTGCCCCTAGCAAAATACAATGATTTCGATATACTATTCAACCTATATTCAATTGAATACAATAAAAGAAGAAGCCAACTTTATTGTCATTCAATCCATACAGCTAATCATAATACATTTCTCCTGTCTACAATGTTAGTCACATCTAGAATCAGAGGGGTTGCTGCCATGTGAGGTGCCACCACAAACAACTTTTCCTTCCCCCATTCTATTATGCTGAGCACCAAGCTAGAAGGCAGGCAGTACCGTTTTTATATGGTCTTCGGTATGACCCAGCCGGAACTTGAATCCACGACCTCCCAGCTGTGGGGCTGATTCTCTTCCACTAGGCCATTACTCCGATGGTACCAAGACAAGATGTTTAATACTCAAACTGATAAACGTTATTGGGGTTTTTTTGTTTTTTTTTTGGCAAACATTCACTCATTTTGAATTTGATGCCTACATTACATTACAAAAAGCTGGGACAAGGGCATGTTTACTCATGCCATGGGCACTAACACCTCCCCATACGATCACAGATGCTGGCTTTTGAACTTAATGCTGATAACAATCTGGCTGGTGGTGTTTCTCTTTAGCCCAGAGGACATGACATAAATAATTTCCAAAAACAATTCAAAATGTGGACTCATCAGACCACAGCACATTTTTCCACTTTGCATCAGTCCATCTCAGATTACCCCAGGCCCAAAGCAACTGGCAGCATCTCTGGGTGTTGTTGATATATGGCCTTTGCTTTACATGGTAGAGCTTTAGCTTGCACGTGTAGATGTAGCGATGAACTGTTTTAACTGACAATGGTTTTCAGAAATGACCCTGAGCCCACATGAAAATATCCTTTACAGAATGATGTTGGTTTTTAATGCAGTGCCACTTGAGGGATCGAAGGTCACAGGTATTTAATGTTGGTTTTCAGCCTTGCTACTTACATGCAGAAATTTCTTCTGATTCTCTGAATCTTTTGATGATATTATGGACTGTAGATGATGAAATTTCTAAATTCCTTGCAATAATATGTTGAGAAACATTCTACTATTTGCCCACACAGTTGTTCACAAAGTGGTGAACCTCACACCATACTTGCTTGTGAACAACTGGGCCTTTCAGGGATGCTCCTTTTATACCTAATCATGACAGTCACCTGTTTCCGATTATAGAACAGTTAGTTCTGACAGAGCAATCTGATTGGACAATAGGGATTCCAGGAGTTACTGTATTCCCCGATAATCGCATCCTGATGTTTCACTAAATATGTGTCACTCCACTTGCTTTGAATGAATGAATGAATGAATGAATTTATTTTCGGATAGTACATTACAGGTTAAAAGAAACTGTATAATATAACAACAAGGTCAAATTAGACAAAGACTCCTTCTACTATACAATTCCACGTGAGTTATCCGAAATGGGTGATGGCTGAAGCCGCAGCTTATATTGCCCACCCATATTCCATCCAAGAATTCAAAGGAGAAAAAAGAGAAAACAAGACAAGAGCGATTACAATTTAAAACAAGGCTAAGACAAAATATGACTGAGAGAAAAAGAAAACTGAGCTAGTCTAAGTTAAGCGGTTACTATTCAAAAACAAATCTAAGACATAGTGTCACAGAGAAAAAAGAAAAACTAAGCTATAACACAACACAGGCTGGAAATGTCAATCCTTATGTGAGTTTACATGTCGTCTTGTAAATATGTTTGGAGTATTTCTTCCTTTAGTTTTTGTTTAAATTGTCCAAGCTTTGTACATGATTTTAATTCAGGTCCAAAATCGTTCCATAATCTGACACCTTGCACTGAAATACAATGTTGCTTGGTAGTTGTTCTCACTGTAGGCTTTTGAAATATACATGTTCCTCTGAAGTGATATCGTTTCTCCCTTGTTTGGAACAACTTTTGGATATTTGCGGGCAGTGATAGATTCTTCACTTTGAACATTATTATTGCGGTTTTAAAGTCGATCAGATCTTTCAACTTGAGAGTTTTTTGTTTAAGAAAAAGTGGGTTTGTTGGTTCCCTGTAAGCTGCTTTGTTGATTATTCTAATAGCTCTCTTTTGAAGCATAAAGAGTGGATATATGTTTGTTTTATATGTATTTCCCCATACTTCATTACAATATGTCATGTATGGGAGTATTAATGAATGATACAAGGTGTATAGTGTGGGTTGATTCAGCAAATTTTTCACTCTGTGTAATATTGCAATTGATTTGGATACTTTACCTTTTATATAATTAATATGTGGCTTCCAACACAGTTTGTTATCAATTATTACTCCAAGGAATTTAGTTTCGGATACCCTTTCAATCTCTACACCATTTACACTGAGTTTGGGTACTGGGTAGTTGTGATGGTTGTTAAAGACTATAAATTTTGTCTTGCTTAAATTGAGCGTTAATTTGTTCGAATCAAACCACAGTTTCAGCTTTCCTAATTCCTTTCCGAGTGTATCCAGAAGTTGTTCCAAGTTGTTTCCACTGCATAGCAGGTTAGTGTCATCAGCAAACAATATTAAGTCCATTTTTTCTGAAACTTTACATATATCATTTATATACATATTGAATAATAATGGTCCCAAAACTGAACCCTGTGGGACTCCACAGGTGACCTTCAGTAGCTCTGAGTTTTTGTTGTTAACACATACAAACTGATATCTATTCTTTAAGTAACTTCTTAACCAGGACAGTGCTACCCCTCTGATACCACAATTTTGTAGTTTCTTTAATAATAGATTGTGATCTACTGTATCAAATGCTTTTTTAAGATCCAGGAATACTCCAACTGAATACTCTTTATTTTCAATGGCTGTTGATATTTTTTCTGTAAATTCCATTAAGGCATATGCTGTTGTCCTTTTGTGTCTGAACCCATATTGCTGCTCACACAATAAATCATTCTTCAGTATGAAGTTGTCAATTCTCTCATAGAATATTTTTTCAAGTATCTTGGAAAATTGCGGTAATAGTGAAATTGGTCTGTAGTTGGAGAGTTCCCCTCTGTCGCCTGTCTTGTAAATCGGAATTACTTTAGCTATTTTCATTGCATTGGGAAATATACCTTATTGGAGAGACAGGTTACAGATATACGTCAGTGGTTTCACTATGCATTCGATAACAGTTTTGACTAGTAGCATATCAATACCATCGCAGTCAGTAGATGTTTTACTTTTGAACGATTTAACAATTTCAATGACCTCTCTTTCGTCTGTGTTCTTTATGAAGATGGTGTCTTTTACAGCAGTGTTATTGCATATTGAATCACCTGTTGGCACCGTAGTGGGTATTTCTCGGGCCAGTTTAGGTCCAATGTTAACAAAAAAATTATTAAATTCATCTGCAGGTGAAGCTATATTCACATTCGGAGTCGATTTATTATTTTTTGGAGTGTTAGTTGGGTAGCTGGTATTTCTGCTTTTATTTCCAAGGATACTGTTGATTATTGTCCATGTATTTTTAATATTGTCTTTGTTTTTTTCCAGTTCTTTACTGTAATAGTCTCTTTTACTACATCTTATTATATATGTTAACTTATTTTTGTATGTTTTATACCGCTGCTCTGCTTCTTTTGTCCTTTTCTTTATGAAAGCTTTATATAATAAATTTTTCTTTTTACACGCCTTTTGTAGTCCTTTGGTTAGCCATGGTTTGTCAGTAAATTTGTGTTTAAGCTTTTTTTTAACTAATGGGCAGTTTTTTTCATAAAGAGTGGTTACAATGTTTGTAAATGCGTCATAGGCTTCATTTACATCTGATACATAGACTTCTGTCCAGTCTTGCTTCAGCAAGTCCTCTTTAAAAGAACTGATTGCGTTTGGTGATTTGTGTCTGAACGATTTTGAGATTTTTTCTGGGTTGGGCCCCGTGTGGCCATGGATAAGTGCAAAGATTGGCAAGTGGTCGCTTATATCATTTATCAATAATCCACTTTCTATTTTCTTGTCGAGAACATTGACAAACAGGTTGTCAATAAGTGTAGCAGAGTGAGCTGTGATTCTACTGGGATGTGTTATTGTGGGATATAGACTCATGCTGTACATAGAGTTCATGAACTCTGTAACTACATTTTGTTGATGTGGATTAAGTAGGTCAATATTGAAATCTCCACAAATTGCTACCATTTTCTTACTAGTAATATTATTGTACAGCTCGACTAATTTATCTCTGAATGTCTCAATGCAAGTTCCCGGCGTTCTGTATATGCAGCTTATGATTAGATTTTTTGTTTTGTCTAGGTCAATCTCAACAGTAACACATTCCAGAAGCCCTGGTAGTGCTGAGGACATTTCATTTACAAGCTTACATCTATATAGGTCATCAATATACAGTGCAACACCACCACCCTTTTTTTGAGATCTGTTAATGTTAAACATCTGATATCCCTCTATTGCCATCAGGGGAGCCTGGTCTTCATTAAGCCAGGTTTCAGAGACTGCTATAGCTGTGAATTTTCTGTTTAGCTGTTTTAAATAGTCCTGAATCTGTGAGAAGTTTTTGTTAAGACTTCTGCTATTGAAGTGTATTATTGACAGTTTACCATCTAATTGCACTTGACTTTTGAATTGCTTTTCAGTGTAATATTCACAGTGGTTATGAATATTATTGAAAAAGTGGTTATCAGGATCAATATCATTCTCCATCTCTTGTGGTTTATGTTCAGCATAGTGGCATATTTATAGTCATATCATAGTCATATCATAGTGGCAGCTTTGACAATCTGTAAATTAATTAAAGTTAATATCAATGGCTTCTTATATGTCAGAAATGTAATATTATATTGGATATTTTAATATTCACAGGGAGGTGCTGTTTAAAAAGAAACAAGAGACAGTTTTAATCCAGACCCCTCTGACCCAGAAGTTACACCCTTGTAAACATCCTATTTTATGCCTGCTTAAACAAAACAGACAAGCTAGAGTTGGGTTTATTGCCATGATTAGCAAACCATAATACCTTTGTGGTGATGGACTCTTTATTTCATCTAAAAATGCCAAGAAAATAGCGAGCAAAGTGTGCCAAGGCCAAATTGCTAGCTTGCTAGCTAGCCATCTGCGCAATTTCACAGACACCCACAAACCTACGCAACAAGTGACCGGTATGGATTGTAAATATTGACTTTGGTACTTGATAATATTTAATTTGTTTAAATGTATGTGAAATGACAATAGACGTTCCTTTTCTGAATTATGCTGATCAAGGTGCTTAGCATCAGTTAACTGGCTACATTTAGAAGGGACCTTCTTTTTTTTCTTTGGTAGCATAAAATAGCTGGTTAAACAAACAAATCATAATATTTTGTCCAGTATTTAATAAATTGCAGTTGTGGAACTGTTGTAAAAAAGCAATATTACACTCGAGGTTGTGCGGTATCAGTGAATGTAGTAACTGCGCTGATGTTTTCAGCCCCCCGCTTTGCATCGGGCCTATGATGAATCACAGCAATTACTATATTCATTGACACTGCACTCCTTCCAGTGTAATATTGCTTAATTAACCTGTTCACCTGTGGAATGAACCAAAAAGGTGTATTTTTTTTCTTTTTTTTTAAGCATTCCTCAATGTTCCCAGTCTTTTGTTGCCCCTGTCCCAGCTTTTCTGGAACATGTTGCAGACATCAAATTCAAAATAAGTGAATATTTGCAAAACAAAAAAATAAAGTTTATCAGGTTGAAGATTACATATGTTGTCTTTGTAGTGTATTCAATCGAAGATAGATCGAAAATAAATTTTAAATCATTGGATTTTGTTTTTATTTACATATTACACAGCATCCTAACTTCACTGGAAGTGGGGCTGTATTTCATCATCTTCTGCCCTTATTTTAAACAGGGACTTGAAATTCCAGTCACCATCTTAAAAAAATTGATTATAAACTTCAGTTTTTTATTTCAATGAATAATGTTAAGACTTCACAAACCAAATTATTGGGTGAGATCTGCAAATCGAATAAGAATCGCAACAAAGGATTCTCATAGGGGTAAAAAAATGAATTAAAATCAGTCTACCAGACATAGTTTTATGTTTCCTATCATTTTTTTTTCATTTCTAAATGAAATATAATCTGCTTAAGCCACCATCTTGCTGTCTGATTCCTGTGTTTCAAATATCCCGACAGACTTCTTTAGTGTTGCTATGCTCAAATTTCTGAGCCTTTGCTTTGATAAGTGAAATGTTGTTTTTCCCCAGTAGCTACGACAGACCAAAAATAAGACTAAAGGTACAATTAATCAAAATGGTCCTTTAAGTCATGAGCAGAATGGTTGGCAAAACATTAAGGAAGGATTGAGGACAGGTCTGGGTGCTTCTTCCATTTATTTAATATAATAATCCACTGATTTAGCATTGCACTTTAGCATATGACAAACCCACAATGGACAATAACAATATAAAAATCAATCCAGCTGACTTAGAAATATTTAGTTTTTATTCTGTGATGCTGTGTCTGCATAATGTTGCCCAGAAAAAAATGTGGGTTGAGTGTTATGTTGTTGTTGTTGTTGCTGGAACTTCAAGGACAGATAAGGACAGACTGTAATGGTAAACACACTTCTAACCACAAATCCCTCAAAAGACAACCTGTAATAAGTTCCAATTAGGTTACATCAACCATAGATGCAGACATAGTTCATAGGTTGCTCTTATTGTTCTCTTTGCTTGTCAAGCTGAAGTTCCTCTGTGAATGTATGCATTTGAAAATTTTTATAAAATAATTTTATCTTATCTTAGGAGTTCATTGTTCCCCATGTACTGTACACCACATTAGAAAGCCTGGAAAAGTCAGAATCGTCATAGCTAACCAAGGAGAGGACCCAATTGCAGACACAATGCACAGAGACCAAGAGTAAGAGGCAAGCGAATGTGTTGATTGTACTGCTGGGTAAGTGGTAGTGCTCAGCCTGCTGAGTGGGGGAAGATTGATAAATTGAGGCAAGTACATCTTTGCGTGAATATTAAGAGAGTTCTTCCTTCTTGACACAGTGAGCATTGCAGGTGGAATACAGTGCATCTGGGATGTATTCACAGCACTTCACCTTTTCCACATTTTGTTATGTTACAGCCTAACTCCAGAATTGAATAAATTCATTTTTTTCTTCAAAATTCTACACACAATACCCCATAATGACAACATGAAAAAAGTTTCATGTGAAGGAAAGCAATGTGAATACTTTCCGGATGCACTGTATTCAACTGGTGTTGAGTGACCAGAGAGGATCCTGAGAAGAAGGTGGGTTAATGTTCTAAAGTGGTAAGTGTGATTCTTACTTGGGGGGGGGGGGGGGGGGGGTTCTGGGAAAGAGGAGTACCCAGGATGGTATGGCCAAACAATGGGTCTTTAGCCAGAAAAGGTCCTGAGGTAAAGGTAGGTTTAGAGGTTGTGAAAGTACAACACAGTGTCTTACTTGGGATTTCCAGAGAGTACAGGGTCCAAAGGGCTACAGTATGTTGTCTAGAGCAACTTATTTTATCTATTTATTTTATTTAACCTTTTTTATACAGGGAAGGTCCATTGAGAGGAAACCTCTCTTTTTCAAGGATGCCCTGTTCACATTCACACAGGTACACATTCACACCTGGAAGCTGCCCAGTATAACCACAGACTGATCTATGGCCACTGAGCAGCTCCACAGGAGCAGTTGGGGTTAAGTACCTTGCTCAAAGGCACCACAGTGGGGTTAATGAAGGTGGGGCAAACACTGCTATGTGATCTGTTCCACCCAGATCTCATCCTGCTGGTCCAGGGATTGAAACAGCAACCCTCCGGTCACCAGTCCACATCCCTAACCATTAGGCCACCACTGCCCCTGAAGGGACTCCAAAGGAAAATTGGTCCTGGGTGAAAGGCCAGACCAAGAGCAGTCCAATGGATCCCCATGAAAAGGTTATAGTAAGGATCCAGCATGCTCAAAGCCACCATTTGGGTCTGCCCTCGAGTGGGCTCACTACCTGCAGTAGGGATCATGGGGATTATGGTGCTGAACTGGACGTCAGTCTGGGGTACTCTACTTATACTGCTACCACTGCAATCCGGACACCTTGATAAGCAGTAGAAGATGAATGGACAGAGTCCAAAGGAAAAGGTCCAACAAGGGGAGGAGGCTGGGGACTAGGCAGGTAATCTGGCTGAGCCCGCTCGAGCTTTGGGAGCAGGAGATGACAAGCGGCAGGCTCAACAGCTTTCTAACATAACAATCCCACACCACTATGGCCACAGAGTGAGACTTAAGTAGCAGTGTGGGAGCTTCAGAGGTAGTTGTGGGTGATTACACCGCTGCTGTAAATCATAGCTATTTCCTCTGGTGCGTACACTAGGGCAGTGTACGCAAATGCTGTGGGCCCTGAGTGACTGAGACCCCCCCCCACCCCCACCCCCAAGTGAGTGAACAGTGCCCCACAAGCCACAAATATAGTCTGTTATCCAAAGTTGGTATCTAGAGCTACTGTATCACTGCTATAGCACTTATATTAATGGTGCATAAAAGTTATCTAAAACTCAAATATCACAGTATCCAAAACCTTGGGCATACTGCAACACAGAGTACAATTACAGTATAGTGAAGGAGATGATGGTTATTTTCAAACATTTAACATGTCCTATCATCTGCAAGTGCTGCTGGGAAAGTTGAAGTCTGTCTTCTTCTTGTGAACCAGACTGATGCACTAGGGGGCCCCAAAAACAATCTTGCATAGGGTCCCTCAAAACCAGGAAATGGCCCTGCTACCAATTGAAGGTCATGCTGCTCCTGTAAAGTGGCGTAAACACAGCCAAAGAGTAAAACAACACAAGATGTGCAGCGCTTAACCAGATCCATGACAAACATAAAATCTTTTGCGCTGAATTCCACAAACCCAAAATGATCCTTAAACTACCAACTTCATGCTTGTAGTCAGTAAATTATACATGGAAATCATGTAGATTATTCAAAACAATTTCGAAGGCAATACCAATTCTTTTATACATTAATACGAGGACATATACAGACCTTCCTTTGGCACAAGCAATCCCTTGCATGCACTTCTTGAATAACACTAACAGTCAGTGTACTGTATAAGTACAAATGAATGTGGTGCTTAGGAACAATGGCAATTTCCTGCATTTTCTAATATACTTAAGTGTTCTATAACAACTCTATGGTTATTTGCTGCAGTTCTCTTTTCCAAGAATTTTCACAATCCAGCACGGTGTTTATCTTGACTAGACTGGGGCAAGTTATCATCAAGTTGAGATGTATGTTTTGTTGACTCTCCGCAAAGCTTTTTAATTTTGGGATTAGCCTTTGAGACAGAGTCATTGTCATCCAAAACTTTGGCTTGTTGTGAAGTGCCCCGTTGTGCTGCAGCTAAGAATTAAGCTGGCAGTTGCTTGGTTTCTCAAATGAGTAAATCAATAAGGCAAAGCCTCCAACAGCACTTAAGATTTCAAGAGACAACTTCTTTTCTTTCAAGACATTTCATTACTGCACTGAAGACTGTTAGACGATAATGACGATGATGACGATGATAATGAATCACAGCCCTTTACAGCAGTTTGAAGTAAAATTAGATGGCACAGTAAAAATAAGTATCTAAGAGCTTTTTGTGGTCCCACGCCTGAATGTCTCATCTTGCTAGATGACAAATAAGTTGAGTGTGAACATATTCTCTAACAGCACTTTAGAAGAAGTCTGGATAAAAGTACAGTAAAACAGAAGTAGTGCATGATTCCATGTGGGTGGAAAAAGAATTGCATTTAATCATCTGGAATACTTGATATTTTTTCATTGTTCAGTCAAAGGTCATCAGTTTTCTTCAACATAGCTTTGAACTGCTACATGAGTTGCCACGTGCACCGCTGTGCCTTGGTTTATAAACATTTGGGAACGACTTCTTTCACCCATGCTTTTGTTCTTTTAAGAGACATGTTGTTCAAACCCGAACCTGCTTTCAGAACAACCTGCAGAAAAAAAAAAAGAAAAAAAGAATGTGTGTATCAGTGTGTCCTCCCACATGAGTTTGTCCGCAGCCGGGGTGATCCTGGTGCCCTATTTCAGTCAGGCCTGATATGATCACACGTCAGATTGCGAGCTCCCCATCTTCCTCTGGCCCTTGGCGTTTTCTGCAAGAAGGTGAGAAAAGGTCTAAACGCTGACACGGTGTAACATTGCCTTTGAGGCTCTGTTACCACAAAGATACAGATCAACTGGAACTAGGCTTTGACAAATCTGGCCATTGAAATGCAAGACATCGTGTGGTGTTGTACTGGAAGACAATGTGTAATTGTTAAGACAGAGAGGGAGGAAGGTCAAGTAGGCTTTGGCTGAATACGCTGGTTGGAAATGCGCTCAAATGCGTGATGATGATTTCTTTATGCAGTCGGTTTTAAAGAGAAATAAACTGATAATTTCCCAAGGTTGGCAGCATTATTTTTCAGGAAGAGTTGTTTAAAAAATTGCTATTAACATTTCTTTTTCATTGCCTGGGAATAAATAAAAGCTAATAACAGGTCACATGTACATGGACATATCCAAAGACACCTGAAATATGTAAAAGACTTCTGATTATCTCTGATCTTTCTCATTAAAATCCAGCTTCAATTATGAGACCTTTGAATCCAATTTGCATCTAGCACTACTGAATAAATGCAGCTTTACTTCTCTCATCGCCTCTAAAACAGAGATCATCAGATCTATAGTAAGTAAAGAGAAGGTTCAGCCCACTTATTAAATGCTCATAGAAAGGAAGCACCGCAAGACATCTCGGCAACGTTGGTTGAGAAAAGAAAGGTCATGAGCCGTCTTTTCGGGTTGCGTAAAAAGATGAGCAGGTGGGAAAAAAGATGCTCCTGTACAGCTAGACTAGCTTGAAAACTGAAAACTCGACTGAAAAGACACAATCAAGTCACCTTGTTCTCTTCCTGGAGGCGTCAAATCGTGCACTTCATTCACGGCTCTCGTTGGCTCCCTACAGCTGTGATTAGTGATGCACTGTGCCGTAGTGCTAATAACACCATCCAGAATTACTGCATACTGAAAAAATAGCAATAAACATGGTTAATGCTGTAAAAGGGCCTTGTGTGTTCTGGTCAAACTGTCCCTTTTTTAATTAAAAGAAAAAATATATAAAAATGTGATCAGTGATTACTCATGCTGCATTACACTATAGCATTTGTGTCCCTCAAACGCTATCTTGTTTAAGTGAGATAAAGACAAGTTATATAAGGGACTAACACTCAGCTTTCAGTTGTTCCTGATTCAGGGTCGCCACAACAGACCATAGGCCCACATATTTGATTTGGCAAGGATTTTACACCGGATGCCCTTCCTGATGCAACCCTCCCCACTTACCCGGGCATGGGGCCAGCACAGGGAGTACACTGGTTTTATGCTTTGTGATGGGCACAGCCCTAGTTTTGTTTGCAGTTTTTGCTTGTGTTCTTTTTACTTTAATTGCAGGCTGAGCGGGTGGAGCCTTGGAATTGGAAGCACCTGAGCTGGCCAATCTTGGGAGCTTTAAAAGGCTCCCCTGCAGTGAAGCTCACTCTCTCACCTCCTTGATTGGATCCCCTTTTGGTTTTGGTTCTCCTTAGGTGCATATTTTTTCCATTTAATGAAGGGAACTGTTAAACCTTTTTTGAAATAGTAAGTGTGGTCTCCCTTTTTGTCAGACCTCTGGAGCTTGGGGTAGTGATGTTACGCTCGACACTGCCCACTTGACACTGGCTTGAGCAATATAACGCGGAAGTGTCATGAGCCGAGTGTCGAGCACTGTGTCGACATGCCCACAGTCACGTAACCATAGCAAGCGAGGCCTTGTTATGTCAGTCACATCACGTGACTTGAGGGCTCGAGGGACATTTGAGAGGGAATTAGTTTTTTTGTTTGTTTGTTTGCTTTGTATTGTTTGTTGCTGCAATCAAATTTTAAATAGACCTCGGATGGCCAAATGCTCCAAAAAAAAAGTATCCACCTTATTCCTGAGGGTGCTGCTGTAGGAACGATTATAGGCGGAGCTTCCAGTTTCAGCTGACATAGTGTTAAATCAGTCAGTAAGGGTGGAGTAGCAGGGGCATTTAAAATAGTGTTTTAAAAAGTTTTTCAAATTAATTTTAATGTATAGCCAACATACGTGTTTTGCACTCAAGTGGCAGCTAATTGCAGCACTTGTAGGTTTTGTATTTTTGAATGCTTTGGAGTAGATCTGGTACTTGTTGCTATTCGTGGTGTGAGGTTCCTCACAGATAAGCACAACTAAATCTGTGGCTTCAACAGCAATGAGTAGATCATGCACTGAAAACTGAAGGATTGTTTGTGTGATTGGTGGTACAGACACAGCAGCACCAGGTATGTTTTCACTTGTATGAATGTCACAGATCTGATGTTTTACCCCGAATTTAAAACGCCCAAGCATGGTGTTTTGGTTCTTTGTGGCTCTGACTAGACTCTGCGTCTGCTCTGAGGTAAATTTGATTATGTCCAACATATTTTAACAAAATGCAGCCGATTTTATTGCGGTGGAGACATTGATATATGTGACCCATGCTGGCAAAATGAGTCGGAATGTGCACCTCGTCATTATGAGCTACAGGGACGAGAAGTCATAAATCATGACTCTTTCTTTGTTTGCTAGTGGCAAGTCCTGGGAAAACCCCCGTGAGTGCATGGTATCATTGTAAAGCTTAGAAATCATACTTACTAAAAATACATATAGTTTTGTGGAAGACGTAACTCCCGACCGATCAAACGCAAGTTTTAAACCTAGCCAAATTATAAATAAATCGCCTTTTTCCGGGTCTGTTTTTGTGCATTTCCTACAAATTAAATATCATTTTGAAGGTCTTTCAATACAGAATATGGAAATAACGTTGCATCAATTTTGAAAATGTCTTCAAAGTGACTCCTTTTGCCAGCATAGGACACATATCTCAGAGCTTTTATTTGTTTACAGTGTTAGCATTTTAGCAGTGGCGCTAACAAACAGAGCTACTGTCTGCCAGGCCACTTTTTAAGGTCATTTTCCTATCCCACTGACATGTTTTAGGGCCCAGTAAGCAGACACAGACTCAAAAGTAAATTCAATTATCTTTATTGTGTGCTGGGTGTGTGCGTGCGTGCATGTATGTGTAGATGTTGCAGCCGGGGCGAGCAGAGCACCGAACAGCCTGGCAACCTGTCGATGAGATGGTGAACAGCTCAGGTTTAGCCCCGAAGGCTCCGGCCAGGGATACAGCGTTTACAGGCCCTGTTGCGAATGGAGATGATGGAGGTGTTATCGAGATGTAGTGGGTGCCCAGTCCGCCGCCAGGATGAGAGGTCCGCCACCACGGATCTCCGCCTGTGCACGGGGGATTAGAGCGTAGAATAATGGTGAAGGAAGTGATGGCTTACTTGTCTTAGGGAAGTGAACACTTCCAGACGAACGACGAGGGATGACGAGTTTCTCTGAAGAACAGTGATGACGAGAAGGAAGACTCTGGAGGAAGACTAAGAGGTGTGCCGGTCTCATCAGACCAGGGAGTAAGACGACTCCATGCTGACCTGCGGGCAACACGGCTTAAATAGCTCCGTAGATGAGGGAGAGCAGGTGTGCGTGCAGCTGTGGAGAATCAGGCAGGCAGAGCGAATCATCACACCCTCGATAGTCGTGGGAAGTGGTATGATTATGTTACTGTTTTTGAGGTGCAAAAGGCCGTGTTTCCGCATTTCTGATGCCAAAGTCATTGTTTTTTAACAAGGAAAAGTGTCCCGTTTCAGTGACAACCATATGTTCTAAACCAGTACCAGAAGTTGCTACCATAATTCACACAAGGCATCATGGGGCCTAGGAATAAAGTGGATTGAGATTTTTTTTTTCAGGTTTTTCAACTCGGATGCAGTTCTGACAGTAAGTCTTCTTCTTCTTCTTTTAGATATGATTGGTGGTTGGCAACCAGCTAACAGGTGCATTACCGCCACGTACGTCCCTCTATATCATCACTTCTTCTTTTAGATTTGATTGGTGGTTGGCAACCAGCTTACCTCGTCACTCTATATCTTTGTATAAGGAGTTCTTATAAGGAGTTCTGAACAACTCCTCCTGACAATTAGTCACCAGATGACAGTGTTTATTAGTTTCATAACACTGTCCCTCATGAAGCAATTGTCTCTAAGTTTCTCATTGTTTCATGAGGCCTCAGTTTTAACATCACTAGCTTGGGGTTGTGACAAATGGGGGCTCGTCCTCTGTTTTTTTATTTGGACTAGGGTTTGTTGGTTAAGTCCTAATTAAGCTTATTTGTTTGTAACTGCTTTCTCTTCAGTGTGGTATATTTGGCTTAATTCTGCCACTAGCTGAAATATCATTGGGAGTTTCACACTTACAGGGAACCTTAAATGTTAATTTTGAAGTGTAGAGAGCACTGTCTTGGCTTGATTAGTTGATTAATTCAGGTGCTTCTAGGGGAGTAGTTAACCTTTTAACAAACCAATTAGGTTGTAAGCATTACCACATGAGTTTTTGAACTTTTCCTGGTTGAGTGAGCCGGTGGGTGTTGGAGAGACTAACGCCCCTTTTTGTTTTTGTGTGGTAACCCTGGGGTGGCCCCTAGCCTGCCCGGAAACGTCACTGAAGATAGAACAGGCAAAGTAAGACAGTTACATTTCCAGGTAGTTAGGGAACGAGGAAAGTTTTAGACTAGCAGGGTAACAAAGTCAACTATCTGAAGGGTAGCATGTGGCAATGCATATTTGTTTTAAATGTGATTTGTGCATTTCTTCAGTTGCAAGTAAAGTGCTCCTTATATGTCATGAAATTGCAAAGTACCCTTGTAATTTAACTTTTTAGTTTTTACAGGCATCCTATGTTTGGTTTGGTTGTAGATAAGTGGGAAAATTTACTGATGGCTTCAGTTGTTGAAGAGTTCATTAAATCTCCTTCACATCATATTTTGAATCAATGTACTAAAGAACTGTTAAAAATCGTTGACCACTTCAATATTGAAATTTGTTATAAGCAATTAAAAGAAAACATGCAATTAAGGAGAGCCAAAGCCAAAACGGGGATCCAGTCAAGGAGGTGCGAGAGAGCACTTCACTGCTGGGGAGCCTTTAAAAGCTCAGAAGACTGGCCAGCTCAGGTTCCAATTCCAAGGCTCCACCCTCTCAGCCTGCAATTAAAGCAAAAAGAACACAAGCAAAAACTGCAGACAAAACTAGGGCTGAACCCGTCACAGCTTCCCCCTGTGGCTGGGTAACCAACTTTCCTTTCCACATTCTGTTTACGCTGAACACCAAGCTAGAAGGTAGAAAAGTACAATTTTTATGGTCTTTTATATGGAAGCCCATTTCCCCCATTTGGAAAAAAAAAAAAAAAAAACTCATGATATGTCATAACGAGATTTAAAGTCATAGTAATGACTTTTAAAGTCATTATTATGACTTTGTATCTCATAATTATGACTGTGTATCTAAAAATTATTGAACTGATTTTATTTCAAACATGCATATGAAGGGATACATATGTAGTGCAAAATGGATAGTAATAATGCATCAGATTTATGTAGCGCTCTTTATAGAAATGTGAAGATGCTTTACAATGGATACACCATTCATTCCAGACAATGGTAGTGGTAAGCTACTACTGTAGCCACAGCTGCCCTGGGGCAGACTGACGGAAACGTGGCTCCCAATCCACGCCAACCACCTCTCTGACCACTACCGAACATTTATATACATATACATATTTGCACATATGTAAACACATATGCCCATATACAGATACATAAACCCTACTCATAAAAAGTTAGGGATATTTGACTTTCGGGTGAAATTTCAGGATGCACCTAAAATACACTATAACCTTTACAGATGAACTTAATTTGACCTTCTCTAACCTTTTGAATGCACATTTCCACCTTTTCAATGTTTCCGTACTTTTTGTGTAACTTGCTGTTCTCTAACAAGGTGCTTAAAGGCAAAATTCACAACAGGTGTTTGATCCATGAATCAACCAATAAACTTTCTGGTTCAATTAGAACTGGTATTTAAACAGTCCTCTTCATCATGCTGTTCATATTTTGACATCATGAGACCAAGACGACACCTAACAATTGATCAACAGTACCTCACCATTGTGAGGCTTCAAACAGGATGTTCTTAGAGGGAAACGGCCACTGAGCTTGGAGTGTCACAGAGTGTCATCAGCAGGTTGCAAAAGAGATAGAGAGACTGGAAGAGTCACAGAAAGGCATAGAAGTGAGCATTCTTTGGCCACATCCCACACTGATGACCGCTTCATTGTGAACAGTGCCTTGTGGAACCAGATGATGAATGCCACTCAACTCCAGGCCCATTTAAGGGAGGTGAGAGGCAGCCAAATGTCATGTCAGACCATTCAAAACCATTTACAGTACACCAGCATGGTCCGTGTGCTAGCTCATCTGCAAGGGTACCTGCTCACACCACCAGGCATCATCGTCTTGCATGGGCCAGGGAGCATTTACACTGGACAAAGGGACCTGTGGGCCTCAGTGCTGTTCTCTGATAAAAGCCAATTCACACTGAGCAGAAATGATGGCTGCCAATGATGTTGGAGACGTAAAGGAGAGTGCTATGCATCAGCCACTGTTGTCACCAGACGAGCCATTGGTGGTGGTGTTACAGTCTGGGCAGGTGTGTCTATTTCCCAGTTTGGGCTCAATAAAGTACATCTGTTTATCTAGTCAACACAGAACTGCCCTACACCTTGTGAATGGTACAGAGACAAGCCAATAATACTTGAACAACATCATTAAACCAGTTATTTTGCCCCTGCATGAACAACACAGGCCTAATTTCATCTTCATGGACAACAGTGCTCCAGCTCATCGAGGTCACATCATTAGGGAACGACTGCTGGAGGCCGGGGTACCTCAAATGTAGTGGCCTGCACTTTCTCCAGACCTGAATCCCATAGAAAACCTATGGGATCAGCTGAGTCGCCATGTAGAGGCTCATAACTCTGCACCCCACAACCTCAATGACCTAAGGGCCTCCCTTCAAGAAGAGTGGAATGCCATGCCTCAGCAGACACTAAGTCATCTTGTGAAAAGTATGAGACGTCGCTGTCAAGCTGTAATTGCTGTTCAAGGGCACATGACAAATTATTGAGACACTGACGTTTTTTGTTGTGGTATACCCACCACTGTTGTTTGATTTTGTTTCAGTAAATTGTTTGAGATGAGGAAATCACCATTGCATGCTTCTACTTAAATGCCCTACTTTCATGATATAATATCACTTTAGTGTGAACTTTTTACATTTTCCATCAATTTCACCCGAAAGCCAAATATCCCTAACTTTTTGTGAGTAGTGTATCTACATACATACTTCATGTTCCCATTATGACTTTGTATCTCATAATTATGACTTTTAAACTCAGAATTTTTTTTTCATATACTTTATTAATCCCGGAGGGAAATTCAGGGTATCCACCTTGATGGATGAAGCAGCCACAGCATGGTGCCAATCCCTTCATCATTCACACACACATTCATACCTAGGGCCACTTTAGAGTTGGAGACTCTAGAGTCTCTAATTAACCTAACTTGCATGTTTCTGGCCTGCAGGAAGAAACTGGAGGAAACCCATGAAGACATGGGGAGAAAACACACAAACTCCACACAGAAGGGTCAATGATGGTCAGGGCTGGAATCAATCCCATGACCTTCTTATTGTGCTGCCACAATGCTAACTACTGCGCCACTGAGCTGCCCATGATCATCATAATTATTACTTTAAATCTCATAATTATGACATACTTGTTATGTCCATAACTGAGACAAAGCAAGCACTCGGTTGCTGCAGTTTAACAGAGCTTTATTACAAACAGTTTCAGGTATATACAGGCTTACGGCACACGCCCCGCTGATCAGGTGGCTCCATGACAAGAGAGACAGAGCCTCTTCTGGCCACTTCATTATACTATGGGCGGCATCACCACCGGAAACCGGCAGTAGCCACCCCCGTCTAGCCCATGACCAACCCGGCCGCCATCTTGCTACTACAGCCTATTTACATACACAACGTTTCTCCCCCTTCAAAAAAATGCCAAGCACACAGATAGACCCCCCACCAAATTTACTTCCCGACTCACGCACTAAAACAAACAATTACAAAGACAAATAAGAAACCTATCCATGCGCATAAGTAACTGGGGGGCCAAATAGACTACCAGCACCCCCACATGGCTGGGCGGATTATTCTGTCACCGAACACAGAACAAAGCCATGTAACTATGATAACAAAATTAAAATAAAATAATCCCAGAACAGCTCCACACAAAATACACAATCACAAGACAAATAATAGCTACTGCCCCCCCCCAACACTCACCCCCACACTGGGCACATTTCAAAACGTTGGGTATGTAAATAATCAAACATAAACAATTTAACATGGGCCAAACACACCCCACCACCCCAAACTCTGGCACACAAAACATCATTTCAATAAAATTTCACCCTAAAATTAGCAAAACCACATAATTTATACAAATAAACCCCTCAGGTCAAAATCCAATCAATATACACCATAATTATAATAGAAAACTTCCCTCAAATTAGCACTCACTCTCTTTCTGTTCTAATTAGACAGGGTACCAAACCAGCAGCCGACAAACGCAAACAAGAAAATAAAACACATCCGGACTGAGAAGGAAAAACACAGACAAAATTAAAACAATTCTTTCAGTCCTCAGGCAGGTCTTTCTTCCGACGCTTCCATTTCTTGTCCTCAGGGCTCCCACCGCGCCGTCTCGTCTCCTCCACCCTGCGCAGCTCATTTGGATGCCTCCAGGTCTGGTCAGACAAGCGTAGAAACCCATCACTCCGAACGGCCTCCACTCAGGACCGTCAACTCCCGTCGCGCCATTCGCGTGATCCGTGTTCACCTCTCATCCAGGCCTCAACCCTGGGCCGCACCACATTGCGACCTGCAGGGAAGCCCGCAACCTCCTCCTCTGATGGTGTTGGGTCTGACTGGTCTCCATCAATGGTCCGGTCGACTCCTGGGCCCAGTCCGTATTTCCCATGGTTGACCGTCTTCCCGAGAGATGAAATAAGTCACTCGCTGGTCCCGCTCTTTCTGGATCCAGCGTGGGTGCCTCGTCCTTACAGGCTGCCAGTGAGGGCCCGTCATGTCGTTCCACGCTCCCAGTTTGGGCATCAAACAGACCAGCATTGGGTCCAACCTGCGGCATCCTCGCGTAGCACAGAACATGCTCTCCTTCATGACACATGTCCAACCAGTCTGATTCCCTCACCTCCACGCCATCCTCCAGCGGAGTCGGCCGGCTCGACAGTCCGCAGTCCGACCACACCTCACCCGACACGTTGGAGATCGAAAAACCCAGGCTATAAAATAGGTTACACCCCATGATGTTAACCCCCGCAGTGGTGACATGAATGCAGGCTCGGGGCACCACGACCAACCCGTAACGGGCTTCTACCTCCATAAAGCCCATCACAGCCAGCCTATTCAGTCCATAGCCATAATAGTCTCGCTCACGTTGTTTAATCTCTTGGTGGGGAAACAAACTGTTCACGGTGGCCAGGTTCAACACTGAGATAACAGCACCTGTGTCAACCAACAGTGGAACCACGACACCATCGAGCATGACATCACAGCCGATCCTCCCCGTAGCCGCTGGGGAGACCGTATGTATAATGGTCGGAGACTTCTGCGCAGCACCTGGTTCTCTCCCATGGCTCCTGCATACAAAGTTGTCACACGTCCTGGCAAAGTGGTCAGATGACAACAAACAGATGACCCACACTCATAACAACAAGGCGTGCCGGGGGCAGACTGTATCTTCACCACAGTGGCATACGTGTCACCTCCAGCGTCACTGTCAGTAGGGTCCCAACACAGTGCCTTCGCGCGAGAATCATCTTCGCTCCGTTAAGCCTCTTCAGGCAGGCCCCTCGCGATGATCTCTGCTGCCTCAAACTGCTGGGTGAGCTCAACAGCCGTGGTCAACGTCAACTCTCCTGGAAACTCCAATAACCTGGACTGGACCACTTCACTATGAACGTGTTCCGCCAGTTGGTCCCGAATCATCTCCTCTTCCATGCGTCCAAACTCACACCTCCTCGCCAGCCTACAGAGCTCGGCAATGAATGTCGTCACTGGCCTCCCTAACCGCTGGCGGCACTATCGAAAATGGATGCGCCGGACCGTGACTCTCTCATCAGCGTGAAAATGGCGGGCCATTAATTCCACCATGCCATCGAAACTGTCTGCCCCCACCCAGGCTGTCCAACACTCTCTGCCCCTCAGCACCCAACTTATGGATTTACACCGACCTCACATGGAGCTCACCGAGGTCCAACACCACGAGGTAGTTGGTAAAAGCCAAGAACCAATGAGGCCATGGCACGGGCGACGTGCCCGGCGCCTCCAAAAAAGGCCAAAATTCAGCAACAATTATTAATTATTTTTTTCCACGAATTTTTACTTGGATGGACTTTTCTCATAAATTTGAGACTTTTTTCTCTCAACTTGTGATTTTTTTTCTCCCAAATATGGAATAAAACTGCCACTCATTTCCTGAAAACTAGCATATTTTTTCTATGCAACGTTTTTCTCTAAAACGACAACTTCTAAAGTTGTCATTTATTCCTGATAAATTTGTAACTGCTTTCTTTAAAATATATAACTTATTTCACAGAAATTTGCAGGGTTTTTTTATTTATTTGCAAATTTTTTCTTGTAAATGTGCCTAATTTTTCATCTCAAATTTGTGACCTTGTACTCTTTAATGTGCAGCTTTTTAACTGTAAATGTGCAACATTTTTTTCACATAAATTTTTGACTTTTTTAAAAATAAAAGTACATTTTTTCAAAAATCTGAGAAGATTTTTCTTGGAAATTTTTAGGGATTTTACTCGTTTTTTTTTTTTTAAATTTACAACTGTTTATGTACATTTGCATTTTTCTCTTTAATTTGGAACTTCATCTTGTGAATTCAGAAATGTGTTCTTACAAATAAGCAATATTATTCTCATAATTTTTTTGTCATTTTTCTCACATATTATAGTTTTTCTTTTTTCATTCCCAGCTTTTTCTTTTACATTAGTGATTTTTTTACGGTCAGAAATTTGACCATTTCTCTGTAAATCTGAGTTTCTCAAAACCCCAGGGAGCCACTGAATATGGGAAAAAGAGCCACAGGTTGCATTTGGCCAATTAACTGGATGACCTAACCCTGGTTTCTGACACGCCCGATGGTGCAACTTGGACACAACATCAGTGCTGAAGTCCGGGTCAGAGGGGGTTTCGGGTCTTAGATAATCAGACACCCTGGCCTGGGCGACCCAGCCGGGGGTGATCAGTCCCTGACTTGTGTCCAGGTAGTGTACTACACCATGGATCACCCCTCTTGACCCACATCCACCTTGAAGCTTTTTCTGCAGCTTCAGAAATATTCCCGTTTGCTTTTCTTTCCTGCAACCCTCTGATTCCAAGGAGTCAAGTCCAAAACAAAGTTGTTTCCCCCATTACTAACCCTAACCAAATATTTTAGCACCCATACACGGTTAAGTGTTTACTGCATGCCTAAACCTAACCTGTGAATGTGAAAATAGATCCATTTCTTAAAAACTGATGTATCCGCCTGGACTGGCTCTTCAGCGGCTACCATGCTGCTGGGTACAACACATTCCGTATGCTCTCCAACACTGACGCTGAAGGCTTGTATTAGATCACAGATGCCTAAATGTCTGGCCTGCATCGATCCTCTGGGATTTAGGGCTCCTCAAGTGAGCTACCTCATCCTAGCCACACACTGCATGCACGTCAAGCACGTACAAACCTGAGGTACAGGGCTCACTGCTGCTGCTTACTGCAGAATATGAAAATAGGGAGAGTTTATGTCACAGCGCGCCGAAGAAAACACGCACTCCAGCAGATCAGTGCACAGCATATTTCAGCCCACTCTGATGCATAAAGTGAATGAAAGTACGGTATCTAACTCAGCATTCAGGTCAGGATTATGCATTGACTGTGGAAACCAGGAGGAGCGCTCCATTTGTTTGTACCTTCATGTGTTGAGATAATTACAGTAGGAAAGTTGTCTTAAGTACAAACACAGAGCTGACTTCCCCTCTGACTGTTTCAAAGTAAAAAAGAAACCATGACAACAAAATTTAAAAAAAAACGTAGCTCTGCCATGAAAGTGTCTCCCTCTTTATGGACTGAAAAACAATATTACAAATTGTAAGAGTATGTCATTTAATATAAGTGTTCTTCATTATAAAGTGGTTTATGTGAAGGGCAATTAGGGGACAGGCTTAGCCAGTTAGGGACAGCATTAAACAACTGTGATTATCCATCCAACCAGAGCACGGATACAAACATAGTCTTGCTTCTAAATAAAAGATATGAACATGCCGCCATGCTCATGTTTCTGTGCTGGTATGTGTCTGTGGTGGCAGGTTCTGTCAATAAACAGAAGGCTTTGGATGCCTTTTTTTTCTTGGCGGTCACACTACGACTACAAACGAAAATAGCAATGTCATTATGAACATAAAAAAACAGCTTTTTCTCCCCCTGTTGCGAGGAAGTCCTGCTACACCACGGTGTTAGCCTTCCATGAAGGAGTAATCATGCAAACAATGACTTTGCATCAAGGTGAGACAGTGATGTCAAGCTCATGATAAAACAGCACAGTGTCTGTGCCCCGTCGCAATTATGCAAGTGTCTCAATTTAAAGAAAGAGATGGCAGACTAACCAGGTGTGATCACATTCACTTTGGGGGTTTTTTTTCTATGTTTTATTAATCTGAAAAAGGCAGCTTTGACTAATGAATTTTGCTGGTTGTTTTTTTTGTGACCAAGGACATGGGCAGTGAAGCCCAACTGCTGATGTCCAAATGGGGATTGAGCCTCACAACCTTCGGCAATGGAGTCTGCCACCCTGCTTGTGTCACAAAGAGTGCTGAATGCGTTTATTGACTCACTCACACATTCCCCCTCCAGATTTTGCCATCATCCCGATGTCAGGGGTGCATTTAAGCTTTAAGGATTTCCACCTTCTGTCTGTGTCTCCACCAGTGAGTCCTACCAGCACAGCTCTTGTGGTGGGAACCAAGCACCACTTGCAGGACCGACACACTGGTGGTATCTGAGGACGCCACCAACTAAAGGTGCATTCAGACCAAATGCAAAAGCACAACACAAATACGTTTAAAGTTAATGTAAACATGCAGAAAACATGCAAATTTTGGCATTCATGCATCCAGGGGATTTGGTAGCACGAGCTAGTAATCAGCCTTGAGATTCTGCCGTCACTGGAGTTAAAGTATCAAAACTGGAGAGTAAACTAGTTTGAAAATGAGACTGCCATTCACCTGCAGACAGATGGACTGGGAGCTCTGCAGCTGAGAGTGTTGGCGTTATCCACCCATGGACTCTTGCCAGGATGTGCTAACAAGGGCCAGCAGGCTAGCAGTGTAAAAAAAATCGTCATCCAGGTCAAGGTTTGGAGGTAGGGACAATTTTTCCAGGTAAGAGTTCCGTCAGATAATGTGAACCTAAACATGATGGTGTTTTGGGGATTTCCACAGCAGGTTGAACACAGCTGCAGAGTGCTGCAACTCGTTCACACGGCAAATTCATGTCTGTTTGCATGTTTACATTGAGTTAACATGTAATCGTGCTACGGGAAAAATTCTCACTTTGGCGTCTGGTCTGACTGCACCTTAAGTCCTGCCAACAATGACAGTTGTAATAGCAACCTTCTTGGTGACAGAAGGACAGCGAGGTTGTGAGTTTGAACCTCTGGTTGGACATCACCAGTGGGGCTTCAGTGCCTGTCCCCTTAGTCACAGTTAGTTTATTAAGCCTCGTGCACTGACAAAAAGCATCCATTTTGGGCCAAATTTGGAAAAATCTGAATAAATACAGCCTAAATGGAACAACCACATTTGGACTAAATAAACACCATGACTCTCTGGTCTGACTTCAGCCTCGGAACATTGTCCGTACACACCCGGTGCTCAGTGGGTGATGTGTCTACTCATGTAAACAGATGAGGTGGGTGGGATAATTATGCACAGGACGTACAGTTAACAGAAGTTATTGCCCCTCTGATCACTGTAATGCGGAAACCATGATGAAAGCGCTGCAGATCAAATTAATGGAGCCTCCAGCCAATTACCAGATTTCCACACACGCAAAGGTCACACACCAAAATTGGAGTGGATGACTTATGAGGAAAGTCAGAAATTCACAAAAATAGCCATAAAATGGGGTATGTGTACAAGAAGTGGAAATTTAATTTCTATAGAGCTTATATAAAATGCATTTTCAAGGCAGCTCATTTGATTAGCCGCCGTGACTCAAGGAGTGGATTTGAACTGAAGTGTTCTGATAACATTTTTTTTTTCCATTTTAGCTTCAGTGACACAAGAGAGAAGCTATAAAGAAGAAAGAAGTGGTATTATTCAAGAGGAATGGCAGACTTCTGATCAGCTCCATCCCTGTACAGTGTCACAGCAGAGGTAGTTTTTTTTTTTTTTCGTTTCTTAAACATTTCCACACACAACAGTGCTCAGCTCAAAACATTTTATGTGAATCCTTTACACTCTACGACTAATTAATTAAGTTAACTCCCACGCACTTCACTTAATGTCAAAGTACTCAGGTGAAAAGGAAAAAAAGGGTAAAGCAAGATTTAAGAAGACTTGTAATATTAGAGCTGGAACAAGAAATGAAGCTTGTTTGGCTCATCTTGTTCTCACATATCTTTAACCCTTACTTCCCCTTGCAGTATCTAAACAGCCATCCCTTCCCATTTCCTACAAGTCATTTCCTTCATAAAAATGCACATTTACAGTTGCACAAGTATGCAAACCCTGTGGAATGACCTGGTTTTCTGCATTAATTGGTCATAAAAGTCCAGAGCATACTGTAGACACACACAGTGTGTTTAACTGAATACCACACAAACAATTATAATACTTCATGTCTTTATTGGACACATCCATTAAACATTCACAGTGCTGGTGGAAAAAGCAAGCGAGCCGTTGTATTTAATAACTGGTCGAACCTCCTTTGGCAGCAGTAACCTCCAACAAACACTTCTGGTAGCTGCTGATCAGGCCTGCACAACGTTCAGGAGGAATTTTGGATCATTCTTCCTTAATGAACTGCTTCAGCTCAGCCATATTCTTAGGATGTCTGGTGTGAACGGCTCGCTACAGGTCATTTACAGCATCTCTGTTGCATTCAGATCTGGACTCTGACCGGGCCACTCCTAAAGGTGGATTTTCTTTTTCTCGAAGTCATTCTGTTGTAAATTTACTCTGATGTTTGGAGTCATTGCCCTGCCGCATCACCCAGCTTCTCCTGAGCTTCAGCTGGCACACAGCCACCCTATTATTCTGTAGGATACCTTGATAAACTTAATTTATTTTCCCCTTGATGATGGTAAGCAGCCCAGGCCCCAAGGCAGCAAAGCAGCCCTAAATCACCATGCTCCCTCCACGGTATTTCACTGTTGGGATGATGTTTTCATGTTGGTATGTGGTGCCCTTTTTATGTCAAACATAGCACTCCAAGTTCTATCCGAACAACTCACCCTTAGTTTCATCAGTCTACAAAACATTTTCCCAGTAGTGTTGTGGAGTGTCAAGGTACTGTTTGGCAAACCTCAGGTGTGCAATGATGCTTCTTTTTTTCTTTTTTTTAAAGCAGTGGCTTCCCCTGTGGCGTCCTGACGTCGACACCATGCCTTTTCAATGATTTGAGTATGGTAGACTCATGAACAGAGATGTTAACCAGTTCCTATGATTCCTTCAAGCCTTTAGCTGTTACTTTAAAGTTCTTTTTACATCATGGCACATTTTGCATTGTGCCTCTGGAATCAGCTTGACTCTGCACCTACTGTAACATATGTAAATAGGCTGGTACTAGAAAGATGGCGGCCAGGTTGGACGTGGGTGGACCGGGGTGGCTAACTGCCGGTTTCCGGTAGTGACCCCACTCGGAGTATAAAGGAAGTGGGTGGAAGAGGTTCTGCCTCTTCTGTCGTGGAGCCACCTGGCATGCAGGCGAGTGCCGTAAGCCTTTGTATATAGTTATACAGTTATCCTGAATAAAGCCCTGTTAACCGAGTTCAGCTTACTCATCATTCTCATAATTATGGACATAACACCTACTTCTAGGGAGAGTGGTCACAGCACTGAATCTTATCCATTTGTAGACAGTTTGTGTAACTGTGGACTGGTGAATGACTAAAGTCTTGGAGGTTACTTTGTAACCCTTTCCAGTTTTATACAAATCAACAATTTTTGATCGCAGGTCTTCGGAGATCTCTTTATTGCAAGGCATGGTTCATGGTTCAAAAAATACTATATTGATGAAAAACACTTTAGAAAAATTTTACAAGCCCAAAACAATCATAATATTTACATCTGAGCAGCTGGATGAGGAGATGTATGGTGGCCGGTGAGGATGTCACAGCCAGTAACAAAACAGGGTTGACGTCACATTCCATCGCCTCATATTAAGTTCACACCACAAAAGAGTTGTCGCTTGACATGCTGTATCTGGCTTGTAATCACCAAAGAACTGAGACTGTAGAATAGTCTGTGCTACATGTTGTCTCTACCAAATAGTACAATATTATAAAGGGGCAAGAGTACGTGCAACACCTACTGGCCAGGAGGTTCACTTACTTTTTCCACCAGCAATGTGAACGTTTAAAAGATGTGTCCAATAAAGGCATGAAATATTATAATTGCATGGTTTTAGGTAAAGCACATTGTGTTTGTCGACACTTGGGACTTTGATGTAGATCAGATCAGATTTTATGACCAATTAATGCAGAAAACCACATACTTTTTCTTGCAGCTGTACTTCCAAATGATTGCGATGTCGATCTGGAGCTCGGGATAATTGTTGCCACTTCATGTACTGAAACAGAGCAGCAGTATTCCGCCACAGTGACTGGGACACACACATACACACACACAGCGAAGAGATTGGGGGGGGGGGGGCATGCACAAACCCACAAATCACAGGTCTCATTTAGTTCCTTTTCTGTGTTTTAATTAGAGCCGAGCCGGGCTAATCACCTCCTTAGTAGACAGCATTGCTAATGAGACAGAGGGAGGAGCTGAGAGGGAGGGAGGCGGATGAGAGATACTGTACATATAATTGAAGTGGGCACAAAAAAATAAGGGGTGTGGAGGAGACAGTGGTGGGGACTAAAGAAATGAGACATGAGAGGCTGTTTGGAGTAAGTAGATTAAATGGGGGGGGGAATGGGGGGGGGATATATAATACACTGAGTAAAGGAGAATAATCAGAAAAGGAGACAAAAAATACGGAGGGAGAGGTGGGTGGATGAAATAAATATGGGCCGGATAGGAAAATGAAGCTTGGAGTTGACAACAAACGGATTGACTCAAAGAGAAGGGAGCGGGGCTGCAGACATGCAGACGGAGGAAGATGGACTTTAGAGGAGGAGAACCCAAGACAGGAGAAGCAAAGAAGTCTCCGGGAGAGTGTAGCAAGAGAGTGAGAGAGACATAATGAGAGTCCCTTACCTCCCACAAAGCCCAGCCCTGGCTGCACTAACCCCCCCCCCCCCCCCCCCACACACACACACACACACACACATATACACCCACACCCACCCCCCACTCTCTTGCGTCTGATCCTTTCATGCTGTCAACTTCCCAGTGTCTGAATAGCCTTTTATTATTCAACAGTCTGGACAGGTCACGGGGTCACCGAATGGCCCACCAGCCAGCCACCAGCAAACACCCGAGCACACACTCAAATATGACCCCATCCAAATTCTTGCACACCACAGAAAAGAAGGAGGAGAAGGAGGAGGAGGAGGACTGCTTTTGTTGACGGGGGGGGGGGGGGGGGTGTATTAGTGAAAGCAACCACACACAAAACGGCGAAACGGCAAACGGCGAGCACTCATTGAGGCGCTAACGTCACACGCGCTGAGTTTGACATGTGACAGTCCCTGATGCATTCATTATAGCCCTTGTTAGCCTGCTTATAAGCTATCTCACCAATGCATCTGCAGCGCTGGGAGCGAGCACCCTGGCATTTTCCGGAGCACGTGCTCGCGTGGCACGCACATGTGTGTGTGTGTGAGGGCGCATGGCTATTTGTGTGTGACACGGGGGGAAAAAAACAGAGATAACAGTAGCCCGGTGGTATCAGCTCTATCTTATCTCCTACACAGCCAGAAGCAGGTATACAAGCTAATTGGAAAGTGCCAGACACACAGTCGACTGGTGAAACACACACTCACCTTTCCTAGCAAGTGTGGCAGAGTAGAGAATTGGCAGCTGCAGAGGGAAGAGGAAAGTAAGAGAAACCATTGATGGGAAGGAGCGAAATGATAGTGTGAAAATGAGACAAAAGCAAAACAGAGTGGAGGGAGGAGTGACAGAACAAGAGGAAGAGATGGAGATGGAGATAAAGACAAGGGAAAAATTGTGGGGAAGGCACGGCTCACAGATACAATATCAACAAGACAAATGGTAACTCATGCACAGCACACTTCAGAAATACCACAGGTATTGTGCTTATTCTGTGTTTTGTCAGTGCTGAGCACTGGCAAAGTAGGAAAACAAATACCATCATCTCCATTACTCAGTCAGCATGTGGCTTCCTCCACTCCACTAAGTAATGAGCCCCTCTGTCACATCCCCTCAAATGTCAGGACCAACATATTTAAGATGGAGAAGCTTGTTCCATATGTTTCATCTGCAATGAGTTTGCATTAAGTGTGTCGGAACAGCCGGGGGACCATCACACACAAAGACGAGACAGTCTACTGCCTCCTTTATTTATCGAAACCATTATGTTGTCTTCTAAATTTACCTGTAAGATGCCATTAAAAATGAAGGGGGGAAATGTGTACAATAAAGAGGGAGTCAAACTAATGATCAAAGGGAGACAGCCTTGAAAAGATGATGGGGATCTGGCTTTTGTTTGTTTTCATCTGTTGTAATGGTTTGTACCCATCCATAGGAGTGATGTTTCCATTTCTGTTTTTCCTCTCTTCACTTGAGCAGCTTTAGAAGTAATCATCACATGCATCATCATCATCATCAGCACCAGCAGCATCATCTGCTTGCTAAGCGTGCTTTCACTGAAACTTTTCCACATTAGCCAAGGTTTTGTTGAAGTTTCTAAATGTCGTGCTTATAGCCGTGGACAAAATTGTTGGTACCCCTCTGTTTATGGTAGAAAAACCCACAATGGTCACAGAAATAACTTGAATCTGACAAAAATGGTAATAAATAAAAATTCTATGAAAATTAGCCAATGAAAGTCAGACAGTGCTTTTGAATTGTGGTTCAACAGAATTACTTTAAAAAACAAACTCATGAAACAGGCCTGGACAAAAATGATGGTACCCCTTGAAAAGATTGAAAATAATGTGACCACAGGGACATGTTCAACCAAGATGTGTCCTCTAATTAACATCACAGGTGTCTACAAACTTGTAATCAGTCAGTCCGCCTATTTAAAGGGTGACAAGTAGTCACTGTGCTGTTTGGTGACATGGTGTTTACCACACTAAACATGGACCAGAGGAAGCAAAGGAGAGAGTTGTCTCGGGAGATTAGAAAGAAAATTATAGACAAGCATGTTAAAGGTAAAGGCTATAAGATTATCTCCAAGCAGCTTGATGTTCCTGTGACTACAGTTCCACATACTATTATTCAGAAATTTAAGATCCACGGTACTGTAGCCAACCTCCCTGGACGTGGCCACAGGAGGAGACGAATAATACGAATGGTAACAAAAGAGTCCAGAACAACCTCTAAACACATTCATGGTGAACTCCAAGATCAAGGTACATCAGTGTCAGATTGAACCATCCGTCGTTGTTTGAGCCAAAGTGGACTTCATGGGAGACGACCAAGGAGGACACCACTGTTGAAAACAAATCATAAAAAGCCAGACTGGAATTTGCCAAACTGCATGTTGACAAGCCACAAAGCTTCTGGGAGAATGTCCTATGGACAGATGAGACAAAACTGCAACTTTTTGGCAAGGCACATCAGCGCTATGTTCACAGACGCAAAAATGAAGCATACCAAGAAAAGAACACTGTCCCTACTGTAAAACATGGAGGAGGTTCTGTTATGTTCTGGGGCTGCTTTGCTGCATCTAGCACAGGGTGTCTTGAATCTGTGCAGGGTACAATGAAATCTCAAGACTATCAAGGTATTCTAGAGAGAAATGTGCTGCCCAGTGTCAGACAGCGTGGTTTCAGTCACAGGTCATGTGTCTTGCAACAGGATAATGACCCAAAACACACAGCTAAAAACACCCAAGAATGGCTAAGAGCGAAACATTGGACTATTCTAAAGTAGCCTTCTATGAGCCCTGATCAAAATCCTATTGAACATCTGTGGAAGGAGCTGAAACATGCCGTCTGGAGAAGGCACCCTTCAAACCTGAGACAACTGGAGCAGTTTGCTCATGAGGAGTGGGCCACAATACCTGCTGAGAGGTGCAGAAGTGTCACTGACAGTTACAGAAATTGTTTGATTGCAGTGATTGCCTCAAAAGATTGTGCAACAAAATATTAAGTTAAGGGTACCATCATTTTTGTCCAGGCCTGTTTCATGAGTTTGTTTTTTAAAATAATTCTGTTGAACCACAATTCAAAAGCATTGTCTGATTTTCATTGGTTAATTTTCATAGAATTTTTATTTATTTCCACTTTTGTCAGATTCAAGTTATTTCTGTGACCATTGTGGGTTTTTCTTTCATTAACAGAGGGGTACCAACAATCTTGTTCATGTGTGTATTTAGTTTTTTTTTATTTAAAGGGGTCGCTGACTACACTTTTTTCTACATTTTAACAGCTCACACAGGTCTTAATGAAATGTCTGTGACATATTTTGGTCAAATTTGCTTTAAATATTTCATTATTGCCACATCCTTGTGAATCCTATTTTGCATGTCTCTTTAAATCTCTCAGACCACATTTGTCCTCCCGCTTACATCACTGTTGCTAAAATTAGCTTGCTACCTCGGATGTAGCCTGAACCAAATAGCATAAATTTGTCTCCAAGAATTCATTAAATAAAACATCACTGGTGGACAGGGGTGTGTGGTTTCAGTGACTGATAGGATATGGCCGATTCCTGGAGTACAGTAAGCACAGAAACATTCATGAGTGAGTGGCTAAACTGCTAGTTTCAACTAGTCGCCTTTGGTCCCAGTTATAGATAATACTACAAGAAAATAAGCTAAAATAAAGTCTAAGAATGATGTATATGGTAAAGTGTTGTAAATGAGCAAGGATTCCAGTGGAGGGTGAATAAAATTTAGAGAAAATAGCAATCAAAACCAGCCAGATCAACAGTTAAGCTAATGCCAGGCAGCTAAACACCAATCACCTAGCCAAACTATTGCTAACAGATTAGTGCAGTGTCATGGCAAATATATAACAAAATAAGCCTGAATGACACAAGATATACTGTATTATTGACTGTACATTAGTAAACCAGAGGGGTATTGTATAAAAGAAGAATTAAGAAAGCCAGGATAAGTAAAAAAAAATTGTGGCTTGACATAGTTGGACCTACTTATCATGGCTTAATCAGTTGAACCATTGTCAAGCAAGGATGAGAGGGTGGAGCTATGTCAAGAGCTTGTCAACGATGTCAAGCAAGGTGTAGATAGTTGGGATAAGGGCATGTTCACAGCAAACTTAAATAGACCACACGATTGATCACAGAATCACTGATCCTACTGCAGATAAGACAGTAGGCAAATACGAGCAGCACATTTCTCACCAGCAGAACAACAACTTTTCACGGAAACCTTTGAGGAGGTGAAGCATGCAAGAAAAAATGGCTGTTGGAAGTAAAGAAAAAGAGAGAAATATTGTAGCATTCTGGGGGAATGCAACCGCAAAGGTAGGTGGGAAATGTTTAACCCCTTGAACTCTGTGAATTCTGCGGGCGGTCACGTGTCTGCATCTTAGTGCGTCTCAGTGCGCACTGAAAAAAAAAAGCTGTATTTCCGGTCTTCCAGTACAAACACAGCCTTGTTACAACCTGAGAAAAAAGCTGTGTAATATATTCATTTTTTGTGGTATTTTTACAAAATTTTGACCTGAGCTTGAAAACACTTGGTTCTACATTTCTCTTGTGTTTTCCAGCCAGTATCTGACAGCTGTATGCTATTTGCAAGCATTTGTATCTAAAAAATCACCCAGGCGAACTTTCTTGTTACTCAGTGGCAGGAGCACTTAGAGAGATTATGACTATTATTATGAGTGTTTTCTTTTAAATGACACTAACCCCATGAAGATGCTGCAAAGGGTTGAAGAACAGCTTTTGATTTACTTTGGGCATGTTATTTTTAGGCATTTTTAGGGAAGTTGGACAGAGTTCAACAGGTTAATGTCTAAAAGTGAGCATGTTCTTTTTAAGCAAAATGTGAAAACAAGTTACATGTTCAGTTACTGTGTTAAAGTTTCTTTGTTGAGATGTTTTTTGTTGCAGTTTTTATGTTGGCATCATCAGTGTGAGCGCTGTTGTGGGGAGAACCCCCCCCCCCCATTTGTTTTACTACTGAAAAGAAAGAATAAAGTTAGGTTAAGATGGGTGCCGTTTAAGTATTTTGGTATTAAAGATGTAACTTTTTATATGTCCTTCATAAAGAACAAACGTGTCCAAAAAAGGACATGGCATACAGTATGTGCTGACTGACTTCTGCTTATCTGCAGTGTCTGATAACTGTTAAACTTCATGAGCCGTGAGATGAAGATGATGCTGTGAGTTCTCTAATTAAAATCATAATAATGGGATGTCCTGTCAGAACTGTGAATATAAGTTCTATTGAGTGTGGCGGGGGAAGGCATACAGTGGTGTGAAAAAGTGTTTGCCCCCTTCCTGATTTCTCATTTTTTTGTATGTTTGTCATATTTAAATGTTTCAGATCATCAAACAAATTTAAATATTAGACAGAGATAACACAAGTAAACACAAAATTCAGTTTTTAAATGAAGTTGTTAAATTAAGGATTAAAAAAAAAATCCAAACCTACATGGCCCTGTATTAAAAAGTGACTGCCCCCCATGCAGGAGGGATCATGAGGGTCCGGTGCTATGTGGATTAGGTGGCAGTCAAAGGCGGAGACCTTGGTGAACTGATCCCAAGCTTTCTAAGATGGCTTTTGGCACGTGGAATGTCACCTCTCTGGTGGGGAAGGACCCTGAGCTGGTGTACAAGGTTGAGAGATACCAGCTAGATATAATCGGCCTCACCTCAACACAGCTCAGATTCCGGAACCAGTCTCCTGGAGAGGGGCTGGAGCTTGGCCTTTTCTGGAGTTGCCCTGGGTGAGAGGCGATGAGCAGGGGTGGGTATTCTTGTATCCCCCCACCTTGCTGCCTCTATATTGGAGTTTTCCCTGGTGGAGGAAAGGGTTGCTTCCCTGCGCCTTCGGGTTGGGAAACGGGTCCTGACCATCATTTGTGCCTATGCACCAAATGATGTTTCAGAGTACCCACCCTTTTTGGTGTCTGTGACTGGGGTGCTGGAGGGTGCTCGTCTTGGAGACTCCATTGTCCTTCTGGGGGACTTCAATGCGCACGTGGACAATGACAGTGAAACCTGGAGGGGAGTGATTGGGAGGAACGGCCTGCCCGATCTGAACCCGAGTGGTGTTCAGTTATTGGACTTCTGTGCTAACCACAGTTTGTCCATAACGAACACCATGTTCAAGCATAAGGGTGTCCATATGTGCACCTGGCACCAGGACACCCTAGGTCGCAGGTCAATGATCGATTTTGTTATTGTGTCATCAGACCTGCGACCGTATGTCTTGGACACTCGGTTAAAGAGAGGTGCAGAGCTGTCAACTGATCATCACCTGGTGGTGAGTTGGATCCAATGGCAGGGGAGGAAGCCATTCAGACCTGGTAGACCTAAACGTAAAGTGAGGGTGTGCTAGGAACGTCTGGCTGAGGCCACTGTCCGGGAGGTCTTCAACTCCCACCTCTGGAAGAACTTCAACCACATTCCGAGGGAGTCTGGAGACATGGAGTCTGAACGGGCCACGTTCTCCATCTCTGTTGTTGAAGCGGCGGCCCAGAGCTGCGGCCGCAAGGTGGTCGGTGCATCTCGTGGTGGCAACCCCCGAACCAAGTGGTGGACACCAGTGGTGAGGGGGGCCATTAAGCTGAAGAAGGAGTCCTATCAAGCTTGGATGGCTTGTGGGACTCCCGAAGCAGCTGAGGTGTACCGGCAGGCCAAGCGGACTGCAGCTCGGGTGGTTGCTGAAGCAAAAACCTGGGTATGGGAGGAGTTCGGTGAGGCCATGGAACAAGACTTTCGGTCGGCCTCGAAGAGATTCTGGCAAACTGTCCGGCAGCTCAGGAGGGGAAAGCAGCTCCCTGTCCACACTGTGTATGGTGCGGATGGGGCGCTGTTGACTTCGACTGGGGATATCGTCGGGCGGTGGAAGGAATACTTCAATGATCTCCTCAATCCCACTGATACGCCTTCCACAGAGGAAGCAGGGTTTGTGGACTAGGGGGATGACTTGCCTATCACAGGGGCTGAGGTCGCCAAGGTGGTTAAAAATCTCCTTTGTGGCCGGGCCCCGGGGATGGACAAGATTCGCCCTGAGTACCTCAAGGCCCTGGATGTTGTAGGGCTGTCATGGTTGACACGCCTCTGCAACATTGCGTGGAGGTCGGGGGCAATGCCTTTGGCATAGCAAACTGGGGTGGTGGTTCATCTCTTCAAAAAAGGGGACCAGAGGGTGTGCTCCAACTTTAGAGGGATCACACTCCTCAGCCTCCCTGGGAAGGTCTATGCCAAGGTACTGGAGAGGAGAGTCTGTTCGTTGGTCGAACCTCAGATTCAGGAGGAGCAATGTGGTTTTCGTCCTGGCCGTGGCACATCGGACCAGCTCTTTACCCTCTCTCTCGAGGTTTTGTGGGAGTTTGCGCAACCAGTTTACATGTGTTTTGTGGACGTGGAGAAGGCATTTGACAGCGTCCCTCGTGGTTTTTTGTGGGGGGTGCTTCGGGAATATGGGGTATTGGGCTTGTTGTTACGAGCTATTTGGTCTCTGTACGACCGTTGTGAGAGTTTGGTTCATATTGCCAACACTCGGTCGGACTCATCCCCAGTGAGAGTTGGACTCCACCAGGGCTGCCCTTTGTCACCGATCCTGTTCATAATTTTTATGGACAGGATTTCTAGGAGCAGCCAGGGAATGGAGGGCGTCATTCTTGGTGACCACAGGATCTCATCTCTGTTGTTTGCAGATGATATTGTCCTGTTGGCTTCATCCAGCAATGACCTACAGCTCTTGCTGGGACGGTTTGCCGCTGAGTGTGAAGGTGCTGGGATGAGAATCAGCACCTCCAAGTCCGAGTCCATGGTCCTCAGCCGGAAAAAGGTGGATTGTCCTCTCTGGGTTGGGGACAGGCTCCTGCCCCAAGTGGAGGAGTTTAAGTATCTTGGGGTCTTGGGGTCTTTTCAGAATAGAGCGAGAGATCGACAGATGAATTGGAGCAGCATCTGCAGTGATGCGGATGTTGTACCGGTCTGTTGTGGTGAAGAGGGAGCTGAGTTCTAAGGCAAAGCTGTCGATTTACCAGTCAATCTACGTTCCTACTCTCACCTATGGTCACAAGCTTTGGGTAATGACCGAAAGAACAAGATCGCAGATACAAGCGGCTGAAATGAGCTTTCTCCGTAGGATTGCTGGACTCACCCTCAGAGATAGGGTGAGGAGCTCAGTCATCCGGGAGAGGCTCAGAGTAGAACCGCTGCTCCTCCACATTGAAAGGAGTCAGTTGAGGTGGTATGGGCATCTGATCAGGATGCCTCCTGGACGCCTCCCACTTGAGGTGTTTCGGGCACATCCCATTGGGAGGAGACCCCGGGGCAGACCCAGGACTCAGTGGACAGACTATGTCTCCCAGCTGGTCTGGGAACGCCTTGGTATCCTCTCTGAAGAGCTGGAGCAGGTGGCGGGGGAGAGGGAAGTCTGGGCTTCTCTGCTTGAACTGCTGCCTCCGTGACCCGGGCCTCTGGAAAAGTGGTAGAAGATGGATGGATGGATGGATGCCCCCCATGTTAAAACATAAATTAATTATGGTTTGTCACATCTTTGGACAGCTAAGTTCAATTTCTCTTGCCACACTCAGGCCTGATTACTGCCACACCTGCTCTCAATCAAGAAATCACTTAAATAGGACGTGCCTGATAAAGTGAAGTAGACCAAAAGATCCTCAAAAGCTCGACATCATGCTGTGATCCAAAAAAATTCAGGAACAAATGAGAAACAAAGTAACTGAGAGCTATCGGTCTGGAAAAGGTTATAAAGCCATTTTTAAAGCTTTGGGACTCCAGCGAACTACAGTGAGAGCCATTTTCCACAAATGGCAAAAACATGGAATAGTGGTGAACCTTCCCAGGAGTGGCCAGCCGACCAAGATTACCTGAAGAGCGCAGTGACAACTCATCCAAGAGGTCACAAAAGACACCACAACAACATCCAAAGAACTGCAGGCCTCACTCCAGACTCCACCATTGACCATAGACTGGGCAAAAATAGCCTGCATGGCTGAGTTCCAAGACGAAAACCACTGCTGAGCAAAAAAGACATAAAGGCTCATCTCAGTTTTGCCAGAAAAAATCTTGATGATCCCCAAGACTATTGGGAAAATAGTCTGTGAACTCATGAGACAAAAGTTGAACTTTTTGGAAGGTGTCTGTTCCATTACATCCGGCATAAAAGTAACACAGCATTTCAGAAAAGGAACATCATTCCAACAGTAAAATATGGTGGTGGTAGTGTGATGATCTGGGGCTGTTTTGCTGCTTCAGGACCTGGAAGATTTGCTGTGGTAAATGGAACCATGAATTCTGCTGTCTACCAAAAAATCCTGAAGGAGAATGTTCGGCCATCTGTTAGTGACCTCAAGCTGAAGTACACTTGGGTTCTGCAGCAGGACAATGATCCAGAACACACCAACAAGTCCACCTCTGAATGGCTTAAGAAAAACAAAATGAAGACTTTGGAGTGGCCTAGTCGAAGTCCTGACCTGAATCTGATTAAGATGCTGGGGCATGACCTTAAAAAAGCAGTTCATGCTCAAAAACCCTCCAATGTGGCTGAATTATAACAATTCTGCAAAGATGAGTCGGCCAAAATTCCTCCACAGCGCTGTAAAAGACTCATTGCAAGTTATCGCAAATGCTTGTTTGCAGTTGTTGCTGCTAAGGGTGGCCCAACCAGTTATTAGGTTTAGGGGACAATCACTTTTTCACACAGGGCCATGTAGGTTTGGATTTTTTTTCCCCCTTGATAATAAACACCTTCATTTAAAAAACTGCATTTTGTGTTTACTTGTGTTATCTTTGACTAATATTTAAATTTGTTTGATGATGTGAAACATTTAAGTGTGACAAACATACAAAAAAATGAGAAATCAAGAAGGGGGCAAACACTTTTTCACACTACTGTATCTGCAAGAGTCAAGTGCACATCTGAAGATGAAGAGACTGCAACCGGACTCAAGAAGGCTTGAGATATCAAAAGATGTTTCTACCCAATGCACTTAAAGACCAAGCTGACAGAAGCCAGAATAAGACTGAAAGAAAGAAAGTTTTTAGATCTCGATTTAGAAATGGAAATAAAATGCAGATACTGAGAAAACTGGACCTGCAGATCCAGAAACTGAAAAGAGATGTAACTGAACATCTCATTACACACCATGTCTGTAAAACTATGTATTCATCTTATTTTTCCTCTCCAGCTTCAAGATGACAAGTACACTATCCAGTACACTATTTTATAGAGCCAATTTAAGTGAAACTAACCTTTAGTCTGCAAAGATAACAGTGTACTGTGACAGTAATCTCATATAAATGCACTTTAACAGGACCGTCACCAGACATTCATGATGCCAGCGGCTGCAGTAATATAGGTGGTGTATCATCACACTTCACACAGTAATATAAATTACCGTCTTCATAAAAAAGTGTAACACTGGGCCTGACAGTAAAAATCACGACTACATGGATGATTATGAAAATGGTTGGTACAAAAAAAAGAACAGTGAGCATACTTGAATGACGATGTATCTGTATTATTTTAATTCAAGTTAAATTTTTCTTCTTATCTTTGAGTTTCATTCAATGCAAGATAATTAACATGCTGCAACATATTTACAGTCGACCATTTAATGACAGTGAAAAGCATTGATTTCTCATAGTATTGACCCCTGCAGCTGGACTGAAGTGACGTGAGAGGAAAACAAGGTACAGACCTGTCCTTCCATCTGTTATTATGGGAAATGTGAGATCGCTGTTTAACAAGACGGTGGCTATGTCTGGTATGAGAGCATCTTCAGAGAGATTAGCATTATGTTGTCATGTGCCACACTAGCGACAACAAAACACTGGACTTATTTTATGCAAACACCAAGGAGGCTTACACCTCATCGCCACCCCCACCCCCCGCCCCCAGAAGATTGGACCATAACTTGGTTCACCTTCTGCCTGTGTACAAACCCCTAGTACACAGACAACCTCCTGTTATCCGCACAGTGAAAATATGGTCTGAGGAGGTGAAGGACATTCTAAAGGACTGTTCTGAATCCACTGTATGGGAGTAGCTTTGTGATCCACATGGTAAGGACATTGACGGCCTCACACACACCATCACAGACTACATCAACTTCTGTGTGGACAACACCATACCCACCAAGACCATACGGCGTTTCTCAAATAAGAAACCCTGGCTCAACCCTGAGATAAAGTCACTGCTGAAGGAGAAGAAAACGATCTTCAGGTCAGGAAACAAGGAGCTGAAGTCCGTACAGAGGGAGCTAAGGAGGAAGATCAGAGAGGCAAAGGACAGCTATAGGAAGAAGATAGAGGACAAGCTGCAACAGAGTGACATCAGTGGTTCCTGGAGAAGCCTCAAACCATCTCTCGGCACCAGAATACCTCCTCTCAGGCCATGGGGGGTAGGGAATGGTTGAACCACCTGAACCTGTTTTTTAACAGGTTTGACCAACTGCCTTCTTCTCCCCCTGCCCACCAACCACTCCTACCTCCACCTTCATCTAGTCCTGCTCCCCATAGCCTTCCCCCAACATCCCCCTCTCCCATCACACAGCCCACCTGCCCAAATCTGACCCTCACTAAGACCTACGTGAGAGCTGAGGTGAGGAAGATCAAGGCAAGGAAGGCTGCAGGTCTGGAGGGCATCAGCTCGAGGCTCCTTAAGTCCTGTGCAGACCAGCTGTGTGGAGTCATGGAGCACATCTTCATCCTGAGCCTGAAGCCGGGGAGGGTACCACAACTGTGGAAAACATCCTGTATGGTACCCGTACCAACGACCCCTCACCCCAAGGACCTGAACAGCTACAGACCAGTGGCCCTCACATCACACATAATGAAGACCCTGGAGAGGCTGCTCCTTGCCCACCTCCACCCCCTGATGGGACCAGCAATGGATCCACTTCAGTTTGCCTACCAGCATGGCATCAGGGTGGAGGATGCAGTGATCTTCCTCCTACACCATTCCCTGTCCAACCTGGAGAAGCCTGGGAGCACTGTGAGGATCATGTTCTTTGATTTCTCCAGTGCTTTCAACACCATCCATCCAGTGATCCTGAGGGACAACCTACTGTGCACAGGTGTGGACCAGCACCTGTCATCGTGTATTCTGGACTACCTCACAAACCGACCACAGTTTGTGAGAACCCGGGACTGTGTGTCTGATACCATCATCTGCAGTATGGGGGCCCCCCCAGGGACAGTTCTGCCTCCCTTCCTGTTCACCCTCTACACTACTGACTTTTCACACAACACACCACACTGCAATCTACAGACGTTCTCCAATGACTCTGCGATCGTCAGCCTCATCTCTGATGGAGATGATGTAGAATACAGAGGACTTATCCAGGACTTTGTGGACTGGTGCCAATAGAACTGCTTCCAGATCAATGCGAGGGAAACCAAGGAACTGGTGGTCGACTACTGTAGGCAAGGACAGCCCCCCACAGCACCAGTAAACATCCAGGGAACACACATTGAGATGGTGATATCACACAACACCAATGCGCTCTACAAGAAGGGGCAGCGCAGGCTGTTCCTCCTCAGGAGACTCAGGTCTTTTGGAGTGCAAGGGGAACTCCTAAAGACCTTCTACAATTTGGTGTTGGCATCAGCCATCACATTTAGAGTGGCCTGCTGGGGCAGTGGCATCACAGCAGCCGACAGGAAGAGACTGAACAGACTGATCAAAATAGCTACAGTGGGGTAAAAAAGTATTTAGTCAGCCACCAATTGTGCAAATTCTCCCACTTAAAAGATGAGAGAGGTCTCCCATCTTCATCATAGGTATACCTCAACTATGAGAGACAAAATAAGAAAAAAAAATCCAGAAAATCACATTGAAGGATTTTTAATGAATTAATTGGTAAATTCCTCGGTAAAATAAGTATTTGGTCAATAACAAAAGTTCATTTCAATACTTTGTTATATACCCTTTGTTGACAATGACAGAGGTCAAACGTTTTCTGTAAGTTTTCACAAGGTTTTCACACACTGTTGCTGGATTTTGGCCCATTCCTCCATGCAGATCTCCTCTAGAGCAGTGATGTTTTGGGGCTGTTGCTGGGCAACACAGACTTTCTACTCCCTCCAAAGATTTTCTATGGGGTTGAGACCTGGAGACTGGCTAGGCCACTCCAGGACCTTGAAATGCTTCTTACGAAGCCACTCCTTCATTGCCCGGGTGGTGTGTTTGGGATCATTGTCATGCTGAAAGACCCAGCCACGTTTCATCTTCAAAGCCCTTGCTGGTGGAAGGCGGTTTTCACTCAAAATCTCACGCTACATGGCCCCATTCATTCTTTCCTTTACACGGATCAGTCGTCCTGGTCCCTTTGCAGAAAAACAGCCCAAAGTATGACGTTTCCACCCCCATGCTTCACAGTAGGTATGGTGTTCTTTCTCCTCCAAACACGACAAGTTGAGTTTTTACCAAAAAAGTTTTATTTTGGTTTCATCTGACCATATGACATTCTCCCAATCCTCTTCTGGATCATCCAAATGCTCTCTAGTAAACTTCAGACGGGCCTGAACATGTACTGGCTTAAGCAGGGGAACACGTCTGGCACTGCAGGATTTGAGTCCCTGGCGGCGTAGTGTGTTTCTGATGTAGCCTTTGTTACTTTGGTCCCTGCAGGTCATTCACTAGGTCCCCCCATGTGGTTCTTGGATTTTTGCTCACCATTCTCATGATAATTTTGACCCCATGGGGTGAGATCTTGTGTGGAGCCCCAGATTGAGGGAGATTAACAGTGGTCTTGTATGTCTTCCATTTTCTAATAATTGCTCCCACAGTTGATTTCTTCACACCAAGCTGCTTACCTATTGCAGATTCAGTCTTCCCAGCCTGGTGCAGGTCTACAATTTTGTTTCTGGTGTCCTTTGACAGCTCTTTGGTCTTGGACATAGTGGAGTTTGGAGTCTGACTGTTTGAGGTTGTGGACAGGTGTCTTTTATACTGATAACGAGTTCAAGCAGGTGCCATTAATACAGGTAACGAGTGGAGGACAGATGAGCCTCTTAAAGAAGAAGTTACAGGTCTGTGAGCGCCAGAAATCTTGTTTGTTTGTAGGTGACCAAATACTTATTTTACTGAGGAATTTACCAATTAATTCATTAAAAATCCTTCAATGTGATTTTCTGGATTTTTTTTCTCATTTTGTCTCTCATAGTTGAGGTATACCTATGATGAAAATTGGAGACCTCTCGCATCTTTAAAGTGGGAGAACTTGCACAATTGGTGGCTGACTAAATACTTTTTTGCCCCACTGTAAGTAGCTCTGTTGGTAGGCTGTGCCATCCTAGGTGCACGACGGAGAGATTCCACATGTCCTTCCTACCTACTACTGCTGTCAGACTTTTTAACCTAACCAGGCCTGCTCGTAGAGGTCATGTTGAATCTACTAAACGTAACAACCTTGTAGAATAAATCAACCCCTCCATTAAACAACTAGGACAATTTCAATCATTACTGAGGGTGGCAATAACACTGTTGATTTAAATACGAAATATACTGTCTGGGTATATATTCATACTCTGCCGGGTAACTTAACAAACCATAATGCTGTTTTTACCATCTGTCATGATCAGGGGAGCATGCCTCCCCCCTCCCTTTCTGTTTCTGTTTTCCCAGCTCCGGAGCTCATCAACGCACCTGCGAGATTACACATCTGTACTTCTTGATTCACCTGTGTATTTAAGGCTAGAGTGTGAAGAGCTCTCTGCTGGATCGTTAGGTATTGCTGCCTCACAACAAGCAGTCAGTGCTGTCTGGCAAGTTCATTATTTCTCCCTGTTGTCTTACCTTTATGTCTTCTCCTCTCCTCAGGTTGGCTGCCACCTCCAGTGGTGTGTCTCCGGAGCTATGTGTGCACGCTCGCCTGAACCAAACTACCTTCAAGACAACAGCCTCTCCACCCAGGTCACCCAGTCATTCCTCTTCCTCCTCCTTCCCTGCAGTCTCCAGTTCCCCTTCATCTCTTCCAAGCTGGAGTTCACTGCTGGGATCTCTGCTAGTGTTGTAAGACTCATTCCCTCTGCTGTCATTTCCCTATTGACCATACTTAGTATTAACCATTCCTCTCCTCTCCCTTCTTCTAGGCTGCATATGGCTCCAGCGTGTATCTGTTTACTATGTAAATAAGTTGGTATTTTGGTTGTGGATTTCATTAATTGTGGTGTATGTACATATTCTTTAAGTTAGCGTGTTTGTATAGGGTTTTTGGGTTTTCATTAAAATGGTGTTCATCTTTCATCTTAGTCTGAGTGTTCATCTGAAGTGGTTTGCCCAGCACTTAAGCCTCCTCAAAATATTAAATCATGACACCATCTAGCTGCAATGCTCCTGCACTGTGTATATATCTGTGTACATATGTATATTCACTTACTGCTTTTGGCTAACCAGTTCTTATTAACTATTGCTATTAGTGCTGCTATCCCTGTGCTTCTGTAATCCTGGAATTTCCCCATTGTGGGACTAAAGGCTTATTTTATGATGTCCTGTGGCAAATCTGAAAGAGTGAAAATGGCTAATCGGGCAACGATTTACTCTGTGTGTGTGTGTGTGTGTGTGTGTGTGTGTGTGTGTGTGTGTGTGTGTGTGTGTGTGTGTGTGTGTGTGTGTGTGCACGCGCTCGTGTATTATGGAACGCCATTGTATTCAAAACTACACGCAAATTTGTGTGTCTTTTGCACATCTTTTTGACAGCTGGGGCCAACCACAGACGTGCAAATAACGTCTGAATCACTCATCTTTCACGTGTGATATACCCGTCAAATATACACGTGAATTTCACGTGATTTTTGAATACCTGTCACTGTCTGAAGTTTTGCTTCTCGTGCATGTCAGTTTCTATTGGCTGCTGAGCTTTTGGGTTAAACCATTTCCATGAGGCAAGGGGATGTTCAAGCCTATCCATTCCCACACTCTTTCTTTCAAGAAAAAGCAGTCATAATAGATAAATGTGAATCAAGATAAATATTGACAGATGTAAAATTAAAATGTAATAAAGTAAAGCAAATAAATGAGAAGAAATTTAGATTAAAAAAAAAACTACATCACATTATATAGGTAATACATGACTGAAGCACTGACATTTGTTTCAATCCCATGTCAGCAATAAAAGTTCAGAAAAGACTGTGGTCGTTTGAATGTGCTGATGTTTTTGGTCTTCTATAACGGTGGTTGTAAAACTTTTTTTATTCCCCCACTTTGGGGAAGCAGGTGATTACCAAGCCCTAAAATAGCAGTCCTCCTCCCAACTCCTTTAAATGTTAAACTCAGGGGGAAAAAAAAAAAAAAAAACTTTCGGGAGTTGGTGAATGTGATCAAATAACTCCTGTTTCTGGTACAGTTTGGTTTTCAATCATACCGTTAAAACAATGACAGTGAATAAACAATAAAATTGGATAAGGATGTATGCATTTGGCAGTGCATTCTCCGGTGTCCTGGGGTGTGTACTGAGCACAGCAGGCAGCACAATTTCACTGTGGCCTGATGAGGGTAGCCATTAAATATATATTTATATAGGTAAATGTTATGTTGGAGGTAGGAGCCAAGGACAAGACTGGGTATTGAACTGAACACAGGTTTATTATGCTTACCTTCTCATCAAACAAGCTCACCCGCCAGGCAGAGAGGAGGCCAATGAGACCACCCCTCTCCCTCACTGCTCTCTTATACCCTGGGTGGTGGTGGAACCGGAAAGGTGGAGCAACCACCTGTGTCACACGCCAAAGGTCCCCAAAACCTAACACAACATTCTCCCTCCCCTTCAGAAAGGTCCAAAACACACACATACAATCGAGACCCTTCCCATTTTGGAACCCGAATGACGCACTAAGAAAATTAAACAGAAATACTTAAAAAGGGCCTATCACAATCAAACAAAACAACTAAAATCTAGGGGAGGACAGGTGGACTACCATCCCACCCCCACAGAGCAAGACAGATTATTCTGCCATCTGAACTAAAAAAAAACAGTCCAACTAAAAGAAAATAACTGCCGTGTTCCTAAATAAACAGAAAAAAACACAAAATAATCCCCATGAACTGTCACGTGCTGGGTTCTGGAGGTCCTGCCAGACCCAGCCTCATGGCTTCTCCCTGTATTGATTATTGTCTGCTGCATGTATTTAGGTTCTGTTTGCCATTTTCCCTGTTGTGTTTTACATATGTCTGCAGTTTTTGATATGTATTATTGAGGATGTCATTTTATTTGCTCCCAGTGTTTCCTTCTCTGTTGACAGCTGTCAGGGTTTGTCAGCCTTGCATGAGCGTGCCCTGCCACCTGTCAAGCTGCCAGCAGCCCCTCCCTCACCTGTCATTTCCACCAGCTGAACCCAATGATTAGCTTTTGCTCCTTTCTCCTGTTCAGGCCAGCCCACACCTGTGATCACTTCTGTTGTTAGCTCATTCACTATTTAAGCACTGTCAGTTCACGTTATTGTTGCCACTACCTCGTTTGGGTTGGAATCTATGTCCTTTCATTGAGTGTTCCTCGGGACATTGATTCTTTTCCTGCCTGCCTTGTCTCCTCCCGAGCGGTCTGCTCAGGAGCGCTTCTTCCTGTAAGTTTTCTCATGTTTGCATTTTGAGTTTTGCACTGTTGGACTTTAGTTTTTGTCATAATAAATGTTGCAAAAAATCATCCAGCGTGTGGGTTCATCTCAATCTCTGTGCGCCGTGTAGAGGCGCACATTACATGAACAAGAATAACACCAAGAACATAACAGTTGTCCCCCTTTCTCACACATGTATTAACACACTGTCCAACCATCAGTCTGCCCAAAAAGAAGAACCACCCCCATGATAACCGTCGGATGATTCAACTCCAGTGCGCCTCCTTTTCCTCACCCCCGGGGACGACCCACATTCAGGCCCAAACACCTCCTTCTCCCGGGCGTGCCGCAGCTCATTAGGATGCCTCTACAAGCCATCTGATAGCTGGAGGTAGGCATCCCCCAGAACAGCCACCACCTGCAGCCACCCCTGATCGTCTCCTGTCTGACGCTTGACCCAAACTCTTCTCAACTGGGCCATCTCCCGGGGCCAGACCACGTAAGCGACCCCCGGAGGGACCCCACTCGGCTTCCAGTGTTCCTGTTTTGCACGTTGTCTCACCGTGCCAGCTGGTCCTGCCCCACTCACTTTCATTTCTGCTGCCGGCCTCGCTGTTGTGACTCCCTGCTCTCCAGTCCCTCCCAGACAAAAAGAGGAGCTCCCAGGAGCAGATGGAGCCTGCCACCCGGCACCATCCACCGTCATGGGTGTCGCACCATGCCGCCCAGTTCCCTCAGCTAGGGCTACTTGGGCACTGGCACCGGAACCTTCCTGTGATGGCCCTGGATGGTATTGGTCTTGCTAACTCGCCAGGGTACCAGGCAGTTCCTCATCCCACACTGCGCCGTCCGCCACGCTCAGGATCACACGGTCCCACGTCTCGGCTGATTCACGCCGAGCCATCAGTTTCAACGCTTCCACCATGGCCAGCCATCCTCCTCCACAATCACAAAGCGGTGCCGGGTCCTTCTCAATTCTGATGTGTGGGGAAAAGCATCTCACAAATCTGGCACAGAGCCCACCACTCCCGCATCAATCCACAACAACACTTCCATCCCGTTCAACTCTATCATACAGTCTGCGTGACTGTTGGTGCTCGGGGACACAGAATGAACAACCGTGAGGGTGCGAGAGTCCACTTTGTGCTGCAGACCTCCTCGTTCGGATCTGTTGCATGCCCTGGTGACATGAAGCAAGTAGCCACACGTGCCATACACTTGCCAAACCACTCTTAGCCTTGAAATTGTGCTTCGTGGACCCACAACCCAAACACCTGGGTGTTCCCGGGGTGGACCTCATTTTGGCAGCATTAGCGTAGCTTCCCTCATCTTCCACGCCATCGTCACTGTCCGGATCCGCTGCCTGCGCTGTCAACTGTGGTTCAAAATGGTGATGTGGTGCTCTCTCACCAAGCTCCCGCGATAGCTTGTCCGCTGCCTCCAACTGCTGAACTACACTCGATGGCTTTGGGCAACATCAGTTCACCCAATAATGTAAGGCGCTTTGACCTTGTAGCCGGGAAAATAGTATGTGCCACCAACTGGTCGCAGACCATCTCTTCCTTCAACACTCCAAATTGACAGTCCTTGGCCAGCTGGTGCAGGTTTGCCACAAACCGTTGCACTGACTCGCCAGTCCGCTGGCTGCGCTGTTGAAACTGGATTCTGTGGATGATGACATTTTCCAGGGCACGAAAATGTCACACCATTAACTCCACCACTTCCTCAAAGCTATCACACTCACCTAAAGTGCTTAAAATACACTGTCCCTCCATTCCTAAATTATGAACCAGCAGTGCTCATGCTCTTAACTTCTCCAGTCTTCCAAGGTCCAGTACCACCAAGTATGTTTGAAAAGTGGCAAACCACCTCGCCCAAGGGACAGGCAGCTCACCAGGAAGTTCCAAAATGGCTGAATTGACGTGACACCTGCGTCCATACCTTTTATCCTCGTTGCCAAATGTTACGTCGGGAGTAGGAGCTAAAGACGAGACTGGGTGTTGAACTGAACACAGGTTTATTATGGTTACCTTCTCACCAAACAAGCGCACCCACCAGGCAGAGAGGAGGCCAAAGAGACCACCCCTCAACCTTACTGCTCTCTAATACCCTGTGTCACACGCCAAAGGTCTCCAAAACCTAACACAACAGTAAACAGTACTGAGTGAGGTAAAATATGATATATTTATTTGTGTGTGAATGGTTAAGGGATAGCGCTGTATCGTGGCTGCTTCATCCATCCAGATGGTGGATGACCCTCAATTTCCCCTCTGGGGATCAATAAAGTATACTAAATCTAAAAATCTAAAAAAAAAATTAATACTTATGATGCATTTGGAACCCCCAAAAAACTTGATATGGGATTAAAAGCAATTAAAATAATGCAGATACAACATCACATGGAAAAAAAAACATCTATCTATCTATCTATCTATCTATCTATCTATCTATCTATCTATATTATCTACAGTGGTGTGAAAAAGTGTTTGCCCCCTTCCTGATTTCTCATTTTTTGTATGTATGTCACACTTAAATGTTTCAGATCATCAAACAAATTTAAATATTAGACAAAGATAACACAAGTAAACACAAAATGCAGTTTTTAAATGAAGGTGTTTATTATTAAGGGGGAAAAAAAATGCAAACCTACATGGCCCTGTGTGAAAAAGTGATTGCCCCCTAATCCTAATAACTGGTTGGGCCACCCTTAGCAGCAACAACTGCAATCAAGCATTTGCAGTAACTGGCAATAAGTTTTTTACAGCACTGTGGAGGAATTTCGGCCCACTCGTCTTTGCAGAATTGCTGTAATTTTTTATTTTATTTGTTTATTTGACAGGGACAGTGCAATAAACACAGACAATTAATCAAATGACAATCAATCTAATGTGTTGCACAAAAAGTGTATAGCTATTAGCTAATTTGCAACCCTTGTCCCTGGATGGGCTTTAGAAAGAAGAAACAAGTAAAAAGAAAGAAGGATAAGGAAAAGAAAAAATGAAAACAGAATAAACAATAGCCACATACATCAATGCAAAAAAGATTATAAATACACAATAAAAAAACCTGATTCACATTTGCCTATTTCAGGCCTCCCTCCCTTCGTCACTCACTATAAACAAACACATTCATTCCTTCCCTTCATTCACTCTCACCCTGCAGACAATCATTTCATACATGGGTACATTCTTGTTTATTTTTCAGCCAGTTTTTAACCTTTGTAGTGAATGTTTTAAAGTCCATTATTATTTCAATTTCATTTGGCATTGTGTTCCAGATATGACTGCCCTTTATAGAGAAAGCTGTTTGTCCAAATGTGGTTCTGCGGTGGAATATTTTACAGTTATTGTTAACAGAACTCCTGGTGGCTCTGCTGCTGTCCTGTCTTTGAATGAAACCAGCAAGTGGCTCAGGCACTGATTTATGGAAACATTTGCAAATTAATTTCAGAAAACAGAGGTCAATGAAACTCTCAAAACTCAATAGATTGTATTTTTTTTTTTAAATATAACAGTGATGCCACCTAATGGGCTTTTTATCCAAGATTTTTAGAGTTTGATTATATAATGAACCTATATGTTTTATTGTGGAAGGGGCTGCTTGAGCCCAGACTGTCAAACAGTATGATATATGAGAAAAAACCAGAGAATGCATATACAGTACAGCTGCTTGGTATGGTATGTAATATCTAATTAATTTAAAGCAGTTCAGATTTTTTTTTTTACTGTTTTAGAAATTTTCTTTATATGAAGATTAAATTTGAATTGAGGATCTAGTACAATGCCAAGGTATTTGAATTCTGTAACTAAACTGATGTCTTGATCATGTATATTAACTTTAAAACGTTGCAGGTTACATTTTTTGATTGAAAAGCACATTGAAACTGTTTTCTGAAGGTTCAGCAATAGATGGTTCTGGAAGAGCCACTCTCGGACATCAACCATACTTGTAGACAGTACATCTGCAGCCTGTGCTGGAGTCTTGGCAGCTGTGTAAATAACTGCATCATCTGCATAAAGTTAACATGTTGCAGCTGAGCAGTGTAGCAGCAAGTCATTAATAAAAATGCTGAAAAGTAAAGGACCAAGAATGGACCCTTGTGGGATACCCATATGGTTGTTTAAAAATAAGGATTTATCCTGGTGAACTTTTACACACTGTTCTCTATTCTAAGATAAGATAAGATAAGATAAGCCTTTATTAGTCCCACAACGGGGAAATTCCAGGATTGCAACAGCACAGGGATAGCAACACTCAGAGCAACAATCAGAAGGCAAGAAAAAAAGCAAGCAAGCAAGAGCAGCTAATATACATATGTACATATTACTATAAAATATATATATACACACACACACAGACACACAGTGCAGATCATTGTAGCTGGATGGAATAAATATATGAGTATATAAACACACAGTGCGGAGCATTGTTGCTAGATGGAATAAATATGTAGATATATAAACACCCACAGTACGGAGCATTGCAGCTAGGTGGAATAAATATGTAAATATATAAACACACACAGTGCGGAGCAATGTAGCTAGATGGAATAAATATATAGATATATAAATATAAACACACCCAGTGTGGAGCATTGTAGCTAGATGGAATAAATATGTAAATATATAAACACACACAGTGCGGAGCATTGTTGCTAGATGGAATGAAACAGCACAACCGTCTACTTAGTTATCCTACATGGTATGATTATGTGCCCATACATATTCTCACCCTCCATAGCGACCGGTATTTTCCTAGTTGTATGCCGGAGGGGACCATTGTGTAAGTCTATTGCATCTTTTGCATTCAAAAAACTATTAGTTTGTTACGTCTTTTTGCTATCTCTGCGAGCAGCCCTGCTTAGGTTGTACAGTCTGACAGCCGCTGGTAGGAAGGACCTGCAAAACCTCTCGGTTGTGCACCTGGGATGATGTAGTCTGCTGCTAAATGAGCTCCTCAGTGCATTCAATATGTCCTGCATAGGGTGGAACTTGGACTCCAGCAGAGATGACAGTTTAGCCACCGTCCTTCTCTCTCCTATCTCCTCCACCGGATCAAGGCGCTGCCCCAGGACAGAGCTAGCTTTCTTGATCAGTTTGTTCAGTCTCTTCCTATCGGCTGCAGTAATGCCACTGCCCCAGCAGACCACTCCAAAAGTGATGGCTGATGCCACCACCGTGTCATAGAATGTCTTCAGCAGCGCCCCTTGTACACCAAAAGACCTGAGTCTCCTCAGCAGGAACAGCCTGCGCTGTCCCTTCTTGTAGAGTGCGTCAGTATTGTGTGACCAGTCTAGTTTATTGTTCAGATGAACACCCAGGTACTTGTAGGATGTCACCATCTCAATGTCTGTTCCCTGTATATTTACTGGTGCTGTGAGGGGTTGTCCATGCCTGCAGCAGTCCACCACCAGCTCCTTAGTTTTCCTCGCGTTGATCTGGAGGCAGTTCCGATGGCACCAGTCCACGAAGTCCTGGATAAGCCCTCTGTACTCAGCTTCATCTCCATTGGAGATGAGGCCAACGATTGCAGAGTTATCAGAGAACTTCTGTAGATGGCAGTGTGTTGTGTTGTGTGAGAAGTCCGCAGTATAAAGAGTGAACAGGAAGGGAGCCAGCACCGTTCCCTGGGGATTATTATTATGGAGATAAGATGCAAACCATTCTAATGTATCTGGAGAGAAGTTAAAAGATACCATTTTGGATAAAAGCAAACTGTGGTTTACAGTATTGAAAGCCTTTTTGAGATCTAGAAAAACAGCCCCTACCACATTACCCCTGTCCAAGGATTGTTTGACATTTTCAATAAGGCAACAATTTGCTGTTTCTGTTGAGTATCCTAGTCTAAAACCAAATTGATGTGGATGAAGAGGTTGACTGTCTTGTAAATAGTCTATCAGCTGTGTAGCTACAACTTTTTCAAGAACCTTAGACAGGACTGGTAAAATAGAGATTGGGCGGTAATTGCATATATCGTCTTTACTGCCTGATTTATAAACTGGTATGACGACAGCTTTTTTCCAACCAGATGGAAATGTACTAGACCTAATGGAGAGATTAATGAGATGAGTCAGTGGTTTGATTAATATTTTGCTGTGCGTTTTGAGAAAGGAAGTGCTCATATTGTAGATATCATTAGTTTTTGAGTTTGACAGTGTTTTAACAATACCAGCAATTAACTCCTCATTTACCTCATCAATGTGAAAAGAATCTGTTGAAAGTATTGATTTTGTGTTGTTGAGCACATTTGGCAGCACAAAGTTTTTTGTTAAGTCTTCCACAGAGTCCACAAAATATGAATTAAATTCATTTGCCAATGTAGCCTTGTCACTGATGGTCTCGCCATTGATTCTAAGTTCCTTTACCCCCTTCTGAACATTTTTTTTATTAGTTATTTAAATGCCTCCATAGGGAACAGTTGTTACCCTTTGCATGATCTATCAGTTTATTGTAATAAGATACTTTTGATTTTCGCAGCTGTTGTACCACTTTATTTCTTAAACTTTTGTACACAAGGTGATCATTTTGTAGTTTAGAGGTTAATGATGTTTTCAATGCAGAGTCTCGCCTCTTCATAAGTTTTCTTATTTCATTATTTAACCATGGTAGATTAATCTTCTGTTGTCTACTTTTAATTTGCTTTGTAAATTTTTCTATAGACTTTGTAATTGTTGCAGTTATAAAATTACAACAATCATCTACTTCATATATTGACATGAGCTGCTCCCAATTTTGATTCTCTAAGTAATGTTCAAACTCCGCAGTTTTTGATTTGGGAATAATAAAATTTAATTTGTCAATATCAACTCCCCCAAAATACTGTAGTCGCTTTTTAGTAAGTTTTTCAAGCATGAATTGCCTTTTTAAGGTGATGCCACAGCATCTCAATCGGATTCAGGTCAGGACTGTGACTAGGCCACTCCAAAGTCTTTATTTTGTTTTTCTAAAGCCATTCAGAGGTGGACTTGCTGATGTGTTTTGGATCATTGTTCTGCTGCAGAACACAAGTGGGCTTCAGCTAGAGGTCACAAACAGATGGCAGAACATTCTCTTTCAGGATTTTTTAGTAGACAGCAGAATTCCTGGTTCCATTTACCACAGCAAGTCTTCCAGGTCCTGAAGCAGCAAAACAGCCCCAGACCATCACACCAACACCACCATATTTTACTGTTGAGATGATGTTCCTTTTCTAAAATGCTGTTACTTTTACGGCAGATGTAATGAGACACACACCTTCCAAAAAGTTTAACTTTTGTCTCGTCAGTACACAGATTATTTTCTCAAAAATCTTGGGGATCATCATGATGTTTTCTGGCAAAACTGAGACTGTGGTGACACTAAACACAGCGGGGAGACATTCCTCTGAGACATTCTTCTGGAACTTGCCTCACACCCAGCAGGGGCTCGGAGGAAGCAGAGGACAATTGACACACGACCAAAAGAACCACAGGAGATGGTCAGACGGGACTGAATGCATGCATCTTTGTGCCAATCAATGTCATGCTAATCATGTGTATTGACCAATTTATTTATTTAGCGAATGCGAAGTCCTTAAGCCAAGCAGTTGCCTCCTGGTTTGCTGTATGGACGGTGTGTAATCCTCCTTCCAGTCTTTGGAGCGGGAAGCCTCTATGATGTGTTCCATTGTTTGCCCCTCTCCACATGCACACAGTGGGCTGGGGATACTGCCCCATCTGTGAAGGCTGGCCAAGCAGGGGCCATGTCCAGTCCTGAAGCGATTAAGTGTAGACCACTGTCTCCTTGGGAGGTTGGTGCCCAGGACCTGTTGGTTGGGGTTTGTCACCAGGTGTTTGTTTGGGACCTCCTTGGTCTCCCATTCCACTTGCCAAGCTGTCTGGATGGTAAAGTCAGCTGGGGGAGGGTTTTTCCAAATCGGCCGTCTGGATGAAAGTCGGGCAGTGGGTGGGGTATAGATATCTGCATGGATTGGTAAGTGAGGAGAATCTTTAACTTTTTGGAGCATCCTTTGAGTTAATGCTGCTCGCCGGATGTGTGGAGGGGCTATGTTTGACAGTACAGGGAGCCAGGGGAGTGGTGTTGAGCGGATTGTTCCAGTTATAGTTCTCATGGTTGTGTTGAGCTGGGTGTCTACGTGGTGTGTGTAAGATGACCTGGACCAGACAGGGGCACAATATTCTGCTACAGAGTATGAAAGGGCCAGGGCTGAGGTGCGCAGGGTGGAGGCTGCCGCCCCCCATTTTGCACCAGCGAGCTTGCAGAGCAGGTTGTTTTGTACCTTCACCTTAGCAGCCGTCCTCTTTAGATGTTCCTTGAAGGATAGGGTCCTATCAAGGGTCACTCCAAGGTAGGTTGGATTCGGGGCATGCTTAAGCTTGAGTCCGCTCAGGTGGATGTTTAGTTCTCTGGCAGCTTTTACATTGTGGAGATGGAATACACTGGAGACGGTTTTTGCTGGGCTTGGTTTTAGGCGCCAGATTTTGCAGAACTGGTCCAGTTTGGCAAGATCTTCCGTGAGCACCCGTTCCAGTGGCTCAAAGTCTAGTGCTTGGAGTGCCAAACAGATGTCGTCTGCACAGATGAATTTGCGGGATTTTGTAGTGGACAGGTCGTTTATGTAGAAGTTGAACAGAGTTGGAGCTAGAACTGAGCCTTGTGGAAGTCCGTTTTTCTGCGTTCTCCATGCACTTGTGTTCTGACCGAGGTGGACTCTGAACCTTCGGTTGGTCAGCAAGGTTTTAATAATTGCTGTTGCCCAAGCAGGGATCGCCTTTATAAGTTTCAGGAGGAGGCCTTTGTGCCAGATCGTATCATAGGCGGCTGTAAGATCGAGAAACACAGCCCCTGTCTTCAGTCTGCTCTTGAAACCATTTTCAATGAAGGTGGTTAGGGCCAGTACTTGTTTTCCTGTACTGCGGTCCTTGCGGAAACCTGCTTGATCCAAACATAGAATTTCCTCTATTCCTGGGGAAATACGTTGCAGTATTAGGCACTCCATGAATTTTGTAAGAAACGCTGAGTAGGGAGATTGGGTGGTAGCTTGCTGGTAGTTTGTGGTCTTTGCCAGGTTTTGGAATGGCAATGACCTTTGCTGTCCGCCAGTTCTTTGGGATCGAGTTTGTTTGCGTGATCCTTGTGTAGAATTGTGTCAACCAGGTTAGGGCTCGGGGGCCAAGATTTTTCATGAATTCTGGGAAGATGTTATCGTATCCTGCTGTTCACATTTCAGGCCCTGTAGGACTTTCTCCAGTTCAGCAGCCTCGAAGGGTTCAGGGTTCGTTTCCTCTGCAGGCATTTTTTGGTGTTTTTTAAACTCAGTTGTAACTGCTCTTCTGGTGACTTGGTCTTGGGGTGCATTTGGCGATAGTCAGTAAGTGGGATGCAACTTGGTTGGGTGTGGCAGATGCTCGGCTTTGGCTAGGGGGCTTCTGTGCAGCTCCTAGGTGACAGATGAGGCGCCAACATTTCCTGCTAGAGTGGGTAAAGCTTCAGTCAGCAACTGTCTCCTCCCATTTCTTTCGCCGGGCTGTATTTAGCGATTCAATGAGATGGTCTGCTATCTCTGGGTCCCCTGATGTTTGATAGGATTGTAGGAGGGCAGCGCTTTCTCCATCCAAACATGGGACATAGAGGGGTCGGTAGCCTCGTGGGATTGCAGTATGGGCAGCCTTGAAGATTGCGCTGCAGAAGCGGTTGTATGCTTCATCTACAGTGATGGTGTGGAGTGGGATGGTAACAACACTCCAGTCCAGAGTTTCACTGAATTTCTTCCAGTTGGCTTTGCAGAAGTTCCAGCGCATCTTCCTTGGGCTGTTTATGACTGGAAGTTGTAGGTCAATGTGTACAAGCTGGGGCCGGTGTTGGCTTTGTGGAAAATCATCAAGAATGAGGATCTGTGTAGGATATGGTGCCCCATTCAAAGAGCTGGCCCAGCACAGGTCAGGAGAATAGTCCTTCTTCCACCTTGCAGAGTGGAGGGTTCCTCTTTGTTTGGGGTCGTATATCAAAGCGAGGTCATTTCTAGATGTCCAGTTTGAAAGTGCCTCCCCATCACTGCCCACTGCTGGGTACCCCCAGTCAGGGTGATGGCTGTTAAAGTCCCCCACATAGATGGCAGGGTGGGGTAGGGTGTTTAAGACCTGCAGATCCCAGTTGGCACTAGGGAGCTTGTACACATTGACAATACAGTATGGAAGCCACCAATGGTTATGGTGTCTGAGAAATGTGTTGTTATCAGGTGATTTGCTTCAACTGTGTCAGAACGCACATAGGTGGCACATCCATGTTTAGCATGTGGAACATAGCACAGGAGGTCAAAGCCTTTGATGGTGTAGCGGCCAGTTTCCTTTGTGACAATATGAGTCTCTTGGAGGCAGATTACATCAACTGAATGTTGGAAGGCGAGGACTTTGATAAGGCTTCACTTGGCTGCAGATAGGCCCTCAACGTTTAGTTGTAATATGCGAAGGGCAGATCCTACCACAGAGTGCTCTCGGGGCTGTTTGCTTTCGGCTTTAGGACTGTGACTAGGATTCTTCTTTGACTTGGCACAGAGGCGTCGTTTCTTCGAATTTAGTCTGCTGGTAGGATCATTAGCTTCCCCGGGCGAGCCCAGGTACTGGCGGAGGGCGCGACGAGAACGCTGATCCATTGCCCTCCATGATCCATTGACCAATGGTATTAGATAACAACTGATATGCTAATGTTCCATGCATTCTCTTTGTCTGTATAAGGTATAAAAGAGCTGCGCTCCCTCATCTCTCTCTCTTAGCTCTTACACTCTCAACTCATCACGACTCAACCGGGCCCCAGTGGCCACGCTGGGGCCAGCAGGCTGTATTCATGTTAGAGGGTAAATAAAGAATCTGTGCTGACCTACGCTCGTGCCTCGCCTCCACATCCTTTCCTTCGCACCCTCTACATTGGTGACCTGACATGAAATGGACTATCTCTCCCTGTCGCCGTGCTGTGGACTCCTTTTTCTCCACATTGGTGACCTGACGAGAGAGAATGACCGTCTCCTCTCTCTCACCACACTGTGGACTCCGGAGTACCAGAGAGTGCCTGCATCCTCTTTATTCACACTGGAGTGCGTGCACGTGTTCCTCTCTCCACGATGGCGACATCAGGGCCGGAGGGAGAGTGCGGCGTGGGGACCGAGATGCACAAGGATCAGCGAGATGAGCACCACACAGAAACAGCCTGAATTGGGAAAATCAACGCCGCCTGCGTTGATTTCCATCAAGCCCCTGACCCTGACTCACCTCCCGACAGCGGAGTTTCAGCACACAGAAGCCCCGGGAGCACACCACAGGATTATGAGGACAGCGCAACTGGAAGCTACGTGGCCGCAGTGCACACCACGCACCAGGGACAAACCAGCTCCACTGACTTATACATCGTCTTCTGCCGCTGCATATCCCGGGGTCTACGGCCAATCGCCATCCTCAGAACCTTTAGGGCTACCGTCGCACCTAAAGCAGCTGTGCAGCCCGCACACAGGACTTTGTATGGGTTTCTCGACCACGGCGAACAACGGGGATTTAGCCGATTGCTGTTCCTTCCACATCTATGGCCACACCGCCAAGTCCCTCACACAGCTACAGTTGTTTCACAGCCACTATGCCTCCTCGGGGAATTTGGCTGCCCGCCTTCCCCACATCCTCGCAAGATGAGCCGCGAAGGAGTCAGAAACGTAAGTTTTCCTTTTTTCACAACCACCGGCTTTTCCACCTCTCTCCCTTTCCCCCCACAGACTTGTGGGCCCTCCCACTCTCCTCACCAGCAGACAGTTCAACAGGAGCGGCAACCCCTCCACCCCCACCCCCGCTACAGCCTCCACTGGCGTTGGCTTGAGCCCAAATGACAGTGGGGGTCACATTCCTTTCTGGGTGTTCGGGGGGGGTGGGGCTGGTGTGGTGACACTAAACACAGCGGGGAGACATTCCTCTGGGACATTCTTCTGGAACTTGCCTCACACCCAGCAGGGGCTCGGAGGAAGCAGAGGACAATTGACACACGACCAAAAGAACCACAGGAGACTGTCAGACGGGACTGAATGCATGTATCTTTGTGCCAACCAATGTCATGTTAATCATGTGTATTGACCAATGGTATTGGATAACAATTGATATGCTAATGTTCCATGCATTCTCTCTGTCTGTATAAGGTACAGTATAAAAGAGCTGCGCGCCCTCATATCTCTCTCTTAGCTCTTACACTCTCAACTCATCACAACTCAACCGGGCCCCAGCAGCCACGCTGGGGCCAGCAGGCTGTATTCATGTTAGAGGTTAAATAAAGAATCTGTGCTGACCTACGCTCGTGCCTTGCCTCCACATCCTTTCCTTCGCACCCTCTACAAGACAAGCCTTTATGTTCTTTTTGCTCAGCAGTGGTTTTCATCTTGGAACTCTGCCATACAGGCCATTTTTGCCCAGTCTCTTTCTTATGGTGGACTCATGAATACTGACCCTAACTGAGGCAAGTGAGGCCTGCAGTTCTTTGGATGTTGTTGTGGGGTCTTTTGTAACCTCTTGGATGAGTCGTAGCTGTGCTCTTGGGTTAAATTTTGTCAGCCGGCCACTCCTGGGAAGGTTCATCACTGTTCCATGTTTTCACCATTTGTAGATAATGGCTCTCACTGTGGCTCGCTGGAGTCTCAAAGCTTTAGAAATGGCTTTATAACCTCAATTACTTTGTTTCTCATTTGTTCTTAATTTCTTTGGGTTGCAGCATGATGTCTCACTTTTGATGATCTTTTGGTCTACTTCACTTTGTCAGGCAGGTTCTATTTAAGTGATTTCTTGATTGACAACAGGTGTAGCAGTATTCAGGCCTGAGTGTGGCTAGAGAAATTGAACTCAGCTTTCCAAAGATGTGATAAACCACAGTTAATTTATGTTTTAACAGAAGGGGGCAATCACTTTTTCACACAGGGCCATGTAGGTTTGGATTTTTTTTAACCCTTAATAATAAACACCATTTAAAAACTGCATTTTATGTTTACTTGTGTCATCTTTGTCTAATATTTAAATTTGTTTGATGATCTGAAACACTTAAGTATGACAAACATCCAAAAAAATGAGAAATCAGGAAGGGGGCAAACACTTTTTCACACCACTCTATCTATCTATCTATCTATCTGTCTATCTATCTATCTATCTATCTATCTATCTATCTATCTATCTATCTATCTATCTATCTATCTATCCAGCTACTGCATAAACCATTCTATGTGCCAACAATGGACAATTATAGTGTAACTTCTAAACAACAATAAGATTTTGCTCGTAAATATCAGGAGCAATTACAATCTCATAAATGCTCTATGTGGTTATTCAAACTGAAAGCACTTTGGTCAACACTGTAATTTTTTGGACATGATAAAACTGCTCCCGGGTGATCACTTTTTGGCAGCCAACCATTTTTTGGCACCTGATGTTACACACAAATAAATGAGGGCCTTGTCAGAGTTATGCACTCTCATATCACCTCCAAAATCTAATGAGTTCATCCGAAGCCCAAGTGTTGTACAGTACATCTTGTAAAAGTTTCATCAAAATCTGTCAACTAGTTTTTGCATAATCCTGCTACACCAGTGGTGTCCAGTCATGTGCCATGGAGGGCCAAGACCCTGCAGGCTTTACCTCCAACCAGTGTCTTCATTAGCAGATTCCACTAAACTTCTTTCTCACTGATCGCTGCTCAGTGAGAACACCTGCTGAAGAGACTGGGTAGACGAGAAAACCTGCAGGGTCTTGGCCCTCCGTGGCACATGATTGGACACCCCTGTGCTACACACAAATAAATGTGGGCCTTGGCTGAGGTATGCACTCTCAGATCACCTCAGAAATGCAATGAATTCATCTGTTTGACAAACTCTGGTCAGACATTAAAGCATTATAGTCCATAATAATTTTTAAAACCATGTATTCCCTATATAATGTGATGTAGTTGAGCTTTTTTAATCTAAATTTCTTCTTATTTATTTGTTTTAATTTATTACATTTTAATTTTACATCTCTCAATATTTATTTTGATTCACATTTCATAAACTAATGAATTTTATTTATTATAACTGCTTTTTATTGAAATAAAGAATGAGCGTCTCTGGCTCCTCTCCTCTCTGGCTCTACTCCTGGCTCCAATGTGGGAATTAATAGGCTTGAACACCCCTTGCCTCATGAAAATGGTTTAACCTAAAAGCTGAGCAGCCAATAGAAACTGACACGTTGCTGCTCTGCACGTGAAGCTACACTTCAGACAGTGACAAAGGTACTCAAAATCATGTGAAATTTGAAGCGTGAAAGACGCGTGATTCACACGTTATTTGCGCATCTGTGGTTGGCCCCCGCAGTCAAAAAAGACGCGCAAAAGACGTGCAAATTTGCGTGTAGTTTTAAATACAATGGCGTTCCATACTATGTGTGTACGTGTGTGTGTGTTTTTAAAGAGAAATTAGAGTTTTGATATTTTTCGATAATCACATGACCAATAGATAGATTTCAGAAAGGTAGATCATACAAAAACACTTTTTTCAGTTAATGACTGCTTTAATCAAATTAAAGTAGCGAATAGAACAGCTTGATGTTAAAACAGAGTGGGACATGAGAACAACATTGAAAAGCTAAGCACATTTTTCAGCGGACAGTCAAACAAATGAGAAGATCAATTATATTTTGTCTTAATGGGATAATGTATAACCATGTGAATAAAACAGCATACTTTCTTGTTTTGCTAAGTTTGTTATTTGCTTATAATGACATTGATAGAGTGTTATTAAATGACAGATTGTATGGTGGTGTGTCACTTCCATTCCCGTCACGTGCCACCAGTACACGCGGCACCAGCATGTGTTCTTATGCAGGATTCATTCCAACTGAGTTATTGAAAGACAGAAATGCTTAAATGTGCCTCTGACAGTGGGATGATGTCAAAATCTGATTGCTCTTATATTTGCTTAAAGATTAAAATTGTGCCTAAAGATCTTAGCTTAAAGAACACATAGAGTGATGTCTGAAGATAGAGTATGTGGCGGTAATGCACCTGTAAGCTGGTTGCCAACTGCCAATCAAATCTAAAAGAAGAAGAAGAAGAAGAAGAAAATATGATTGGAGAATATGCAACTATGTGAATAAAAATATTCCAAGTTATTTTGCCCCTTCTGATGACACAGGAAGAATATTATACTCTACAATGTGAGGCTGTGGGTTTGATCTCTGTTAATGGTCAACTGTGTGTCACCCCTGCTTATGGGTCCTTTGATGCTACCAGTGTGTGAAGTCGATCACATGTGCATGTCTTATTAAAAGTTGGAATAACAGTTAAATTGGACACATTTAAGCTTTTTAAAGAGCTGGAGCCATTAAGCTACTGGGTTACCATGACCCACTTCCACAGAACAGACTCAGTGGATCTCAGCAGAGATTTTCTGAAGCTCTTCCAATAGACATTCTATCAGTGGTTTAAGCAAAAGGGAATCTTAATCTTGGTGTTCCTTTCCTAGACAAATGATACAATGACATGCATAATGTGGACAAAAAAAAGTGCTTTTAAAACTTCATCTTGGTTCAAATTCAATTTAAAGGTCCCATATTGTGAATTTTCCAGTGATTAATTTTAATTTATAGAACATGTAGTTTAAAAAAAATAAAAAACATGTCTAACTTGTTTTACAACTCATCACATAAAGCACTCTATAAAGTTTTGTCTTTTTTGAGTGGACCAGTCACAACTAAGGAGGAAGCAAAGGTACAGTAGTTTTGCTTAGGGTGTTTTCACACCTAACCTCTTTGGTCCAGACTTTCAGAATTTACAGTTTGGTTTGAACAAAAATTTTTGGACGGAAACTTCTCCTTCCACCAAAGAGTAAAAATTTGGTCCTACACAAGGTCTGGATCAAACTGAACCACGGTCCAGTTTATTTACAGTGTGAAAGCACAGATTCAGGAGGAGCAATGTGGTTTTCATCCTGGCCATGGCACATTGGACCAACTCTGTACCCTCTCGAGAATCCTCAAGGGTTTGTGGGAGTTTGCCCAACCAGTCCGCATGTGTTTTGTGGACTTGAAGAAAGCATTCGACCTCGTCCCTCGTGGTCTGTTGTGGGGCGGGGCGGTGGGTAGAAGTATGGGGTATCGGGCTCATTATTACAAGCTATCCGGTTCCTATACAACCATTGCAAGAGTTTGGTTCGCATTTCCAACACCCAGTCAAGCTCCTTTCCAGTGGGAGCTGGACTCCGCCAAGGCTGCCCTTTGTCGCCAATCCTGTTCATAATTTTTATAGACAGGATATCTAGGCGCAGCCAGGGAATGGAGGGTGTTATGCTTGGTGACCACAAAATCTCATCTCTGCTGTTTGCAGATGATTTTGTCCTGTTGGCTTCATTGAGCAGTGGCCTAAAGGTCTTACTGGGATGGTTTGCTACTGAGAGTCAAACGGCTGGGTTGAGAATCGGCACCTCCAAGTCTGAGTCTATGGTCCTCACCAGGAAAAGGATGGATTGTCTTCTCTGCGTTGGGGATGAGCTCCTGCCCCAATTGGAGGAGTTTAAGTATCTTGGGGTCTTATTCAAATGAGCTTTCTCTGTAGGATTGCTGGACTCACCCTGAGCGATAGGGTGAGGAGCTCAGTCATCTGGGAGAGGTTAGAGCAGAACCGCTGCTCCATCACATCTAAAGGAGCCAGTTGAGGTGGTCTGGGCATCTGATCAGGCTGCTTCATGGCCACCTCCCACTTGAGGTGTTTCGGGCACATCCCACTGGAAGGAGAACCTGGGGCAGACCCAGGACGCACTGGAGAGACTATGTGTCCCAGTTGGTCTGGGAACGTCTTGGTATCCTCTCTGAAGAGCTAGAGCAGGTGGCCGAGGAGAGGGAAGTCTGGGCTTCTCTGCTTGAACTGTTGCCTCCGTGACCCGGACCTCCGGAAAAGCCATAGAAAATGGATGTATGGACCTACCATAATATGTTGAGAAAAAAATGCTTTTTAAACTTCATTTTGGTTCAAATTTACTTTAAAAGTCCTATATTGTGAATTTTCCAGGGATTAGTTTTACATTTTCAAGGACATATATACACATTTTTAAAGCTTAAAAAACATTTCTATGCTGTTTTACAGCTCATGATAAAAAAGCTGTCTATAAAGTTTTGTCTGAAACTGCTGATTTCCAGCCAACTCATTAATATTAATGAGCCCCAAATCTGATTGGGTAAAGGTTTTTTGGAGCGAACAAATCACAAGTCAGAAGGTAGTCAGGGTGCATGAGTTCTGACAACTTAGAGAAGCTGAAGATGGGGTTTGTTGGCTTGGGACATCAAAAACAGCAGATGCGGAGTTTGACAGCCAACTGGACTGTGATTGGAGGAGAGCTGAAGGCAGGGCTTGATTCTTTGTGACATCAAAAAACCCAGGGAGTGCAGTCTGCTCTTTTCGTGAAGAGTTTAACTAAATATAGGCAGTGTGTATTTCTTGGCGATGTGTGTTTATTTCAGTGGCATACCTGTGACCCACGGCCAAGTCAGTCTCACCAAAAAACGTCAAATTGCACGTTTTGTCACTCAGATTTTTCACGTGTAGTGGATACATGGCGTTTACAGCTTTAAGAAAGGTGTCTAACGGCAGCTTAACATTTGCCAGTTTGTGTTCCTGTCACTTTTATTGTCTTTCACAATTGAGCAACTACCCCACATTTTAATCCCTAACCCTAACCTCACAGGAACCTTTCATTAGTGGAGTGAAAAAGAAACTAAGGGGGAAAAAAATCGAACAGAAAGCTCACTCACAGATGAGAGTGGGAGTCGAACTCGCACGTTTTTGTGTCTGTCGCTTAACCATCCACCACCCCCTCCCACCAACCAAATGAGCATTGGGAAACCAAAGTAAAAGATGCCTTGTCCTGCTCATGCACGGTAAGGACTGTTAAAGAGTATTTTGCGCATGTGCAGTGAGTGAGCTTTTAAATACCTGCCGAGGCACGTTATTACCTCCGCCAAGGAGGTTATGTTTTCATCAGCTTTGGCTTGTCTGTCTGTCTGTCTGTCTGTTTGTTTGTTAGCAAGATAACTCAAAAAGTTATGGATGTAGCGCCCATAATTGTTACCTTATGTAGCTCACATATTTGACTGCATAGGCTCAAACACAGAAAGACTTTAAGCTTGCAGTGTGTATTGACATCACGCCTCAGATGGACAATGGGTCTGGACCACCTGCGGACTTGGAAAGAAGACAGAGGATCGGGGGCGAGATCCTGAAAGGGTTGTCTGACCCCCTGGGGTCAGACGGAAGAGCAAAGAGGACTCTGAAGTGATTAATTGTAAATAGAAGGATTTGACTTGAGTGTGTGATTCTGTCTTTGGTGTGCTGGTATAAATGTGTGGGGGTTTACCGCAGCTCTCCCTCTTTTTTCCTGACTGAGAGAGAGAGCTGGGGACGTGAGATGCAATAAACCAATACTGAGAAATAATCCAGTCTCATCATTTCGTGATCCCCACATTGGTGACCAAGACATAAGATGCCGGGGGAACGTTACCCTGACCCGGATTCACCGGAGACCGCCCACATGAGTGCAGGCTTGATTAAGCTCCCCGAGTTCTGGCAAGACGACCCGCACTCATGGTTCCAACACGCAGAATCGCGGTTCGTGCTTGGGGGAATATCAGCAGATGACACCAAGTTTCATAATGTCATCGCAAGACTCGACAGCCGCACAGCTCGATGTGTGCGGAGCCTGGTGCAGCAGCCGCCCACTGCTGGCAAGTACGACGTGCTGAAAGCTGCCCTCATCGAGAGTTTCGTGCCATCAGCCGAGGTGAGGGCCAGGCGGCTTCTGGACCTGCGCGACAGAGGAGGACGCAGGCCGACCGACCTCATGGAGGACATGCTGCAGCTGATCGGGACAGACAACGATGCGTTTCTGTTCAAACACATCTTCTTGAGGACCCTCCCAGCACACATGAGGGGTACCCTGTCCGGCATGAGGTGTGTGACCCAGCAAGACTTCCGCGTGCTGGCCAAGGAAGCGCAGCGGCTCCTCGACGCCTGCGACGAGCAGGAGACTTCCATGGCAGCAGCAGACCTCGGCGCGGCGGCCGGGGGCAGTGAGGAGCCGGAGGCAGCAGAAGCAACCCCAGCGACGACGGCAGCGGCGCGGTCCCGAAGCAGAGGAGGGGACGGCCTCTGTTTTTACCATCGACACTTCGCTGAGAAGGCGTACAGATGCATCCCGCCGTGCAGTTTCAAGAAACAGGGAAACGCCCGGGCCAGGGGTCGTTAGCAGCTTCGACTCTCAGTGAACAAAACAAGCTGCTTTATCTGACAGATGCGGGCTCCGGGCGGCAATTCCTTGTGGACACCGGAGCCCAGAGGAGTTTCATCACCGCGACCTATGCGGACCGTGTGGCTGGGCCCCGCGGAGACGGGGCAACGGCGGCGAACGGCTCGTCTATCAAAACTTTCGGGGAAAGGACTCTGCGCCTGTCCTTGCACGGCCGCACCTATGAATGGACTTTCATAGTAGCGGCGGTGAGTTTCAACATGTTAGGCGCTGACTTTTTGTGCTCACATGGCTTGTTAGTGGATCTGGTTAATAGACGCCTGGTAAATGCACTCTCTTTTTGTTCTATCCCTTGTGCAGCTCGAGTGTCCCCGCCGCCAGTACAGACCAACGTCGCCACAGCAGGCGGTAAGTTTCACACTCTTCTAACCCAGTTCCCAGCACTCACAGTTCCCACGTTTTCAGCTAAGGTTGCGAAGCACGGGGTGGAGCACTTTATCACCACAGTTGGCCCACCAGTTTTTGCGAAAGCTCGGCGCTTGGATGCAACTAAGCTCTCCATTGTGCGTGAGTGACATAACGCACGGCTCAGGAGACGCACACACACAGGCTTAGAGTAGTTCAAAGAGTTTATTAACAGCAGGAGTGAATGAGTGCGTGTCTGCGGGATGTAAATGTGTTGGTGATGGTGTCTGCTCCAGGCACAGAGGCAGGTGACCGTACAGCCGAGCAACCCTATGGAGAGAGCACAGGGAGAGGGTGACGGGCATACACCAACACAGGAGGGATTTATGGCGAGAGAAGGACTTACTTGGTGGGTCAGGACAGCTGGCACAACAAGGGGGCGAAGCCCGGAAGACAGCCACCTGGAGAGCTCCGTACAGCAGCGAGGATTGGGCGATGGAGTGGAGATGTCCGCCGCTGGGGAATCCACCTGTGCACAGGGGAGAAGACTGAAGAAGAGAGGTAAGCGATCTTCTTACCAAAAAGGTGATGCTGAAGAGAAGTATGCTCACAACGGTGAGGGACGAAGTCTGACGGCTTCAGGCCGAGCCTCCAGGCGAGACGGCCTTTATCCCTCGCCGCTGATGATTGTCAGGTGCGTGAGCAGGTGGCGCCGCTGATGAATGGCGCGGCGTGACAGTGAGGAGTTCGCCAACCTGGAAAGGTTGGGCATAATTCGCCGCTTGAAGAGCCCTTGGGCCTCCCCGCTGCATATGGTTCCTAAGGCTGACGGCTCGTGGAGACCTTGTGGTGATTACCGCAGGTTAAACAATGCCACAGCGCAGGACCGCTACCCAATTCCGCACATCCAGGATTTTTCAGTGCATTTAGCGAAGGCGCGCATTTTTTCTAAAATAGACCTGGTCCACGGTTATCATCAGGTCCCGGTCCGACCAGAGGACATTCCCAAAACAGCGGTAATAACCCCGTTCGGACTTTTTGAATTTTTACGCATGCCTTTTGGCCTTAAAGGCGCCGCGCAAACCTTCCAACGAATGATGGATGCCGTGTTGCGCGACCCCCCTTTTGTTTTTGTTTACTTGGACGACATTTTAGTCGCCAGTGCCTCCGAGGAGGAACAAGAAAAACACCTCACGACGGTTTTTCAGAGGTTGGGAGCGCACGGGTTGATAATTAACCAGGCCAAGTGCCATTTTGGCGTTGCGCAAATTGATTTTTTAGGACACCGCGTCTCCCCAGAGGGAGCAGTCCCTCTACCGGCCAAAGTACGCGCAGTGGCAGAGTTTCGCCAGCCACAAACAGTCAAAGCGTTGCAAGAATTTTTAGGAATGGTAAATTTTTATAACCGTTTCATACCCCACGCAGCGCAGCTTATGCAACCATTATACGCCGCACTTAAAAAGCAGAAGCCCTCCAATGTGATCGAGTGGTCCCCGGAGTGGGTGCGCGCATTCACGGAGGTTAAAAAAGCACTTGCAGACGCAACACTGCTGGCTCACCCAGACCCATCAGCCCGCATAGCGCTAACCACCGACGCATCAGATGTGGCCATAGGGGCCGTTGTAGAGCAGCAGGTCGCTGGGGTTTGGCAGCCGCTCGCTTTTTTCAGCAGATCCTTGCGCAATGCTGAGCGGAAATACAACGCATTTGACAGGGAGCTGCTAGCGCTCCACCTGGCCATTCGCCATTTCCAGTTCTGGCTGGAAGGGCGGCGTTTCACCGCGTTTGTTGACCCCAAACCTCTCACTTTTGCAATGTCCAAAATTTCAGAATCGTGGTCAGGACGGCAGCAGAGACAGCTGACCGCAATTTCGGAATTTACCACCGATATTCAGCACGTAGCCGGTAAGCTCAATGTAGTAGCGGACTGTCTCTCATGCGCGGTAACAGCGCCTGTCCGCACGGATGCGGATTGTACTACCGCAGACGCGGGGCGGAGTAACAGCGCGGACATGCACGCGGCCCCTGTTCACGTGGGGATAGATTATGCAGCCATGGCGGCGGAGCAGAGCGGAGATGCAGACGTGCGTGCACTCCTGTCTGGACCAACAGGGTTAAGGCTGGAGAGCAGGAGTTTACAAACTGGTTCGCCCCCCCTAATCTGCGACGTATCCACCGGGCGGCTGCGCCCGATGGTACCGGCCGCGTGGCGCCGTCGCGTTTTTGACGCGATGCACTCCCTGGCGCACCCGGGAGTACGTGCTTCTGTGAAAATGGTAGCGGAGAAGTTTGTTTGGCCGAGCCTGCGCAAGCACATGAAAGAGTGGGCGAAAGCCTGCATGGCTTGCCAGCGGGCCAAAGTCCACAGGCACACGAAGGCCCCCTTAGAACCGTTCCACATTCCGGCTAAGAGGTTCGATCATGTGCACGTAGACCTAGTGGGCCCCCTACCGCCGTCACAAGGGTTCACACATCTCTTGATAATGGTGGACCGAACCACACGTTGGCCGGAAGTGGTCCCGTTAACATCGACCACAGCGGCAGAGGTGGCTCGCGTTTTTTTAACAGCCTGGGTAGCGCGGTTCGGGGTTCCGTCGGATATTACGTCCGATAGGGGACCTCAATTTGTGTCGGAACTGTGGTCAGCAATGGCCAGCAGCTTAGGAGCGGCAGTCCACCGCACTACCGCTTATCACCCCCAGGCCAACGGTTTATGCAAGCGTTTTCACAGGTCTTTGAAGGCAGCCCTCAGAGCGTCGCTCACGGATGCAGATTGGGTAAACAAACTACCATGGGTTTTATTGGGGTTGCGTTCGGTGCCCAAAGAGGACTTAGATGCCTCACCCACGGAATTAGTTTTTGCACAACCTCTCAGACTGCCCGGCGAGTTCCTACCAGCCCATGCGGCACCAGGGCGCCCCCCGGCGCGGGGACCTCTGATTGGCACGGGAGCAGAAATGCTCCCGGGCCCCGCTCATCACACTTTTCTACGTGTTTTTGTTCCCAAAGCTTTACAAAACGCTGAATTTGTTTTTGTCAGGCACGACGCTCAGCGACACAGTCTCCGCCCACCATATGACGGTCCATTTTGAGTGCTGGAAACCGGGGATAAATATTTTGTGCTAGATTTGGGGGGCAGGAAAGAAACAATCAGTATTGATAGATTAAAGCCTGCCTTTGTGTTGCATGACGAATCTGTATGACCGGCGAGGGCGCCTCGATGCGGCAGACCTCCCAGGGAACGGCCCCTGGAGTCCCCGCAGGGGACAAATAACCTTTCTCCCCCTCATTCCACAGATTCGCCGCAGGACGGCACAACACAGACTGTGAAACCTGCGTACAGCAGGTTCGGGAGGAGGTTGAAGCCTAGACTACGTGCAGAGTGATGTGTGTTTCGATCAAACTGTGTAGGTTGTGCTGTAGATTCTGCAGGTGGGGGGTGACATATGCTGTATTGCCATTAGGATACTGTTATTGTGTGTCCATTCTTTGGCGTTTGGGGGGGGGGTGATGTAGCGCCCATAATTTCAACCTTATGTAGCTCACATATTTGACTGCATAGGCTCAAACACAGAAAGACTTTAAGCTTGCAGTGTGTATTGACATCACGCCTCAGATGGACAATGGGTCTGGACCACCTGTGGACTTGGAAGGAAGACAGAGGATCGGGGGCAAGATCCTGAAAGGGCTGTCTGACCCCCCGGGGTCAGACGAAAGAGCAAAGAGGACTCTGAAGTGATTAATTGTAAATAGAAGGATTTGACTTGAGTGTGTGATTCTGTCTTTGGTGTCTGGTATAAATGTGTGGGGGTTTACCGCAGCTCTCCCTCTTTTTTCCTGACTGAGAGAGAGAGCTGGGGACGTGAAATGCAATAAACCAATACTGAGAAATAATCCAGTCTCATCATTTCGTGATCCCCACATTGGATGGATTTTCATGAAATTTTCATAGATTGACAGAAATGGGGTATCCTACAGATGATTACATTTTGGTGGTGATCCGGATCACCGGGGGAACTGTGGCGCTTGGCGGAGGTCTGCGCTCCCCGAGTGCTTTTCTAGTTTTTTGATTTAACATGCAAATGTATGATTTTAGAGGGGTGAGAAAACGTTTACTGAATACGTTTTTTACTGAGACTGGGTTGCCCATCGCTGTATAATTTTTGCACAGTGTGAGACCTTTAAAACTTTCAGTTTTTTTATGAGATTTGACTCTGGTTTCTAAATCCGGGGTTATTCAGCGGCAGCTCCAGCCACTTACCAAGTAACTGCCCATTGAAAAAACCATGTGAGCCGTCATCGTTGGTAATTGGATTTAGAGTTTTGTTTAGAGTGATGCCTATAAATAGTACAACGGACCAAGTGGTAGTCTATTTTATTTATTTATTTTTTCAATTAGTCACCCATGTTTAAAAGCCGACATCAAGAGAAAGCATGAAAATGGGGGGGGGGGGGGGGGATCTTACATTGCATTGAACCACTGTCTCTGTGTACATCATTCTATTGATTTTACGGCTTACAGATGGGCTGAATGTCCATTTCATTGTCTCACACTCATACAGTACATCTCATTATAGTTTTTTCTGTTCGGCATAATTTATCAAAGGCACACCATTGCCTTACACAAGGCCAGAACTAGCAGGTGAGAAGTTGTGATAATGGCTATTGATTACAGCTCTAGCACACAGTGTCCTGTCTTGTTTTTATTACAGATGAAAGCCGGCGTCCCCGCGCGGCTGCTTAGCCTGCCTGCCGAAGAGGAATGTGTGGGAGAAAAGATGCTAAACGCCGGATACGCATCGCTATATATAAAAGTAATCAAGCGTGAACAAAAGCTGGTGTTGATGATGATGCGGTGCATGTGGGAATTAATTTGGCTAATTATGATGGATGCTTGTTTGGCTGGCATGAAATATAAAAAGAGAAAAAAAACCAAAATTGAGCGGGCATGTTAATCAGCAGCATGTGCTCGCATGTATTTCTGGATTGGTACAGTGCGCGTGGTTGTTTGTAACCTCACTTTGTGTCAGCATGTGTTTGTCTTGCGCGCCCGCTCTTGGAGATCTCTTGCAGCTCTTCTCTCCTGTCTTTGATGAGGCCCCTGGGAACGTCGTTTGCACTTCACCAACATTCCTCCCCCCCACACACACACACACATACATGCACTTCTTGTGTGCGAGTTTGTCGAAACTAAAACCATGCGAGGGCCTTCTTGCCATTTGCTGTTTATTTGGCACAAGAAAAGGCTCTGATGTGAATTAATTGCTTGTTAGCTGAGAAGAGCCAATAATAACAGCCTAGGAGTGATGCAGACTTGACAAGACTTGTGTAATGATTAGCAACGGTGATGAACATTTCATTACTATTCATGTAGTGTGGAAGGAGAAAAAATGAAAGCAGAATACAAATGAATTTTAATGACTTAAATTACATTTTTTCTTTTTTCTTTTTTTTGTAGTTACTGAATAAATTAACGGCTGACAGTTCATCAAGCACACCCCTAATCATTTTGCAACAAAATTATATATTTTTTGACATTTATTTCAGCCTCCTCTATTTTTTTTTTTTTGTTCTTTCCATAACTCCATTATGGTATCAAATGGATTTAAAATGATTCATGACCAGGTTAATAAGCAGTGATGATCTAACAGACTGTTTTTTTTTTGGGTTTTTTTTGTGTGTGTGTGTGTGTGGGGGGGGGGGGGTAATCTCTCCTCACAGTTTTCCATGTCTCTGTGTGAGTCTATGTTTTCTCAATCTGGGGTCCTTGACAGAATGTTTAGGGGGTCCTTGGGAAATTGCCTGATTTCACATTTTAATTGGTCCGAAAAACTGCAAATAATTTGCCATTGTAGTGCATGAGCGCCTGGAGTGGTTCTTCCATGTCAGAACACAATAATCATGGCTTTTGTCTTCTTCTTCTTCTTCTTCTTCTTCTTCTTCTTCTTCATAGATAATAACCTTATTAACCCTTTGAGTGTGTAGAATTTTTGGCAGGAAAACGCAGAGTTTGACCTCAAATGTTCAAATGACAATAGCTTCAGAACAGTAATAGATAGAGGCAAAGTCCCAACTACAAAAATGTTGCAGAGGAACCCATGTCTGCCAAGTGAACTTGCATCCATGCATAGTGCATAAATGGACCTAATATGCATATTCAGACAATCCAAATTTTATTATATTTGGTCATTGTGGTCATTTTGTCAGTAAGTCTCTGCCCTCATCTGTCAAAGTTGCCAAAATTACTAAAAATTATTCAAAAAAAAAAGATTTTTGTTTCACACTGTCACCACACGGTCCTTTGTCCATTCATTGCCAAAATTACTAAAAATCATTAAAGAAAAAAAATAATTTTTGTTTCACACTATGTCACTATGTCACCACTAAAAATCATTCAAAAAAAAAAACAATCTCCACTACCCGTTGTTGATCTGCCACGTGTGGCACATGTGTGCCACACGTGGCGCACGTCGATGGCACCGGCCCACCCAAACGTCACCCACGGGCTGCTCTGGACCTTTTTGCTCTGTGACCACGGTTTGGCAAAGCAGAACAATCTGCAGACGACGCTCCTGTGCCATTTTGGGCACGGCTGGACACAGAAAACGCAGCTGCAGCGTTGCACCCAAGATGTCTGCCTCCACTTTCGCCAGAACTGCCTGCACCATCGTCCAAAGGCACATAATAAGAGCTGGACTCTAACTCAGATGACAAACTAGGGCTAAGCTCTTCCTCTGAACCAGGAGCGGCGAACACCAGCACTAAAACCTCTTCAGCTGAGAGCTTCTTCCTCGCTATCTTTTCTCCTCCGTGTCAAACAGCAGAATGAAAGGGGGAGGGCTTCAAATGCTGATTTGACCTACTTATTGAATGGCACCTCCAGTTCTCACGGTAAGTGAAAAGCCACACCTCTCGGCCACCAAGTGGTGTTAAAAGGTTTGTACATTTCACTCTCTATTCAGCTGTACAGGCTTTGTTTGGATTGATCAGCTGACAGTTGCAGTAGTGCTACACACACACTCAGAGGGTTAAGATGTGCTAGAGGTTGCATGAGTAGATGAAAAACAACAATGGATAAATATTTGAAGATGAATGATTTAGAATCTGAACTGGGCCCTGTGACAAATCCAGGTGTGTAGTATCTTGGGGATGCGTGCATGTTCCACTGCTGATTACCTGATCTTGTCCAGCTGTTCTAATTAGCCACCTGTGTCTCATCAGCTGCAACCTTTAGAAGGGAGCAGGTCCCCTTCCACTGTTCGGGAATGTTGGACGCTACATGCCAGCAGTGCGGTGTGCTCTCAACTCTGGTGCCTACCTCCTCCACCTTCTCCTAGCGTAGGAAACTTTAAGGCCAAACATTTCTAAATCTCATCTTTTCCTCTGCCTCCATATCTCCTAGGACAGTGTCACGACCTGGCTCACGGCCATGACAAAATGGACAAACACTATGCCAAATTACCAGCAACACTTTATTAAACCTAGTGAAAGTGGATGTGTGTAGTTTGTAGTATCAGTGATGTAAGTGTGAATGGGTAAGCATATGGTGTACTGTGTGGATGTCAGGTGCAAAGTGACCAGAGCAGCAGCACAGGCTAGAGGAGGTCCTTTTATAGCCAGAGCACAGCACCCAAGTGCTCCAGCCAAGTAGGCACACCTACCACCTGAAATGAGACAAACCTGTTACAGCTGTTGCAAATTCCCCCAAATTCAATCCACTACAGCAGGGCTGTCACAACAGTTATTACTTACCATTTCCCTGGTGGACTTTGATCCCTACCTGGTGGAACCACAACCCAAAAATCCCCCATCACATCCAAGTAAGTCCAACCTTCTAAGTCCTCGGGCCCGGGGCACCATCTCCTACTTCACTCAGACTCCCAACCTACCAAAGCCAAATCTGGACAGAACCTCACTTGATGAAGAACAGCAGCCAACCTGTAATAAACTCACCATCCCACACAGTGTCTCTACCTGTAAGAAAAGATTAGTTCATTATTTTCAGTATCAATCACAATATTCAATATACTTACCATTTTCTCTTTTCTCCTTCTCCTCAGGGTTTCCCATTCTCATCTTCTCACATTTCATTATCAATAAACTGCTGTTAAAACTTTTAATCCATCTCCTGTCAGTGTCTGCATTTGGGTCTGTTCATTATAAATATGTCAAGGTGAAGGCCAAGCGGTTGTCAAACGAAAGCTACGGCGCTGAAGACAAGGCAGTACAGTGAAAACTAGGGGTGTTGGAAAAAATTGATTCACATAAGAATCGAGATTCTCATTTTACACGATCCAGAATCAATTCACAAATATTAATAATGATTTATTATTATTATTATTACTTTTATATTTAGTATTTTATTTTGTTGCTGTGTTGCCGGGGTCCCGTCACGTGACACGTATTGCCACTTCGTGATACACAATTACACATTGACACTGCAGACGCAGGAGAACCATGCAGAGTAGCTTACTAGCTAGCAGCCAGATGAAACAGTCGGAATAAAGGAAAAATGGAGCAGCAAAAAATTCAGCCAGTCTCATCTTCAGTGAAGGCGAGTGTGTGGGCGCATTTTTGTTTCCTCAACATTCCAGGAAAGAATGCGCTAGACATGACACATGTAATATGTAAAGTTTGCAAAATGAGTCAAGTACTTTGGTAACACCACAAACGCCGGGGCTCACATTAACCGCCATCACCCAGAGTTGAAAGAAGTGGAAAAAGTTGTCAGTTGAACAACACACACTGCACCACTTTAGCAAACTCCCAGCAAATTCTGAACAGGCAAAAAAAAAATCAATTTTAAAAATTGTTGTAAAACTTTAATTTCTTTTCTAAGTCTCCGAAGGATTTAGATACTTAAGTTTATATTTGTGCAGGTTTAAAATTAATGTCAATTATCTTATGCATCAATTGCATTCAGTTCTTATTGAATTTGTTCATTGCATTAAGTTACTGTATGGGTAACTGTACACTGACTGCATACAGTCAGGTAGCACTACTGTTTAAATGGATGTTCAAAGTATTTGTGACAGAATTTACTTTTGTTTTTAAATGACTAGCCTATATTTCTAGAATGCTGGAGGGCGACCAAACCTACACACTGTAAAAGCTGTTAGGAATTGTGATATTCTGAAAAGGAAAATTTTCAAAATTTATTTCACTTACGTACAATTTCATTTTTGAAACTCAACAAGTTTTCAATAAATAAAAACACAGTTACTAACCCAAGCCTACTTTTTTCATTTAACAGTATTTTATTGCAAATCAGTTGATGAAATTTTTTTAAAAATATAACCCTCCAAAACATCAACACATTATATTCTGCTTTCAAGCTTACCTCAGCATTTTTTGCAGTGCAGTGGACTTTTTTTCTGAGATTAGTGGGTTTTCTTACTGAACTGAGAGCCAATTGCAAACCGAAAATCAGTGTGAATCGAAAAATCAATTCTGAATTGAATTGTGACCCCCCAAAATTGGACTCGAATCGAATCGTGTGACTTCTCAAGATTCATAGCCCTAATGAAAACTATCTATCATTTGGATTTACTTTCACCAGGAATCCAGCTGCACCCAGTCTCTTAGGCATTTTGTGCAGGGAAAAGCATCCCCAGCATCCAGAGTCCCCAGACATCCTGCCATTGTGTCCCTAGGCAAGACACTTTACCCACCTTGCCTCCAGTGTCCATGACACTGGGCATGAATGTGTGTAAATGTTCGGTAGTGGTCGGAGAGGCCATTGGCATGGATTGACAGCCATGTTTCTGTCAATCTGCCCCAGGACAGCTGTGGCAACTGTGGTAGCTTACCACTATCAAGGTCTGTGGAGTGAATGAATAATGTATCCATTGTAAAGCATCTTTAAGTGTCTATGAAAAGTAATCTGATGCATTATAATTATTATTACTAAAAGCTTTACAACTGTGCCATGGGCTCACGTAAGCTTAAATGTCATCTCGAAACAAAACACCCATCGGCCTTTCTTCAGTTCCTGCCAGGATATCAGCTTTGTGTTCATCTAAACAGGCCCAAGTTTCACTCTGAGCGATATAAAATAATTACTAGACTAAACTGCATTACATACAGTGGGGAAAATAAGTATTGAACAGATCAACATTTTTCTCATGAAACATATCTGATGGAGGCACTGACCTGAGATTTTCACCAGATATCAGTAACAACCCAAGTAATCCATACATAAAAAGAAATGAAGGCAACTGTGTTCACAAAACAAGTTATATTTAACCTGTTGAACTCTGTTCAACTTCCCTAAAAACGCCTAAAAGTAACATGCCCAAAGTAAATCAAAAGCTGTTCTTCAACCCTTTGCAGCATCTTCATGGGGTTGGTCTCATTTAAAAGAAAACACTCTGAATTTTTTGGCAAAACAGTCATAATCTCTCTAAGTGCTCCTGCCACTGAGTAACAAGAAAGTTCGCCTGGGTGTTTTTTTAGATACAAATGCTTGCAAGTAACATACAGCTGTCAGATACTGGCTGGAAAACACAAGAGAAATGTAGAACCAAGTGTTTTCAAGCTCAGGTCAAAATTTTGTAAAAATACCACAAAAAATGAATATATTACACAGCTTTTTTCTCAGGTTGTAACAAGGCTGTGTCTGTACTGGAAGACCGGAAATACAGCTTTTTTTTTCAGTCCGCACTGAGACCCACTAAAACACAGAGACGTGACCGCCCGCGGAATTCACAGAGTTCAAGGGGTTAATAAAGTAGAATGACACAGGGAATAAGTACTAAACATGTTTGGTGAAATTCTTTTAATATGTAGCAGAAAAGCCTTTGTTGGTAATAACAGCTTCCAGATGCCTCCTGTATGGAGAAACTAGGCACAGCCATTGCTCAGGAGTGATTTTAGCCCATTCTTCGACACAAACTGTCTTCAAATCTTGAAGGTTCTGTGGGTGTCTTCTCTGAACTCTGATCTTCAGTTCGTTCCATAGATTTTCAATTGGATTCAGGTCAGGTGACTGGCTGGGCCATTCTAGCAGCTTTATTTTCCTTCTCTGGAGCCAGTTGAGAGTTTCCTTGGCTGTTTTTGGGATCATTGTCTTGCTGAAATGTCCACCCTCATTTCATCTTCAGCATCTTGGCAGATGGCAACAGGTTCTTATCAAGGATGTCTCTGTACATTTGTCCATTCTTCTTTCCTTCAATTATATGAAGTCTGCCTGTACCATGTGCTGAAAAATACCCCCACACCATGATGGGACGTGTAGTGCCATTTCTCCTCCAAACATGCTGTGTCTTGTGGCATCCAAAGTCTGCTTGTACCATGTGCTGAAAACCACCCCCACACCATGATGGGATGTGCAGTGCCATTTCTCCTCCAAAAAGTTCAATTTTGGTCTCATCTGACCATACTATTTTCTCCAAGTCTTTTACTGGCTTGCCCAAATGTTGTGCAACAAACTTTAAATAAGCTTCAACATGCTTTTTCTTCAGCAAAGGAGTCTTGCGAGGTGAGCGGGCATAGAGCCCATGTCAGCTGAGTGCATTACTTGTTGTTTTCTTTGAAACAGCAGTACCTGCTTACTCCAGGTCTTTCTGGAACTCTCCACGAATGGTCTTTGGCTCTTGGATAACTCTTCTGATAATTGTTTGACTCCTCTGCCAGAAATCTTGCGAGGAGCTCCTGGTCATAGCGGGCTTATGGTAAAATTATGTTCTTTCCACTTCCGAATGATGGCTCCAACAGTGCTCACTGGAACATTTAGCAGTTTAGAAACGCACCTGTAACCAATGCCATCATAATGTTTTGCAGCAATAGGGTTGCAAAGATCTAAAGGAAGTTCTTTGCTTCTACCCGTCATGAGTTCTTTGTGGTGTGACAGTCTGATATTCACAGACATTTTCAAGGCTATCAATCAATCTTAACCAGCTGAAATTAATTTGCACAGATGGAGAATGGGATGGCTTCCTAAATTCTGATGGATTTCAGCTGGGTTCTTTGCTTTCTGTGCCTTTTTTGCACCTCTTTTTCTACATATGTTCAATACTTATTCCCTGTGCCATTCCACTTTATTAAATATAACTTGTTTTGTGAACACAGTTGCCTTGTGGATTACTTGGGTTGTTACTGGTATCTGGTGAAAATCATAGATCAGTGGCTCCATCAGAAATGTGCTTAATGAGAAAAATGTTGACATGTTCAATGCTTATTTTCCCCGCTGTATGCTGTAATATGCCACAACATGTCATTATGTAATGCTTTGATTGGTGGGGTTCCTTGTGATTTTTTTTTTTTTCTTTGTAAAAAACAAAAGGCTTCCTTGCCTCAAGAAAGGCTGAAAAACACTGGTGTAAGTGATTGACAATAATCAGGGTGTAATGTCATGCATGCACAGATCAGGTATGGAACCCAGTGGCACCCACTTTAAGTGGGAAGAAAATGAGAACTAAAATTGTGCCAGATTGGGTGCATTTTTTTTAAATGTCATTTTTTCGGTTCCTCCATCCATCACTTCTGTCACATTGCGTCCACTCCCAATTCCTTGCCCGCTTTCTTTTCCACTCCCCCCCTCCTCCACTCCTCCAACCCTCCCTTCTCTGCCTGCTGCTTTGCCGCCTGCCGGGCTGATTGAACATTTGCTTGTTCGCCGCTTGGCTTCGGCCCTAAATCCCCCCCACATAAACTTGAAACCCCAACGTTAAGCGTTGCTCAATAAAGCCCAACAGCTTGTGAAATATGCGGTCAATTTGTTCATGTTTGCAACAACGCAGACGCCTGGAAGAAATGATTGTCTAAATCCACTTTATCTTCCTACTTTGTATAACCTTTCCTTTCCCAAGGTTCTTTTTTTCACACACACCCCCACCCCCCCTCCAAACCAAATGAACAGGAGCTCAGGTGCTGCCTGGCTGGCATATAACTAATGGACACACACACCCACACACACACACCCACACACACAGAAGCCTTGCTGAAACATGGTGGCGCACACGGACGAACCTACACAAAAGTAAAGCATCCCAGCCGCTCTCAAGGTTGTCACAAATCAATCCAGAGTTGTGTTTTCATTAAGCAAAGGTGAGAAGTGGAGTGTGCAAAGGAAAGAGGAAAGAGGTTTTAATCATGAACATCTGAGGGGCCAGAGGCTACGCTGGAGAAGTCTCAGTCTTTCTTCACCCCCACCCCCATTTTGCTGCACTCCTACGCCTCTCACTCCCACGCATCCCTTCATTTCTTCTCTCTTGATGCTCTCAGTTCTTTCTTTGGTCCCCCCAACACATTTAATTCCACACTCTCCTCTTACCCCCCCACAAAAAACTTCTACCTTTTAACTCTTAGACCTCCTCCGCTCGCTGACCCTTCCTCTCCCTTCCTCCTTTCATTCATCCCGGCTTTTATCCAGCTCCGATGTGTTTCAACTTTTCCCTCCACCTCTGCATGTTCCCGCAGCTTCATCATCGTGCCTCTTCTTCTTCTGCTGCCGATTTCCCTCTTGCCCCACCCCCACCCCCACCAATTCATTCTCCCATTCCACAGCTGTCAGCTCTCAGAACCTCAAGAAACGTAAATCTGGTCCGACCCCAGGATGTGGGTCACCGGGGGACACTTAAACATGTAACACTCCAGTGAGGGCCTGACCCCTGCCAGAAAACGGCTCATGCATGCAGTAGCACACACACACACACATACAGAGACGGGTTTTTATGAATGTCTGACCGTGAAACAGAGAAGCCTCAGTGTGGGCCCGTGTTATTACAACTCATGTTCCCGTTTCCAGCCAGTCCGGGTTGTTTGGATTTATGTGCGACGGGAACAAGAGAGGCTCTGTGTCACATAAACCACAGAGTGCCGCAGCACTTTCCCCGGGCCCGGCTCCCCAACGGGCCCGGCATGGGCAGGCAAGTCTCTGGAGCTAGTTATGTTGTGTTTAATTTTGTGTGTGGGTGTGTGTTTGTGTGTGTGTGCGTGTGCGTGCACAACAGAGATCTCTGGTTTGAGTTAGGCCATGTGCTCCATGGCTCGTGTCGCTATTTGTTCTACTTCTTTAACGCACCGCGGCTTACAAGCTAACATTTCCTAATTCAAACATGATGAGAAAACCAGAAAAGAAAACAGTCTCTGGTTTGCCATGGCACACAAACGACCCCGACCTCATTACAAGTTCTTAATCAAAATGCCACAGTTTAAACGCCGCGTTTGTACTCGCATCCGTCAAAAGCGATTCTGCCATCCACCTCGAGTGGCGCTAACGCAAACCCTCTGACACTGCTCACACATGTTCGCTGACATGCTGTGAAAGCAGCTGTCACCGTCTGTTTGAAACGGACGCATCAAGTATGATGGCCGCCTTCATGTGTTCTCATTACTTGCCCAACGCACACATCCCATCAAAGAAAGGGGACCAAATGGGGACCAATTCCGTTCGTCTCAGAGAGAGTTCCTTTGCTAAAACGTTAATCTCTGGGCCACAAATTAGCTGTCAGTCATCAGCTGTACACAGGCATCGTATTGAGGGGAAAGGCAGTCCACAACAAATCAACAACATGTCAATCATCCACTCCCCCCCCCCCCCAAAAAAAATGTTCTGGTCACTGCCGGCGACAAAAGACAGTGTGCATAAGTGGAGAGTGGCGTGTCGGTAAACACAGAAACATGCTGGCTGGTCTGTTTTTCTCACATGTGACAGCACATCTTCCTTTAGACTATTAGCCCCTAACTTTGTTGTCTCCATTAATTCAAGGTGACTCCTGGGTGGCACTGGAGAAAGAATGTGAAGCTGAGAACCCTCACATGCCCAACTAATTAACATACAGCGACTGTTTTGGGGTCTTAATGAAATGCAGATAATTTCACAATTTTCTTAGCTATTCATTTTTATCTGCAAAAAAGAAGCCATTTTAAAGGCCAAAGAGATGTGCCTAAATGAGACTAATGTTACTTAATATTAGACTGTGTAGTGAAATGTTTTGGATCTTAATGACATTGAACCAGTGATAATAAAAGGTTAATGAAGGAAGGAAGAAAGTGCTTTATAATGGAGTTAATTTTTTTTAGTTAAACAGGATGTTAAATAGGATGACTGTTTTTTTTTTTTGTTTTTTTTTTTTTTTTTTAGTTGGACAGTTCAAGATCATAAGGACACCAGTTTAGGTGGAACAGTGGTTAGCACTGCGGCAGCACAGCAACTCAACCTTGGCTGGGGGATCCTGGGTTCAATCCCAGCCCTGGACCAACAGTGATCTGTGTGGAGTTTGCATGTTCTCCTCGTGTCTGTGTGGGTTTACTCCGGGATTTCTATGGTTAACTCCCACATGCCAAAAACATGCAAGTTAGGTTAATTGGAATCAACTGGGGATTCTAAATTGTTCTTAGGCATGACTGTGAGAGTGAATGGTTGTCTGTCTCTCTGTGTTGGCCCTGCGATGGACTGGTGATCTGTCCAGGGTGTACCCTGCCTCTCGCCCAAAGATGCTGGGATAGGCTCCAGCCCCCCCGCGACCCGAAAAGGATTAAGCAGAAGAAGATGCATGGATAGATGGATGGATGGATGTTCAGCCATCATTGTAAGATGACAAAATGACCAGATCTCTCAATGATCTTTCAGTGCTCTCTCAGCAATCACCAAGACCTCTCAATGATCTTGCAGTGATCTCAACAGTCGCCACGGTGTCCCCAAAGTTTGGACTCAGTCCAAAATAATCTCTCAGGGATCACCAAAGGGAAGTGATTTCTCAAGGAACTCTCAAGGAGCGCTCAATGATTTCATTGATTTCCCAGTGATCTCTGCTGCAGTCTTTTAACTGACTCTGTTGAGCTTTCATTGAACGCTCACCCCTGAATTTCAGAGTGGTGAATGCTGGCGAACATGATGATTTTTGGGTTTCGCCGGGTTCGTAAAAGGTTGCCAAACAGTTCGTAAACAGTTTTTAAGACCAAAAAACTACTTTCTTGTCACCAAAAATTTTTGAAAATGGTTGAATTTTTGTGCCGAATGTATTTTTTCCACAAACAGTTGCAAACTCTTGCAAAATAGTTGTAAGCTTTTGCAAACCGTTGTAACACGTGCCGCTACAGTTCTTTTTAGCTCCCCAAGTACTCAACACTAACAACTGTTTAAGAACCTTTACGACAAAACTGTTTAAGACTTTAAAAACTGTGTGAACTGTTTTGCAACCTTTTACAAACACTGACAAACCCATCAAATCACAACCTTCGTAAACATTCCTCAGCATTTGCCATTCTGTGAGATACTAGCTTTATTTTTGCCAACATTCATCAGAAAAGTTAGCGAATCCATGAGATGCTACCATCAGTGACCCCTCATTGATCTCTGATCTCTCACTGATCTTTTCCACCCCAAACAGTGAGAGATCAGTGAGGGATCAATTAAAGACCAACAGAGTTCACAAAGACTGCAGTGGATATCGCTGAGAGATCATCAGGAGATGGATGAGATCATTAAGTGCTCCTTGAAAAATTGTATCCCTTTGGTGATTGTTGATTGTTTTGGACGGAGTCAGCCATGGGGATCACTGCAAGATCATTGAGACAGAAGATCATTGACAGATCTTGGTGATCGATCAACACTCATTGACAGATTGTTTAGAGATCCGGCCATTTTTTCATTTCTCAATGTCACCCTTACATTATGACGCAAACATGTTTTCAATTGTTTTGTTCTTTTAATGGTTAAATGTTAAACTTTGACTAAAATTTTCATCTTTTATTCTTCTCGGTCTGTCGTCTCCCAGTATTCAGGGTTTAACTGAAGTAGTTGCATTCCTTATAGCCTCTCCTAAAATAATGCAAATGAGTACTTTCCAATAATTTCAACTGTCAAACAGACAGGTAGGGTTTTAGCTTTTCCCCGAGTTAAACCTCCTGTGACAGCTTCACTGAATAAAATTCACTTCATGTTCCAGTTGATTTAATATCTGACTTGAAGAAATGTGCACCCCAACCTCAGCCCGACACATACAAGGATCGTCCCTTAGTCTCAGCTGCATCATGGACATACATGGCAGCGGCAAATGGTGTTGACGGGGGATGATTTTGATTGGTAACTGACCCACCATGTCGATATTTAAAGCTGAGAATGATGCCGCAGCAGGGATGATGTCTGCTTTTTACAAAGAAACTAAGCTTTCAGGAGAAGGTCTGGGCTGGTGGTGCAAAAATGAGTCCCACGTTGTGTGTATTTAATGTTATATTTGCTTGGACAGAAGATGGTGCAAGGGAGAGGATGTGATGGAGGCAGATGATCCACTATAGTGATGCCTAAAGGGAGCAACAAAAGGGAGAAGAAGAAGACTTTTGGGTGGATTCTGATCTTTTTTTTTCCCACTCTGTGGTTTAGTTTGAAGAAAAAGTCTGGAGAAGATTGTGGACCGTGCCATGTTCCCAACGCCTTGGATTACTAAAGCCACAGCCAAGTCCCCAGTGTGTCCCTGTTAGACTCCAACGGGCATCATTTTCTGAGCATAAGTAGTTTGGTGATTTCACGCACAAATTTAGAGTAGCTGCTTTACAGCCATGATACCAGCCATGCTGAGGCTGTGGAGCCACAGATTCCAGATGCAACTTGAGCTTATTACAGCAATTTCAGTAAAAGTGTTCTCACCTCATTTGATTGTTTTAAACAGCATCATCATCTTTCTCATTCCCAGCATAAATCCGCAGGGTCCCATGTTACAAAACCAGAACTGGAACCACTTTATTGCAAAACTGTTTGCCATGATGAAACCCTTACTGCAGTTAGTTACCAACCAGTCTTGCAATAAAATGATTGCAGTTCTCGACTGAATATCTGATAGTCCATACTCTGTTACTGTTAGTTACATTTGTTGAATTTGGTCATATTTCTTGGATTTCTAATCAGACAAACACAAAAATAAGTCATTTTCAGTCAATCATCTTCTTTGCTAGGATTAGCCCATCAGGAATGTATGGGGACAGGAGTAACCTGGTGGAGTGACAGAAAATAACTGACTTAATGGAAAACCAGCAGACAAAAAGCCCTGCCCCGAGGGAAAGACTTGTTCATCCTGCTGCTGACGACACACAGGCTGCACCTGACTGGTTGACGGATCCGGCCGTGGGCGGTCTTCCATGGACTGAAACTCCCGGACAACCTGGCAGATTGTGAGTCTGATAGCTTTAAAACAAGCCAGTGAAGAATGTTTCTAAGACTTCAGGTGAGAAACTGCAGGTATAGTTAATGAATTGACATAAAAAATACTGGGATAGGCCCCAACCTGAGAAGGATTTAAAAGATGAAGTATGCTGGTGTAACAAAATTTGGTTACAGATGTTTATATGATGACATCCTTTCAGCCAAATCTGGACATTTATTAAACAGCTGGTAAAGCTGCCTTTTTCCAACCAATTTGCCCTGGGAGGGTTAGAACACAGACAAGCCCATGAATAGGGATTTTAATTTTTTTGATAAGCAAAACTGCTCTAACAGTCCAGTGTTCTTCTAAAACAGAAGTTTCCTTTAAAGTAAGGCTGTATAGAGGTAATTAGAGGGAGCAACTTTTGTATTGATGTGTGCCAGTTTAAATTACTCTGACTGGGACTATTTAGAAATGTTTTCTATATACACGGTTCAGCTGTGCTTATATGGGTTAAAGACTGCGAGAGAGTGAGTGTCTCAGTACTGAGTGCAGTTGTGCTGATTGCTTGTGAAGCCTTTGTGTTTCTCTGTGCCATGTCTTGGTGGGCCAAAGCACCTTGCTGTCGGTGCCATTCAGTCAGCTACAAAGTGTGTGCGTGCCATGGCAAACACACGCGTGCACACACACACACACACACACACACACTTATGAAGGGGGGGAAAAAAGACTGCTAGGTATGACTCAGAGAGAAAATAGCCAAGGAAAGGGATGACTGGATGATTAGACACCCAAACCGCTCCTTCATGCCCCGCAAACAAACGTTACAGTCACCATCTCCGGCGCAACAATGGAATAGAATATTAGTCGGTTACTTTGGTTTGGCAACACGGAGAAAAGCGCAGGGCCATGGGGGAATAACTGCCAACAGTCAAAGTAAAGGACTCAGCGGTTCACAAACCTAAAGTCACCACGGGTTTCAACGGCAGAATAGAATAGTAAATGCATTGGTCATCCATACAGTACAACCATGCCAGAGTTAAAATGACACTTTGTACTGGTCTAGCCGAGGAAAGGTATGAATATTTCATACACCTCTCCCAGCACATAAGTCAGTAAAGTCTGTAAAAAGAAAAAAAAAAAAAGTAATACCAGCCTGTTCTCTTCACCGTGCAGGCTGCTGAGGGACTGGCTGAGCGGTGCAGTAATGCCTCCACTTTAAAGGTGGCCAGCCCGCATGCTCAGCCCTGCCCGGGCTATAAATTTGTTACCCCAACTGCTGACATCGCTTGCAATATGCTGCCGCCCGGCCTGTGATCACGGCACGGCACCGCGAGCAGGATCAAGGCGGCGCACCCTCCCTTGTCTGCACGCGCACTGGCGCTGGCATAATGGTGGTCGTAAAGCAATAAAGCTGCGTGGAAGGCCCCGACGGAAGCAGGAGAAAGGGAAGAAGAGACTCGCATGAATAGCGATCATTGCTCTGATGTGTGTGTGCGCGCCTCTCTCCCTCCCAGCAGCAGCGGCAGCGCACCTCCGAGCCTCCCCGTGGTCCTGCTCCTCCCCTCCCGGAACGAGGACCCACCAAATCGCTGCTAATTGAATAAGCGACAATGAGCGGGCAGACGAGGCGACAGATGCTCGCGTGCCTTTACGAGATCGCCGCGCATCGGGGGCGCGCGCATTCCTCCCGACTCCCACATCAGAGCCCGCCGGGGTCCTGAGGCGCGCGGCACTTTGTAGGGCCGCTCCACCTGCTGCGTGTGTTGACTCGGCATGAGGACGTGGGGGTGGCGGGGGGGGGGGGGGCAGTACTGAAGACTGTCATGAATGTTCTGGACAGACGTTTAATTCGCGCTATCACCTTTATGACTACAAGGCCTGTGCGCACGGAGGCAGCGCGTAATGATGATGAGCGCTGCGCCACAGGCGGGCGCCGGGGCAGTTTGGTTTGTTTGTTTGCGCTTTTGTCCAGACTGATCTGGGGCTTCAGCGCCGCCCATGGATCAATTAAATTATATTTGCGGGCAACTGCGAGGAGGAGAAGTTAAACAAAATAAATAATAAAAAAAAAATCGTGACTACTTTGCACCTGCTGCTGCAATGGATGAATATTTGCGGCTCAACTGGAGTTCTTAAGCACCAAAGATCATGTTTAGTCGGCTCCTCGGGTTATGCAGCGTGTCTAAATGTATTAAGCCTCCATCTGCTTTTTTCCCCCTCCTTTTACTTAGATTACCCTCTCTATACATTAATTGTTTTATTCTGCGGCAGTGTTTAAGACTAACCACTCCCCCACTAACACTTTCTCTTTCTTCTGCTCCCTTTCTTCCATAAACTCCGAGCTGACTTTGTTCTCCAAATGTGATTAGCTTCTCTGGGACGCCGGCAGTAATTGCATTACTGCATTGTGAGCATTGGAGGCTATGGAAATGCCCTGCTCCCCGTATCAAACCTGTTTAAATACCAAGCGGCACTCTGGTGGAAAAGACGTGCAAAAAGGAGCTCGTGAATGCAAACATTTTGCAGACAAGGCTCAGGCGAAGAATAGACAAGGGAGTGGGAATAAAGGCTTTTTCCCTGCCAATTTGGGGGGGGGGGGGGTTCAAAGAGGGGCAGCTTCTGGTTGGTGTCCATGCACGTTTGGAATATTTAATAAGCTATTGTTTTCAGGATGACGCGCAAGAAGGCTTTAGGAGGCGTCGCAGATGCCAGCCCACACTGAATAACCTGGTTCAAATGGATAATATCATCAAGTCCGCCGATTGCGTTTATTTTCCATTTCTCACGCAGACAAATAGTTAGGCGGCAGCTGGTGGTAAATTATTCATCTGTTTGGCAGATTTTTCTTATGTTTATTCCTTTAGGTTAATTGTGGGCCTCGGGGAAAAATGGATAAATGAGAAAAAATGTTTAGCCAAACACGACAAAAAAAAAAAAAAAAAAAAAAGAAAAGAAAGAAAGGCTGGTGATAGTGCAGAGCTGAGTTAGGGAAGGTTCTCCCAGCTCTGTTCCAGATGGTCACCCGCACAAGTGGCTCATCTTCTACCTGCGCTATAATGTTTCAGCTGAATATGCATGAGGGGCTTTAGTCGCTGGAGTTCCTGTAGGAGTTGAGTGCGTTATCCTCCCCTTCCTGCTATAGCTTTGACGCGCACACACACACACACACACACACACATGCAAGCGGCATGTGCACGCACAACCCCCCCCCCCCCCCCAAAAAAAGGTGTGTGAATGGAAGTGGAAAAGCTGCCCGGCGCTCCCCACAATCCCCCGTGACAACTCATTTCCCCCGCAGTTGTGTGTGTGTGTGTGTGGGGGGGGGGGTGTGTGTGTGGGGGGGACTGGAGTCTTGTTTGGTCGGCTGTAATCGCTGCGCTCTGGTGCCAAACAAACCTGCGCCAGATGGTCTCCAGAATGCACATCCCCAGCGGTGCGCATTCTCAAAACCTCAGATCTGCCTCTCACACTCCCGTTCTCCTCCCGCGCTCCTTCTCCGCTCCTCCGCTCATGTCTGCCTGCACAGTCACACCAACGGGACCCCGCTTTCTGACAGAAAGAAAGATGCCCAAACTAGTAAAGTTTTGGATACTTGCATTCCTTATCAAACCCACCCACCCCCTCACCCCCGGTCCTGCGGGGAGGTTGAACTGATGTCGGACCGGATTTGCGCACGCGGACAGGGCTGTTCCACGGCGTGACCAACTCTTTAAAGGCATTCATTAGAGTCCGGCTCCCTTTCAGCACGATTGGACACACGGCTTTGCCCGGCTTAGACCCCCTCAGTCAGCCGCAGACAGCCAGAGATGAGGCGCGTATGAGAAGAAATGTGTTGCGCTGAGGACAGATTTCCCCACACGTCAGTGCGCGGAGAAGCGGGTAGTCAGCTGTCACTTGAGAGAGCAAGCTGGGGGGGGGGGGGGGGGGGGGGTGTAGCAGGTAAAGTAAGCTGGTGGCACGCATACGCACTAATACTGAGGCTGGCTGTGCGTCAATCATTTAGCAGGAGTGAGTGGTGACAGCTGGTTATGGTAATGCAGTGGCTTTTAGGGTGCTGGTGACGCGGCTGATCACTGAGGTGACTGTATCTGTCTTAATGCGAATTTAGGATCGCTGTGTCTCCACGCTGTCTGGGGGGGGGGGGGGCAAATCTGAAGCGGGGAAGTCGTAAACCTTTCCCTGTGGGTTTTTATGGCTCCACGGCGAGCTTTGAATGAAGGTTTTCTTCACGGTTTTATTTCAGTTGTCCGTGGCTGATTACTTAAAAAAAAAAAAAAAAAGTGGTGAGAGTTAACCCCCGCAGGGCGGGGTTTTCTGCCCCCTCATCTTCTCCCTCGCGCCTCCCTCTCCGCGCGCTGTGTGGAGTTTTAGTGGCCACTAGCCCCACGTTAGATTTAAATATCACTTGTCTTTCCCCGGCCGGGGTGTGAAAAAAAGAGGGGGGGGGGGGTGCGTAGCTGCTCCATAACTAGTTGGTTTCAGGCGGTTATTTTTGGGCGAGTGTGCGCGCAGAGGCACCTCGCAGGGAGAGAGGGAGCGACGGAGAGCGCACGGCGCGCAGTCCAGACGCGGGCAGGAGAGGGAGGAAGGCGCACGGATTTCAGCGGAACTGGGCTGGCTGTGCAGCACCGTGGATGCGCTCAGCAGAGCTGAATGACACAGGATAGCAGAGGGATTTCTGGATGATTATTCACCGGAGGTTGCACTGAACAACAGATTGTTTTTTTCTTTCTTTTTTTTTTCCTCCGCGGAGAAAGAAATGCAGCTGCCGACTGAGCGACAACAGCATTCAGTAAGTTAAAACTGGACCTAACATCCACTGCATTTTGCAGATACTGTTTGGCTTCTTTTTTTTTGTATTCTATAAATCTGCAAGCAGAAACCATGAAGGGTCTCCCTTTGGCCAGGATGTGGAGAGCTCTGACTGTGTTAGTGCTGGCAACGCGGCTCGTCTCCGGTAAGACGGTGAAATACCAGGTTTACGAGGAGCAGAAGGTTGGCACCATCATTGCCCGCTTGAAAGACGACGTGGCGGATGTTCTGGGGAAACTTCCCAGCTCGGTGTCGCCCCGTTTCAGAGCTATGCAGCGAGGCACCTCGTCTTTCCTCAGCGTGCGCGAGCAGGACGGAGAAATAAGCATCAAGACGAAGATCGACCGCGAGAAACTCTGCGAAAAGAACCTCAACTGCTCCATCCAGTTCGACGTGCTGACGCTGCCCACCGAGCACCTGCAGCTGTTCCACGTGGAGGTGGAAGTGCTGGACATCAACGACAACGCGCCCCAGTTCGCCCGCGCCGTCGTCCCCATCGAGATCTCGGAGAGCGCGGCCGTGGGCGCGCGCATCCCGCTGGACAGCGCCACAGACGCCGACGTCGGGGAGAACTCGCTCTACACGTACGCGCTGGAGCCCAGCAACTTTTTCAAGCTCGACATCCAGTCCAGGACGGACGGAGTTAAGTACGCCGAGCTGGTGGTGCTCAGGGAGCTGGACCGGGAGGTGCGCGCCGGTTACGAACTTCAGTACACGGCCTCTGACAGGGGCGTTCCCCCGAGGACGGGCTCAACGCTGCTCAAAATCAGCGTGACCGACTCCAACGACAACAGCCCCGTGTTTGACAAGCCGTCCTACGTCATCAGCCTGCCAGAAAACTCGCCGGTCGGCACCCTGCTCATCGACCTGAACGCCACCGACGCGGATGAAGGCACCAACGCTAAGATAGTTTACTCCTTCAGCAGTCACGTGTCCCCCAAAATAATGGAGACGTTCAAAATCAACCCTGACACCGGTCACCTGACTCTCATCAGACGCGTGGACTACGAAGCCATTAACTCTTACGACATAGACGTGCAAGCACAGGACATGGGTCCAAACTCCATGCCCGCTCACTGCAAGATCCTGGTCAAAGTGGTAGATGTGAACGACAACAAGCCGGACATCAGCGTCACGCTCATGTCTACTCAAGGGAACGGGGACGCGGCCTACATATCAGAGGCTTCCCCTTTGGACACGTTTGTGGCCCTGGTGAGGGTGGAGGACTTGGACTCGGGGCTGAATGGGGAGGTGGAGTGTAAGCTTCACGGACAAGGATATTTCAAACTGCAGAAGACGTATGAGAACAACTACATGATTTTAACCAACGTGACCCTGGACAGGGAAAAGAGGTCAGAGTTCAGCCTGACTGTGGTGGCAGAGGACAGGGGGACCCCCAGCCTGTCTACTGTCAAGCACTTCACTGTGCACGTGACGGATGAAAACGACAACCCCCCGCATTTTGAGAAGGGCCGATATGAGATCTTCAAATCGGAGAACAATGCCCCGGGAGCATATCTGGCTTCCATCATGGCCACCGACCCCGACCTGGATGCCAACGGGCAGGTGAGCTACTCCATCTTGGAGAACGCTGTTCATGGGAGCTCCATCTCCACCTACGTCACCATCGACCCCTCCAATGGGGCCATCTATGCACTCCGCACGTTTGATCGTGAGGATGTGAGCCGCATCTCCTTCGTTGTGCAAGCCAGGGATGCGGGGAAGCCAGCACTGGTTAGCAACGCTACGGTGATCCTGAACATTCTGGACGAAAACGACAACCCTCCGGTCATCGTGGTCCCCCAGCTGTGGAACTTCACTGCAGACGTTCCCGCGTCGAAGTTCACAGAGGCCGGAAACTTGGTAACTGTGGTCAGGGCAACCGATCGTGACACCGGGGTCAATGCTGAGCTCATCTGCTCTATCGTCAGCGGCAACGAGGAAGGATTCTTCCTCATTGATCCAAGAACTTGCGAGATCCACGCAAATGCCAGTCTGGAGAACTTCCCCCACGAGCACGCCGAGCTGACCGTTGTGGTCAGAGATCAGGGGAGTGAGAGCCTCAGCGCTAAGGCCGTTCTGAAAATCACCCTCTACGAGAACATAGAGAACCATGTGCAGATTATGGACGAGGGCGAGTCCTCCCTCGACACGTCGCTGATCATCATCATCTCCCTGGGGGCCATCTGCACCGTGCTCATGATCATCATGGTGGTGTTCGCCGCCCGGAGTAACCGGGAGAAAAAGGAGTCGAGACAGTCCTACAACTGCCGGGTGGCGGAGTCCACCCACCAGCACCACCCAAAGAAGCCCTCGCGCCAAATCCACAAAGGCGACATCACCTTGGTTCCCACGGTGAACGGCACCCTCCCGATACGAGCCCACCACCGCTCGCCCTCGGACACGCCTCCCATGGACCGGGCCCAGACGGGCGGCAGGCAGAGCCACCACAGCCGCCAGTCCCTCAACAGCCTGGTGACCATCTCGTCCAGTCACATCCCAGAGAGCTTCGCGCTGGAGCTGGCACACGCAACTCCGCCAGTGGAGGTGAGCACATGCATTACACACCCGCACAGAGAGAGAGGGGGGGGGGGGCTTTTCTCAGAAATTCTAGAAGTGGTTCCTGAACCTCTTTCCAAATTTTGTGTCTCATCTCCCTCTCCCACACACACACACACACACACACACACACACACACACACACACACACACACACACACACACACACACACCAGCCACCTCTTCCTCACGCAGCTGTCTCTGTTTGAGCAAATTAACTCATCACTTCCAAGTGTGACAGTGACTTAATCAACACTACCCCGTAGCTCAGAATCATTCTCATTAAAAATGCTGATGATTATAGATGTCTTTGTCTTTACCTTGTTTACACCCTGTCACCATTATCTCCATCCTAACTATGATTCAGCTCTCAGTGATACATCTGCATAGTCATATAGACTCACCACCCCCCCTTCGCCCCTTCTTTTTTTTGTTTTAACATCATCCATTTTGTCTCATCCATTTTCAACAGCCTCTCCATCATCCATTTTGTGTTTACTCATCCATTATTTTTGTCTTCTGTGTTGTTTCTCTACCCCCCCCCTAATTTCCCATCTGTTATTCATCCTCCCTTCTTTTGTTTTATTTTGTTTGTTTTGTCATTTTTTTGGGGGATGTAGCAAGTCTCACAGCTTCTGTCCATGCTCCATCAGGGCCAGTACCAGCCCAGACCCAGTTTCCGTGGCAACAAATACTCCCGCAGCTACAGGTAATTTACCCCGATCCCTCTGCCCCACCCTTCCCTGGAAAAAAAAAAAAAAAAGATTATCTTTTTGTTTACGGTTTTAAACCACTTGTTTTTTCATTGTGTCTGACATTTTCCAACAACCTGTTGTGAAGTTTTCCCTTCCTTTCCCCGTCAATTGATCAGTTTGATGGCGTGTAAATGTGTGTTTTTTTTCATATTCCAGTTATCATACCGATACCATAAAGTTCAAAAGTGTGTGAGTCATTTGTCTGAACGTCACGCAATTTAGACAAAAAAAATGGTCTCAGGCTGTAAAGTGTACATCCATCACTTCTCTCATCATAATATCCTCTTATGATCTCCCGGTGAGAGATTTATTGATGCCCCTAGTGGCTGCTGTGATAAATTTATTGATGGCTTCTACCTGCATGGGGAATTTATGGGCCAGGGCCCCGTCTAGAGACGTGACAGTTTCCAGGAGCAGCCTCAGCTTTGATATGATGGATGTGTTTGTTGATTTCTGAGAGCTTTGTTATCTCTTTTTTTTTTTTTTTTGCACAATTCAAAACTTCAGCTCTGTTTCCAGGAGTCGTATAACCCATTTGCCTCCCAATTGGCTTCTTGCAGGTATGCATTGCAAGACATGGACAAGTTCAGCCTGAAGGACAGTGGCCGTGGGGACAGCGAGGCGGGGGACAGTGACTGTGACATGGGGCGGGAATCCCCCGTGGACAGGCTGCTGCTGGGGGAGGGCTTTTCTGACCTGATGCACCTCGAAATGCACCACCGACTCCATCCAGGTGAGAACTGTGGGAGTGCAGCCTGTCTCCGCTGGTGATCTGCGGCAACTCGCGGCCTTAATGCCTTCCACGACAGCATCCGTTAATCACTTACTCACATTTTCTTGTTTTCTGCCCAAACGGCTCAAAACGCCGCTGATGATTGATGCCGGCGTCCTCCAGCTCGCACCCTGTCACCCGGCATTCTGCCTGCCTGCCTGCCTGACAAATTTCAGCACCGCGGACAGCGTCAGGCCTGAGCCTATTATTTGTCTGTACACCTGCCTTTACAGCCGCTCCATTCATGCCCGTCGCCAGGACAATCCCCATTGTGCTCGGCCCCCATTCTTCCACACCAGCCCTCATTTCCACGCTCGTTATCACACTGAGAGAGGTTACACTGTGTCTGGCTGCTGCTGCGTGTGTGGCTGCACGTGAGTGTGCGCGCTCGCTGCCCCTAAGATAGAGTCGTGTCTGTAAAATCCTCCCCGGAGCGCAGATGAGTCGCCTGTCACTCATCGGTATGCGTCTCAGAGTGCTGTGGTTTTTTTTTTTTTTTTTTCTTTTTCCCTCCCTTCTCTTTCGTTTCTTTCTCTTCCCCCCCCCCCTCCCCCTCGGTGAGTGACAGTGGTGCACTTTCATGTCTGAACTGAGGAGAATTCATAGTAATTGCTTTTAGAATTATGTTATTCTCTCTCTCCCTCTCCCGCCCTCTCTCACATTTTTGTGCTTGTTAATGCATTCTTAATCGTTATTTAGATTGATAAAGGCCATTTTGTGGCCGTGGGTGAGATTTTTTTAATCTCAACACTTGGAGGTATTGCCTCCTGTCCCTTATCTTTTATGCTAATATGGAAAAAAGAAAAGTTCTGAGGCAGCAGAGATAATGGGCCAAGAGGGAGGATTACCAGTGTTTCTCTTCAATAGATGTAATTTGTTTAGATTTTTCTATTTAGATGGGGAAAAAATGTGGCTATTCACGCTGGGAATGATAAAAGAACAAAACAAGAAAATCCCCGCCTCAGCCTCGTAGTTTGGAAGATGAGGACAGACTGGTGAGAGCAGCGAAATAATACATCAGCAGCCGTCTGTGATGACATTTGGGTGGGATGCGGCGCCTGTTTATGTGTTTACTTAGCTCCTGTCGTAGTTTTCCTACCTGACACTACCTGGATGGCTGCAAATGCCTCCAATCTGGTGCTTCAAGCAGGAAAAGTGGAGAGAGAAAGAGAAGGAAAATAAACAAGCTGAGCTGTTGACTTTAATGAAAGACCGAAGCAGTGCAGCATGAAATATTAATTAGGTATTGTACACGGATCATTCTAACTGAATAAGGCATGGTTTATCAGACTCAACAGCCTCCCTGCTTCCTAAAAAACCCCCACCACCATGTCCTCCTGCTGAACTGTGCAACTTTTCAAGCTCTCGTGACTTGCAGAATACAGGCGTACTGGTGTTTCCTGCACCACAGCAGCAGTCACTCTTAATAAAGGGATTTTTTTTAAGCTATGATTTATTGAAAAGTGTTTTGTCTTCAGTCTGATTTCTATCTGTGGCAGGGGTGTACAATCATGTTCCATGGAGGGCCAAAGCCCCGCAGGCTTTACCTCCAACCAGTGTCTTCAACAGCAGATTCCACTGAATTTCTTCCCACTGATTGCTGATAAGTGAAAACACCTGCTGGAGAGACTGGGTAGAAGCGAGAACGTGCAGGGTCTTGGCCCTCCATGGCACATGATTGGACACCCCTGATCTATGCTGTAATCGGTAGGTGATGGGTTATTTTTTCATCATGTTAGCAAAAGGTGCAAACATATAAATGTAAACTAGGTACAAATTTGCAAGAATAAAGGTGCAAAGATTTGATGAAAGGTGCCATTTTTATAAATTACAAAAAGTCACAAATTACAATTTAATTACACAGAATAAAAATTAACCAGCAATCCCGATGAGCGTTACAAATTCACAAGAGAAATAAAAGTTACGGGGAAAAAAACGGCAAATTGTTGGGTAAAAAGTTGCAAATTTAAAAAAAAAAAAATGTTACAAATTTATGAGAAAAAAGTTGCAGATTTATGAGAAGTTGAAAACTTACAGGAAAAAGTTGCAGATTTATGAGCAATAAGTCAAATTTTTGAGATTTTTGTGAATCTACAAATAAAAAAACATTGAAAATTTACAAGAAAAAAAATTGCAAACTTGTGAGAAAAAGTTGTAAATTTATGAGAAAAAAGTCACTAATTTATGAGAAGAATTAGTAATGGTTGGAGAGGCCATCGGCGTGGATTGGCAGCCGCATTTCCAACAGTCTGCCCCAGGGCAGCTGTGGCTACAGCAGTAGCTTACCACTACCGTTGTCTGTGCAGTGAATGAATAACGTATCCATTGTAAAGCATCTTTGAGTGTTTATGAGAAGCACTGTATAAATCTGATGCATTATTATTATTATTATTATTTTAAAGTTGCACATCTACCAGAAAAAAGTTGAACAAATTTTGAAGAAAAAGTCACAAATATATGAGAAGAAAGTTTCATTTTTTTTCTTTTTTTGTATTTCTGCATAGAATTGGTTGTTCAAAGGCATTTTGTTCAGTTATAGAACATGATACAGAAAGATGTGTGATGATATTGGTGGGAAGTTCTCTCTTTTTTTTCTAGTTTGGGGCGGGGGGCGGGCAGTGTCCTCCTCCCCCTCTTGATTTACATCTATGAATGGGGATGGGGGGATTGCAAGTTAACATGCTTTTGGGAGATTTTGCTAACGAGGGGGATCGCGTCCCCTCTCACCCCCATCTCAAATCACCTACTGAGAATAGTTTCCCACAGCTGCATCATCTCCTGACTGTCTTTTTCTTTTGTTTGTTGTCCTTCCCCCCTCCCCACCAGCTATGAGACTGTGCACAGATGAATGTCGTGTCCTGGGACACTCTGACCAGTGCTGGATGCCCCCCATCTCCTCCCCCGCTTCATCGGCTGACTACCGCAACAACATGTACATCCCTGGGGAGGAGTCCTCCCAGCAGCCTCAGATTGAAGATGACCAGTCCTCCGTCGACTCAGAATGCCGCAAGAGCTTCTCCACTTTTGGCAAGGAGCCTGGGAGCGAAGACGGCAGCGCCACTGGGGTTGTCTCTGGAGGAGGAGGAAGTGACCCGTGTGCAGCTGGAGGAGGGGCTGGCTCCCTCCTCACAGAGATGAACTCTGTGTTCCAGCGGCTCCTGCCCCCCAACATGGACTCCTATTCCGAGTGCGCTGAAACAAGCCCGACCTCATCCTCATCAGCTGCCGAGAGAGGAAGTGGACGCGGCGGCGGGAGCAACACGGTTTCTCAGGACAGCCGGCGAGGGTTGCTACCAGGTGGTAAAGGCCCCGCTTACCCCCCGGGAGTGGCTGCGTGGGCAGCCAACACCCACTACCTAAACCCAGGCAGTGGATCCGTGGGGAGCAATCACGTGGCCTCCTCTTCCTCCTCCTCTTCGACTTCCTCATCCTCGGCCCCCACTCCCACATCTGCCAACGGACAGCCGCCGCATCTGAAGTGGCTGCCGGCCATGGAGGAGATTCCGGAGAACTATGAGGAGGACGACTTCGACGGCGTCTTCCATCCGGGCCACCAGGGCGGCAAGCGAGGTGAGAGCCGCCACGAGGCCGGCATGGACGCTAGCGAGCTGGCCCATGAGATCAACAAGCTGCTGCAGGACGTCAGACAGAACTAGAGAGGCAAGAGGCCGAGCATTGCCCCACTGTGTGACGGGGCGGGACACTTGCACCACATTCTGGTAAACCCTTGTTCTTTGTGCCAACATGAAACCATGATGATGACAGCTTCTTGTTCACTGTAACGCTCGTTTTGTTTATTTTACCAAATTTCCTCATTGCCTCTCAGTGTCAAGAGGGGAGTTAAAAAAGACACAAAAAGAAAAACAGCAGTGAATTTTCGACGGAGGTGACTCAGAGGCATCAAAAGTGAGCACTGGAGGAACAGATTGCTCGGCTGTTATTACAATCGCCTGGGAAAGTTGCTCGAACGAGTGATTTCAAATGGAAATTCGCCGACAAAAACTGCACTCTTTCCTTCATCTGTAATGTTTACAGCAGCGTGAACAGACTCCGTGGGGAGAAACCAACAGTTGTGTGATCTAATTTCTGCTCTTACGGTGTACAATACTGTACAGTGTCTGTGGGGAAAAAAAAAAAAAAAGCAGCAAACTCACTTGAATATCGTGCCGCGTCTCCCGTTTTGTTATGATGGAATGTAACTGTACAATTTAATCTTTGTATTTTAAAAATACACTCTTTTTTACTTCTATATATTTATATGTGTCCATGTATGTTTGTACAGACAAAGAAAACAAGTCTATTTTTTATATTTGTCCATGCATGTCTTAATATCACTCGATGTGTCTCTCTTCCCCACTCCTCTCCTGCCCTGTTTATTTTCTAAAGCAATTGTATTTAATTTTGCTAAATGAATGTCCGTGTGTATATTTAAAGAAAAATCACATTCCGATGAAGTTCCATGTTGGAAGTGAGTTTTTTTTTTGTATGGTAACGTGACCAGTGGACAGTAAATAAAGTGGGGGATTCATATTTGTTTCAATTATTCAAATTTCTCTCATCTAAATTGCCAGTTTCTGCTAATTTCTCCCGTTTTCTTCAGCATGGCTTCAATTTGCCCCCTCTGTCTTTTACTCCCCTCTAATGTTCAGAATCGGTACTGCAGCACCCTCTGCTTGCACAGCCAAAAACCTGCAGTTTTTTGCTTTCCAGGCAATCCTTCCCCAGGCATCATTATATCACAATTTACATGCATGGCTCCGCTAATAAACATGCCATTAGCTGTGAATATATTCTCAAATGATCTCTTTAGATTTAAATGCATTTGGGCATTGATTTAGATTTAGATTAGGGATTCTCCTCACCTTCTTTCATCTGTGAAAGCGCCAGCGCTCATGGCAAATACGCTCAGCAAAATGAGCAGCATCTGATAATAGCTGTGCATGATGGGAAATTAAAAGCATGATATTGTACAGTGTGGCCATATGGGCTCCCAATACAATCAGGGGGAAAGTAAGAGGTGTGCTTTTGCTTTCAACACACTCTCTGGGCTCATTACAGTTTTTCTGGGTTGATGCATTCATGAGCGAAAACACATTGCAGCCACGCACGCACACACAGTTGGGAGGAAATAAGTTGCTTTTAAAAGAGAAAATCAAACAACTTAGGCTAAACGAAGCAATTAACCTCACGAAACAGAGTTTTAACAAGGTAAAGGTTAGAATTTGCATACGCACATGCACACACAGCCATGAGGCAGGCACAGACATTAACATCCAAAACAAGACCAGACACTCAGACACTGCATGGAAACAGCGGACCCTAGGAAATGCATGTACACATGCACAAAAAAGCACTTCATAATGAGCTCATTTGTCTTCATCATTAAAGAGTCCAAGCTTCAGTAAACAACAGGCATTTTCTGGGGGTGAGAGTGAGGAAAGTTAAACCTGGTGCTAAATTAGCTTAGCCTCTTATGAGCTAATGTTTAACTGCAGAAAAGCAGTAATAAGTTAATACTCTACTAATGGATATCTATAGTACCAGAAACTGCTCATGGGGGGAGTTTAATCTCCTTACAGGATTAGAGTTCAACATTTTTTTTTGGTTTCACACCACTCCCACTTTCTCATTTATGTGCGGCAAATAAGCCAGCAGGAGTCTCAGTACATGGAGGTGGCAGTCAGTCACAAGTGTTTCTTTCAAGTCTCAAAATTGTCATAGTTCCTATAAAGCAAGCAGCATGCACTCTGTAAAGTAATGCTAATTCTGCCAAGGTGGTAATGTGATCATGTGGGTTTGTCTGTCCATTTGTTAGCAGGATTACACAAAAAAACTACTAGACGGATTCTGATGAAATTTTCACCAGAAGTGGCCCTTGGGCTACCGATGAACCCATTATATTTTGGAAGTGATCCATGAGCACATACCTCCGCCACGGCCCTACCTCACAATGTTAAAGTGAAAAGTGATCCATAATGTGTTTCCTCCTGACCCGGCTCCGCTCCAAAATTTAATGGGTTCATCCGTACCCCAGTGTGTGGGCAGTGGCGGCCTAATGGTTAGAGATGTGAACTTGTGGCTGAAGGGTTGGTGGTTCAATCTCTGGACCAGCAGGATCAGATTTGGGTGTGACAGATGACCTTAATTCCACTGTGGTGCCCTTGAGCAAGGCCCTTAACCCGATCTGCTCCAGCGGAGCTGCTCAGTGGCCACAGGTCAGTCTGTGGTTGTACTGGGCTGCTTCCAGGGGTGAATGTGAACAGAACGGCCTTACAAAAGAGAAGTTGTCCTCTCAGTGGACCTGCCGTGAATAAATAAAGGTTAAGAAAACATGACTTCTGCTCAGGACAACATTTAATCTGGTTTCATGTGTGCGAAATGACAATAGACCCGTTCTATATTATGCTCATTGAGGTGGTTAGCAACAGTTAACTGGGCACATGCGGAAGGGACTATTTTTCTCCGTGGAGCAAAATAACTGGTTAAACAAACAAAAACCATAATATTTTGTCCTGTATTGCTGATATTTAAAAAACTGGTGTCGTTGTATACGTTATTAATCCTAGAGGGGAAACTGTGCTTGGGGAGCTGTTCTATAAAAGCAATATTACACTTGGCGTCATGCACAGCGACGTGCGGTCAGGGTTGTTATCATGAAAAAATAAAGAATTATAAATATATTATTATTTGTCCACTAATTTGTCTTGTAGGGCTAAATGTAATTTGTGAATGATTCCAATCATTTCAACAATATTTATATCTTTAAAATTGCCAAATCTGCACATTTCCTGTTCAAATACAAGGGAGAAAGGCAGGTGAAGTTGCAACAAATGCAGCCTCAGAAGGATTGTGTGGTCCTCCACAGCCCCGTTAGAGCTCGTGCAAGATGCGCGTTCCTGGTGACAGCTCTGAGTAGGTCAAAAATGTAATGTTTGTAGGAGTTTTTATTGTGTGCCCTCCTTTTTCCATGGTCTATGTAATGTACTTAATGTATGTGTATAACATATTTAGTCTTCTTAATCAGACATAAAACTTGAGCTAAAAATCACGGTCAGAGGCTGCTCAGTAATGTTGCCTCAATGAGGGGGGGTGTGCTTGAGCACTGTGGGCACAGGAGTTTGCTTCTTATTCTTACTTTACGCCTAAAGATTTAGCTAAAGATAAAATTAGAAAGTCGGTATACCAAGGATTCTGTTTGTGCTTCTATTTTATACAGACTGGAACCGGATTGAGACAGAAAGACTTACAAGAAAACGAGGACTTTTACAACAAAGTTATTGAGATTTTTGTCCAGAGGGATAGGCAGATGGATTTCATTTACAAGTAAAGGTAAGACCATGCATACTTGGTTTATATAGACAGGGAAGGAGGAAGGGGGCTGAAAAGTTCATAGGCTGATCATGACCAAGCAAAGCCATCCTGTCCAACCCCTTCCATCCAGCCCACCCCCTGTCTGACCTGCTCCCCTCTGGTAGATGATATAGGTAAATCAAAGCCCGCACACCCAGGATGTCAAATAGCTTTTTTTTCCCGGGCCATTACAACACCGAATATGCATAAACTGCAATGACATTCTGGTAAAATTCTGTATCCGCTCCACAACCGCGAGGCTGGTGGTCAAATCCCGGCCCGGTCATGCCAAAGACCATAAAAATGGAACTTCCTTCCATCCAGCTTGGTGCTCAGCAAAAAATGGAATGGAGGAGGGAAATGTTGGTTACCCAGCCACAAGGGTTGCACAAGCCAGTGTACTCCCTGGGCCAGTCCCAAGCCCGGATAAAAAAAATGGGCAGGGTTGTGTCAGGAAGGGCATCCAGAGTTAAACTCAGCTCCAACCTATAGCTATGGCAGATACAGTTGTGTGAAACAGTGTTTGCCCCCTTCCAGATTTCTAATTTTTTTGGATGTTTGTCACACTTAAATGTTTCAGATCATCAAACAAATTTAAGTATTAGACAAAGATAACACAAGTAAACGCAAAATGCAGTTTTTAAATGAAGGCGTTTATTATTAAGCGTAAAAAAAATCCAAATCTACATGGCCTTGAGTGAAAAAGTGATTGTTCCCCCATTAAAATGTAAATTAACTGTGGTTTATCACATCTTTGGATAGCTGAGTTCAATTTCTCTAGCCACACCCAGGCCTCATTACTGCCACACCTGTTCTTAATCAAGAAATCACTCAAATAGGACCTGCCTGACAAAGTGAAGTAGACCAAAAGATCCTCAAAAGCTAGACATCATGCTGCAATCCAAAGAAATTCAGGAACAAATGAGAAACAAAGTAATCGAGGTTATAAAGCCATTTCCAAAGCTTTGGGACTCCAGCAAACCAGAGTGAGAGCCATTATCCACAAATGACAAAAACATGGAACAGTGGTGAACCTTCCCAGGAGTGGCCAGCCAACCAAAATTACCTCAAGAGCGCAGTGACGACTCATCCAAGAGGTCACAAAAGACCCCACAACAACATCCAAAGAACTGCAGGCCTCACTTGCCTCAGTTAAGGTCAGTGGTCATGACTCCTCCATAATAAAAGAGACTGGGCAAAATGGCCTGCATGGCAGAGTTCCAAGACAAAAATCCCTGCTGAGCAAAAGAAGATAAAGGCTCATCTCAGTTTTGCCAGAAAACATCTTGATGATCCTCAAGACTTTTGAAAAAATATTCTGGACTGATGAGACAAAAGTTGAACTTTTTGGAAAGTGTGTGTCCCATTACATTCGGTGTAAAAGTTAACACAGCATTTCAGAAAAGGAACGTCATACCAGCAGTAAAATATGGTGGTGGTAGTGTGATGGTCTGGGGCTGTTTTGGTACTTCAGGACCTGGAAGACTTGCTGTGGTAAATGGAGACATGAATTCTGCTGTCTGCCAAAAAATCCTGAAGGAGAATGTCCAGCCATCTGTTTGTGACCTCTAGCTGAAGCGCACTTGGAGTCTGCAGCAGGACAAGGATCCAAAACACACCAGCAAGTCCACCTCTGAATGGCTTAAGAAAACAAAATGAAGACTTTGGAGTAGTCTAGTCAAAGTCCTGACCTGAATCCGATTGAGATACTGTGGCATGACCTTAAAAAGGCAGTTCATGCTCGAAAACCCTTCAATGTGGCTGAATTATAACAATTCTGCAAAGATGAGTGGGCCAAAAATCCTCCACAGCGCTGTAAAAGACTCACTGACATTTTCTGCAAACACTTGATTGCAGTTGTTGCTACTAAGGGTGGGCCCACCAGTTATTCGGTTTAGGGGGCAATCACTTTTTCACACAGGACCATGTAGGTTTGAATTTTTTCCCTTAATAATAAACACCTTCATTTGAAAACTGCATTTTGTGTTTACTTGTGTCATCTTTGTCTAATATTTAAATTTGTTTGATGATCTGAAACATTTAAGTTTGACAAACATGCAAAAAAAAAGAGAAATCAGGAAGGGGGCAAACACTTTTTCACACCACTGTAAGTAAATAAAATAAAGTAAATAAACACCACTGAATACCACTCCAATCTTACAGCTGAATTTATAGTTACAAACCAAATCTGTCAGAATCCAAATTATGCATTACAACCAGGAGGAAGCATTTTATTTCCAGATTGTAATCTCCAAACAGAGATATTTTAGATTGTGGAAACATCTCTTCACTCTGATTCAGCTGCAAATGTCACCGCTGCAGCTTCCGGGGTTCACCTGCAGGGATCCACAATCCAGCTGCCTCCAAGTAGTCTGCAGTCAGGGGCTTCTTGTTGCTTCTGCACATATTGTGCTGGAGCTGGGTCTTGATTAGAGTGCATTTTGCCCAACAGAATTCCTCCCAGGAGAGATGGATCTGTGCACGTTTCCTCATGAGTCAACCATATAGCCTCTGGTAAATGTTTTTATCTCCATGTCACATTTAAAGAGACGGGATCCAGTTTCTAGTAGCGCTGGTTTTGGTCTATGTATGAGGCAGGTTGTATCTGAGGGAAATTAGTTATTTTTCATCGGGGTTTCACTGCGCTCAATAAGCCAAGTTGTGGAGATAAATCTTGTATTAATAACAATCAAGTTTTCAACCACTAATTCATAGACCAATCATTTTAACTGATATAGAAATATTATTTTAATATAGTACTCTGTGAGTTTCAGCTGTTTTGTAGTTCAACAGACCCACCTGATAGAGTCAAACAGAATTTTGCGGAGAGCCCACAACTTCTCACGGTAGGTGGAAACTTTGCGGCTCGGCCCGCAGATTCTCACATCACGTTTGTTTCTATACATCCCACTGTGTGTGCAAAAATCAGTCTACGCCGTGTTTCTGTGCTTGTGCACCGTTTATACTTGAGGCCCCTGGTCTTTGTCTACGTTCTCTCTGGCAAACTTCAGTCTGGCCTTCATGTTTCTCTTAGCAAAGGTTTCCTCCTTGCACACCTCCCATGCAAGTTAAACTTGTGCGGTCTCTTTCTGATTGTAGAGGCATGCACTTTCATATCAACAGTAGCAAGATCCTGCTGTAGGTCCCTTGATGACATTTTAGGGTTTTTGGAGATTTCTTTTAGCATCTTGCGGTCTGCTCTCAGGGTGAACTTGCTTGGACGGCCAGACCTGGGCACATTGGCAGTTGTTTTGAATGTCTTCCACTTGTAGACTATTTTCCGGTCAGTGGAATGGCTGATTTCAAATTCTTTTGAGATCTTTTTAAATCCCTTACCAGTCTCATAAGCTGCTACAATCTTCTTTCTGAAGGCCTCAGACAGTTATTTTGGTCTCACCATGGTGTTCATTCTCACTTCAACAGTCAGGAGCATACCAAACTAAATGTCTGAGGTTTAAATAGGACAAGCCTCCTTCAATATGCTGAGTAACCATGTTCTAATCATGTGCACCTGATGTGATACACGTGTGTGTGATTTTTGCCATTTTAAGTGGGAATAAATGTGGGGGTGTACTAATTTATTCCTTACCAGAAATTGGATGTTTTTAGAATTACATTTTACAGAAAATTTTAAAAAGTCTTTTCTTCTGTTTTAATTGTTTGGTTACAGCAGGGAAAATAAGTATTGAACACATCAACATTTTTCTCATTAAACATATTTCTGATGGTGCCATTGACCTGAGATTTTCACCAGATATCAATAACAAGCCAAGTAATCCAGACATACAAAGAAATCAAGGCAAATGTGTTAACAAAACAAGCTATATTTAATAAAGTGGAAAGACAGGGAATAAGTATTGAACACGCATGGTGAAATTAATTTAATATTTAGTAGAAAAGCGTTTGTTGGTAATAACAGCTTTCAGATGCCTCCTGTATGGAGAAATAAGGCTCAGCCATTGCTCAGGAGTGATTTTAGCCGATTCTTCCACACAAACTGTCTTCAGATCTTGAATGTTCCTTGGGTGTCTTCTATGAACTCTGATCTTCAGTTCGTTCCATAGATTTTCTATTGGATTCAGGTCAGGTGACTGACTGGGCCATTCTAGCAGCTTTATTTTCCTTCTCTGGAGCCAGTTGAGAGTTTCCTTGGCTGTGTGTTTGGGATCACTGTCTTGCTGAAATGACCACCCTCATTTCATCTTCATCATCTTGGCAGATGGCAACAGGTTTTTGTCAAGGATATCTCTGTACATTTGTCCATTCATTGTTTCATTTTTCCTTCAGTTTTATGAAGTCTGCTTGTACCATGTGCTGAAAACCACCCCCACACCATGATGGGATGTGCAGTGCCATTTCTCCTCCAAAAAGTTGAATTTTGGTCTCATCTGATCAAACTATATTCTCCCAGTATTTTACTGGCTTGCCCAAATGTTGTGCAGAAAACTTTAAATGGGCTTCAACATGCTTTTTCTTCAGCAATGGAGTCTTGCGAGGTAAGCGGGCATAGACCCCATGTCAGTTGAGTGCATTACTTGCTGTTTTCTTTGAAACAGCAGTACCTGCTATCTCCAGGTCTTTCTGGAGCCCTTCACGATGGGTGTTTGGCTCTTGGATAACTCTTCTGATAATTCTATTGACTCTTCTGTCAGAAATGGTAAATGGTGTTCACTTATATAGCACTTTTTTCTCATCTCTGGATGACCAAAGCGCTATATAGATCCTGCTGTCCACCCATTCACACACACATTCACACACTGATGGCGGCGGAGTTGCCATACACAGGTGTTGGCCTGATCCGCCCAGGAGCAACTTGGGGTTCAGTGTTTTGTTCAAGGACACTTTGACATGCAGACTACAAACAGAGCAGGAATCGAACCACTGACCCTCCGATTAGTAGTCGTCCACACTACACCTGTGCCACATCCGGAATCTTGCGAAGGGCTCCTGGTCGTGGCCGGTTTATGGTAAAATGATGGTCTTTCCACTTCCGAATAATGGCTCCAACAGTGCACACTGGAACATTCAGCAGTTTAGAAATGTGCCTGTAACCAATACTATCATTATGTTTTACACCAATAAGGTTGCAATTGTCTAAAGAGGGCTCTTTGCTTCTACCCATCATGAGTTCTTTGTGGTGTGGCAATCTGATGTTTACAGACCTTTTTAAAGGCTATCATTCAGGTCTTAACCAGCTGGAATTAATTTGCACTGATGAGGGATGGGATGGCTTCCTAGATTCTGATGGATTTCAGTTGGTTTCTTGGCTTTCTATGCCTTTTTGTACCTCTTTTTCTTTATGTGTTCAATACTTATTCTTGTGTCATTCCACTTTATTAAATATAGCTTGTTTTGTGAACACAGTTGCCTTGATTTCTTTGTATGTATGGATTACTTGGGTTCCTACTGATATCTGGTGAAAATCTCAGGTCAGTGGCTCCCTCAGAAATATGATGAATGAGAAAAATGTTGACGTGTTTAATACTTATTTTCTCTGCTGTACATTACTTAAATCTCCCAGTATTTTTAAAATTGATATTAAATATCCTTATGTCCAAATATGTAAAAAAACAAAAAACAAAACAGACATGCTTTCATTGGGTGCACTAATTTTTTTAACATCACTGTATAGGTATACAATTTATTTATTTAGGACGGATTATAATGGGTCATGGCGGAATGTTTACAATCCTCTCTGTCATCTTGACAGACAGCAATAAATCCTCGCACAACCTCTGCTCTGCCTTACCATTTCTATTGAGACAATATATTTAAAGATAATTTGTTCTTCCATATTGTACAAAACTAGAAAGTAATGAGATATTATTTTTTTTTTTTAAAAATCAGAAAGTATAATGAAGCCTCTGATACAGTGCACGGTGGCGCAGTGGTTAGCACTGCGGCAGCACAGTTTACCCTTGGCCAGGGGATTGTGGGGATCGTGGGTTCGATCCCAGCCCCCAACCAACAGTGATCTGTGTGGAGTTTGCATGTTCTCCCCGTGTTGCGTGGGTTTACTCCGGGATTTCTCCGGTTTCCTCCCACATGCCAAAAACATGCATGTTAGGTTAATTGGCTGTTCTAAATTGTCCCTAGATATCTGTTTCCTATAGGCCCTTAGAATAGAGGGTTAGTATTAATGAAGGCGCTTTGAGTGGTCTTTGTGACTAGAAAAGCGCTATATAAGTGCAGGTTAGTTAGTTAGATTTCTAACCGATATGATCGATTTTCCATCCACTTGTACTACCACCTGCTGGACATTAGAAAGAGTGCAGTTTCAACATAGTACTGCTTCAAGTCTGAAATCAGGAAGGCACATCAATCATTATTTTACAGCCTGTATAACAGACTTAGATGAGTTTGAGCAATTTTGATTAAAAAAAAAACATACCAAAACTTCAGCCTTGAAGTTGGGATTTTTTTTTACAAGGCTTATTTTGTGACCTTTTTTTCTTTTTAATTTCAAAGCCAGTCTCACGAAGCTGTTGCAGGAACTGAACCATGGAGAAATTCAGAGTTAGCTTCATTTTTCATCCGTGCGGGTTGCCTCTTGAATAACATGACAATAATAAATATATCTGTCATGCGTGGCAGAATCATTTCAAAAGTAGGCTATGATGGACACATGATGGATGTCCTTCTGCAAAAAGAAATTAATGATGTGTGTAATGGGAAAAAAAAAGCACCAAGTGAAAGAGCCAGTGGCCCTCATTTATTACCACTCACGTAATTAATTTTACGCAAAAACAACAGTGGCACGGATACGGTGTTGAAATATGAACTCCAGCTTGTTATTGTCTCAGTAAATCTTCCCATTTAAATTGTTTGTCATTCTCACTTGCCTTCATCTCACTTTGGGCCTGAAACCTGCTCTCTCTCTCACTTTTTCTCCTCCCTGGCATATACCTTCTTATCTCTCTTGCATCTCCTGGCTATTTCTGGCTGTTCATCTGTTTGTTGGGGACTCACATGCACACACACCCATGAATATTCCCCTTCGCACATAAGCAGCCACACACACACACACTGACACAGGCACACAACAGTGAAATCCCAGCAGCATTCTCAGCTCATATCACAGCCCCCACCGCCACCGCCACCACCCAAGTCCCCGCAGACATTAGAATTTTTAATGTCCTTCTCTGCTTCATCTGATCCCGCCACTGTCTTTAGCTCCCTAATCGCTATTTTCTCTTAATTGTTTTTCTTTTAATCACCTTGGCAGAAGTATTAAGTCAAACCTGTGGCATGATTATACTGGAGGAGGCAAGGACGTGCACAGGTATGGGTTATTGTTGCCCAGGTAACAGCCCACTTGTCAACTTTATCTGAGATGCCCGTCCAGAGGAAAAAAAAACTAATAAATAAGAAAAGAACTGTTGTGACCTTTTCTGTAAATGTGCCAGTTAATACTAGTAAATTTGCATTTTTTTCTTGCATTTGTCATATTTTTTTTTCTTGTAATTTTGAGACTCTATTCTTATATTTGCACTGTTTTATAGTAAATCTGGAACTTTTTACTTATAATTTAATGACATTTATTTTGAGATTGGCATGTTTTGGTATGATGGCCTTGTAAATTTGGAATTTTTATATATGATTTTGGAAAATTCTGATAAATTGGCTAGTTTTTTGTCATGTTTGACATATTTTTTTTCTTTTTTTCATTTTCTAGTATTTAAACCTCTTGGGCACCACTGTCCCCAAATCTGGGGCCTGATGTCACTGCTTATTAAAAAAAAAAAAAATCTCATATCACATCAGAAATGCTTGGCACAGTTAGTGGGTTTTCAGAACAAAAACGAACAATTGGAATTACATGGAATGAGTATCTGTAGTGATATATCAGTGAAATATAATTATTTTTATTGTTTGGTACCTGAGAAACAGTGTGCAGATAGTGCCAACTCTTCCCAAATGGCACAGTTGGCATAGTCCACCTAAGTATTTCTTCACTAATGCCGCTCCAAAAAAATCTGTTTTTCATTATTTCTGCATGAACTGTGGTGTTGGTGATGGTTACATGTTCTATTTTGATTTGCTGGCGGTTCTGGGCTACTATAGCATCATTCTAAAGGGATATTTAGTGTAAGAATGCCAATTTCTTTTAGGCGAGAATAGAATTTTACATTTTCTGTTATGTGCCATCTTCATTTACTCTGACCCAGTAGCAGGTATGGGTGTGTGTGTGTGTGTGTGTGTGTGTGTGTGGGGGGGGGGGGGGTGAAAAGTTCATAGTTGTCACATTTGACCAAATATGGTTTATTTTTGAACCGCAGGGATCCAAGCGCTACAACACCGATGGAAGAAGTGCATGGATGGAATGGGAGACTATGTTGAAAAATAAACCACATTTGGTCAAATTTGACCACTATGAACTTTTCATAGTTCATAGTGACCCCCCCCCCCCCCACACACACACACACAATGATTCTTGCACATCTGAAGTAATCTCACAAGTGTTGCCTTTATTAGGATGCCAGGATTATACAAATAAACCTTGTGGTTGCTGAGATATAATCAATTAATTTTGGGCATGCTATTTTCAAGCAGGAGTTAAAAATAGGCTGAGGGCCCAAGTGGACTTGAAACTTTTTTGCTCATTAATTTGCCTTTTTTTTTTTTTACTTCTGGCTCTTGTGTCAACAATTCTAGAGCTTGGCTAATTACTGCATTAACTTTTTTTCATTAATATGGGCCAAATAATGCGTTAAAAATGTATGCTCTCAAGTCATTCCCTATGGTGCTGTCAGCAGTGATCACTGGTTTGTCTCAGCAGCTGGCTCAGCTTAACACAAGAGTAGGTTTTGTTTTCAGCGTTTGCATTTACACTACACTAAAACATGCACACAGACAGACACCTGATGTAGCATCATTGATTACGGCTGCTCGACCAAAAGTATGAAAAAAAAAAAGAGAGTTTCTGTTAGATTGAGCAGAGGAAAACACACTCCAGTATAAAGTGAATAAAAGCGTCTAACTCACTTTTAAGGTCGGGATCTCTGGAAATCAATTAAGAATTGCTGCATTTGCTTGTACTTTACAAGGGTTGAGATAATTAGGAAAGTTACCTTCAGTAGAAATACTGACTTCCTTTTGGACATTTCAAAATAAAGCAGGAAATGTGAAAACAATATTACAAAATGGTAGTTTTGTAGAGAAATCGAGTCACTCTTTTTGATTTTAAAAGGAATATTACAAATTGCTGTCATAAAAATTATTTAATTGAATATACAATCATGATTATCAAGTGTTTTATGTTGCTCTAGCAGTGTTTTTGTGGAAAATAAGTGTCTTCCTTTTCATTGATTCTTTACACAAGTTTAGTGATTATTCACAGTTAATTATAGAAAAATGTGCAATTAATCATTGTACAGCCCAGGACTTTATGTCTCGATTTTTCCCATTATATCTTTCCCTTTATATTTTTCTATTAAAAAATAGATCTTCTTTTAAGCGTAATATTGTGATGTTTTCTCAAAATTTAATAACTTTTTTCACAGATTAAGTATGTTGTTTTTAATACATTTCTTGTTCTCATACACTTTAGTGATTATTAATATACATGTGACTTTTTTCCTCATAAATTTACAACTTTTCTCATGAATTTGTGATGTCTCTTGTAATTTTTCTCCATAAATTGTGTCAAGTTAGAGCAACAGTCCCTCAAAATCTCGGTGCATGTCCCTGCTACCAGGGGAAATCTTAAGAAACGCCAACTCATCATATCAGGTTGCATTGCACTGACCCCCACTATAATGAAGTGCTTTGAGCGGCTAGTCATGCAACACATCAAGTTCACCCTGCCTCTCTCTCACAACCCACTCCAGTTTGCGTACAGGTCGAACAGATCCACAGAAGATGCAATCGTTGTTGCTTGCCATCCAGCCCTCACCCATCTGGATTCAAAAAAACTCATACGTGTGCATGCTGTTCTTGGACTTGAACTCAGCATTCAACACAATCATCCCCCAGCACCTAATACAAAAACTCAGACACTTAGAACTCAAAACCTCTCTCTGTAACTCGGTGCTGGACTTTCTCACAGGGAGGGCACAGAACGTGCGGGTTGGCAGCAACACCTCCCAGACCATCACACTGTGCTCAGGGGCCCCACAAGGGTGCATGCTCATCCCACTGCTCTTCACCCAGGCTGACCCATGACTGTGTGCCAGCCTACAACACCAACCACATCGTCAAGTTTGCAGATGGCACGAAGGTAGTGGGCCTCATCACCAACAACGACGAGGCCAACTACAGAAATGAGGTGAGCCATCTGGTCCAGTGATGTAAAGACAACAACCTCTTCCTGAACGTGGGAAAAACCAAAGCGATTGTGGTTGACTTCAGGAGGGATCACACACAGCACCCCCTTCTGATCATCGACAGTGCAGCTGTGGAGCGCGTGAACAGCGCCAAGTTCCTGGGGGTGCACATCTCTGAGGACCTCACCTGGACCAACAACACCACATCTCTGGCCAAGAAGGCTCAAACTCGCCTCCATTTCCTCCGCAGACTGAGTTCCACCCCCCATCATGCAGTCTTTCTACTGGGGCACCATTGAGAGCATCCTCACCAACTGCATCACGGTGTGGTATGGAAGCTGCACTGCCGTCTGCAAAAAGACACTACAACGCATAGTGGATGCAGCCAGCAAGATCATCGGTGCCCCCCCCCCCCGCCCCCCTCTTGGACATCTACCCCACTTGCCTCACCCACAGAGCCACCAACAGGTGACACCTCCCATCCCCTACACTCCCTCTTCTGCCCCCTGCCCTTGGGGAAAAGGTACCGTAGCCTCCGGGCCCACTCCACAAGACTGCTGAACAGCTTCGTTCATCAGGCCATCAGGATCCTCCCTGAACTCTGTTCACTTCCCTCCGCTTCCCAGATGGTAACACCTGCACAATAACTACCTCAGATGTTGGCACAGAAAGACTGGCACACCAACAATAATACTGTTGTTCTGTTGTACTTTCGCTGCTATATGTCTCTGTACTTTAACCGCAACCATCTGCACAATTGCCATATCTGCTGCTGTCTGTATGTCACTGCAATACTGATCATGTGCAGTCATATCTGTCACTATCTGCACCTACACTGCCGCATTGAAATGCACTATGGCTATTCATCTCTAGCTGTCCGAATATAGGATTGCTGGGTTTATTACCCCTAATCCTTCACCTAAACTAATCGTTCACCTCTATGGAGGTCAGAGTCCTTCTGGCTGCCATTGGCACCACGGGTTGCATCACTGTGTATAGACTGTACAAAGACTACTGCTGTCGCTGTTTGTCCTTGTTTTTCTTTTTCTTAATCCAGCCTAATTTCCTTCTTTTTATAAAATACACACCAATGTAGAGAGAGAGAAACACCATTTCAGTTCTCCTGTATATCCTGCACGTATAGTAGTATTGAAAATAAAATCTTTGAATCCTTGAATCCTTTGAATCCTTGAATTGAATTTAGAATTATGTGGTGATTGTTATTGTGGCAGAAAATTACGAAGGTGCAGCCTTGTGCGGTGCCGGGTTATTGGGCCTGCTGACATGAAATCAGTTCTCATCTTGAGTCAGAAACACCAGGGTGACCCTGAATGCACGCATGCTGCACTAGTGTCAGGGAACACAGGATATTGGAAACTGTGTAATATAAACAGAGTAAACAAGTCACAGTGATGAAACAGCCATGATGGAATGCTTTATATATATCAAATGCCTTATTGTTTAAAGGGTTTTTGCTGTTAGATACTGTGGTCAGGTGGACCAAATATACAGTATATCACACAAACCAAGGGGCTTTCCTGTTGCAGAATAGACCGCTGGCAGACGGCAGTGCATGTAGTGAAGAAAATCAATCTGATATAACCTTGTTTGAGAGAAATCAATTCATTTGTCTTGGTTTGGGGGTTCCTTGTCTCACATTTCCTGTGTTATTTTATTATTCCACTTTGTCTTTTACCTCTAAAAGTTTTACTTCCCATCTTTGGTAGATTCCCCCTTTCTGATTCTCTGCACCACCCTCAGTGGTTTTGCCTGTTTTGAGTTTTCCTCACATCTTCACTTTAGTAATAATATAATCATTGCTACATTTTTTGACAAATCATCTCATTTAATTAGTTCATTTTTCAAGTCTTTCTTCCTCTATATCCGTGCAGAGGGAGCAAAGGAGGAGGACTAGAGAGAGGAAGGACAGTTACAGGAAGAAGATGGAGGACAAGCTGCAGCAGAGTGATGTCAGTGGTATCTGGAGAGACCTCGTCCCTGGCCGTGGGGGTAGGGACCTGAACTTGTTTTTCAACAGATTTGACCAACTGCTCTCTTCTCCGCCACCAACCTCTGCTGCCAACACCTTCATCTGGTCCCGCTGTCCACTGCTCTCCCTCCAACCCCCCATTACATCCTCCAGCTCTCAGTATACAGCCCCTGCTGTTTTTCTCCTCACAGGCCCAACACCCCCCCCCCCCCAGCACACAGCCCCCTTGCCCCCGGCTGTCCCTCATGTGAGAGCTGAGCTGAAGAAGATCAAGACGAGGAAGGCTGCAGGTCTGGACGGCATCAGCTCGAGGCTCCTCAAGTCCTGTGCAGACCAGCTGTGCGGGATCGTGGCGCACATCTTCAGTCTGAGCCTGAAGCTGGGAAGGGTACCACACCTGTGGAAAACATCCTGCGTGGTATCTGAGCCAAAGACTCCGCTCTCCAAGGACCTGAACAGCTACAGACCAGTGGCACTCACAACACACCTGATGAAGACCCTGGAGAGGCTTCTCCTCGCGCACCTCTGCCCCCTGGTGGGACCAGTGATGGACCCACTTCAGTTTGCCTACCAGCATGGCATCGGGGTGGAGGATGCAGTGATCTTCCTCCTACACCAGAGATTCCCAAAGTGGGGGTCCTGAGATGCTGAGGAAGGGGGGGGGGGTGCGAGATAATTTTCAGAATCCTTAGGTGATTACTCAGGTGACATGTCACTTTAACTGCGCCACAGTAAACGTCACAGGTCACACACAGGTCAGTGTGCACCAGTATATTTCATCTGAACAGCTCAAATCAACACACTGTAATGACACAAGGGAGATGACACTCCACCCAGTACTTCTGGGTGTTGGGGGTGCTAGCCAGGGGTGCCAGACTACCAGGGGGTATGTAATAAATAAAGATGTGCCTTTTACCCCCGTTGTGCCAAGCTCACACCTGAGGATGCAGGGGCGCAAACGTGTTAATCTGTGTATGTTGATGTGGGTTCACACTTGGTAACAGGCATGTAAATGTGTTTAACCTGAGTGCCAGAGGTGGGGAGAAAATGTATAAAGCAGATCGCTTTGGCACTCAGAGTTAGGTTTGTTTCTCCTCCAACACAGAACAGACTATGTGTCGTCAGCTCGTGTCTCGTCTGCTTTCATCCTCCACAACACAACGCTTTAAGCCCAGGATATTGTTTTTAAAAATGAAACGTTGGTTAACGACCAAAGACAATGCAGCGAGGCCAGCAGAGATGGCAGAAGAGGAGAGCGGAGACATGCCGCCAGAAAGGCCGACGTCTGGTGTGGGGGAGGAGGAGGAGGAGGAGGAGGAGGAGAGCACCGTAAGCGTAAAGGGATCCAGCAGTCAGACCAGCCTTCCCCCAAGTGTGCCAAGTATCGAGAGGAATATATTCAGTATGGATTCACATGCATCGTTATCAGTGAAGTACAACATCCCCAATGTGTAGTGTGCACCGCGGTGCTTGCACATGAGAGTTTAAAGCCCGTAAAAATGCTCAGACACTTGAAAACTAAGCACCCATCTCTTGCAGCTAAACCAGCAGATTTTTTTCCGCCGAAAGGAGAGAGAATTGCAAGGCCAAAAGAAAGTCATAGCTTACCAAACAGCATCCACAACCAAAGCTCAAAAGGCAACATATGAGGTGGTGTGGAGAAAGGAAGCAGGCGAGGCAACAAGCTAGACGACACAGAAACTTTATTACATCTCCAACATACAGTACAGTAAAAGAGCTCCCGGGTCTCTGTGCATTCCTCTTTTATATCTTTAATACCATGCATTGAGACCCGGAACTTCCGACCATCATACATTGTGTTTAGAACAAAGCCTGGGTGACACATTAACATGACATAACGTCGATGCCACTCTCGCACCCTTCTTCTTCCAGTGGCTCAGGCATTTACTCCTCTCCCCGGGGGGTGCATAGTCCTTACTGTCCCGTCTGATACCCCCCCGTGACACCTCCTCTTTCAGTCCATTGTTCCCCCCTTCCCCAGCTGCCTTCTCTCTGGGTGGAGAAGTTCCACACCATGCTCCCACAGTGGCATGTTTAATTGCACAGGCAACAAAGCCACACATAATCGGAGAAACCCTAATAAAACCTGCTGCTATCACTATGAGTCAGACAATGCATGGGGATAAACAGGCGCGGGAGCTGGAAGCAGTACCACTGTCTGACGTGACCATATCCCGGCGCATCACGGACATGGCCTGGGACATAAGGTGGCAGCTGATTGACAGAGTGAAGAAAGGGAAATATGCTTTGCCATTAGATGAATCCACAGATATATCAAACTCAGCCCAGCTGCTTGTTTTTTGTCAGATACAGTTTTGATGGAAAACTTAACGAGGACATGCTGTTTTGCACCCTGCTGGATGTAAAGTGCACAGGTGAGGACATTTTCACAAAACTTAACAAGCTAAAGGAAGAGGGACTGTCTTGGGATGAGTGCATCGGTGCATGTACAGACGGTGCTGCAGCAATGCTGGGAAAAAAGAAAGGGTTAAAAGCAAGAGTCTTACAAGTGGCACCCCACGTAAACTTTACGCACTGTGTTATTCACAGAGAAGCTCTTGCGAGTAAAGCGCTCCACCCAGATCTTAAGAGTGTTCTTGAGACTGCCATAAAAATTTTCAACTTCATAAAATCACGTCCACTCAACACCAGGCTGTTCGCTGCTCTCTGCAATGAACTGGGATCGGAGCATCAGGGCCTGCTGTTCCACGCAGAGGTCAGGTGGCTTTCATGAGGAAATGTCCTCAGCCCCCTGTATGAACTGCGGGATGAGGTGCGCTTATTTCTGATGGAGAACGGGTCCCAGCTCACTGACCACCTGACTGACCCTGACTGGTTAACAAGGCTAGTGTATTTATCCTGCATATTTGACAGACTGAACGGACTTAACATGTCATTGCAAGGTGAAAACACAAGCATCATGTCGCTGAATGATAAAGTCTGCACATTCCAAAGGAAAGTGGATCGCCGGACTGCGATGGACTGAGATGGGCAGGACTGATATGTTTCCTGAGCTGGAGGAGCTCATGGAGGAAAATAATCTGAGTGTTAACACTGTGAAGAAGTCCATTACTACCCACCTTCAAGCCCTCCTGGAACACTTCAACAAGTTTTTCCCTGAGGAAACAACTCCGGAAAAATATGACTGGATAAGATCACCATTCACTGTAACGGCCGCAAGTCATCTGCCATCCAACATGGAGGACGCACCGATTGAGCTGTCAAGTGACCGCACCTTAAAGACAGCTTTTCATTCAAAGATGCTTGCTGAGTTCTAGATTTCAGTCGAGAGAGAATATTCACAGCTATCCAGGGCCAAGATGGATGTACTGATGCCGTTTGGCTCTACATACCTGTGCGAGAAGACTTTCTCAGTACTGATATATATTAAAAAAAAATACAGATCGTGTCTAAATGTGGAGGATGATCTCCAAGTGGCCATCTTTTAAATTAAACCTAGAATTGACTTGTTGTGCTCCACGCATATTGACCACCCATCTCATTAGGTGAGATTAACGCTGAAACATAGTTTGCCAAAATATACATTTGCACCGTAACAATGTTCACATGTTTACACAATGCTACAGTTTATAGTTATTACATTGACTGATTGGTCTGCTAACATGAAAATGAAAGCATTGTGTCAAAATTAAGTTTGCACAACAGCAACAATGTTCACTCCTGAATTACATGGAAATTACTTTAATGTATTCTGCTTTAATCGTTTAGTAAATTGTTATATGTAAAATCATATTATGGTTGTCAGGCTGTTCTGTTCTCTTGTGTTATTATGCTCATGTTTGTTTACGCTTATTAGTGCACGAGTCCTGTATGTACATTTTTTTATGTTTCAGTCACCTCCGGGGATAGTGGGGGTCGCCAGTCTCTGTCACCATTATTTTGGGGGTTGTGGGCTCAAAAGTTTGGGAATCCCTGTGCTACATCATTCCCTGTTCCACCTGGAGAAGCCTGGTAGCACTGTGAGGATCCTGTTCTTTGATTTCTCCAGTGCTTTCAACACCATCCAACTAGTGATCCTTAGGGACAAGCTGCTGTGCACAGGGGTGGACCAGCACCTGTCATCGTGGATCCTGGCCTACCTCATAGACCGACCAGTTTGTGAGAACCCAGGATTGTGTGTCTGACACCATCATCTGCATTACGGGGGCCCCCCAGGGAATAGTTCTGGCTCCCTTCCTGTTCACCCTCTACACTGCTGACTTTTCACAAAACACACCACACTGCCATCTACAGAAGTTCTCTGATGACTCTGTGATCATCAGCCTCATCTCTGATGGGGATGATGCGGAGAACAGAGGACTTATCCAGGACTTCATGGACTGGTGCCTGCAGAACTTTCTCCAGATCAATGTGAGGAAAACTAAGGAACTAATGGTTGACTGCCACAGGCGTGGACAATCCCCCACAGCACCCGTAAACATCCAGGGAACAGACACTGAGATGGTGACGTCTTACAAGTACTTTAGTGTTCACCTGAACAACAAACTGGACTGGTCACACAACACCAACGCACTCTACAAGAAGGGGCAGCAGAAGCTGTTCCTCCTGAGGGGACTCAGGTCTTTTGGAGTGCAAAGGGCACTTCTGAAGACGTACGATTCGGTGGTGGCATCAGCCATCATGTTTGGAGTGGTCTGCTGGGGCAGTGGCATCACAGCGGCTGATAGGAAGAGACTGAACAGGCTGATCAAAAAAGCTAGCTCTGTTCTGGGGTTATGCCTTGACCCAGTAGAAGAGAGAGAAGGACGGTGGATAAGCTGTCATCTCTGCTGGAGTCTGAGTCCCTCCCCATGCAGGACACGTTGAACCCACTGAGAAACTCATTTAGCAGTAGGCTGTGCCATCCTAAGTGCTTGAGGGAGAGGTTCCGCAGGTCCTTCCTACCTACGGCTGTCAGACTTTACAATCTAACCTGTGCTCCTCGTAGAGGCCATGTTAAACATCACAACTCTGCACAACAGAGATCGTCCCCTCCAATACACAACTGAGACAATTACAATTGTTTTTGAGGGTGACAACAACACTTTTCATTCAAATGTGAAATATACTGTCTGGGTCAATATGTATTCATTTTTTTTTGCCGGGTAATTTAACTAACTGTAATGGCTGTTGATATCATCTAGCTGCAATGTTTCTGCACTGTGTATATAACTGTGAACATATGTATATTTATTTACTGCTTTGGTTAACCAATTCTTATCTTAGTATCCTATTTACTATTGCTCTGAGTGCTGCTATTCCTGTGCTGCTGCAGTCTTGGAATTTCCCCATTGTGGGATGAATAAAGGCTTATCTTATCTTATCTTATTTATATTAGTGCGATAAGTTGTTATGTTGTAGTTGTCATTATGTATTAATTTTTACTCCCTCATTTTTCATGCGTTTGATTGAAAATTTTGGGCTTGAATGTCAGTCTGCCTCCTGTGATCCTATATTTAAGTTCTCAGCAGAGGTGGTGAAAGGGTTATGAAAAGTTAGAGTGCCAAAATAATAATTCTGTAGGTAAGCTCCCATTATGCCCTATACATATTCTATACATATTCTGTTTGCATTCTTATGAACAAATATGTTGTGTTAAACTCTGATAGACAGGAATTAGACAGAGCTATACAGCCATTCTTTCTTCTCTTTCTCACTTCTTTTAGTCAGGTCTATTACATTAGTTACACATCCAAACCAACACTCACACACACACACTTTTTATAGTACATTTTAGGAGACAGTAACGTGAATAGTGGATGGTCTGTTCATGTCAGAGTTAAACTGACCAATCAGACGGTTGCGTCCAAGCCCATCCTATTGTACGGAGTTGGTCTAGCCAACCCGAGAAGATGAATGTAAGTTGCACCTGGAAGTCGAGGTCAGTCTGGCGACACTCCAGAGGGAGCTGCGTCACAGTGAACCCAGCGCTGCTTGCTTTACATGTGACCTCTAAATAAATGTTGCATCTTTGAAATGAAGAATTCTCCAGCTTATTCTTGGATCTTTCAATCAAAGAATCAGGATTTTAACAGTGGGTAGTAACTAGTTACAGTGGGGGAAAAAAAGTATTTAGTCAGCCACCAATTGTGCAAGTTGTCTTACTTAAAAGATGAGAGAGGTCTCCAATTTTCATCATAGGTATACCTCAACTATGAGAGACAAAATGAGAAAAAAAAATCCAGAAAATCACATTGAAGGATTTTTAATGAATTAATTGGTAAATTCCTCAGTAAAATAAGTATTTGGTCAATAGCAAAAGTTCATCTCAGTACTTTGTTATATACAGTTTGTTGGCAATGACAGAGGTCAAACGTTTTCTGTAAGTCTTCACAAGGTTTTCACACACTGTTGCTGGTATTTTGGCCCATTCCACCATGCAGATCTCCTCTAGAGCAGTGATGTTTTGGGGCTGTCGCTGGGCAACACGGACTTTCAACTCCCTCTAAAGATTTTCTATGGGGTTGTGATCTGGAGACTGGCTAGGCCACTCCAGGACCTTTAAATGCTTCTTACGAAGCCACTCCTTCGTTGCCCGGGCGGTGTGTTTGGGATCATTGTCATGCTGAAAGACCCAGCCACGTTTCATCTTCAATGCCCTTGCTGATGGAAGGAGGTTTTCACTCAAAATCTCATGATACATGGCCCCATTCATTCTTTCCTTTACACGGATCAGTCGTCTTGGTCCCTTTGCAGAAAAATAGCCCCAAAGCATGATGTTTCCACCCCCATGCTTCACAGTAGGTATGGTGTTCTTTCTTCTCCAAACATGACAAGTTGAGTTTTTACAATAAAGTTCTATTTTGGTTTCATCTGACCATATGACATTCTGCCAATCCTCTTCTGGATCATCCAAATGCTCTCTAGCAAACTTCAGATGGGCCTGGACATGTACTGGCTTAAACAGGGGGACACATCTGGCACTGCAGGATTTGAGTCCCTGGCGGCGTAGTGTGTTACTGATGGTAGCCTTTGTTACTTTGGTCCCAGCTCTCTGCAGGTCATTCACTAGGTCCCCCCGTGTGGTTCTGGGATTTTTGCTCACCGTTCTCGTGATCATTTTGACCCCACAGGGTGAGATCTTGCGTGGAGCCCCAGATCGAGGGAGATTATCAGTGGTCTTGTATGTCTTCCATTTTCTAATAATTGCTCCAACAGTTGATTTCTTCACACCAAGCTGCTTTCCTATTGCAGATTCAGTCTTCCCAGCCTGGTGCAGGTCTACAATTTTGTTTCTGATGTCCTTTGACAGCTCTTTGGTCTTGGCCATAGTGGAGTTTGGAGTCTGACTGTTTGAGGTTGCGGACAGGTGTCTTTTATACTGATAACGAGTTCAAACAGGTGCCATTAATACAGGTAACGACTGGAGGACAGAGGAGCCTCTTAAAGAAGAAGTTACAGGTCTGTGAGAGTCAGAAATCTTGCTTGTTTGTATGTGACCAAATATTTATTTTACTGAGAAATTTACCAATTAATTCATTAAAAATCCTTCAATGTGATTTTCTGGATTTTTTTCCCTCATTTTGTCTCTCATAGTTGAGGTATACCTATGATGAAAATTGGAGACCTCTCTCATCTTTTAAGTGGGAGAACTTGCACAATTGGTGGCTGACTAAATACCTTTTTTCCCCACTGTACATTTACTCAAGTACACAAACTTAAATAACTTTCACAAAATTGAACTTTACTGAGTATGTAGTTTTACTGCAGGATATTTTAACTTTAAAGGTGCCATTTACTGCACTTTTTCCACATGTTGACAGTTTCCACAGGTCTAACCGAAATACCTGTGACATTGCAGCATCAGTGCCAATCACCCTTTGCAACCTTCCTCAGAATGGTTCATTTCAGTGCAGTTAACGCCACCCTCCCTCTTTTGTCACTATTCCTGATGTTAGCTGGCTAGCTCCTTGCTCAGGTAATGAGCCTGAACCAACTAAAGTAAATTTATCTTAAATACTGAATAGAAAAAAGAATCCATGTTTGACAGGAGGGTATGATTTCAATGGCTGATACAATAAGCACAGAAACATTCACAAATGAGTGACTGGCTAAACCTCTAACATCACCGAGCCACCCTGGGTTAGGGACAGAGAAAATAAACTATAGTAAACTAAGATAAAACTAGAAAAAACACTCAGAGAGCACATACCTCCACCAAGGCTCCTTCAGTTCCTCATGGATCACCTCCAAAATGTAATGGGTTTGTGTGTAGGCCTAGAGCCCCTTCTGGTGAAAATTGCATCAAAGTCTGTCCATTAGTTTTGGAGTATTGTTGCTAACACACAGAGAAGTTAAGAGCCTTGGCTGAGATATGCACTCTCACATCATCACCAAAATCTAATCATCTGTTCTCCTTTCCATTACACACCATTCCTGAAAATTTCATCAAAATCCATTCATAACCTTTTGAGTAATGTTGCTAACAGTCACACACAAACAGACAGACCAACAAACCAACGCCGGGAAAAATATAACCTCCTTGGTGGAGGTAATAATATCATCTAAAACTATGTACTATATATGGTCAAGTGTTGGTAGATGAATGAGGATTCCAGGGGGGAGGAGGGGGGATAGAATTTATAGAAAATATAAGATCAACACTAGCTGGATCAATAGTTAAGCTAACGTCTGTCAGCCTCTTACTGAGGCGAGCGCTAATGCGGTTAGACAGATTGACTCCAACTGTATAGCCAAGCTAATGCTAACCGTTCAATGTAGCATCATGGCAAAAATATGGTAAACTAAGCCAGAATGACACAAAATATACATGTATTACTGATTGTGAATTAGTGAACCAGGTGGAAATGGGAACATCTATTAGGGTCACTGAAATTTAAAGAAAATAACAATGAGCCATGGTTGATAAGCTAACTCCCTAATAGCACTGTTAGCTCTGAAGTTAACACCTTGGGCTGAGAAACTTCTGAGTGTGGACTGAATTATGACAGACTATAGCACACTGATGGGTTATAACTAAGGACCAGAGCATTTGTTACTGATGTAGGGGAATTCTTCCCAGAAGAGCAAAACTGACCTCTCCGATGCTGCCAAAATGTTACAATATAATTATTTCTAAGTGAAAAAAAAGATTTTAACATTTTTGCTGTAGTCATATGACCAGGGCTAGATTACAGAGGTTGTGGGTCTCTGGGCTAGAGCAATTTTTGGGGCCCTCCCACATATTTATGGGAGTATGATATGCAAAATGGCCATGTTTACATGCATGGTAATAAACCATTTATTATCAGATTTCTGGAGTTGTCTGATTATTAAAGTAGTCATGTAAAAACAATAATCAGACAAAAGGCAATTATTTTGTTACTTAAAGTGAAATTACATTAACACACAGTTTATTGTCCCATAATCCATTTATTCAGTGCATGTAAACGTGTCAAATCCTATTATTACCATTATCTGATTATTCCTCGTTATCGGATTATTGTGGCTATGTAACCAGGGTCAGTGATGAATCAGCTTGAACTTCAAGGTTCTAAATTACTAAGGCAGTTGCTATGGATACGGAAGTGTACTTGTAGAATTCTTGTCACAGATTCGGCTCAAATCTGATTGGTCAGTATGTTCTGTTAATGCATATCTTAAAAGCAGCAGGCTACAGGTACAGAAATCTGAGGCATTTATTTGTTTCAAATTAATATTTACTACCTTTTTAACCTTACCCACTCCCAACTCGGTGGAACAGTGGTTAGTACTGTGGCAGCACAGTAAGAAGGTCACAGGATTGATTCCACCCCCAACCATCATGGGTTAGATCCCAGCCCCTGACCATCGGTGACCCTTCTTTGTGGAGTTTGTATGTTCTCCCTGTGTCTGTGTGGGGGTACCGTGGTTTCCTCCCACAGGCCAAAAATATGCAAGTTAGGTTAAATGGAGACTCTAAAGTGGCCTAGGTGTGAATGTGTGTGTGAAAGGATTGGCACCATACTGTGGCTGCCTCATTCATCCAGGTGGATGCCCTGAATTTCCCTCTAGGGTTAATAAAGTATACAACCCCCCCAAAAAAACCTATTAATTTTAAGTGTAAATTGCATTTCATATCAAGTAAAATGGTTTGGACAAGGTGCTGATAGCAGGACGTGAATCAGCAACCTTCTGATCACACGCCCAACAAGCTATTACCTAAGCCACAGCAGAAGCTGGCTTGGAGTTGATCTGAAAAGGTTTAGTCAGATTGTCAACTCTTCCATTGCAATAGACATTTCATCTAAGGATTCATGACATATTTCCATGAAAAATGAAAACTGCAAAAGTTATTCCATTGCATAAAGCAGGAGACAAACATCAGTTTAAAAATTACAGGCATGTATCCCTACTTTCCCAGTTCTCTAAAATACTGGAAAAAACTCTTTGTTGCAAGATTGGACAGTTTCATTGAAAAACATACTTTATTAATTGACAGTCAGTATGGGTTCCGATAGATCAACATCAATGGCATTGGTAGAGATGATCAAGGAAATTACCAGTTCTACTGACAATAAGAAGTATGGTGTGGGTGTGTTTATAGACTTGAAAAAAAGCATTTGACACAATTGATCATGAAATTTTGCTTAAAAAAATTGGAGGGCTATGGTGTAAGAGGGATAGTCTTAATAAACTGGCTTAGAAGTTATATTAAAAACAGGCATCAGTTCATGCAGTTGGGTGAATTTAGGTCAAGTTAGTTAGAAACTACTTGTGGAGTTCCCCAAGGGTCAGTATTAGGTCCCAAATTGTTTATTTTGTACATCAGTGACATTTGCAAAGTATCAAATATTTTGAAACTAGTTGTTTTTGCAGATGACACAATTTTATTTATTTATTTATTTTTTTTTTTTGTGCTGGTGAGAATTTGCAGCAGTTGTTGAATGTGGTCACAAATGAATTGGGTAAATTAAAATTATGGTTTGACAAAAATAAATTATTTTAAAATTTGGATAAAAAATACATTTATGTTGTTTGGAAACTGCATTATACATGAACAAGTGAAAGTGATGATTAATACTGTATTGATGGAAAGAGTATATGAAAATAAGTGTCAAGGTGGGCAACACAGGCTCAAATGCAGGCAGGAGTCAAGCACAAAAATGATGATTTAATTAACAAAACTGAGACAAAAGAAGTAGCAACACAAGGTTGAAAACACAAACCAGGCTCACAGACTGAAGGGGGAACACGGGGAAACAAAAATGACGCCACACCTGACACAGACTGAGATGCACATATGTAGACAGAGGAATAGAAGATAAATGCATGACAGGTGGGAAACAATCAAGGGTAATGGAGAAGCACCTGACAGGTGGGCCTGAACAGACAGAGTACACTGGGACCAAAAATACAAATGATAAACACAGCACAGAGGAGCATAAAAAATGACGACATGGCTGAACTCATGTCCTGAAGATAACAGAAAAAACAAATGTGAACATAAAGTGAGGACATGAGCGGTCATGTCCCAACCCTTACAGTACCCCCCTCTAAAGGGTCGGGAACCAGATGACCCATAGCGTAACATCAATAAAAATAAATAAAGTGCAGGCATGCAAAGGCGTACGAGACAGCTCCCAGAGCCCAGCCAACAGAACCTGCAGATCCACAAGTGAAATTAGTCTAAAACTGAAAATGACTTGATAAACTTTCCACGGCTGCATTTGAAATCACATTGCCCCCATTGCAAATTGCTCACCTCCAAAGTAAAACATCTCTTGCAAATACCCAATGTCCTTTCTGTACATTTGTTAATTCCTCTGTTTTGTTTGTTAGAAATTCACAGTTTTCTTTTTTCCCCCCTTCTCATAAATTTGTAACTATCTTGTAAATTTGCAAACCTTTCCTTGTGATCTTGGGAATGCTTTTCATTCTTTACATAATTTGCACATTTTTCCCCTCAGAAATTTGCTACTTTTATCAAATGGATTGCAACATTTTCCATGTCAACATGAAACATTCCTCTTGCAAATTTGAAACTTCTTCCTCATAAATTTGTGTGTTAACTGGCTCTGCGAATAAAGGGACGAGCCGGGATATGACATCCTATCCCGGCAGAGCTGAGGAGGAGACCACGGGGCTGCAAGGCCAGGGCTAAGCTAAAGGCTGAGCTAGCGAAAAAACGGAGGTGCTTCAAACCGTCGATTCCCTCCGTCATCATGGGTAATGTGAACTCATTGCCGAACAAGATCGATGAGTTGTCCGCATTGAACAACCAGCGGATTTACCGGGAGAGCAGCTTGTTCATTTTTACAGAGACATGGCTGAACCACCTAGTACCGGATGCTAACGTGGCCCTGCTAGGATTCACTGTTGTGAGAGCCGACAGAGACACTAAGGCTAGCGGGAAAAGAAAGGGTGGGGGACTCATCATGTATGCTAACAATCGCTGGTGTAACCCAGGTCATATCTCTGTAAAGACAGTCTCATGTTGCCGGGATCTTGAGCTGCTAGCTGTTAGCCTGCGGCCATATTACTTGCCAAGAGAGTTCAGTCACGTGATCACCGTCTGTGTTTACATCTCTCCGAGAGCGGACGCAGCCACTGCCTGTGAAAAAATACATTCAGTCACAGCAAGGCTGCAGACACAGCACCCTAAGGCACTCGTGATCATCTCTGGGGACTTTAACCATGTAACTTTGGATGCTACTTTGGCTGTTTTTTAATCAAGTTGTAGACTGTCCGACTAGAAACAACAGGACAATTGATCTGCTGTATGTTAATGTACGGGATGCATACAGAGCGACCCCCCTTCCCCCACTAGGGAAGTCTGATCACAATCTGGTTTATCTACAGCCACTGTATATTCCCCTGGTTCAAAAGCAACCTGTGACAACTCGATCAGTCAGGAGATGGTCCCCTGAGAAGGAAAGTGCCTTGAGAGACTGTTTTAACACCACAGCCTGGGATGTGCTGATGGACCCGCATGGTGAGGACATAGAGGGGCTGACACACTGTTTGACAGATTACCTGAACTTTTGTACAGACGTGGTCTTCCCTGTCAAGACTGTCCGTTGCTACCCTAATAACAAGCCATGGGTAACACGGGAAGTCAAAATGGTCCTCAACAAGAAGAAGGCTGCTTTTAGGAGCAGAGACAGGGAGGCCATGAAGGCAGCACAGCAGGAGGTGAACTACTGCGTGAAGGAAGCCAAGGACAGCTATAGGAGAAAGGTGGAGCAGAAGCTGAGGGAAAACAACGTGAGGGAGGTCTGGGAAGGTGTGAGGACCATCACAGGTCTCAACACAAAGACCAGAGTTGTTGAGGGGACAATAGAGAGGGCAAATGAACTGAACAATTTTTTCAACAGGTTCAACCAGCCTTTGCCCTTGCCCCTCCCACCCCCACCCTCATTACAGCCACGCCCCCCCTCCCCTCCACACACCTCCCTCCAAATATTGCAACCCCCCCTCCTCCTCTACATCAGTACGACCCTTGCCATTTATTACCACAGAACAGGTCAGAGGGCAGCTGAGGAAGCTCCGACTCAGGAAAGCTGCAGGCCCGGACAAAGTGTGTCCAAGAGTACTGAAGACCTGTGCTGCAGAACTGGGGGAACCACTACAACGGATCTTCAACCTCAGCCTGCAGATTGGGAGAGTGCCTACTCTTTGGAAGACATCCCGCATCGTTCCAGTTCCGAAAAAGAATCGGCCCAGCAAGCTGAATGACTACCGACCAGTGGCACTCACCTCACATCTGATGAAGACGTTGGAGCGGCTCTTCCTCAGCCTCCTCAGACCCCAGGTGCAACACGCCCAGGACCGCCTGCAGTTTGAGTACCAACCAGGTGTCGGTGTGGAGGATGCCATCCTCTACCTGCTTCATCGAGCCCACTCCCATCTGGATAAGGGAAGTGGCACAGTGAGGATCCTCTTTTTGGATTTCTCCAGTGCCTTCAATACCATTCAGCCCCCCTTGCTTCGGGATAAATTAAGCAAGATGGGCGTGGACTCCCACCTGGTGGACTGGATCTCTGACTACCTCACTGGCAGACCACAATATGTCGGGCTGAAGGATATTACGTTTGACACCGTTGTCTGCAGCACTGAAGCCCCCTCGGAGCTGTGTCATATTCAGAAGTATGCCGATGACACAGCCATTGTTGGGTGTATCAGGGATGACAGAGAGGAGGAGTATCGGAGACTGGTAGGGGACTTTGCTGCATGGTGCCACACTAACCACCTACAGCTCAACACCTCTAAGACGAAGGAGCTGGTTCTTGATTTTGGGAGGTCTAGACCAAGACCTCAACCAGTCCTGTTAGAGGGAGCTGAGGTGGAGGTTGTGGATTCATACAAATATCTCGGGTTGTGGTTGGATAATAAATTGGATTGGACAACATACATTAGCCACTTGTATGGGAAGACACAAAGTAGGATGTACTTCCTAAGGAGATTGCGGTACTTCAACATCTGCAGCAAACTTCTGCGGATGTTTTACCAGTCAGTGGTTGCCAGCGTCCTCTTTTACTCTGTGGTGTGCTGGGGGGGGATGGGGCAGTATATCCAAGAAGGATGCGTCCAGACTGGATAAACTGATCAGGCGGGCCGGTTCTGTGGTTGGCGCGAAGCTGGACACCCTGGTGATGGTGGCAGAGGTGAGGACTCTGGATAAACTGTTGGATATAATGGACAACATCAGCCACCCTCTGCACACCGTCATCAGTGACCAGAGGAGCTTGTTCAGTGAAAGACTGCTCCTTCCGAAGTGTCGGACCAACAGGCTCAAGAACTCTTTTGTCCACCATGCCATCGCACTCTATAACTCCTCACTTGGGGGGGGGGGGGGCATAGAGTACAGAGGACAGTAGGGCATTCATAGTGCAATAACCTTAACTTAACCATACTTGTACAAGCAATATTTATCCTTGTTTTTATAATCTGTATATTATGTTAAGTGTTTATTTTTTTCTTTTTTGTTTTTCTGATCTGTATGCTCCTTTTATGTGCTGCTGGAATTTTAAATTTCCCAGAGGGAGTCATCCCAAAGGGATTAATAAAGTTAAGCCTAAGTCTAAGTCTAAGTCTAATTGGCTATTTCTTTCTTGTTAACAATTAAAGTTGTTTAGTAAATTTGCATCCTTTTCTATTAGTATGCACTCTTTCATATACTAGCAGTTGTTTTTCTTGTCCCCTTCATAAATTGGTGACTTTCCTGCAAATTTGCGAACCCTTCCATTGTGATTTTATGACTCCTTTTAACCATAAATTTGCAATGTTTCTTTTCCCTTCTTTTCTCTCTCTTGTAAGTTTACAATTCTTTTGTTTTTGGTCACAGCTACTTGAAATCATTTTCGCTATTAGCCAAAGGTCGAGTATTTGCAAAATTTGAAAAAAATAGCAGTGGAGGCCAAATAATAAAGTAATGCAGTGTAAGTCCTGCAGTGTAAGGCACAGGAGCAAGTTAATATTATGCACTTAGCACTAAAGGTACAAGTCATAAACTTCCACATTCTGGCACTAATTCAAAAAAAGATATATAGTTGGCTTTGTCAAATATCGATGAACTTCAACACGATATGCCATACATTAAATTTCCATCTGGTCAAAACCAGAGAGACAAACCTTCAAAATAAGTTGATGATAACAAAACAAAAAGAAAGGCCATCACTGGGTGGGTGGTGAGGGTACAAGGCCAGACATATCAAAATGAATTCCACCCCCGCCCCCCTACAGAGTCCAAACCCCAACACAGTCTTGTGGGCCCACCCAAAGTCCAAATGTCCCAAAACAGATCAGATGGTCTGCCTACATTCCAAGACCACAAAAAGGCCCGATACAGAGCGTCGGGTGGCCTGGCCAACTACATAGGCTACCAGACTGATGGACACGGTGCGTCAGGTGACCTATCAAAGTGTCAAGGGCCACCAGACAGATGGACATGGTACCATAGGGGCATTGACCTCAGGAGCCTTTAACACAGGAGCTAACATAGGAACTTTATGCTCGGGAGGTGATAATGTGAAATCGGTAGATTCAGCAGAGGACACTATGGAAACCTTAAACTCAGGAAATGACAATGTGGAACCCTTAAGCTCTGGGGATAACAACATAGGAGCCTTTTACTTAGAAGAAAACAACATGGGAATTCCAGACTCAAGATAACATTGGAGTGTCTTGCTCCAGAGCTAATAAGAAAAGAGTTTCTAGTTCTGGAGAGAGTACCTGAGTGGCCTTTGGTACAGGATCTTACAGCAGCTGAGATGCGACGAACCCAGGTGGTGAAGGTGGAGCGGATTGCTCAGATGGCCCAGGTGGAGCAGACTGCTCAACCTCCTGAACGATGGGAGGAGCAGACTGATCAACCTCAGGAACTGCGATGGGTGGACTGGACTGTTCACCCTCAGGAACTGTGGTGGCTGGAGTGGACTGCTCGACCTCTGGAACTCCAAAGGGTGTAGTGGACTGCTCACCCTATGGAACTGTGATGAATGAAGAGGACTGCTCGCTCTCTGGAACTGCAACAAGTGGACCGGACTGCTCGCCCTCTGGAACGATGGGTGGAGTGGACTGTTTGACCTCTGGAATGATGGGTGGAGGTCCCCCGACCACTTAGATGATGGGTGGAGTGGTGGCGTGCACCTCCATCCCAGATGCAGACATCTCAGAAGTGCAGGGAGAAACACAAGTTGGTGCAATGTCTAAGCCAAAACAATCAGCAGAAAAGCTGGGTGGGGAGAGCTCAGAAGCAAGTAAGAGCTGCAACTGGGCCTCCCTGGCAGCAACAAGACAAGGCCTCTCTAAAACTGATGTTATAGAAATAGAGAAATGTACTTGTCTTAAGTCCTGCTCTTCTGCTGATGAGGACCCCATTGATTCTGCTGTTGGAGAGGCAGTGACAGTCTCAGGAGATGTTGGAGGAACAGCTGATGAAGCAGCTTGAAATGCAGCAGCGGGCAGGGTCACTAATGCAGCAGATGTAAGAAACAGCGCTGCAGGTGCGACGACAGGCAAAGCAGGTGGGACACGAGCTGGTGTGTGCACGGCTGGAATAGACAGCTCGGGTGCGCTGACCTCTTGCCCTGCAGCTGCTGAAGCTGCCGGTGCTGTAGCACTTGACGAAGGTTGGGCCGCAGCAGCAGGAACCCTCGGGGAACCCTCGAGAGAAGGGACTGGATGGTGGGTGGAGCAGTACTTCCTCAATGCCCACTTCCCCGCTGACCCTTTTGACGGCAGCTAGTCCTCACACGCCAGGAGTAACAACTCCGGAGCGAACCGGAGCATACAGTATATTCCAGCAAGATGTCAGTTTGTGCAAGGACCACCTGCTTCTGCTCCTCCTGCTCCAACACGTCCTCCGTTGTGGCTGATGGAACGGAGGTGGCAAACAGTGTAGGAGCAATGGAGAATGGGGGAGGTGACACACTGGAGGCAGGAGTTGGGGTCAACAGCCTGGAGCCAAGTTGGACCGAGTGAAACAAATAGTCAGTTTCTCTTAGCTCACCATTCATCTGGGTGACACGGGAGCAAAGCTCGGCCAACAGTGGACGTTTAGCAGGGCCGGTGAACAGAGGACCACTCTTGCATCCACCAAGTCGGCATTCATCTCCCACCGGTTGGACTGACCCATAGCCCAGTCCAAAAGGCGAAGCACCCAGTTGAGATCCTGCTCTCCGGAACTCTGATTCGGTCCTTTCCTCCAGATGGTCCTGCCCACTGGACCAGGTGGACCAGGTGCTACCCACCTTGACTTCAAGGTGGGTAGCACAGGCTCAAATGCAGACAGGAGTCCAGTGGAAAAATGATGATTTAATTAACAAAACTGAGACAAAAAAAGTAACAAGACAGAGCTGAAAACACAAACTGGGCTCAAAGACTGACAGGGAATATGGGGAAGTAAAAATGACGCCACACTGGACACAGACTGAGATGCACATATGTAGACAGAGGAATAATCAAGATAACGGATGACAGGTGGGAAACAATCAAGGGTAACGGAGAAGCACCGGATGGGCAGGGCTGAACAGAGAGAGCACACTGGGACAAAAAATGCAAATGATAAACACAGCACAGAGAAACATAATAACAAAAATCGAGGACATGGCTGAACTCATGCCCTGAAGATAACAGAAAAACAAATATGAACATAAAGTGAGGACATGAGCACAGTCGTGTCCAAACTCTTACAATAAGCTCTTGGGGGTAATACTAGACCATAAACTCTGCTGGAAAACTCACAAAACACATGAGCTCAATGCTGGCTAAGAATATTGAACTTCTGGGAAAAGTTAGGCAGATTCTAAACCACAGTGCACTGTATACACTGCACTGTTCACTTCTTTTACCATATTTGCTTTATTGTCCTGAAGTCTGGTGTAACATGTCATGTCTGTCATGAGTTTTCTGCCTGTTAAAGGCAGAAGGAATGAAACCCAGTTGTGGAAATACTTTGTGCGTGCTTTATTGTGCAGAACAAAATATAACAGTCCAAACACAGTGAGCCAAGGGAGTACAGGGAAGTCTCTAGGATGCTCAATAGAACAAGTGAGTCAAACATGGAGAAAAAATGTTCCAAGACAGATGGAGCTGCAACAGAGGAACAGAGGAGGAGCCCGGAAAAGAGCCATCTAGAAAAATAGACAGCAGGGGCGAAACAGTTTGTACTCACAAAGCTGGAGCTGTCCGAGTAAATCCGTGAAGTCCACAGGCTGGAGAAAATGAAGGGGAAATAAACAGATGAAGGCTACTTCAAATTTCACCTCAATTACCCGACAGTACACAATGGCGAACTGAGATCTTAAATACAGCAACACTAATGAGCAGAGTGTATGCAGAGAGGAGAGAGAGTGTGGAAGAGCGTGAGTGAAAACACCTGTGTGAATGGACGTCTGCACCAGTGAGTGAGTGTGTGTATGTGTGAGTGAATGAGGGAGCATAGATCATGTAGGTGGAGATGAATGAGGGTGTGTGTGTGTATGTAAGGAGTGAATGAGAGTGAGAATGCAGGTGAAGATATAAGTGTGTGTGTGTACGTGTACAGCGGAGAAAATAACCAAAGGAAGACAGCTGGTAAGGACTGACAGGAGAGAGGGTTGTGGCTGAGCTGTCACAGTTGAGCAGAGCTCAGAGCCTCCCAGGAGGAGCCTAGAGACAGGTAAAGAGAAAAACACCCTCCTGAGGGCAGAACAGCCACCGTGCCAAGGAGCTGGGCTGGCAGGTCCAGCCCAGTCCGTGACAGAGCCCCCCCCCCCCCCAAGGGGTGGGACCCAGACACCCTAGCCTACATCAGAAAAGGAAACATAACAACACAAGGAGACACCCCCCCCCCCCCCCCAGGAGACTATAACAACTAACCAGGGTGGTAGGTGGGGGAACTAGGTCATGTGGGAACACAACAAGTTAGAACAGGCAAACCCAGAGTACATATGTCCCAACACCCAGAACAGCACTCCCCCAAAACCCCCAGAGTCCCATAGCTCAGGGGGCTGACCAAAGTCCCAGGCCCCAGGAGAGATGAAAGGAGGCCAGTCAAGTGGCCCAACCACGTCCAGAACCAGGCAGGCCGCCCGGGCGGGTGATTCAGGTGGCCGACCAGGGAAACTGGGCCACCGGCATCCATGGCACAGTTCACCAGGCGGACGGCCTGAGTCCGAGAGCCACCAGCTCAGTGGAGAAGGCACAGGGGGCAGCCTGCCTACGGGAAGACCCAAAGTAGGAAGGGGAGACCAGAGAAGGGGAGCCCCGACGTCAGTGGACAGCAACGAGGGAGAAGCCTCTCCGCCCTCGTGACCCTGAGCTGGGGGGACAGCTGCACCCACGGTGGTCCCGGTCTGGAACATAGCTGCACCTGCAGTTGAATCCAACAGCAGCGGATCCTTTCCAGTGACCCCAGACACAGGCTCGGAGACAGGAAAGAGAGGTAGGGGGTTAGGGTTGCCAACAGCGGCGGAGCCCGGCGAGGCGAGCTCAGGTGCACCTAGTGGCTGCACCCGGCTCTCCTCACCAACAGCCAGGCAAGAACGCTCAAATACAGACAAGAGGAATACAAAATAAAGCACTTGCATGAACTCGAGCTTCACTGCCGTCCAGAACTCCGACGAACTTGATACCGCTGTCTCGGGCCCGGCCTCTAGGTGGTCAAGTTCAGGCGCAGTACCCTGCTGTGGTGGCCTCTGCAGCAGGCATAATGGTGGTGGTGGCAGTCCTGAAGCCCCCAGTGGAATCCCCCCACGTAGGCTGCTTCTCCGGCGTGACAGCTGGGGTCCACTCTGTGTTGACCCTTGTTCTTGATCACCCAGGACCACAAGCTCCTCCATGATCCAGCGGCTTGACTCCGGTGAGCACATGGAAAAATGGGGAGGAGACACGAAGGGGATCAGTAGGTCTTGGACAGTGGCAGCAGGGAGAGAGCGCTCAGGTGACTGCCCAACCTGAGGCTCTTCCCCGGGACACAGACAAGATTCATCATTGTTCATGGAGATTGAATGTAAACACACTTGCCTGAACTCCCAGGTCTCATGGGAACTGCTGCTGGTGGCTAGCTACCATCCTCCCCTGTGTCGACAACAGTAATGGGCCCCTCAGAAAACGGAGGAGGACCTGGTTCCAGTGGGCCAGGTGTGGGAGAGTCTGGGGAACCCCCGGCTGATCTCACAGTGGCGAGAGAAGACATTCCGGCGGCGTGGGTTGCGGTTACGGCTGAGAGGGCACAGGTTGGTGGAACAGCTGGCACGGAGATGGGCTCTGCTGCAGGAATAGCAGGGGCTGACGTCAAATCCATGGCCGCTGATACAGAGGAGGGTTTCTTCCAACATCCCGAGGAGGGGCGGTTCTTACGCCATGGCTTAGGCTACTCTCTCTCCCTAGGCTCCTCCGGCATCTGGCTACATCCTCTCGGGACCAGCGAGAATTCAGGGGAAACAGAGACAAAGGACAGAGGAGTGGTGACAGCAGCTAACAGGGGAGCCCCAGTAGAAAGCAAAACCTGGAGCTCCTCCACAGGAATCTGGCATACTACATCAGGCGATTGTAGTAACACTTGCCTGAGTTCCTGGCTGGTGACAACGTCAGCCGCTGACTTGGTGTCTTGCTCTGTCTCCACAGGAGTAGGATGATGCGTCAGACGAGGAGAAGAGGACACCGGTCGGGGAAGCATGCGCTGGGCATTCAGCCTCTGGGTGCGCTTCTTTGGCTGCCTGGCAGGTGCTGCGGAGGACCCTCGTAATGCTTCCTCACAGTGCTGTCGAGTCTCGCAGATCTGGGTGAGCAGCGGCACAAACTCCGGGTACTTCCAAAGGCTGGGGCATGTCTGCGTCACCCCGACAACTATGTCCAGCAAATAAAAATTTTCCTCCGGGGAGTGGGTAGCATGAGCTCATGAAGCAAAAATAACTGCACGCTCGGCTGCCGCACACTCCTCCAGGTTAAGTCCAAAAACAGTGACGTTCATGCTGGGAGAGTAGCTGGACGAAAAACACAAAAGGGTGAAAATGAAAACACACTCACAACGCCTCCACTGGGTTTCTACTGGTCGGGTGATTCTGTCATGAGTTTTCTGCCTGTTAAAGGCAGAATGAATGAAACCCACTTGCGGAAATACATTGTGCGTGCTTTATTGTGCAGAACAAAAAATAACAGTCCAAACACAGTGAGCCAAGGGAGTACAGGGAAGTCTCTAGGATGCTCAATAGAACAAGTGAGTCAAACATTGGGAAAAAATGTTCCAAGGCAGATGGAACTGCAACGGAGGAATGGAGGAGGAGCCCAGAAAAGAGCCATCTGGAAAAATAGACAGCAGGGGCGAAACAGTTTGTACTCACGAAGCTGGAGCTGTCCGAGTAAATCCGTGAAGTCCACAGGCTGGAGAAAACGAAGGGGAAATAAACAGATGAAAGCCACTCTGAATTTCACCTCAATCACCCGACAATACACAATGGCGAACTGAGATCTTAAATACAGCAACACTAACAAGCAGAGTGTATGCCGGTGTGGAGAGAGGAGAGAGAGTGTGGAAGAGCGTGAGTGGAAACACCTGTGTGGGTGGACGTCTGCGCCAGTGAGTGAGTGTGTGTATGTGTGAGTGAATGAGGGAGCATAGAGCATGTAGGTGGAAATGAATGAGGGTGTGTGTGTGTATGTAAGGAGTGAATGAGAGTGAGAATACAGGTGAAGATATAAATGTGTGTGTGTGTGTGTGTGTGTGTGTGTGTGTGTGTGTGTGTGTGTGTGTGTGTGTGTGTGTGTGTGTATGCGTGTGTACAGCAGAGAAAATAACCAAAGGAAGACAGCTGGTAAGGACTGGCAGGACAGAGGGGCGTGGCTGAGCTGTCACAGCTGAGCAGAGCTCAGAGCCTCCCAGGAGGAGCCTAGAGACCGGTAAGGGGAAAAACACCCTCCTGAGGGCAGAACAGCCACCATGCCTAGGAGCTGGGCTGGCAGGTCCAGCCCAGTCTATGACATAACACCTTCAAAAGCACCCTGCAGAAATTACTGTATATACATTACAAAAGAGAGCAATGAGAATAGGGTACTATGATCATACTAACGTTTGTTCTCAGAGTTAAAATCATTGAAATTTATGGATCTGGTGAAATTAAAAACTTTCCAAATAGTTTATAAAGCAGTAATAATTTACATACAGGGATGTATGTTGCCAGGATTTCCCCATGGGGATTAATAAAAGTATCTATCTATCTATCTATCTATCTATCTATCTATCTATCTATCTATCTATCTATCTATCTATCTATCTATCTATCTATCTATCTATCTGTCTGTCTGTCTGTAAACAAGAATTGTTTCTGGAGAGAGAGGGAGAGTGTGAATTGAGAGGAATATTTAATTTAAAAGTTCCTTGTTTTTGCACAACAGAAAAGTTTGTGCATTTCAGTTTGTGGGGTGATTTTGTGGAATGGTTAGGATGAGGATCTTAAACAGAGTAATAATGCCATACAGTTTAAGAAACAGCACAAAAAAATTATTCTTGAAAGGTATAGACTTGAGGAAGGGAAATGTTGTGCTCCCTAATGGGAAAAAAAATAATGACATACATTGTTCTTCATGTGTTATGTTTTTTTTCTCATTTTGGATTGGTCTGTATAGTTGGCAGCTTGTTTTCATTTAAGTATTCAGTACAGTATTGAAGGGTAGGACTTGAAAAGTTTTGCTTCTTCCTACTCTTTTTCGGGCACCCAAAAAAGTATTTTATCACTTTACATTGTTATTTTATATCTTCTGATATATTTGTTCAATATTTTTTTGTTTCCTTTTTTAATAACTTTGACTTTTTTTGTCCAAAATAAATAGATAAATTAAAAATATATGTGTGTGTGTGTGTGTGTGTGTGTGTGTGTGTGTGGTGATACAGCTTCTGTATCCATAGCCACTGCCAATTGCTAAAAAAAGTGAATGAAAACAGATTTTTAGGTTTAGCTTGAATAGCAGAAAAATACAGTGCCATCAGGACTAACAACTGACAAATATCTTGTATCAACCCACAACTTTAATTATGACAATGAAAAAACACACTCGGCAGTGTTTCCTGTTCAAGGGTTAAGTATTAACTGTTTGAAACCAGAACAGGGTTTTACACCACACAGAGGAAAGAAAAACGTCGCCAGACTAGTCTGCCCTACCAGGAAAACAGCTGCTCTTCTCCACGACCGCAGAGAAGAGCAGGTTATGTGTGCACACACCCGATATTCATTATCTAATGATGACAGTTTTTACAATGTGATCCTCATTCACTGTCATTCTTTTAAAAGAATAATTCAAAATTAAAATATCCTGACAGTTGCTTTGAATTAAATCTACAGTTTTGCTTTCACCAGAGCAGATTAATATAACTCTGGCGGAGAGGAATGATAATATACAGTGGATATAAAAAGCCTACACAACTGTGTTCAAATGCCAGGTTTTTGTGATGTAAAAAATGAGACCAAGATAAATCCTTTCAAAACTTTTTCCACCGGTAATGTCGCCTACGTATAACCTGTACAACCCAACTGAAAACCAAACTGAAATCTTTGAAGGGGAAAAAAAAACCCAACAACCTTACAATAACCTGGTTGCATAAATATGCACACCCTTAAACTAATACTTTGTTGCAGCACCTTTGGCTTTTATTTCAGCACTCAGTCTTTTTGGGTAGGCATCTATCATCGTGGCACATCTTGATGTGGCAATATTTGCCCACTCTTCATTGCAAATATGCTCCACATCTGTCAGATTGTGAGGGCATCTCCTGTGCACAGCCCTCTTCAGATCACCCCACAGATGTTCGATCGGATTCAGGTCTGGACTGTGGCTGGGCCATTCCAAAACCTTAATCTTCTTCTAGGGCTGCAACGACTAGTCGGCTAGTCGACAAATAGTTGACGATAAAATTCATCAACAATTAATTAGTAGTCGACGTGTCATTCATCATGTCATCATGTGTGTCCCACGGCATGCAATGCCACACTAAACAATGTTCCACCGTAGCCAATTGAAGTTGCTCAGAGTAAGACATCATGCTTTTCCAAGCTCTTTGGTGCACTGACAGAGCATGTGCGCTAGTGACCGGGAACAGAGCAGGGGAAGCAGCACCATGACAGAGGCTGAAGCAGAGCTTACATGAAACAAATGTTCCAAAGTTTGGGAACATTTTGTACATGACTCAGCCAACAAAACTGTTCAATGCAAGCTCTCCAAAGTGAGTGTTGCTTACCATGGGGCCACTTGGCGATGCATGAGCATTTGAAGAGGAAACACATTTTGGAAGAGTCAGATGCCCCTCAGTAAGATAATTAGCTCCCATACTAGTAGCTAGCCTATTACTGTAGGTGTGTGCCTGAAGGATCATGACATTTTAAAGAGTAATGTCATTTTGTCTGACAATTTCATTATAAAATTTATGCAGCATAAAGAAGAGGACAGGGACCATGAATGGCTTTTTGTGGATAAAGCAGACGTGTACTCTGCAACAAGCTAGTGCTCTCACAGTCAATTCTAAACATGATGGTCAAAGACATGAGGCCACTTTCCATGGTTGACGGGGAAGGATTTCAACAAATCATTTATCAGTTCAACCCTGAATACACGCTGCCATCCAGAACCCATTTCACCCACTTGGTGGAGAAGAAATATTAGGCAACCTTTACAAACGTAAATGCTCGTCCTTTCTGTTACATCTGATAACCCCTATTGCCACTTCCTCCTTCAGTCCTCTGTGCCATCTCCCCCCCCGACTTCCGACTCTGGGTGGAGAACCCCCCACTCAGTGCCACCACAAGTTTTTTTTATTTATTTATTTCTCCTTAAAAGATTTCAGTTTGTTTTTCAATTGGGTTGTACAGGGTATAGATCATATTAATGGTGGAAAAAGTTTTGAAATGATTTATCTTGGTCTCATTTTTTTACATCACAAAATCCTAGCATTTGACCAGTGGTGTGTAGACTTTTTATATCCACTGTAACTGAAGGAAATTTTATAACTCCTGGACAAAGAGAAAGACTGGCATCATCTCTGAACTGTAGTGGACAGTGATCATCTGTGGCCAAGCAAGGCTGTGGAGTTAAAAATCTCCTTTAATGTTCGTAAAAGTTGGTGTACGAATGCAATTTCACGACATTTGGAATAATCTCTTAGAATTTTCAAAACTTCTGTAAAAGTCGGTCCTAACACTCTTGTGAACTCAGTTTAATGGGAAAAATGGCTGTATATACGGCAGGCAAAACAATACAAACAACCGTGGAAGGAGAATATAGAAGCCATTGTCTTGAAACATACTCACCATTTGCAAGTTTGTGATTGAAATGGCACTTGGAGAAAAAATGTTTCTGTTGTTTGTAGGAACATTTTAGTGCTCTGATATCAGCGTCCTTATCCTGGCAGTTTGTTCATTCGTCCATGGATTCACTACCGGCCCACGTCCAACGTTAATCAGGTCAAATGTCAACTCTTAACCAATTAAATAAAGTAGGTGGGACAGACATATACATCAAAAAAAAAAATAAAAAGTTGATACACCAAAACAAACCCTCCAAGAAACGTTGAGAATGGCAGAATTAGAAAGACAAAAAAAAACCATTTCTTCCGGTGCCCCCGGGCTACTGCCCCAGCAAGACTTTGCTATAATCCAAAGCAGCATATGATCCAAGAAAGCATTCTAGAAGGTTAAAGCCCACAAACACACCATGTTTAAGTAAATGGGACCGTTTACTTGAGTACATTTCTGAAGAACAAACCTGCAGTATTACCCAACTCTGGTCATACTGTTAGGATTACCTTTCATTTTATGGATTTTAAAACTGGGTGAAATGTGCTCCTTTATACTGTAGTAAATTGCCCTTAAAATGGCACATCCTCAGTCATTTCACTAAATTTAGAATTTAATTTTATTACAATCAGGGGCAAAATCACTGCGGTGATTGATCAGATACTGTGTATTACAGTCTATTGTTCCTTTATTTATTATGACTTTGATTATAGGATACATGATGATGGTTTACAGCTTGTGTTCCCTAGAATGATACATTTAGGAAATAAACCTCAGCAAGTGGGAACATCTAAAAGTTTACATTAAAGAGATATCAAATTTATGAGAAAATGTGAAAAAGAATAATTAAAAAGTTAAAAATTTCCATGAAAAAGTCACAAATTTATAAAGAAAAAAAAACTATATATAGAAAACAAACAGGAAATGTACAAAAAATGCACACAGTTATATAAAAAAAGCAACTTTTAATGAGAAAAGGGCCACAAAGATTGTGAAAAAATAGCAATTGTAAGTTTTCAAGCAAGTTTTTAGGTAAATACATCATTTTTTATTAAAGTAATTTTTTGATGACTTTGATTTTAAATGAGTCCAGTGTCTGGATTTCCTGCCCACCTCTGGCTCTCAGTTCTTGTGGTTGTTGCATTATTTGTAATTATATGGTCAGCAAACATTGCAATCATATTCATGGAATTAACATTCTTAACAGTTTAAGAGTTATTTTAATATTGCATTTGCAAGCTCTAGATAAAACTTACTGTGGGGACACCGAAGAATTCCCTGAGCAGGAAAAAGCCTGCAGCAGTTCTCCACTCATGTGTTACAGCCACAGATCCGTGGTGGTTCATACAAGAGAGATGTGAAAATGGAGAGTGAGATCGAAAGAGACAAGCAATGTGGCGAAGTGAATCTTTCTTAACAATACCTTTTACAATTCTGTAAGTAGTCACAAACATAATTTCTGTCAAAATGAAAAAAGATGCTGCTATGTTTTTGTTTTTCCAAATTACCAGTAATCTCATCACCAGATGTTTGTAATTTTTTATTCTGAATGACATCATGCATCACTCTTTCCATATTGTCTTAAATGTCTGATGTAAAACAAACAAAAAATAACAATATGAAGTGATGGTACACCTCTCCAAGGAAATTACCTAGAATTACTAAAAATCTATGCTTTCAGATATGACTTTTATTTTTCAGCAAAACAGTTTCTACTTGTGAAGGCTCATCAGGTTATGGCCTAACTTGTGTGCACAAGTTGTGAAAACTTTTATACTTAAGCAATGTTCCACAAGAGGGAGTGTGGTATCAATGAATATAGTAACTGTGGTGATTTGTTGTAGGCCCGGCACAAAGCACAGTTTATTAAATGACAACAATAGTGGACAAAATATTGTGACTCGTTTGTTTAACCAGTTATTTTGCCCCATCAAGAAAAATAATCCCTTCTAAATGTGCACAGTTAACTGCTGCTTAGAACTTCAATGAGCATAACATAGAAATTATCAGGCCTATTGTCATTTTCAACAGACTGAAACAAATTAAATACTGTCTAGTGCAGAAGTCAGTGTTTATAATACATACTGGTGACCGTGACATCATGCAGGTGGCTAGTTAGCATGCTAGCGATTTGGCTTTGGCACCCTTCGCTCACTTTTCTTGGCATTTCCAGATGAAATAAAGAGTGTAATCAAGTGCTAATCAAGAAAATAAATCCAACTCTAATTTGTCAATTTTTTAACCATTGTGAAATATCTTGTGGATGTTTCCAAGGGTAGGACTTCCAGGTCACAGAGGTATGATTTCTTTTCAAACAGCACCTTACGATTATCAGGGAATATAGTAACTCCTGGAATCCCTATTGTCCAATCAAAATGCTTGGTCAGAACTAACTGTTGTATAAAGGGATATTTATGTTTTAATCTCTTCCTTAAAAAGGGCATCCCTCTAGTAGATCATTACCTTCAAGTACAGTATACTATGCTCTATAGCAACATTTCAATTTCATCAGTAGTTTTACTATAAGATACTTTTTACTTCAACTTGAGTATATTTATTAGGGGAAAAATGATTTTTTACTCAAGCACATTTGGTAATACTCTGAGTTACTTGTGATTTCACTTATTTGAAAACTATAAACAAAATGCTTATATTTCGCACTGTGCTTCATATCTGAAATGAAATGTGAGTGCAGTGTATCAGTCCACACACATAAAGATGCCAGACTGCTTACTAAATATGGCTTGAAATCAAAATATTTGTGGAAAATGGAGGAAAATGTGTACAAATTCATGATGGAATTTTGAAGCCACACCTTATTGAGATAGGCTATATGTAACTAATTCAAATTTTAAACATGGATTGTGATGATTATTTCTGTAAATAAATTGTTCATTTGATCATACCTAAAACATTTATAAGCATTTTTAAATAATTACACCATGATATAAAATACCTTGACAGCAATGCACAGTACCATACAGTAGTTACACTGTCACAATATGCCTCTCGTCTCTCCTTAACAACTTGCCTGATCATCACCATTTAGTTGTGACACCAGCGGGAAGGAACCCTGTACTACTTGGAGTGAAAACTGACACATGCCCATGTGGCCCAATAAGCAGGGGCGATTCCAGAGTCTCTTGGGACTCTTGGCAAAAATTCCCAGGGTACCTCTCCAACCAATGCTCGAGTCTGAGTTAAATTAACTACTGTATTATTTGCACTACTTACTACTGCTTTCTTTTCTCCTCTTCCTTTTATTTCATCTTTCATCACTGTCAGATGGATAACGTTGCTTGATTTTGATCCATGACTCTCATTTGTTTGTTGACATAAGACATGCACTGGTGCTTGCCAGAGTGAGAGGTAAGAGTGGGGCCCCTCTAGGGACTCTTTCTCTGGCCTACCACTGTCATTGCAAACTGTCCACATTGTCACTGCTGTAGTGATTCAATGTTGGTCATCCCTCGGAGGGAAGGGGGGAGGGGGTCTTCTTGCCTGGGGCCCCAAGCATTTCCCTGCCTTGTCTGCTAGCACGTCGTGCCTCTTGCGTATTAGTTTCATGAGCAAAACATTCGGAGCAGGAGATAACTATGATCTGATAACTATGAAGAAGACAACATATTTTTAGAAAAAATGGTCAGGGGCCTCCTATTTCATTTATCTGTCCTATCTTGTGTACAAAGATCCATGTAACTTTTTGCCTCGGCTAAGCTTAAGAAAAAATTGAAAAAAGAAAGCTGCATCTTTGTGAATAAAACATAGCAATTTAACATGGAAAGGTGCCACACATTTATCACTAAAAAGTTGCAAATTTACACAAAAAAGTCATAAATGTGTAATGACCTGGACGGGGTCAGACCCTGTTAATGCTTTATGTTCTTGTTTGGATTCATTATTGGTATTAGCATCACTATTTCTATTTTCTTCCCTTTCTTCAGCTATATTCAGCCTTAGTTATGTCTTCTTTGTATTGGTACTGTTATCCTGTCCTGCTCATCCTCTTGTGTTTATTTGATGTGACAGCACCCTGAGTTATTTTCTGCTCCTAGTTTATTGGTCTCTGTGTTGTTTATTGTTCACAGCTGCCCCTCATCTCCTAATTATCTCCTGCCTCTATATAGACTGCTCACACCGTACCCTCAGTATGGCGTTCTAGTCATACAGTACGTGCCACATCTCTCCGTGCATTATCATTTGTGTTACAGCCCTGTTTGTTTTCAGCCCTTGTCTTGCATTATTTTCATAATAAATTATGTTCAGAGGTCACCTGGCATTTGAGATTTCCTATCCACCCCTGAGGGGCTATCATGACAGTAGAACACCGTCAGAAATGGACTCAGCGGGTGATCGAAGGAAGAGAAAGCAGAGAGGGGAAGAGCTGTTGGCCATGGAGGTGCTGCAGAACCTCATCGTTTCGGCCTGTAGCTCCCCCTCCCTTGAACACGCTGCATGCTGCTGGGGGGTTGTCATCAACATTCTGGAAGCCCACCCGAGCCTGCGCTCCCTTCCATTGGTGCAGAGGCTTCCTCTTCTGGTCCAACCAGCACCACCAACCTTCTCCTCGTCAGAGCCAGTCAACTGCTTGCCTGTGGTAACTCCTGTGGAGTGGAGGGAGTTTTTTCTCGGCAGTGGGTTGGCATGCAGGGGCCTGGGTGGAAGGAAGACTCTGGTGGACGCCGCTCCACTCGACACTCCATTCCTATACCACTTGCTGGAGCCAGCTGACCTGCCCTTGCTTATTTATTCCATGGAGCTGAGGGATTTTGGAGGCAGTCGATCAGCATTCAGGGAGCCTGAGTGCAAGGGAGGATTGAGAAAACAGTGTTCTCGAGCTTTCCAGACTGGTTTTCTGTCGTGCTTCGTGGCTGATCCTTCAGTGTGTCCTGCGGCTGAATTTTCGGTTGTCCCCCTGCCTGCTTCCCCAGGAGTGGATCCGTGGATGTTCCCAGCTGAATCACCGTGGGTGTTCCCAGCTTCGTCTCCCAGTTCGTCCCCAGTCGGGCTCCTGAGGGATTTCACCACCCATTCTCCCATTCCAGCACCAGCTCCGGCTCCTCTACAAACCAGCTCAACAATCATCCAGAGGGCTTCAGAATCAGCATCAGTGGAACGTGGAGCAAGGCAAGTACACTCTCCTTTTAATTTATTCACTTTAAGCGATGTATCTTGCCTTGCTCCAGACGAGGCATCTCAGCGGCAGCCGTCAGCTGTCATGGAACCCTCGCCATTTGTTTCTGCTGCCACCTCCATATGTATTCCACAACTCAACTCTACTCCTTGTTTCTCCGAGGTCATCTCTACTTCATCTGGTTTCACAATGGAGAAAGTGAGCTCAACTGCTGCCACAGCCCCTCTCCAAGTGCAAGATCGTGCCAAGACTGCTCCTCTTGACGTGCACACTCCTGCAGAGACTGCTTCGCCTGCAGCTCCACTCAAGCTTGTCACCCCTACATCAGCAGCAGAGTCACCAGGTTCCTCGCCAGCGGAAGAGCAGGAATTAAGGAAAGTCCTCTTCTTTATTTTCTTAATATCTGTATTAAAGAGGTCTTGTCTTACTCCTGGTGGGAAGGCCCAGTTGCAGCCTCCATCTGCTTCTGAGCTCCCCCTGCTGAGCTCTTCTGCTGGCTGTTGTTGTGTGATCCCAGCTCCAACCTGTGTTTCTTCCTCCCTGCCCGAGGTGGCTGCATCGGGGACAGATCTCAAAACATCTGGGCCCGATGCGCTCCCATGTTCACCATCTGGGCTCGATGCTGTTCATCAGACTTCGCCCTCAGAGGATACTGCACTTCAACCTTCCCATCCTGTGCCCCAGGGGGTCCAACCTTCACAAACCATGTCACCACAGGAGGTCCACACCCTACCATCTGCGCCCCAGGAGGGTAACATTGACACTCCTACCACCAAGTTGCTGCCAGATCAGCCTCCTGGGATAGCCACTGTGGCAGCTGGGTTGGCTCAGGGCCTGGGTCAGCCTCCTGACTGGCATTTCTCTATATGGCGGCCCTCGGACCTTGGACGGCCGCCTGACAAAGTGTCCTCCTTCACCAGGTGGTCTATGGACTTTGGCAGACCACCCAACAGACTGTTCCCCTTTGCTGAGTGGTTCACAGACTGGGGTCGGCCCTCCGACAAATGCTGTTCCTCATTATCCAGGTTTAGACTGTGTGCATGGTGGGGGGGCATTCTTGCCAACTTGTCCTAGGGCCCCCACCGCCCGCTGTGGGTGGGTGGGGGTCTATCTCTGTGGTCGTCTGGTATCCGAACCTTAAAGGGGAGGTACTGTCATGCCCTGGACAGGGTCAGACCCTATCCATGCTTTATGTTCTTGTTTTGACTCATTATTAGTATTATTATCATCATCACTATTAGTATTTTCTTCTCTGTCTCCAGCTATATTCAACCTTAGTTGTGTCTTCTTTGTATTGGTACTGTTCTCCTGTCCTGCTCATCCTCTTGTGTTTATTTGCTGTGACAGTGCCCTGAGTTATTTTCTGCCCCTAGATTACTGGTCTCTGTGTTGTTTGTTGTTCACAGCTGTGCCTCATCTCATAATTATCTCCTGCCTCTATATAGACTGCTCATGCCAGACCCTCACTATGGCATTCTAGTCATACATGCTACAGCTCTCCGTGCATTATCATTTGTGTTACAGCCCTGTTTCTTTGTTTTTTCAGCCCTCGTGCTGCATTATTTTCATAATAAATTATGTTAAAGGTCGCCTGGCATTTGAGTCCTCCTATCCGCCCAGGAGGGGCTACCATGACAAAATGCACAAGAAAAAGTGACAAACTGGGGGGAAAATTTATGTGTAAAAAAATTGTTTCAAATGAACAAGAAAAACTAAAATACAAGAGAAAAAAGTACATTTTCAAGAGAAAAAGCTGCACAGTACATTATTCAAATATATCCATCCATCCATCCATCCATCCATCTTCTACTGCATGATCCTTTTCGGGTTGCAAGGGGGCTGGAGCCTATCCCATCATCTTTGGGTGAGAGGCAGGGTACACCCTGGGCAGATCGCCAGTCCATTGCAGGGCCAACACAGAGAGGCAGACAACCATTCACTCTCATATCCATACCCAAGGACAATTTAGAATCCCCAGTTGATGCCAACTAACTTAACCTGCATGTCTTTTCCCTGTGGGAGGAAACCGGAGTACCTGGCGTAAACCCATGCAGACACGGGGAGAACATGCAAACTCCTCTGATCTGGGGGTGGAATCGAACCCACAATGGTCAGGGGTGGAATCGATTCCGTGACCTTCTTGCTGTGCTGCCACAGTGCTAACCACTGATCCACCATGCTGCCCCATTATTATCAAAATTTAGATGAATAAAAATCAAAATTTATGAGGAAAAATTGTGCAGCTTTATGAGAAACCTGTCACAAATTTAAAAGGAAAAAAAGCAAAAATAGCACCAATACTCAAGAAACATTTTTAATTTCTTATTCTGCTCAAGTAATTTTTGTTGTCTACTCTAACCTACACTTGAGCACTATATGTAATGAGGTAATGCTACTTTTACATTACAATTTCAGGTTACTCTACCTCTGATAGACACCAACAGGTTTATTTATTGTTATGTTAAAATAAACTGTTGCTAATTTATGGCACCTGTTTAAAACCTAATTTAATCTATAATATACAGGTAGAATTTAATACTCATGCTTAACTTAATGGTCTATGTTTCAAAGTCCATTTAATGTGCTGTTTAGTGACACAAGGATGGTTTCATCCAGCAGATGGCACTGTGGGACCTGCCTTCGAACCAAACGGTACCGCTTTCACAGCACCACTCCAACCCTGGAGATAGTGCCACACGTTCAACAAGGCCCACTGAAGAGCTGCAGAGAGAGAAAAGTGCAAAAGCTGAGTCATTTTGTCACTCTAATTGCATATTGGTTTATGCATCCACACTTTTTGTCCCCTTTGACTTTAAGCTGCCAGAGGCTTGTGTGGGATTTTTCTTTCTCTTTCTCCGTCTTGATTGTGCACTCATCATTGTGACTACAAAATGCACGGTGTAAATGAGCGCGGCTTTATGTGCCTGCGTGAATTAAGGAGGCGTGCTAGTGTGGTTCTTGGTGTGTTGTGTTTGCCAGTGTCTGCGTGCCTGGGGGTAGGGGGGTGTTTTCTGTACTCACCCTCTAATAGATATCCCCATCCAGCTTGCCATTTAAAATTGGAGAGCAGCCAGTTGTGAGCTCTCCTTGTCCCACTCTCCCTCACTTCCAATCTTTCTCTTTCTTTCCCTCTCTCTCCCCATCTCTCTCTTTCTTTGCACAATTAGATTAGTGCAGAGTGATAGACACTAAAGGCAGAATCTCACTGATGCAGCCAGTCACATCATATAAGGATTTGCAAAGGCATGAACGTGGCGGAGTGGTTAGCACTGCGGCAGCACAGCAACTCACCCTTGGCCGGGGGATCCTGGGTTCGACCCCAGCCCCTGACCAACAGTGATCTGTGCGGAGTTTGCATGTTCTCCCCGTGTCTGCGTGGGTTTACTCCGAGATTTCTCCGGTTTCCTCTCACATGCCGAAAAACATGCAGGTTAGGTTAATTGGCATCAGCTGGGGATTCTAAATTGTCCTTAGGTATGACTGTGAGAGTGAATGGTTGTCTGTCTCTCTGTGTTGGCCCTGCGATGGACTGGCGATCTGTCCAGGGTGTACCTTGCCTCTCGCCCAAAGATGCTGGGATAGGCTCCAGCCCTCCCGCGACCCGAAAAGGATTAAGCGGTAGAAGATGGATGGATGGAGGAACACACACACATACCACTTCACTGCAATGCTTCTGCCATGAGAGTTAGCCAGCTACTTTGATACCCAGATGGCTTAACTGCTGCATATGATAGATAATCACACCATACAAGTGTAAGTGTGAAGAAAATATCATAACACAAAATACAAAAATAAATGGACCCTATAGAGAGCTACATTGATGCTATGGTTACTGTCCATTTAGAATAACAGAAATGAATGTGGAATTAATTCTTGCAACCTGCAACAGTTTATTCTCAAATTGTAGTGTCCTCGGGCTCAAAGTTGTAAAACTTTTTTGCAAATGTATTTTTTCCACAAACGGTTGTAAACATTTGCAAAATACAGTGGTGTGAAAAAGTATTTGCCTCTTCCTGATTTCTCATTTTTTTGCTATGTTTGTCACACTTAAATGTTTCAGATCATCAAACAAATTTAAATATTAGACAAACATAACACAAGTAAACACAAAATGGTTTACTTGTGTATGGTTTGGGCACCTTCTTTTAAAAGAAGGTGCCCAAACCTACATGGCCCTGTGTGAAAAAATGATTGCCCCCTAAACCTAATAACTGGTTGGACCACCCTGAGTAGGAACAACTGCAATTAAACATTTGCGATAACTGGCAATGAGTCTTTTATAGCGCTGTGGAGGAATTTTGGCTCACTCATCTTTGCAGAATTGTTGTAATTCAGCCACATTGGAGGGTTTTCGTGCAAGAACTGCCTTTTAAAGGTCATTCCACAGCATCTCAAACAGATTCAGGTCAGGACTTTGACTAGGCTACTCCAAAGTCTTCATTTTTTTTTTAAGCCATTCAGAGGTGAACGTGTGTTTTGGAGCATTGTCCTGCTGAAGAACCCAAGTGTGCTTCAGCTTGAGGTCACAAGGACATTCTCCTTCAGGACTTTTTGGTAGACAGCAGAATTCATGGTTCCATTTACCACGGCAAGTCTTCCAGGTCCTGAAGCAGCAAAACAGCCCCAGACCATCACACTACCACCAACATATTTTACTGTTGGTATGATGTTCCTTTTCTGAAATGCTGTTACTTTTATGTCGGATGTAATGGGACACACTCCTTCCAAAAAGTTCAACTTTTGTCTTGTCAGTCCACAGAGTATTTTCCCCAAAGTCTTGGGGATCATCAAGATGCTTTCTGGCAAAATAGACAAGCCTTGATGTTCTTTTTGCTCAGCAGTGGTTTTCGTCTTGGAACTCTGCCATGCAGGCCATTTTTGCCCAGTCTCTTTCTTATGGTGGAGTCATGAACACTGACCTTAACTGAGGCAAGTGAGGCCTGCAGTTCTTTGGATGTTGTTGTGGGGTCTTTTGTGATCTCTTGGATGAGTCGTTGCTGCGCTTTTAGGGTAATTTTGGTCGGCTGGCCACTCCAGGGAAGGTTAACCACTGTTTTATGTTTTTGCCATTTGAGGATAATGGCTCTCACTGTGGTTCGCTGGAGTCCCAAAGCTTTAGAAATGGTTTTATAACCTTTTTCCAGACTGATGGATTTCACTTACTTTGTTTCTCATTTGTTCCTGAATTTCTTTGGATCACAGAATGATGTCTAGCTTTTGAGGATCTTTTGGTCTACTCCACTTTGTCAGGCAGGTCCTCTTTAAGTGATTTCTTGATTGAGAACAAGTGTGGCAGTAATCAGGCCTGGGTGTGGCTAGAGAAATTGAACTCAGCTTTCCAAAGATGTGATAAACCACAGTTAATTTATATCTTGAGGATCAATTTTTCACACAGGGCCATGTAGGTTTGAATTTTTTTCCCTTAATAATAAGCACCTTTATTTAAAAACTGCATTTTCTGTTTACTTGTGTTATCTTTGTCTAATTTTTAAATTTGTTTGCTGATTTGAAACATTTAAGTGTGATAAGCATCCAAAAAAATGAGACATCAGGAAGGGGGCAAACAGTTTTTCACACCACTGTAGTTGTAACACATGTCGCGAAAGTTCTTTTTGGTTCTCCAAGTAGTGAACACAAGCAAATGTGACCCTTTATGACAAAGCTGTTTAACTGTGTGCAGACTTTTTTCATCCCCTAAAATCACAATCTTCTTGAATGCTCCTTAGCATTCACCACTGTGTGAAATGCTAGCTTGACTTTCTCCGATAATCATCAGAAAAGATGGTGAATCCAAAAATCATTACACTTGTCAGCATTCTCCACAACGTGAGATTAGGATATCCCTTAGGATAGATGAAAATTTAGTGGACCCACTGACCTGAATTATGCTTCAAAGCTCTAATTATGCTACTGTTCTGTTGGATAGACTTCATTAAGTTGCCACAGAATTCATTCAACATTCAGTTTGCAGAAACTAGAGGTGGGACGACATAAAAGATTATGATATATCGTTAATAAAAACACATTATCATGATGGATTTCTATTATTAGGATAATCGTTTATGGTGATAATTTCCAGTATTCTCATATGATTGGTTTCAGAAAGATGCTCCCTTGGCCTGACAAAGTACAATCCTCGTTTCCACAAGTATTCTAAACTGCCACCACCAGGAGGAGCCTGTTTGCAGTTCAGGGTGTTTTCACATCTAACTCCTTTGGTTCAGACTTTCGGACTTTCTAGTTTGAGCCGGACCAAAATCTAAGGTGTGAAACCTCCCTCGAACCATGGTTTGGACTAAAAAAAAACAAACCAACAAAATCTGGTTTGACAGAAAGAGGTGGTCATGATCCAGATCAAACTGAACCTTTCATTTCCAGCAGGGGTGTCCAGTCATATGCCAGAGAGTGCCAAGACCCTGCAGGCTTTACCTCCAACCAACAGCAGATTTCACTGACTTGAAATACAACCATTAGTGGTATAGTCAATTTAAAAATCATACAAATGCAGAAATTTAACAGATATTTTTAGAGAGGATGTGACAGACAGTACAAGAAAGATTGAAGGCACAATGCCAGCTGGAGATCATCACGGCTGATGAGGAGGACAAACATCCATTTAATGAAGACCCGGTTAACATTTTAGACTCAATAGTTAACCGCCTAATGTAGTGGAATCTAACCCCATTTTAACTCAAAGTGTAGTTTCCCATGTGTCCATAACTGTAGAAAATACCTCCAAGGGTGAGTAGCATGTTTGCTAACTACAGTGTCTGTTCTAACCACATGAACATTGTCACGACAATAGTAAATCGGTGTGTTACAGAAAGTTGTTTAGTTCAGTTGGATAAAGAGCAGTGTGGAACTAAAGGCAAACCCAGATGTGTACATTATAACTAAGTAACTTTAGTCTGGACCTTGGTGAGCACTTATCATGTTCTAGGTCACTTTTAAGGCTAATATACTGTTTACTGACTGAAAAGGCCTTAGTATCCTTCAGTTTTTTAATCCTATTTTTTATTTTAAATTGAAAATAAGTAGCTCATTTTAATACTGTACTGCTTGTTGGACTTTTTAGATATGATCTATGTATTTATGATATTTTATGTTATTTAAAGTGCAGTAAAAATAGTTTTCCTACAAAATGTACTACAAAGTGATAGCATTATGGTTTAGTGACATTTTCAAAGTTTTAAAAATAATTTGATCATTATCACAATTATTTTCATAGCAGTAATCATATATTGAATTTTACTATCAATCCTTTTTTTAATTCTGACTTCGCTGACCTCCACATTTTTCTGCAACTAAACTTTTATATGTGGTGGGGTAGAAATGAGTGAAGGCACACCACAGTGTTGGTAGCGCAACTTTGTATTATTTCCCTCATGACCTGTATCCCCCACCCCCACCCCCCATGTGACCCACTTCCACTATGGGTTACGTCAGATCCTATGAGCTCAGTAATTCATCTCCCTTTAATGTGTGTTGTGTGGGTTGGAGGAAGCATACATCTCTGCTTATTCCTCACATTTTAGAACAGTTTGTCAACCTTTACAGCCGTGTGGGTATCTGGCCTGTTTTTGGATGAGTAAAGCGATACCACAGGCCTTTTTATCCAGAGATCACAGAAACCCTGGGTCTGTCTGTACTGCCTCGTCCATACAGAAAAATGAACCATTGGTCTGTGTGTGTGTGTGTGTGTGTGTGTGTGTGTGTGTGTGTTCTACATAACAATGATTCAAACAGACTCACTGCCATGCTTTTCTCTCATCTGGTTACGTATGCTTCAAGTTCTGGTCCAGCTGAAGCATGGTGTCATTTATTTCATGAGTATATGAGTGAATCTATTTTGAGGTGGTAAATCTGTGATATTTTTTTTTGCCAGATACACCCATATCTCAAATATATCGATTTGCGAATACTGAACAAATAGGATTTCTCCGGTTTCCTCCCACATGCCAAAAACATGCAACTTAGGTTAATTGGCATCAAACTGGGGATTCTAGCTTGTCCTTAGGTATGACTGTGAGAGTGAATGGTTGTCTGTCTCTCTGTGTTGGCCCTGCGATGGACTGGCGATCTGTCCAGGGTGTACCCTGCCTCTCGCCCAAAGATGCTGAGATGGGCTCCAGCCCCCCCGCGACCCGAAAAGGATTAAGCGGAAGAAGATGAATGAATGAATGAATGAACATATAGGAATACTTAAACATATAGGGCTAGTTTTCCGTATATGTATTAAGCCTTAGTAGTTCTAGACTAAACCACATATTAAAGGTGTCATTGACTGAAAAATGGTGTGTTTGTAGGTTTTAACTGTCTGAAATGAGTCTACTGGTCACCTAATAATTAAAATTAAAAAAATTTCAAAACAGTCAATTCTCTTAAAAAAACCACACAGCCTTTAACTTGTTGTTCTCACCTGTCCACTGCTCTATTATTGGGCTGCCTAGCTGTCTGTCATGTAGATGGAAGGGGTGCTAAAGGTAGCCTATTAGCCCCTGAGCTATTAGCCCCCAAGCTTACACTGGTAACAGGAAGCTTGAATCGAGCACAGCTTATATTCTTATTTTCTTCAGATCTTAGTCACCCTAATAACCATCCCTGTTACCACCTTGTTCACCAGTCTGTGGACCACAATGTGCCTCGAGTCGCTCCAGCCCATCTTCCAATGGTTTTACCATGGTTGGCAGCGGGTCACTTAACGCATGCATACATTATGCAGTGCATGCATAGATGACCTCTGCTGTCAAAATGAGCCCCTCCAGGGGCGGAATTCAAGATCCAAATGCCGGACTTGCAGTTTGCAGGATTTAAATGAACGGCGAATAATCCACAATACAGAAGCTGAATCCAAACGCAACAGGCTCGGTTGGAACAGGCAGAAAGCAGGCAGACAGAAGCGTGTTGATCCTGCCAGCATGACTTAAGGACGTTGCCCTTAAACAGGACAAAGATAATTATCAAAATAATAAACAGCCCTGAATAATCAAGAACTTAACAAGGCATGAAACAATCTAGGTGAAAATGGAAGTTAACAAAAGGTACTGTTGTGGAGAAAGGAAGCCAGCAAGGCAACAAGCTAGACGACACATGAACTTTATTCCAGCTCCATCATACGGTACAGTACTAAGAGCTCCCGTGTCTCTGTGCATTCCTCTTTTATACCTTTAATTCCATGCATTGAGACCCGGAACTCCCGACCATAATACACTGTTTGGAACAAAGGCCTGTGTGGCACCTTAACATAACATAACGCCGGCCCTGCTGCTCACACCCTTCTCTCTTCCAGCGGCTCCGGCGGTTACTCCTCTTCCCGGGGGGTGCATAGTCCATACTGTCCCATTTGAGACTCCCCAGTGGCACCTCCTCCTCTGGTCCATTGTTCACCCTTATCCCAGCTGCCTTCTCTGGGTGGAGAATCCCCCACCCGTGCCACCACACAGCCCCTCCCCCCAAACACCCAGAAAGGGCACTAACTCCCACGTCTTTTGGGCTTGAGCCGGCGCCCATAGCGACTGTAGCAGGGGGTAGCTGATCTGTCGAAGCACCCTGCTGGCGAGGTGTACAGGAGGGCACGTCAGTCTGTGGAGGGAAAAAGGGAGGGGGCAGAAAACACATCATCTTCACATGCATGGGTCAATACCCAGGGAACACCAACTTATGGAGCCACCAACGGTGGACGTCCACGCCGGGGAGTTTTGACCTTCACCACCTGCTCATCTACCAACACAAAAACGAGCTTCAGCCTGTTGATGCAGACGGTCTCCCTACGCTCCCCCAAGTCAAACACAAAATGTTTCACCCCAGGCTCCAACACCCTGAACGGTCCGTCATACAGTGCACGCAGTGGGGTCTGGTGTGCATCATGCCTGACGAAAACAAAGCTGGCATTCTGCAAACTCTTGGGGATGAAAGTGCGGGGAAAATAATGTTGGGCAGGGCCCAGTACGTTAAAAGCCTCCGTACTGTGCAAAAATTGCGCAGGCAGATCAGTCTCGGGAACGGGGTTTTCCAGTAAAAACTCTCCGGGGATCTGCAGCGGCTAAGAAGGAATGAGTTCTGCTGGGGAGGTTGCCAAATCCTCCTTAGGTGCAGAGCGCAACCCTAAAAGAACCCAGGTCAGGCGATCGACCAAATTTGTGTCCATGAGCGAAGTTCTGAGCGCTGCTTTAAGTGACCTATGAAAACGCTTGCAAAACCCGTTAGCTTGGGGGTTGTACACGGTAGTGCGGTGAATTTTGACCCCCAGGCTCTTGGCCATCGCGGACCAGAGTTCCAAAATGAATTGTGGACCCCTGTTGGAAGTGATGTCTGACGGGGATCCGAACCGTGCAATCCAAGCCGACAAAAACAGAATGAGCCACTTCTGCGGACGTGGTAGAAGCCAGCAGGACCACTTAAGGGCAGCATGTGGTGTGGTCCACGATTGTTAAAAGGTGCGTGAAACCTTGCCATGGCGGGAGAGGTCCCACCAAATCCATATGGATGTGGTCGAACCTCCTGACCGGGATTTGGAATGGCTTGAGTGGGGCTTTGGGGTGGTTGTGCACTTTGGCCCACTGGCACACAATGCAAGCTGCAGCCCACTCCTTCACGTCCTTGCACAAGCGCGGCCAGATGAATTTTGCCCTCACTAGCTTCACCGAAGCACGCACTCCCGGATGCGAAAGGGAGTGGACCAACTCAAAAACGCAATGGTGCCAAGAGCTCAGAACCTTGTGGAGACGTTGCAGAGCAAGGGAGGGCACCTTTCTTACACCACACTGCTCTCCAGCCTTAACCCAGTAGGTGCAGACCGGAGCGCGCAAATGTCCTCATCCCCCGGACATTTGCGCACTCGCAAATGTGCAGGGCCAAATGCCGATCTCAATACTGACCATGGTATTGAGACTTTGGACATCATGTACGTCGGCGGCTTATGGTCCACAAATGCGGTGAACTCGCGCCCTTCCAGCCAAAACTGGAAATAGCGCATCGCCAGGTGTAGAGCCAACAACTCTCTGTTGAACGTGATGTTTGCATTCGCTGTCACGCAAGGTCTGACTGAAAAATGTGAGTGGCAGCCGCAAACCAGAGACGTACAGCTCTACCATTGATCCTATTGCAACATCAGACATGTCCATAGTGAGCGCGATCTGTGCTGACTGATCCGGATGAGCTGGCAACACGGCATCTGCAAGTGTTGTTTTGGTGTTCGTGAGAGTGAGTCCAGTCAACGTTTTCCGCAGACTTCTTTTTTTTTTCAGCCCGGCATACAACAGCTGTATCAGCTGGGCTGCCTGGAGAAGGAAACGGTTATAAAAATTGACCATCCCCAAAAACTAATTGCAGGGCCCTCACGGTCTGCGGACACGGAAAGTCCAACACAGCGCGCATCTTATCCAGTAACGGAATCGCGCCCTCCGGCAAAATGCAGTGGCCCAAAAAATCAATCACTGGTAAACTGAACTGACACTTCTCCGGGTTTATGCACTTTCAGCCTCTGGGAAACCGTCTTGAGATGGGCGATGTGCTCTTCTTCGGAAGCACTAGCTACCAGAATGTGGTCTAAGTAAATGAAAATGAAGGACAAGTCACTAAGCACTGCGTCCATCATCCTCTGGAAAGTCTGTGCTGCGCCTTTTAATCTGAACGGCATGCATAAAAATTTGAAAAGGCCAAAAGGAGTTATTTTTGCTGTTTTCGGAACATCTCCCGCGCGCACCGGGACCTGAGGGTATCTGTGGACCAGATCCACTTTCAAAAAAACATGCATCCCAGCCAGGTGCATGGAAAATCCTGGATGTGCAGAATGGGATAACGATCATGTTCCATGGCGTTATTCAAGCACCAGAAATCGCCGCACGGTTGCCATGACCCTTTGACTTTAGGCACCATGTGTAGCGGGGATGCGCACGGGCTGATGGAGCTCCTGATGATGCCCAACTGTTCTAAGTTGGCAAACTCCTCTCGCGTGCTGGCCAGTTTAGCTGCATCCCATCACCAAGTTCGCGCGAACACCGGCGGGCTTTTTATCATTATGAAGTGTTCGACCCCGTGTTTTGTTATTGTAGCCAAAAAAGTCGGGACTGCGAGTGCTGGGAACTGTGTGAGCAAATGTTGGTACTTACCCCCTGGAGCTATAACGTTAGCCAGTGTTGTCGACCCAGCTCCTCAAGCTGTACGGGGCAGTGAGGTAAAAAAGACAGCATCCACTAATCTCCTATTAGCAACATCGACTAACAACTCATAAGCACATGTAATATAAATGTGTTTTTAATGTGTGCCCTGATTTGTTTCTCAGTTGTTTTTATGTTTTAACAATCCAGTTCTCTTCCCATGATGAATTTATCTTAAGGCACACCATGACCTGGACAATATGACCTGTTTCTAGAAACTGTTTTCCTTAGCACAGCAAGTTTCTCACTCCTTAAATCACTGTTGCATGCTTATGAAACAAAGGCGCCTTTATTCCTCATATGTGTGTGTGTGTAATGAAGCAGAAAGCAGGTGTTCAGTTCACAGTATGTTTTGGGAGCCAGGCAGAGGAATTGCCTGAGAGCAGGAATTGGCCCTTCTTGCTCCCCACGCAATTCTATGATGGGAGGGGGCTTGCTCGGAGCAGAGATGGCCACTCTGTTCTGTACCTAGCCTTCCTTTAAAAGCAGGGGTTTTTCCCGATACTTTTGAGTCTGCCGTGAGTTTTGCGCAGGACGTCCGGCTAGGAGAAATCACGCTCTTCCTGGCTGTCGGCTCCCAGTCACCTGTATCAAACGGTAAGAGCTTGTGGAATGACATGAAATGCATTGATCCTTGTGTGAAGGAAATGTGTGACATGCAATGATTTCTCTTTTGTGTATGAAGATATGGTCTGTGGGGAATAAAGAGATACAGCTTATTCTAGCAGCCTGTCTGTGTGAATTCTTTCATATGCGCCGACTCCTCACGAACCTATCTAAATATTTTCATAAAACAGCACATAAAAAATCTGTGCCTTAAATGGGGACGGAACATGCAGCTACCACAAAGTCCCACTGAAAGTTACATCTGTGTAAGCATATTGTCAGTATCTACTCGCCAAGTGTCCTGATGGTGGATCTGTTGGTGGCTGTGAGCTCGGTACGGTTGCTTCCTGCCACCCCGTCTGCGTTGACCGACAGGATGAGGCTCTTCTGGGAGCCGGAGTCCACCAAAAACTGTTTCCCCGAACATGTGTCCATGACATAAAGCAGTCTGTTCCTGTTGCCATTGGTTGCAGCTGCAACTGAATTCCAAACGTGCCGTCTTCCTGGCTTCTTGAATTGGCATGGCGACAGGCAGCATTGGGCATTCGAGCTGAAACGGCGATGATAAAAACAGATCACCCTGTTCCATCGTCTCCTGGTGTCCGTCCCGGCTATAACCAATGGCTCCTCGACCTCGCTGGAGTCCCTCATGGATGCCGGTGCCACTGCCTGCACGCTGAGAGCTCTGGTTACCAAAATGATGCGGTTCGCTTCCTGCGCCAGGGCACAGTAGTCCTTAGCAACCAGCCGTGGCAAGTTTGCCAGGATCACCCTTGCTGTAGTCAGTAAGTTCCTGAGGAACAAGTGGGTGAACAGGAAAGATTCATCGTCCTTCTCCGTCAGCACCAACATGCTCTCCATGAGCTCGACTGCTGATCTGTCACCTAACTCTGAACACGTTAGGAGTCTCTCTGCCCTCTTACTATCAGAAAGGGTATAGTGTTGGAGAAGCATCATCTTGAGCGCTTCATATTTTCCTTGGGCCGATGGCTCCTGGAGCAGGCTTGTTGCCTTTTTCGTTACGCACACATCCAGCGCAGTGACCATGTAGTAATACTTGGTATCGTCTGTTGTTATCCCGCGGATATGACCTGGGCTTCTGTGTGCAAGAACCATGCGGTCGGATTGTGAAGCCAGAAGTCTGGGAGCTTGGCTGAGAAAGCACACGCAGCACTGGTGCACTCTCTCCAGGTGGTCTCCAGGGCACTGCTCAGCTCACTTTCCATTGCACATCTTAGGGTCACCAATGTGTAGAAAGGAAGCAGGTGAGGCAACGAGCTAGATGACACATGAATTTTATTCCATCTCCAACATACAGTACAGTAAAAAGAGCTCCAGGGTCTCTGTACATTCCTCTTTTATACCTTTAATTCCATGCATTGAGACCCAGAACTTCTGACCATTATACACTGTGTGTGGCACCTTAACATAGCATAATGCCAGCCCCGCTGCTCACACCCTTATCTCTTCAAGCGGCTCCGGCTTTTACTCCTCTCCCCGGGGGGTGCATAGTGCATACTGTCCCATTTGAGACCCCCGGTGGCACCTCCTCCTTCAGTCCATTGTTCCCCCTTATCCCAGCTGCCTTCTCTGGGTGGAGAATCCCCCACCTGTGCCAACACACTGTCAAAATAAAAGCCCAAATCAACATGACGATGGGAACAAACTACAAGACGTGATTGTGATGAAAATAATAATACTAATAAACAGAAAGTTCACAAGGAATAAAGATAATTGTAACAAACAGAGACCCAAGACAAACTAAACTCAAAACTCTGACATAGTCCCCCCCCCCCCCCCCCCCCCCCAAGGCATGGATTCCACACACCCAAAGACATTACAACAACAACAAACAAAGAAACACAAAAATATAATCATCCTCTCAGGGAGGGTGGTGGGGTCACAGGCAAGGTGGGCCAACACACACTCTTCCCCCCACCTTACAGTCCAAAACAAAAAATGCAGCTTGGGGAACCAAACAAAGTCTCAGGCCCCAAACCAATAAGCAAAGCGGGTCGGGTGGTCCTCCATCGACCCACAGCCATTGGACTGGGGAACAAGGCAGATCTGGGGTGCCTACCCAAGTCCATGGGTCCCTAGACTGGAGTACATGGTGGGTCTGGTGGCCTACCAAAGTCCATAGACCAATGGACAGATGCACATGGCATGTTGGGTGACCTACCGCAGTCCAAGGGCCACCAGATGGATGAACACGGCACCATGGGGGCGTTCACCTCAGGAGCTTTTAACACAGGAGTTAACATAGGAACTTCCTGCTCAAGAGATAATATAAGAGTTTTAACCCCAGGAAATAGTGACATGGAGATCTTAGACACGGGGCTTCTTGCTTCAGAGATAACACAGAAACCTCAAACTCGGGAGATAATAACAACACAGAGACTTTAAACTCAGGAGGTGACATTGTAGACCCTTCAAACTCAGAAGATAACAACATAGACCCTTTGACCTCAGGAGGTGACATGGGAGCTTTTTGCTCTGAACACCACAGAGGAGCCTTTTGCCCTGGGGAAAACAATGTAGGAGCTCTTTGCTCTAGGAAAAAACAATACGGGAGCTCTTTGCTCTGGAAAAAAAAAAAAATGCAGGAGCTCTTTGCGCTGAGAAAAACAATGTAGGAGCTCTAAACTCTGGAGAAAACAACACAGGAAATTCTTGCTCAGAAGAAAACAACATAGAAGTTCTAAGCCGAGAAGATTCCATAGGAATCTCTTGTTCAAAAGGAAGCAACATGGGGATGTTGAACTCAGGAATTGACACTGGTGCTCTTTGCTCTGGAGAACACAAAGGAACTTTTTGCTCTGGGGGCAACAACATAGGAGTTTTAAACATCCTAAGAGCTTCTGGCTCTGAAAGCAACATAGGAGCTTTAAGCACGGGGGAAAACACAACAGCCCTTAATTCAAATAAAGATAACAGGGGAATTTTTAGCTCTGTAGACACTAAAACCGGAACCTTTGGCTCAGGAAACGACAACAACACAGGAGTTTCTAGCTCAGGGGATATCAACACAGGAGTTTGTAGATCTGGAGGCAATAAATACTAGGGGTTTTAGTTCAGAAGCAGGTAACGGTGGCACACTGACATCAAAAGCAGCAAATAGAGATTCTGGACACTGAAATAGCCGGCGGAGTGGGCTGCTCGATCCCTAGGATGATAGGATGAGCGGCCTACTCAACATCTGGAATAATGATGGGTTGAGTGGATTGCTCGCCCTCAGGAACTGCAATGGGTGGAGCGGACTGCTCACCTTCAGGAACTGTGATGGGTGGTGCAGACTGTTCGCCCTCAGGGACTGTGATGGGTGGAGCGGATTGCTCGCCCTTAGGAACTGCAATGGGTGGGGGTAATTGTTCACCCTCAGGAACTGCGACAGGTGGAGCAGACTTGTCAGCAGCAAACCCAAGCAAATCAGGCTGATCTGCGGTGGCCCCGGATGTAGCATGCAGATCAGTGGTGACCTTGAGATCCTTGAGCCCAGACGTATGGGGTCTACCCCTGGCACAACCACCTCAAACAGGGGAAACAAATCTTCGACTGTGTCACAACCTCTGAAGTGGAACCTGGCAGAACAGCAGGCATGATGACGGGTGCTGATGGTGTAGGAGAGAGGTGGGGAGCCCCGGCTGAAGAGGAGGTCCCTATAAATGGAACGAAGGAGAGAATTGTGGGTGGCAGTGGCTCAGGAGGTAGAGTGGGTCATCCAATAACCAGAGGGTAGGTGGTTTGAATCCTGCTCTCCCCAGCAATCCTGCCGTTTTGTTCCTGGGCAAGACACTTTACTCACCTTATCTCCAGTGTTCATGACACTGTGTATGAATGTGTATCAATGCTCGATAGTGGTCGGACAGGCCGTTGGCGCAGATTGGCAGCCACGTTTCCGTCAGTCTTCCCCAGGGCAGCTGTGGCTACAGTAGTATCTTACCACTATCAATGTCTGTCTGGAGTGAATGAATAATGGACTCACTGTAAGCGCTTTGAGATGTCACTTGACATGTAAAGCACCATATAAATCTAACCCATTATTATTATTATTATTATTATTATTATTATTATTAAAAGGTAAATGGTGTTCACTTATATAGTGCTTTTTCTCATCTCTAGATGACCAAAGCACTTTATAGATCCTGCTATCCACCCATTCACACACACATTCACACACTGCTGGCGGAGGAGCTGCCATGCACCGGCGCTGGCCTGACCCACCAGGAGCAGGCTGGGGTTCAGTGTCTTGCTCAAGGACACTTCGACATGCAGACTGCAGACAGAGCGGGAGTCAAACCATTATTATTATCCGATGAGCCAGGAGCAGATGGTCCATCCACCTCTGATGCGGAGAAGAGCTCGAGGGAGAGCAAAAACCTCCTGAGGAAGGGGGAAAGGTCCTCCTACAGGTGGGATTTAGATGCTACAATCTGGCGAGCATTTCTCCATGCGAAGTCCTGCCACTCGTCACCCTGATGGGAGAGTCAGTAACACTCGGTCAGCTGGCCGGTGACCAGTCTCAGTTCCCAGAATGGGTTCGGGCCCTTTGTCGTGGTGCTTGTGTCCCGCTCAAAAGCCAGGCGAATCCCTCTGGGTGGCTTCAAAGGTCGCCTGACGGTGAGCTGTCCGGGTTGGTGTAGGAGCTGAGATGGAATGTTGGGAGGTGCAGCACCAATGCTTTTTAAAATTTTTTATTTAACCTTTATTTAACCAGGCAAGACAGATTAAGAACACATTCTTATTTACAACTGTGGCCTGGGGGAAGGGGCAAGGGGGAAAGCAAAGACTAAACAAATACATATATTAAAAAAAAAATCACAAAGACACAATTAAAAACACATCGTCGTCGGCCTCCATCGGTCTATGATGACCATGGAAGAGAATCCTAAACGTCTACTCTGCTGGAACAGCACCGCCTGTGGCTGAACAGGCCGATGAGCGAATGGCAGTCCCTGTCACACAGGTCGCACTTGTGGGTGGTCTCCATGCTGCTGGGTCTGTGGCGGTTCTTCCTGCAGGTCCTTTTTTCATCTGCTGCAGCAGTCAGTCTCTCTTCCCCCGCCTTGAGCTGTCTGGTCAGGGTGCCTCTCCATTTGGAGCAGTCCGTTGCAAGGTCCTCCCAGCGCTCTGTGTTGATCTCCAGGGCCTTCATGTCTCTCTTGCAGACGTCTCTAAAGCGCAGCTGTGGGTGGCCAACGTCTCTCCTGCCAGTTGCCAGTTCTCCATAGAGGACGTCTTTGGGGATTCTTCCATCCTCCATACGGTGAACGTGGCCTAGCCAGCGGATCCTGCGCTGCCTGTGTAGAGTGAACATGGAGGGAAGGCCGGCGCGGGACAGAAATTCTGTGTTGGGCACTTTGTCCTGCCAGGATATGTCCAGGATGTGGCGAATGCAGCGCAAGTGGAAGGAGTTCAGTCTCTTTTCCTGCCGGGCGTATGTTGTCCACGTCTCACTCCCAAAGAGCAGTGTGCTGATGATGCAGGCGTTGTACACTGCCATCTTTGTCTTGACAGAGAGTTTGGGATTCTCCCACACTCGTGTGGTGAGGCGAGCGAGTGTGAAGGCTGATTTTCCAATCCTCTTGTTGATCTCTGTATCAAGGGAGAGGTTGTTGCTGATCGTGGACCCCAGGTACGTGAACTGATTCACGATCTCCAGCTCGTAGTCGTCGATGGTGATGGTTGGTGGTGCTTCCGTGCCTTGCGCCAAGATGTTAGTCTTCTTCAGGCTGATGGTAAGCCCGAAGTCCTTGCATGCCTGGGAGAAGCGGTCCATCAGGGTCTGAAGCTCCTGCTGTGTGTGGGTTGCGACTGCAGCGTCGTCTGCGAATAGCATGTCTCTGATTAGAGCCTCGCGTACTTTGGTTCTGGCTTTCAGGCGGGCGAGGTTGAAAAGCCTGCCGTCAGATCTTGTGTGCAGGTAGATTCCCTCTGTTGCTGTGCTGAAGGCATGCCTCAGGAGCATAGCAAAGAAAATCCCAAAGAGGGTTGGCGCAAGTACACAGCCCTGTTTCACTCCGCTGCGTATGTTGAATGGCTCTGAGACGTTGCCATCGTGCTGCACTATCCCCTGCATGTTGGTGTGAAACGATTCAATGAGGCTTTGCAACTTTGGTGGGCATCCTATCTTTGGCAGGATCTTGAAAAGGCCCTCTCTGCTGACCAGATCAAACGCTTTGGTGAGGTCGATGAAGGCGACGTACAGGGGCATGTTCTGTTCTCTGCATTTCTCCTGGAGTTGGCGGATGGAGAATATCATGTCTACCGTCGATCGTTCAGCGCGGAAGCCACACTGAGACTCGGGGTAGACACGTTCGGCAAGCTTCTGTAGACGAACGAGAACAACTCGTGCGTAGACTTTGCCAACAACGCTGAGGAGGGAGATGCCCCTGTAGTTGTTGCAGTCGCTTCTCTCCCCTTTGTTTTTGTAGAGGGTGATGATCTTGGTGTCCCTCATGTCCTGTGGTATGGCACCTTCCTTCCAACACTGGCAGAGGACATCATGCAATGGCAGCAGTAGGGCGGTCTTGCAGTACTTGATCAGGTCAGGGGGTATGCCGTCATTGCCGGGTGCCTTGCCAGCGGCCAAGCTATCAATGGCCTTGCTGAGTTCGTCGATGGTTGGCTCGGCGCCAAGTTTGTCCATGGATGGCAGGCAGTCGATGGCATCAAGGGCTGACGGTGTCACGGTGTTCTGTCTGGAGTAGAGGTCGGAGTAGTGTTCCACCCATCTCTCCATCTGCTTGTTCTTTTCTGTGATCATCTCCCCAGTGGAGGATTTGATGGGGGCCGTCTTGCTCTGAGCCGGACCAAGTGCTTTCTTGATGCCATCATACATACCACAGATGTTCCCTGTTATGGCAGCGGTTTGAATGTCTTGGCTGAGCTGAGTCCAGTACTCGTTGGCACAGCACCGAGCAGTCTGCTGAACTTTGCTTCTCGCAGCCCTGAGAATCTGGAGATTCTTCTCGTTTGGGTACTTCTTGAACTCAGCAAGTGCTGAGCGCTTGGCTCCAATGACGGGGGTCATCTCGGTCAACTTGGCATCAAACCAGTGCTGTGACTTCGAGGTCTTCCTCCCAAAGGTAGCCAAGGCTGTGCGGTGGATGGTGTTTCGCAGCTCTTCCCACTTCTGCTTTGCAGATTCTCCTTCTTGCGGTACACCAAGTTCCTTCTCAAAGGTGGAGGCAAACTGCTCAACAAGTTCTGGTTGAGCTATCTTGCTGGTGTCAATCCGTGCCTTTCCAGGTTGTCTAGCACGATGGAATTTCTTCAGCTGCAGCTTGACCTTGCAACACACCAATGAATGGTCTGTGTCGCAATCTGCACTCTGGAACGAACGGGTGATTAGCACGTTCTTCAGTGAGGTGCACCTCGTCAGGATCAAGTCCAGCTGGTGCCAGTGCTTTGAGCGCGGATGTTGCCAGGAAACCTTGTGTTGGGGCTTGGTCTTGAAGAATGAGTTTGTGATGCACAGATCGTGATATGTGCAGAACTCGAGCAGCCGCTGTCCGTTGTCATTCATTCTGCCCACGCCAAACAATCCTGACAGTTGTTGCGAGATTCTCGTAGAACTCGTCTTTTGCCTCTGGTGTGGCTGTCAGTGTTGGGGCATACACACTGACGAGGGTGACTGGGCCTTGAGTGGTGTTCAGGCGGAGGGTGAGGAGTCGTGCAGAGCCAGTGCTGCTCGGTTCCACCATCTTCAGCAATGTGTTCTTCACTGCGAAGCCCACTCCGTGTTCCCTGTGTTCGTCACTGCCCTTTCCCTGCCAGTAGAACGCGTAGTCCTTCTCTCTGTGTGCCTGCGTCAGCCAACCATGTTTCCTGGAGAGTGGCGATATCCACTCCCAGTCTCTTCAGCTCATTATTGATGGTGGCAGTCTTCCTGGTGTCGTTGATGTCCTTGAGGTTAGCAGCGAGTCCTGTCAGTGCGGGACGTTCCAAGTTCCCAGTTTTAGAGTTGGTCTCTTTTGTTTTATTGTCTTACCTGGTGCGAAGGTTCTCAGCCTGCTGTTCGGACTTCTCCTCATCCCCATGCACCCAATGAGGAAAGCAAGCTGTGGCGGGACAACACCTTATTGGCTGGCGGCTGCCCAGCTTGAGGCGGGCGGTAGCTGTCCAGTGAGATCCGATGATCCCTCCCACCGTCGGGAATAACCCCTGGCGCCGAGCTCTACGCCAATTGAGCGGTGGCTTATAACCGGTAACTGTCATTCCCCGTGTTTTGTCTACGCCAAAGGCGAAGCAGGAGTGTCCTCTCCAGTGATCCGGTGTTCTACCTTCCAGCGTTGGGCGTTGGTAGGATTCAAGCCTGGGCAGGAAGATATGGAGGATAAGATGTTGCCCATGCAGCATGTCCCCCCTCTCCATGTCACTGATGAATCCAAAGGAACAGCAGGGCTGCTACTGTTTGGCACCAGCGCCGTTGCAGGAGCTTCCAGAACGATGTTGAGCACAACATAGAACTGCCTTAGGGGCTCCGACTCCGGATTTTTCATCAGGGTTGACTCCCGAAGCCTTTCCCGTGACCGGGTATGCCGCAAGGCAGCGGAGGTTTAAAATCAGGGTTTACCTTCCCCTAGATGGGCTACCTTCCCAGGTACCTTCCCAGGTTGACGAGCCACCATCTACCCGAAGCATCTGCTTTTAAGGCGCCAGAGATCCGCCCTCGCCCCTTCTCCTATTAGTAAAAGCAGTTCCGCCGGGCTTAGAGACTAAACCACACGGGCAGGCTAGGAGTTGGACTTAGTTGTCAGAGGCTTTTCGAGACGCACGCCATAAGGAGCATTTTATGAGCACTGGGAGCTTAACCCCAGTGCCGCTCCTGGCTATGACAACCTTGGAACCAAAAACACATACAATCATAATAACAGCTAAAACAAGACACACTGTCACAAGACACAACATAGACATACGCTAAAATATGTACATAAAAGCAACCAAAGAGGACAGGTTGGTTGTTGAACCTTATCATGTTATGTTTAACAGTTCAAGTGACAATAACATTCTTCCTTAACATGGTTCGTAATCATAGTTTTAAAGGCTGCTTTAGAGAGGAAGACATCCAGCTTAAATGTTTTTTGTAGGCCATTCCAGTCTCTAGCTGCAGCAGACTGAAAGGATGACAAGCCTATTGATGATTTAGTTTTTGAGACTGTCAACCAAATTAAATTTGCAGAACGGGTATTACAGTATATACAGAGAATGAAGTGTGCAACAGCTGATTCAAGTGGAGGGGGGGGGGGGTGGACAGGCCAAGGAGAGTTTTGTATATTAACATAAACCAGTACATTTTGTGTTGGGTATATAATGATGACCAATAAAGAGAAGAATATAAAGTGCAGTGATGTGTTCTGAAAGGAGCATTTGTTACAAACCGAATGGCAGAATGGTAAAGGACATCAAGCTTTTGCAATGAGCCCTTACATGCTGTTCTGTCAATGACATCACCATCATTAAACATGGGAAGGATGATCATTTGAACCAGTGTTTGCCTGGCAGGAAAAGTAAAAGAGGAATGCATTCTATAGAGCAGGGGTCGGGAACCTTTTTGGCTGAGAGAGCCATGAACACCACATATTTTTAAATGTAATTCCGTGAGAGCCATACAATATGTTTAAAACTAAAAATACAAGTAAATGTGTGCATTTTATGTAATTTCAACACTTTTAAAGTACAATAAGTCTCTGAATTCTTTTTAATAACATTGTTATGCTGTTGCTAATCAGTGATGAGTATTTCTTACCATTAATGCGACTTCTGGTGTTCAATATTGGCTGAGCCTGGAGTACCCGGATGAGCAGCAGCTTTTGGGATATTCAAATTCAAACGTTTATTTCAAACTCAGGGTTCATATTAAATGCAGAACTGAAACGAGTAGAAAATAAATAAATAAATGCTTAAATTCAGCGGGCCGTCTCGTGTGATCTGAGCTCGTAATGGCCAATGATTCTAAAACTATGCGATCTGGATCAATATTGGCTGAGCCTGGAGTACCCGGATGTGCAGCGGCTTACGGGATATTCAAATTTAAATTCAAACATTTATTTCAAACTCAGGGTTCATATTAAATGCAGAACTGAAACGAGTAGAAAATAAATAAATAAATGCTTAAATTCAGCGGGTCGTCTCGTGTGATCTGAGCTCGTAATGGCCGATGATTCTAAAACTATGCGATCTGGATCAATATTGGCTGAGCCTGGAGTACCCGGATGTGCAGCGGCTTCTGGGATATTCAAATTTAAATTCAAACGTTTATTTCAAACTCAGGGTTCATATTAAATGCAGAACTGAAACGAGTAGAAAATAAATAAATAAATGCTTAAATTCAGCGGGCCGTCTCGTGTGATCTGAGCTCGTAATGGCCGCAACACGGAAGATGATTCTAAAACTATATACAGAGCAGCAGACACTCGGCGCTCTTGTAAAAACAAAATCTTTAAAGTTTAAAGATTTGTCTGCGAGCCAGATGCAGCCATCAAAAGAGCCACATCTGGCTCGCGAGCCATAGGTTCCCGACCCCTGCTATAGAGAGAGCCAGTTTTCAGTTTGACCTTGGTCTGTAGCTTGTCGATGTGATTTGAAAAGGACAGAGTGTTATCTAGCCAGATTCCCAAGTATTTATACTCTGCAACCTGGTCTAGAGGTGTCCCATCAGTGGTGAAAACGCTTGTGTTACGTATGGCTCTGCGAGCCATAAATGAGAGCCAAGGGCTGACCAGTGAGTTTGCGTTGTTTATTGGCAATAAAGGAAAGGAACAAAGGAACAGGGCCTCGTGGGGCCAAAACACAAACGATCATACAATGGTACACACTTACAAACAATGCTGAATGACGAAAGGGTGGCTGGCGCTGGACGAAGGGGTTCAAGCCTTACCCACGCCGGAGAAGAGCGTGGATAATAGGGTGAGGTCACAGCCCCGAATGATCAGGACTGCTCCCTTTTATAGTAGTTGACAGCGCCTCAGCTGATGAGAGGTAACTGGCCTCCAGCCGTCTCATAGAGCTTGGCAGCTGGAGGCCCGCTGAGGTGCTGTCAAAGTAAGAGCCGGGCTGAGGAGGAATATGGTCTGAGCATGGATGGCAACAGCGCCCAGACCATGTGACATGACCCCCCCCTCAAGGCCGGGCTCTGAACGGCAAGTAACACCCAAGCCCTCCCCCACCTAGGGTGGGCGGATGGGGCGTAGGCCAGAAGGGCGTGAATGGGGGAAAAAAGAAGAAAAAAAAAAAACCCAACGTAGCAGGGAACAAATGAAGCAATTATAGAGTATGAGGGAAAAAAAGGCACAATACCCCATAAAACGCTAATAATGTGCAGCCAGAAAAAAAAACAAACAAAAAAACCACAACATTGGCAGGAGATAAATGAAGCAATTACAGAGTATGGGGAAAAAGAACACACAATATTCCATAACAGGCTAACAATATGCGGATGGAAGGGAAAAAAACCCACTACATAGGCAGGGGACAAACGAGGCAATTACAGAGTATGGGAAAGAAGAACACACAATACTCCATAACAGGCAACAATATGCGGACGGAAGGAGAAAAAAAAAAACACTACTTAGGCAGGAGACAAACGTGGCAATTACAGAGTATGAGGAAAGGGAAAAAAAAAGAAAACCACAATACTCCATGAAATGCCAATAATAATAGATATAGACGGACCCAAAGTAAAACAACCCAGGAGAGCTTAAAATGACAGCAGAGGCTCCTAAGGCGAAATCTACCAGATACAGGGCATCCCTCAAACAGGAGGGGAAGAAAAAAAGGCACGCTAAACGTGAAACGACTACAAGAAATTACATAACTGTACCCTCACAAAAACACAAAGGATTAGGCACAGCAGAGATTATTCAGTTCGGGGGGTCTCCCCGCACCCAGCGTCCAAACCGCCAACAGGGGTGACGGGGAAATGTTCAGGCGGCCTACCCGAATCTCAGGCCAGGAAAAACAGTATCTCGGGCGGCCGGACCAGATCGCCAAACAGAGAGTCCAATAGGTCAGGTGGCCGAACCAAAGAGCCGAATGGGTACAGCAGTCCCTCTGGCGGCCGACCCGCATCGCTCAGCCACCAGGCCCGTAGGGGAGAGAAAGGCAATGGCTTCCCTGTGGAGAGAAATAGCGAGGGTGAGCCAGGCCGACAGTGAGAGGTCCATATAGGCCCTGGTGGAGAAAGCTTGGGGGGAAAATGAGGGTGACTCAGATGACGACGGTGAAGAGGGGGATGAAGATGATGATGAGCCGGTCCAGTATCCGATGGCAGGGGATCTGCAGCTCCCTCACCGGACCTGGATGCCACTGGTGCTGCACCCTCGTCGGACCCCGATTGGGTCGTGGTTGCTCCTGCGACGGACCCCGATTTGGTCTCGGTAGCACCCGCGTCGGACCCCGATTGGGTCGGCACCGCACCAGAACCGACCTCCAACCCCGAACCTGGAACCTCTGGCACAGCGGGTGAAAGCAGCTCCTCGCCGGCGACCCTGGGAGAAGGATAAGGAGAGAAAGAAGAACCGGGATCAGGCTCACCGGCAGCGCCAGAACCCGGCAAGATAAGCTTGGATGCAGCGGGCAGCTGCACCCGGCTCATCTCCCCTAGAGACAGGCTAAAATGCTCTAATATATGAAGGAGAAAGACAAAGCAGAGCACTTGCCTGATCTCGGGTTCTGACGCTATCCAGGACTGCGAAGATCCAGGTTCAGATGGCAGGAGGTCGTCATCAGGCTCCCACTCAGCTGCGTCGGGCTCCGCAGCTGGCATGATGGTGCGCACAGCTTGCGAGTCCTCCAGCACCGATGCCCACGCCGATGGCCCACACGGCATGGTGGCAGGAGAACCTCGACCCGCTGGACCAGACCGCTCCTCCGTGGAGACCCGGGGACGCTTCCTCGTCGGCGCAGGTTCCACGCTGCAGTCCGCTGTCCTCCTCCGCCCACGGCGTAGCTGCGGAACTGGAACCAGGCTCTCCAGAACTGCAGGCCCCCTCCTCATCCCCCGACAATGGCCTGGCGTTGAGGACCGCTCAGCGGAGGGAGACACAGAGGATGCGGGGTTAACAATTACAGCCACAGCAGGTGGTGGGAGCTCGGGGAGCTGCGAACCCCAAACTCCACCTCCAGGAGTCTGACAGAGCAAATCACAATGAGAGGATGAATGAACTGGGACTTGCCTGTCTCCTGGAGGCTGGGTGGTGACCGCTGTGGCGGATGTTGCTCCTCCCTTTCCCCGCCGGACGGTAATAGAGGACCCCCTGGGAGGACGACGGGGAGCTGCTTGTGATAGTTCCAGGACGGAGCTCGCTAAGTCAGGACTCTGAGTGCACACAGCGGCCGGGGAATGCGTCGAGGAGGAGGGGGTGACAGCCGAGACGAGCCAGGCCCGGAGCGCTGACTAAACAGCAGGGGAAGATGGCTCGGGAGACGAGGCTGCGGGGTTTCCCCTCTGATGAGGCACAGGAGTGACAGCTGTGCGGGGAATTGAGACCTTGCGGCGACCCGGAACTGGATCCGGACGGGATTCGTGCTGAGGTTGACGACCGGTGTGACGACGGCGACTTGCAGGGGGCGAGGGGAAGGTGAAACCCGGGAATCGCCGTTCCTGTGCAGAGACAGAGGCGAGCAGGTCGGTAAACTCCGGGAACTCACGCAACTCCGGATTCCTCTCCACCAGTCTAACTGCCACCGTCACATGCATAATGATGGCAGAAGGATGAACCGTGGAGCGAGCAGCAGCCACCCGGTCTCGGATCTTGATAGCTACCAGCTACAGTTTCTCTGGGGGATTCCCGAGTGACGTCGTGCCCGATGGGAAAAGACCTCTGGATGGTGCGAACTCCTGGGCCGGAACGGAGGCAGGGGCGGGATCCCGAAGCGAGGGGTGACGACGACTCCTCTTCGGCTTCCTGCCGGGATTTCCCTCCAGCCCACGGAGAATCTCACGTTGTGAGGTGATGTCATTTCTCCTGGCGCAGACCTCAGGGTGGTTGGTGTAGCGAGACAGTTTGTCCAGGAGAACCTCAGCGTAGTCCAGGTGCCAGCGTATGTCGTTGGGATTGTCGTAGAGGGTGGCGGAGAAGAGCGTCCCATCGACATACTCCAGGGCGGTCACTAGCTCATTACCCAGGCGCCAAACACGGCTCCTGGGAGACGGCATGCTCCCAGAGTTGACACCCAGACAGGGAAGAACAAAGTCCAATTGAGCAAACTCACGGCCGCTGGCAACTCGCTGGCTGTGACCTACTGTTATGTATGGCTCTGTGAGCCATAAATGAGAGCCAAGGGCTGACCAGTGAGTTTGCGTTGTTTATTGGCAATAAAGGAAAGGAACAAAGGAACAGGGCCTCGTGGGGCCAAAACACAAACGATCATACAATGGTACACACTTACAAACGATGCTGAATGACGAAAGGGCGGCTGGCGCCGGACGAAGGGATTCCAGCCTTACCCACGCCAGAGAAGAGCGTGGATAATAGGGCGAGGTCACAGCCCCGAATGATCAGGACTGCTCCCTTTTATAGTAGTTGACAGTGCCTCAGCTGATGAGAGGTAATTGGCCTCCAGCCGTCCCATAGAGCTTGGCAGCTGGAGGCCCGCTGAGACGCTGTCAAAGTAAGAGCTGGGCTGAGGAGGAATATGGTCTGAGCGTGGATGGCAACAGCGCCCAGACCATGTGACAGCTTGAGGTGTTTGAGGAAACACAGCCCTTTTTGCTGGATCTAGATAAGATAGATAGATAGATAGATAGATAGATAGATAGAAGTGCCAGCTCTGCAAACAGAAATATATTAATATAGTATATATTATAGTGTGTGTATATTAATATAGTATATATATAATATATATATATATATATATATATATATATATATATATATATATATTAATATATTTAACTTTCTGCACTGCTGCATATATTTGCATATATTTGCTTAAATTGCACATACTGTTAATTACCGTATATACTGCCCTGCTGTCCTTTGCACTTCTGATTGGATGCTAAACTGTGTTTCGTTACCTTGTATTCATACATGTGTAATGACAATAAAGTTGAATCTAATCGAATCTAATCTAATATTGCCGATTAAAAGAGTCAGGAGAACACAGACAGCCTCATCCAAACTTGAGGCGGATGGCCGTCATCCATCCAGCACAAGCTCCACTACTTGTCAGTCAGATATGTTCCATGGGCAAGCACAGACAGTTTTGGATTTCAACATGAACAGTGTGACTCCACAGACAAAATCTTGCTTGCATCAATGTGAAACTCTTACATTTTATGCCACACACTGACAAAGTTTGTGGTTTCCCATGGCCAAGTAAAGAAGTTGTGCTGCAAGGGTGTTGCCAATGCTTAAATTTCCAGAAAGCATTATAGCTAGTGACCTTTGGTTGGATGTTCTAATATTTCAGACAAAGATTCTGTAAGCTCTGGTCCCTTTGGAAGACTGAAGGAACAACAGACAACATAGGTAATCTCTTCCACATTAATATGCCCTCTAATAAAACTATCAAACAAACCAAGATTTAATGCTTTTTATATTTAGCCAAATGTTTTTCTAAATCTTAAGCAGTCATTATTTTCTTTTTTATTCCATCTTATTCATGCTTACAGTCATCCATGTTAGTTTTGTGCACATGTGTATGGTTTGAGTCTCTCGTTGGGGCGGCAGGCTCCACAGGTAATAGTAAATGCATTAGCACAATGGATTAATGGCACGAGAGTGGAGAGTGAGCACCAGGAGCTGTTTATCTTGATGCAACCTTTCGTATAGCACCAGTGGATTAAGATTAAAATTAGCTTTACATTTGAATGTATGCTAAATGAGTTTCCAGCTCACAAGATTGCATTTTGCATGCTCATCAGGGGGGTTAAAAATGCATTACGCTAATGTTGTGATGGCTAATAAATGTGCAGCATGAAGGTTAAATATGCGGTCCTCCGTTTTTCTAACAGCAGAGTAGAGGTAATGATTTTCTTAAGTATTGCTTTTTCTTTTCTTCATGCTTTATCCACTTTAAGCCAACTTTGGCTCATATGTAACTAAACTAAATATCAATTGTCAAAACGGTCAGTAGATGTAAGGGAATAACAGAGGTATAGATTTTAGTATTTGAAAGCTGCAAGCACAGATGGAAATCCAGTCAATTTTTGTATTTGTGCTGTAGTAAGTCAACAGTCTCAGTTATGCAGCCAAACAGCAAGGAATGGCAATGAAACTCATTCCCCTGGGTGACTTTCATGGAGTGAAAGTTGTAGAGAAAGTGGGCAGAAATTATTCATCATTTTCAATGTATTTTGTACAAACACAATGTTTCAGGAGGTCTTAAGAATGGATTGGGTCATGAACTGTTACTGTTGTTCAAATCAGTTGTCTGAACATCCATAATCCAGTCCAGCCTCAGAAAAGTGTATAGAAATAGCAGGTTTAGTCACTTTTATAAAACCTAGAATATATATTACCATAATGAAGCATTTTTCAAGTGAAATGGATCCACACATTGCTAGAGCAAGACAATTTCTTTTATGTTTTGGATGAGACAGACCCCAACGCAGGTAACGAGTTTGGAGTAATTTAATAACAAACAAGGGCGCAGCACAAGGCTGGTAACACTAAACTAAACATAAACACAACAATGAAAACTAAAGGTCCAAACCAGACTGGAACGTGGTGGGAGGCGAACCAATGAGGAACAAAACAAGAAGCTATCTCACAGCAGGGAACAGAGGAATGAGAGGAGCAAAAATACAAACACTAATGAAGACAATTGAGGTATGTAACAAAATGTAAATAATAAATCATTACGACAAACCAGAAGGAGAATTACAACAATAAAAGAACAGGAAATGCAACAAGAATGTCCATCCATCCATCCATTTTCTACCGCTTTTCTGGGGGTCCAAGAGACAGAAGCAGCAGCTCAAGCAGAGAAGTCCAGACTTCCCTCTCCCTGGCAACCTGCTCTAACTCTTCAGAGACGATACCAAGATGTTCCCAGGACAGCTGGGAAACAGTCTCTCCAGCGTGTCCTGGGTCTGCCCCAGGGTCTCCTCCTAGTGGGACATGCCTGAAACACCTCAAGTGGGAGGCGTCCAGGAGGCATCCTGATCAGATGCCCATACCACCTCAACTGGCTCCTTTCAATGTGGAGGAGCAGTGGTTCTATTCTGAGCCTCTCCCGGAAGACTGAACTCCTCACCCTATCTCTAAGGATGAGTCCAACAATCCTACGGAGAAAAGCTCATTTCAGCCACTTGTATCCGCAATCTCATTCTTTTGGTCATTACCCAAAGCTCATGACCATAGGTGAGGGTAGGAACGTAGATTGACCGGTAAATCGACAGCTTTGCTTTAGAGCTCAACTCCCTCTTCACCACAACAGACCAGTACAACGTCTGCATCACTGCAGAGGCTGCTCCAATCCGTCTGTTAGTCTCTCGCTCCACTCTCCACTTTCTCGTGAATGAGACCCCAAGATACCTAAACTCCTCCATTTGGGGCAGGAGCCTGTCCCCAACCTGGAGAGGACAATCCACCCTTTTCTGGCTGAGGACCATGGACTCAGACTTGGAGGTGCTGATTCTCATCCCAGCCACTTCACACTCAGTAGCAAACCGTCCCAGCAAGACCTGTAGGTCATTGCTCGATGAAGCCAACAGGACAACATCATCTGCAAACAACAGAGATGAGATCATGTGGTCACTGGACATGACACCCTCCGTCCCTTGGCTGTGCCTAGATATCCTGTCCATAAAAATTATGAAAAGGATCGGTGACAAAGGGCAGCCCTGGCAGAGTCCAACAAGAATGTTTCAAACTAAAATAAAACACAAAAAGTAGGATAAACTAAGCAGTGAGAATAACAATAGTCAAGAAATATAAGAAAACAGAGAAAGTGCTAGGCATGGCCAGGAGCCAAGCCCAGACACTACCATTTCATGTTGGCAGAGATAAGAAAAGTAGTGGAACTAGCACCTTACAGTGGCTGTGAAAATAAGTACATGCAGTGAGATTTGAGACAGGAGCCTTGATGGAGGGTTTGTAAAACTGTAAAAGTTTTAAACTGAGACCATCACCCTACCATGACACTAGGGCTGGGTGATACACTGAATATATTTATTATATGATACATTCTACTATGCGCAATACATAACATGCCTTTATCACAGATATCGCGCATAAATTGTCACAGCAGTGTAAACTGTCAGCATTTATTTGTCCAGCTGAAGTTTCACTTCCCTCTCCTCTCCTTCCAACTCCTCGCACACAGTTTGAGTCACTTCCCCCCACATAGTGTTTCATATCAGGGTCGTTGCCAGGCCTGTTTTTTTTTTTTTTTTTTTTTTCCCCTGCAATTGTTTTCTGTATAAACGGTTTCTTTTGAGCTTGTTTTAGTGGCACAGAGACACTTGTTTTTTTATGCACAATCTGGCAACACTGACAGAGTGCACAGGGTGAGGGAAAAGGGTGAAGCAACACACACAGTTGAACGAGATCGTTCCAAGGAGAAAGAAGTACGTGCTCCATTGTGGGGCAGCAGCTCGGATTTCAGAAGGCAGAAACTGAACAAAATACAGTTTTGTGCAAAATGTTGCAAAGCCCTTGCCTTTAAAGGGAGGAGTACCACTAATTTGCTTCACCACTGAATGTGCTCTCAACATCCCAGGTAATCCCTACAAAAAAATAAATAATTAAAAAATTAAAGGAACCTGCCCTAAGAATATGACTGTGGCTTCTTAGCTTGGAAAATTTATCCAGATTACAACTGCAGTAAGAAATTATACTGCCAAAGACATGGCACCTATTGGTAAAAACATGACCAAACAGAAAAAGTGGACTTTAATTTATACGGTTTAAAAATATCTTTCTCTAGAAGTCGTCTTTAATGCATTTTTTATTGTGATGAGTCCTTTTTTTGTTTTTGTTTTATTGATTTTATTACAGACCATAATAGGAAAGCCTACCATTATTTATTCTGATTTGTTGCAAATTTATTGCAACTACAGGTACATCTCCAAAAAATTAGAATATCATGAAAAAGTTCAATAATTTTTGTCATTCATTTCAGAAAGTGAAACCAATATATTATATAGATTCATTACACAGAGTGAAATATTTTGTGTTTATTTATTTTAATTTTGATGGTTATGACTTACAGCCCATGAAAACCCCAAATTCAATTTCTCAAAAAAATTAGAATATTACATAGAATTAATTAAAAAAAATAGTTTTTTAATAGAAATGTTGGCCGACTGAAAAGTATGTCCATGTACACACTCAATACTTGGTCGGGGCTCCTTTTGGATTAATTACTGTATCAATATGACGTGGCATGAAGATGATCAGCCTGTGGCACTGCTGAGGCGTTATGAAAGCCCAGGTTGCTTTGATAGTGACCTTCAGCTTGTCTGCATTGTTTGGTCTGGTGTCTCCCATCTTCCTCTTGACAATACTCCATCCATTCTCTATGGGGTTTAGGTCAGGAGAGTTTGCTGGCCAATCAAACACAGTGATGCCATGGTCATTAAACCAGGTTTTGATACCTTTGGCAGTGTGTGTGTGTGTGTGTGTGGGGGGGGGGGTGCCAAGTCCTGCTGAAAAAAATGAAATCAGCTTCTCCATAAAGCTTGTCAGCAGAGGGAAGCATGAAGTGCTCTAAAATTTCCTGGTAGATGACTGCGTTAACTTTGGTCTTGATAAAACACAGTGGACAAACACCAGCAGATGACCTCTGTTCAGATAAAGGTAACTTTTGCATTTTATTTGTAGATCAAAGTCTCAGAGTCTGGAGAAAGAGTGGAGAGGCACAGAATCTAAGTTGCTTGAGGTTTAGTGTGAAGTTTCCATAGTCAGTGATGATTTGAGGAACCATGTCATCTGCTGGTGCTACAGGCTGATCACCTTCATGACACGCCACACTGATACAGTAATTAATCCAAAAGGAGCCCCGGCCAAGTATTGAGTGTGTACATGGACATTCTTTTCAGTCAGCCAACATTTCTATTTAAAAACATTTTTTTTAAATTAATTTTATGTAATATTCTAATTTTCTGAGAAACTGAATTTGGGGTTTTCCTGGGCTGTAAGCCATAATCATCAAAATTAAAATAAATAAACACTTGGAATATATCACTCTCTGTGTAATGACTCTATGGTCTATATATGGGTTTCATTTTCTGAAATGAGTGACAAAAAATATTGAACTTTTTCATGATATTGTAATTTTTTGAGATGTACCTGTAGGCCACAGGTAGCCTAGTTGATAGAGCATCCACCCCACAACCGGGAGATTGGGGGGTTCAAATCCTGGCTGGGTCATACAAAAGACCATATAAAAATGGTACTTTCTGCCTTCTAGCTTGGTGCTCAGCGTAATAGAATGGGGAAGAAGAAGTTGTTTGTGGCACCGACCCCTCTGATTCTACATGTGATTAAAATTTTAGATAGGAGAAACATAATTTCGTTCTACTGTACACGATTGGCTGTATGGACTGAATGACAATAGAGATGGCTTCTTCTTTATGAGTGGGACTGCCTGACTGGTTCAGCAAAGCTTGCTAAATTTAACTTTTTTTTAACACCCCCCCCCCCCCCGTATGCAATTAAAAAAAAATGCAATACATAAGTCTGTTTCTGTTACCATGCTGGTGTCATTTTATGCAAAGGTTTTACATTTACATTTAAGATAAGCCTTTATTAGTCCCACAACGGGGAAATTCCAGGATTGCAACAGCACAGGGATAGCAACACTCAGAGCAACAATCAGAAGGCAAGAAAAAAAAAAAAAAACAAGCAAGCAAGAGCAGCTAATATACATATGTACATATTACTATAAAATATATATATACACACACACACACAGACACACAGTGCAGAGCATTGTAGCTGGATGGAATAAATATATGAATATATGAACACACAGTGCAGAGCATTGTAGCTAGATGGAATAAATATGTAAATATATAAACACCCACAGTACGGAGCATTGCAGCTAGGTGGAATAAATATGCAAGTATATAAACACACACAGTGCGGAGCAATGTAGCTAGATGGAATAATATGTAGATATATAAAAACACAGTGCGGAGCATTGTAGCTAGATGGAATAAATATATAGATATATAAATATAAACACACCCAGTGCTGAGCATTGTAGCTAGATGGAATAAATATGTAAATATATAAACACACACAGTGCAGAGTATTGTTGCTAGGTGGGATGAAACAGCATAACCGTCTATTTAGTTATCCTACATGGTATGATTATGTGCCCATACATATTCTCACCCTCCATAGCGACCGGTATGTTCCTAGTTGTATGCCGGAGAGGACCATTGTGTAAGACTATTGCATCTTTTGCATTCAAAAAAACTATTAGTTTGTTACGTCTTTTTGCTATCTCTGCGAGCAGCCCTGCTTAGGTTGTACAGTCTGACATCCGTTGGTAGGAAGGACCTACGAAACCTCTCGGTTGTGCACCTGGGATGATGTAGTCTGCTGCTAAATGAGCTCCTCAGTGCATCCAGTATGTCCTGCATAGGGTGGAACTCGGACTCCAGCAGAGATGACAGTTTAGCCACCATCCTTCTCTCTCCTATCTCCTCCATCGGATCAAGGCGCTGCCCCAGGACAGAGCTAGCTTTCTTAATCAGTTTGTTCAGTCTCTTCCTATCGGCTGCAGTAATGCCACTGCCCCAGCAGACCACTCCAAAAGTGATGGCTGATGCCACCACCGTGTCATAGAATGACTTCAGCAGCGCCCCTTGTACACCAAAAGACCTGAGTCTCCTCAGCAGGAACAGCCTGCGCTGTCCCTTCTTGTAGAGTGCGTCAGTATTGTGTGACCAGTCTAGTTTATTGTTCAGATGAATACCCAGGTACTTATAGGATGTCACCATCTCGATGTCTGTTCCCTGTATATTTACTGGTGCTGTGAGGGGCTGCCCATGCCTGCGGCAGTCCACCACCAGCTCCTTAGTTTTCCTCGCGTTGATCTGGAGGCAGTTCCGATGGCACCAGTCCACGAAGTCCTGGATAAGCCCTCTGTACTCAGCTTCATCTCCGTTGGAGATAAGACCAACGATCGCAGAGTCATCAGAGAACTTATACAATTTATACTAATTTATACAGTGGTTATATCGCAATAGCCACTGTGTGTGTGTGTGTACAGTGGGGAAAATAAATATTGAACACATCAACATTTTTCTCATTAAACATATTTCTGATGGAGCCATTAACCTGAGATTTTCACCAGATATTAGGAACAGCCCAAGTAATCCACACATACAAAGAAATCAAGGCAACTTTGTTCACAAAACAAGTTATATTTAATAAAGTGGAATGACACAGGGAATAAGTATTGAACACGCTTGGTGAAATTAATTTAATATTAGTAGAAAAGCTTTTGTTGGTAATAACAGTTTCCAGATGCCTCCTGTATGGAGAAACTAGGTGCAGGCATTGCTCAGGAGTGATTTTACCACAGTCTTCCACACAAACTGTCTTCAAATCTTGAAGGTTCCCTGGATGTCTTCTGTGAACTCTAATCTGTTTGTTCCATAGATTTTCAATTGGATTCAGGTCAGGTGACTGACTGGGCCAATCTAACAACTTTATTTTCCTTCTCTGAAGTCAGTTGAGAGTTTCCTTGGCTGTGTGTTTAGGATCATTGACTTGTTGAAATATCAACCCTTGTTTCATCTTCAGCCTCTTGGCAGATGGCAACAGGTTCTTATCAAGGATATCGCTGTCCATTTGTCCATTTATCTTTCCTTCAATTATACGGTCTGCTTGTACCGTGTGCTGAAAAACACCCCCACACCATGATGGGATGTGCAGTGCCACTTTTCCTCAAAACAGGCTGTGTGTTTTGGCATCCAAAAGGTTCAGTTTTGGTCCCAGTATTTTACTGGCTTGCCCAAATGTTGTGCAGCAAACTTTAAATAAGCTTCAACATGCTTTTTCTTCAGCAATGGAGTCTTGCAAGTTGAGCGGGCATAGAGCCCATGTCGGCTGAGTGCTTTACACAGGGTTACAAAAATATTCTTTTTTGTAAGTTGTCTGTGTTTTTTTCAACTGATTTAAAACAATTTTGCACCACTGAATCCGAAAATGACATCCGTTTCTCTTGATTAGTTGCTAAGTAAAAACCTGTACTTACTTAGTTCTGCACATGTGCTTACCTTTATATAAAGGTAAGTACATTTAAATTTAATGTTACGTCATCATTGTTCAAAATTCAGAGAATTTCAAGACATAAAAAAGAAATTTGCATCATATAAAGCGAAAATACCCGTACATGTAAACAAAAATGTATAAAACAACATGTGGCCATAATTCAAAAAGTTGACCTGATTGAGCAAAACCAATGTGATTTTTGGATTCAGCACATCAAAATTGCCCTAAATCAGCTAAAAAAAACCTTAGACAATAAATTTGGTGTTGACCAGTGTTACTATTGTTTTCTTTGAAACAGCAGTATCTGCTAACTCCTGGGGCTTTATGTGCAAAGACTTAAGTGAATTTCCTACTGAAAGATGATGTACATTTAAGTCAAGAAAAAGCTTTGATGTTGGCCTGTTCAACTGCATTGTATAGGAATATGAGAACCCGGTCTCAGTAAAAAACGTATCTAATAATCGTTTTCCCACACCTCTAAAAACATACATTTGGACGTTAAATAAAAAAAAAGTTTTCCTCGGTACATTTTTGCAAGCTCACTCACTGTGCATACAGTCCTCACCGCGCATGAGCAGAACAGCGCATCTTTTACTTTGGTTTCCCAACACTCATTCGGTTGGTGGAAGGGGGATGGTGAACAGTTACCTACCTACACAGCCGTTCAGGCAACAGACACAAAAACACTCGAGTTCGACTCTCGCTCTCGTCTGTGACTGATTTTTTTTTTCTTCTTTTTTTTTTTCCTTACTTTGTTTTTCACTCCACTAATGTAAGGTTCCTATCAGGTTCGGGTTAAGGATTAAAGTATGGGGTAGCTGGTCGATGTTGAAAGACAATGAAAGTGAAAAAAACAACCCTACCGTTTGATACCTTTCTTAAAGCTGTAAACGCCACGTACCCACTGCATGTCAAAAATCTTTTTTTACGTGCCTGTGTACATTTTCTCTGAGTGACAAAACGTGCAATTTAATGTTTGTTTTTTTTCTGAAACTGGGCTCAATATAATGTACCTGGGTGACAGCCGGCTAATGCCATCCCACACAGCTGGCATAGCTCGGCTCAGGGTCGACTGGAAAATTCCCGATTGGTCTGCCAGCTTCCTCTGGAATGCCCCTGTTGCCAGGAACCCCAGAGTTGTCAGTGCCTGCACTGGGACGGGCAGTGCACGGTTTCTCGCTGTGTCGTGCTCCAAGAGTGGCCGTAGCTCTGAGCACAGTTCCACAAGGATTGCCTGTGGAAACCTAAACCAGCCAACAAGCCAATCATCATCCATAGCCAGAAAATCGTCTCTGTCTCTAAATACCCTTTCTTTTCTCACTGCACAATTTGCAATATCCTCTAATAATGCTAACACCATTGTTGTTAGAGGCATTTTCTGCACTTCTTTGCACTTGCTTTTATATCCACTCATCTGATTGTTCACACTTGGATGTTTGTTTATCATGTGTCTCTGGTGTGTACAATAATTTTCACATCATTATCAGTCTCCCAACATCACCTCTATATGTCGCCAATGGACCAATAACAGTAGAAACATATGTACGCCAGCCATGAAGTTGCCATGGGGCTGCACATATTTTCACAGTCATTTCATTCTTGATAAATCTGAAATTTTTAATGGAAAAGGACATACGCCATGTTTTTGTGCATAAGTACCCTTTGTACATGAGGCCCCAGGTCTTTCTGAAGCTCTCCATGAGTGGTCTTTGGCTCATGGATAGCTCTTCTTAAAATTCTTTTGACTCCTCTGTCAGAAATCTTGCGAGGAGCTCCTGATTGTGGCTGGTTTATGGTAAAATGATGTTCATTCCACTTCCGAATGATGTCTCCAACAGTGCTCACTGGACCATTCAGGAGTTTAGAAATGTGCCGGTAACCAAAGCCATCATTATATTTTAGCAGAAATAAGGTTGTGAAGGTCTAGAAAGAGCTCTTTGCTTCTACCCATCATGAATTCTTTGGGGTGTGACAATCTAATATTCACAGATCTTTTTAAAGGCTATCAGTCAGGACTTAATTTCAGCTGGTTAATTTGCACTGATGGGGGATAGGATGGCTTCCTAAATTCTGATGGATTTCAGCTGGTTTCTTTGTTTTCTATGCCTTTTTGAACCTCTTTTTCTTCATGTGTTCAATATTTATTCCCTGTGTCATTCCACTTTATTAAATATAACTTGCTTTGTGAACACAGCTGTCTTGATTTCTTTGTAAATCTGGATTACTTGGGTTGTTTCTGATATCTGGTGAAAATCTCAGGTCAATGGCTCCATCAGAAATATGTTTAATGAGAAAAATGTTGACATGTTCAATACTCATTTTCCCTGCTGTAGCTCATGGGATCACTAGGGCATGCAAACCCCCCACCATGATAAGGTGGCAATCATTTTATTGTGATTATTATTACTATCATCATCATCTTCAAATTTCTTAAGTGCTAGAAGTCCAAAATTAAATTTGTCATTCAGTACAAACGTTAGAAGGAGCTGTATCTGTCATGAAGCCCTGAAGTTCTGACTAAAAACAAATCCCACATTTTTCATTATATTCTGATCTCATGAAATGTACTAAGGCTACATTTATTTACAGCACTTAACGAACAGTTAACTACTGTGTCCATACTTTGTAAAAGGAAAGACCATCATGCTGGCTGAATGAAAGCACCAAGATGCTGATGCCTTGGTGCCTGTGGCATCGTAGAATTGGGGGGGGGGGCTGTAAAGAAGTCACAGTGGCACTTCTAGTGGCCCAGCATAATTATTACAACACCTTTTTTGCAGCTGCATTGATGGTAAAGGTGAGTTATATTTGTGTTTATTTTGAAAACAAAGCCTTATCTGGAAATTGTGGCAAATTAAAACTCGAGAAAATATGGGGATACAATAGCCATTAGTTCCACTTGATTTTGAGTGGGTGAGCTGAAAACTGGTAACACACAGGCAGATGCATACACAGATGCATGGCGTGATTACCATAGGCCTACGTTGCCTTTGTACTGAGCATAAAAATACAGAAGCACAAGAATAAAATTAGGATCACAAAGAAAAATGCTGAAGTAACAGATTTTATTAGTTGAATGCATGTATAGTTACACGATGGCATGCAATAGCAGGTAAACATATCAACATTTCCAAAAGTAAAAGCATAATTATGGATATTAAATCAGAACTGTTTGGAATGTTTCACACTTGAGTAATGAATATTGATAGTTTCTTAAATAATCTTGCAAAAATCCAAGTTTGTCCAAACATTAATTTATTGAAATACAGTAGCAGTTTGTTGTATAAACAGCAAACATGTAATATTCTTATTGAGCTTCCAGCCTGTTATCTTCACAGCTGCTCTGACTGCTGACCCTCAGGTTCACCACCGTGGGCCTCAGAGACAAAGAGGAAAGAAAAACAGCATAAAAATGTGATTATTACAGATCTGATATAAATAAAAAATGCAGATGTCATGTTTCTTCTCAGCTTAATAGCATGCTTGGTTTAGTGATTGAATCATTTTAAAGTGAGTGAATGAAGCATGTCACACCGTGGGTTTTTATATTACTGACATTAGTATTAAGACAAAAAAAATCAGCTGAACTTTAGAGAAATCAATTTAACAGGTTAAATGAACGTAAACAAGTAGTCACCATATGAAAAAAAAAAATCAGACATTGGAAAAAAAGTGACGTAACATAAGCTTTACGAATCAAATATTGCAGTTGTGGGAGATATTTGTCATAAATCCTCGTGTGCCATTACGTGGTGCATGAGGGAGGAAATAAGAAACCCAAAAGCGAGAATAGATTGTGCACTTTTATTAACAAACCCTATGAAAATGACAAGTCCAGTAATGTCCACCAATACAGAGAATTGAAATGCAGGGTTAAATGGCCACCAGACATACAGGGCGCCGCCCGGATGCTCTACAGCTCGGTGATGGGGAAGCCTAGTGCTGCAAAGTTGCTGCCAGCACAGGGAGAAAGGCAAATGACTTGCCAAACTGGAGCGATCCGGGGCATCCTGTGTAGTCTGGCGGATGAGGGAGAACACGCAAGGTCAGCTACTAACATCCAGGGATGAACATCTGTAAATGTCATGCTGCACGAGTGAAGGAAGTTGTACAATATTCGTGGAGAGCTAGCTGCCACGAATGAGGGCGAATGCTGCGGCAATCTCTTCCTACTAACTCGTTTAAATAATAATAACCTAAAAGAGGAAAGAGATCGCTGGTGTGGGAAAGCGTGTGCTGGACTAATGAACCTCAGGTGTGCATGAGTGAGTGTCTGCGCGTGTGAATGAGAATAAATGGAGTGTGTGTGTGTGCGCATGTGTATGTGTGTTGGAACACCCATTAACCGAGCACAGCTGGTGGCACTGACAGGAGAAGGGGGCACACCCGAGCTGTCAGGAAGCGGAGGCCAAGGGCTCCCAGACACAGCAGATAGAAAATAGGGCAAATAACTAATAAGTTAGAACTGGGTTTGTAACAGCCAAACCCAGATTCCTGACAGCCCCGCCCCCCCACCCCCAGCGGTGGATTCCAGACACCCCAGTACCATAAGCTGCCCACGAAAATAGAAAAAGAAAGCACACCCTTAAGGGACAACCCCCCCCCCCCCCTCCCTCCGCACCGCAACAATTACCCAGGGCGGGAGGTGGGGGGAAACTGGTTAGGAGAGAAGCAACCAGTGAAAAAATACAACAAATAATAAGCAATTATAGAGAAGTGACCCTCCTAACAGGCCCCACATAGGACACTAACCCCCCTCCCCATAAGTCCAAAGTTCAGGGGGTCGACCAAAGTCCTAGGCTCTCAGCATGGTGAGGCCTGACTGATCGGGTGGCCTGCTCAAGTTCCATGTCCAACAGGCAGCCCGTAGAATAGCGTCCGGCGGCCTGCCCGGCCTGATGGACCACCCGGCACGAAAGCCAAGGCCGTCGGGTGGCCAACCATCGTGGTGCAGCCACCAGAACCGGAGGGGAAGGCGGACAGGCAGCCTATGTACTCGAGATCTACGGCGGCCAACCCAAGGAACAGAAGCCCCCCTGCCGTCTGAGGCTTGGGGCTGGGGGACTGTAGCGCCCGCGAAGGTCCCGGTCTGGGACGTGGCTGCACCTGCGTTGGTCCCGGCCTGGGATGTGGCTGCACCCTTGTTGGTAACAGCCTGGAACGTGGCTGCACCCGCATTGGTCCCGGCCTGGGATGTGGCTGCACCGGTGGTGGACTCCAGTTGGAGCTCTGCTGCACCTGCGGTGGACTCCAGTTGGAGCTCTGCTGCACCGGTGGTGGACTCTAGCTGGAGTGCTGCTGCACCTGTGGTGGACTCCGACTGGAGCTCTGCTGCACCCGCGGTGGACTCTGGCTGGAGCACCATTGTACCTGCGGTGACCCCCATCAGGGGCCTCATTGCTCCCGTGGTGGCCTCCCCAGCGAGGGAGGTGATGCTCACCATGGCAGCAGGCGCTGGACCCCGATCCTTGGTGGCCTCTGACAAGACCAGCAACTCTCCAACGACCCTGGCCGGGGGCTCCAAACCCAAAGGGAGAGAAAGAAAGACCGGGTCAGGGTCACCGGCAGTGGTGGAGCCCGGCGAGGCGGCCCCGAGGGCTATAATGTGCTGCCCCGGGCCCTATTCACCATGAGTTGGGCAGTGTGACATCAATAATGACATTACTCGCATAATGGAGCACACTTGCCTAGACTCGGGCTCCACCACCGTCCAGGATTCCGGCGAATTGGGGTGCATGGGCTCCACCAGTCCGTAGGGTACTACCCCTCCGTCGACCTCCTCGGGATCACCTGGACCCACGTTGTTGTCCATAGGTAACCCAGGTAGTAGCAGCCCCTCTCTGGCGACCCTAGGATGGAGCTCGAAGAGGAAGGGAGAGGAGGAGTGGTTAGGGTTGCAGGCAGTGGCAGAGCCTGGCGAAGAGAGTCTGGATGTGGCTGGGGCCCGCACCCGGCTCTCCTCCCTAAGAGCCAGACAAGATCTCTCAGTCATAGACAAATGGACTACAGGAGAGGTTGCTTGCCTGTGCTGAAGCTCTACTGCCGTCCAGGACTGCAACGCTGTTCCGGGTCCCATCGACTGGTGATCTGTTCCGGGGAGTGACTCTGAAGCGGTGGCCCCCACCGCAGGCATGATGGCGATAGCAGTTGTGGTACTCCCGTGTGCCATTTCCCACACCTCCGGTTCCTCTGACGTGGTGGCCGAGAACGACCTCTCCGCTGGCCCATGGGATGGGCCCTCCTGGGCCTCTGGCTCCTCTTCCCCCAAGCGACCTGGATCCAGGACCGGTGGGCTCATAGGGGCATGCAAAAAGGAGATAATGAGGTCAAGTTCAGGAGCACTATATGCCTCTGGGGTGTAGCACTCAGAGGACTGCACACCCCGAGCCTCCCTGCCAGGAGGTAGGCATAACTATTCATTAGACATGAAAGTTAAATGAGAAGCTACTTGCCTGTCCTCCTGGCACGGAATGTCCTCAGCGGCCTTCGAGACGTTCCCCCTCCTCTCCAGGCGTTCCTCCTCTTGCTGCGCCGGCAGGACCAGAAGCCTCTTCCTGCGGGAGTTCCTCCTCCTCTTTCCCCCAGACGGCTCAGGAAACAAATAGTCCGGGACGCGAAGTGTCATGCTGGACCACGAGTCCGCTGGGCCAAATTGCTCCATCTTCTCTGGAGAGGGAGGCGGAGTGGCCACGGGGAGTTCGAGTGCTGGGGAATCCTCATCCAGCTCCTCTTCCACCTGGAAGATGAGCCGGGCCAGTCTCTGCTCCTCCTTGACCCGGCACTCCTCCTTAACCCAGCGGTCTAGCTGAGCGAGCAGGACCAACCACTCCTCCTCCGTTGAGCCTGTGGATTGGGTAGGCTCGGGGGCTGGAACCCTCTCTGCCAGAGAAGCACGTCCTCGTGCCTCTCTCTCGTGGTGCTCCTCCCCCGTCCTCACATCCGAGGATTGAGTGAGCGCTGGCCTGAGAGATGAAAGGGATCCGGGGGGGGGGGAGGTCCCCCTCCGATGGGAGCATTTCTTCTGGCAGGTGACTGGCTCCAATTGCAGAGAGGCACCCTCCGACTCCACGTCAGGGACGGGAAGGATGATGGAGAGGATGGCGTCCACCCTATGAATTACCTGGAGGTGAGGATAGCGCCGCTCGACGTCCTCCGCGACGAGTCATGCCCACTCCCTGTTCTCGAGAAACTGAGGCCACTGAAAGGCAAAGCCCACCTCCTCCAACAGCTCCTGGGGTCCCAGCTCCTCGTCTGTCCGGATCATTGTGTCGATATGTGGAGAAAAGGGAGAAGAAAAAACACAAATCTACTCCGCTGGGTTTTTTCTATGGCCGCAGCATTGTGTCATAAATCCTTGTGCGCCATTACGCAATGCACGAGGGAGGAAATAAGAAACCCAAAAGCGAGAATAGATTGTGCACTTTTATTAACAAACCCAATGAAAATGACAAGTTCAGTAATGTCCAGCAACACAGAGAATTGAAATGCAGGGTTGAATGGCCACCAGATATATAGGGCGCCGCTCGGATGCTCTACAGCTCGGTGACGGGGAAGCCTAGTGCTGCAAAGTTGCTGCCAGCACAGGGAGAAAGGCAAATGACTTACCAAACTGGAGTGATCCGGGGCTTCCCGTGTAGTCAGGTGGATGACAGAAAACATGCAAGTCAGCTACTAACATCCAGGGATGAACGTCTGTAAATGTCATGCTGCACGAGTAAAGGAAGTTGTACAACATTTGTGGAGAGCTAGCTGCCACGAATGAGGGCGAATGCTGCGGTGATCTCTTCCTAATAACTCCTCGTTTAAATAATAATAACCTAAAAGAGGAAAGAGATCGCTGGTGTGGGAAAGCGTGTGCTGGACTAATGAACCTCAGGTGTGCATGAGTGAGTGTCTGCGCGTGTGAATGAAAATGAATGGAGTGTGTGTGTGCGCATGTGTATGTGTGTTGGAACACCCATTAACCGAGCATAGCTGGTGGCACTGACAGGAGAAGGGGGCACACCCGAGCTGTCAGGAAGCGGAGGCCAAGGGCTCCCAGACACAGCAGATAGAAAATAGGGCAAATAACTAATAAGTTAGAACTGGGTTTGTAACAGCCAAACCCAGATTCCTGACAGCCCCCCCCCCCAACCCCAGCGGTGGATTCCAGACACCCCAGTACCATAAGCTGCCCACAAAAATAGAAAAAGAAAGCACACCCTTAAGGGACAACCCCCCCCCCCCCCCCCAGCAACAATTACCCAGGGCAGGAGGTGGGGAGAAACTGGTTAGGCGAGAAGCAACCAGTGAAAAAATACAACAAATAATAAGCAATTATATAGCAGTGACTCTCCTAACAGCCCCCACCTAGGACACTAGCCCCCCTTCCCATAAGTCCAAAGTTCAGGGGGTCGATCAAAGTCCTAGGCCCCAGCATGGTGAGGCATGACTGATCGGGTGGCCTGCTCAAGTTCCATGTCCAACAGGCGGCCCGTAGAATAGCGTCTGGCGGCCTGCCCGTCCTGATGGACCACCCGGCACGAAAGCCAAGGCCGTCGGGTGGCCACATCACCACCATGGCCACATCCATGGTGTGTATGTGTGTTGGAACACCCATTAACCGAGCACAGCTGATGGCACTGACAGGAGAAGGGGGCACGCCCAAGCTGTCAGGAAGCAGAGGCCAAGCGCCCCCAGACACACCCGATAGAAAATAGGGCAAATAACTAATAAGTTAGAACTGGGTTTGGAACAGCCAAACCCAGATTCCTGACAATATTAGTGTTTTAATATTGAAATTGCTGCATAATTTAAGCCCAAAACTTATGTTTAAATGTTTTTTGCTTTGTTCAACTGTCCGCTGTGGTCCGCCATGTTTTTGAGGCGAGGAATGTGGGACTTATAGTTTTAGCGATGAACTGAAAACTCCTGGAAGAAAATACCTCGTCCTTCCTCTGCAAAACTAAACAGCAAAACCAGTGTGGAAAACAATCGATGTGAAGAATAAATAATGTAGTTGCTGAATACGTGTTTTCCTTTCGGTAACAACGGCTATTTAAAAACAGTTCAGCAAGATATGATGATGATGATGAAATTCTTTATTTTGAACAAAAAACAAAAATCAAAACAAATAAGTGTAATAAAAAGCAACAGTGTACAGTGTTCAAAAAGGAGAAGGAAGAAGTTAATACTTATTTACTCCAACTTCTCTTTTCCCTAAATATAACCCATGTGAAATTTGTGACCAGTGCTGGAAAAATGAGTGGGAATGTGCACCGCGTTATTACGATCTACATGCACGAGAAGTCATAAATCATGACTCCTCCTCCTTTTTTTTACTTTTCTGTTCATATAATTTAATTCATAGCCATCCATTGTAAAGTCCACTCCTATCTCTTCACTGATCCAGGTCTCTGATATTGCCACTATATTGAATGGATCTTTAAACTGATGTAAATAGTCTTTAATATTACTAAAGTTGGCATAGAGACTTCTACTGTTGAAGTGGATTATTGATATCTTGAAATCAGATATTACCATTGTGTTAAACTGTTCATCTGTGTCGTAACTACAGTTATTATTGATGGAGGTAAATAGATTATTGTCAGGGTCTATGTCATATTTCACGTCCTGGGGGTTGTGATCAATATATTCAAAAATTTTCAGTTCCTGTTGTTCCTCTTCCTTCAGTGTCCTACAGTTGTCTCTTGTTGCTGTTGTTGTTGCTGTTGTCTCCAGTTCATGATGTTCATTGATATTTCTCCAGGTCAATAATATTTCTGATGTTAATGACTTTGGATTCGTCAGGTGATCCATTTAATTTGATGTATATTTTCTCTTCAAAGTTTAAATTACTATCAATAGTCGTTCCAAGATATCTGTTAGATTGTACACATTCAACGGTCTGGCATTTTAGTACAGTGACTTTGTGCCTGGGAGTTTTCCTCCTAAAGTCAATAATCATATCTTTAGTTTTTGTCGTACTCGGCTGCAGGTAGGAATCCTTACACCAGTGAACAAAATCATCAACTACTGGGCCGTGGCCACTCTCACCATCCTGGAGGAGACTGACAATAACTGAATCATCAGCATACTTTATAATGTGTCAGTTGTCATGTCTGCTCCAACACATGTTTGTGTACAGGATGAAGAGTAGTGGTGACAACACACACCCCTGAGGAAAGCCAGCAGAAAAATACTTTTGGTCAGTCAATGTACCATAGACCCTTACTCTCTGTGTCCTGTTGGTTAAAAAAGTCCAGAATCCAACCCACCAGATTATTACTCAAGTCAAATTGCTGCAGGAGCCTTTCAACTAAAATATGAGGTTGGATTGTATTAAAAGCAGAAGAAAAGTCCACAAATAAAAGCCTGGCATGTGTCCCATTAAAATCCAGATGTTTAAAGAGCATGTTAAACAAAGTGACAGCAACATCCTCCACTCCTCTGTGAGGCCTATAGGCAAACTGCAAAGGATCCAATGCATGCTCAGTCTGCTTTAGGACCTCAGATCTGACCAGTTTTTCAAAAATTTTCATTAACATTATAGTCAAGGCAACTGGTCTAAAATCATTTACCGCTTTAGGACAGCTGGATTTTGGAACAGGGACAACCACAGCATCTTTCCAGATCTTAGGCACATGTTGTGTCTGTAAGGACTTATTAAAAATGTAGTGAAACACAGGACTCAGTTCATGTGCACAGGACTTTACCAGGCGCCCACATATATTATCAGGGCCCTGACTTTTGTTCACTTTTACAGCACAGAACACCCTTTTAACATCCTGCACCTCAATATTAAAGTGCTGATTGTCTTTGAGTTTCTGTTTCAAGTCTTGGGTTTCTGTGCTAAAATCAAAGGAATCAAAATGACCATAAAAACAATTAAGAGCATTAGCCAGCTCTGAGTCCGAGTTAAAACCATCTAAAAACACATGATTACTGTGCTCTGTGCTCTGAAGGCCTGCAATAGTTTTTATACTAGCCCAGGATGAACCAAGCTTCTTTGTTGCCATCTTGCTTTCCAATTCTGATTTATAATTCTGTTTTGCTCTTAAAATTTTGGCCTTCAGCTCTTTTGTGGCAACCTGCAGCTCAGAAACATCCCCCTGTTTAAAGGCAAGTGCTTTCCTCTGTAAGCAGGATTTAACTGATTTAGTGACCCATGGCTTGTTGTTGGGATATATTTTGACACGTTTACGTGGAACGATCATGTCCCTGCAGAAAGCCATGAATGAGCATATTACGTCCACTAAAGAGTTCAACCGCCATTTGAAAAAATTCTTAAGTGAGTGAGCGAGCATCAGTGTAAACACAACAATGATCAAAATGGCTTCACAGAAATCAACACTGTGGTCCAATAGACTTTTCTTTGCCTTTTGGCTGATGAGAGAATCCAGAGGGAACTAGATGGAGAGACCCAAAATGAATTTATGGCCACCTGCCGGCAAATAACGGGAGGCAGACTGGTGTCAACCCGACCACGGCATCATTGTTGAAAACCGTGATAGAGGATGGTGAGTGATGTGATATGATGTGATATTATGCATCTTTTACGTTATTTATCCCAGTGGTGGAAAGCTCACTTTGAACAAACAACACCGTTGTCTCCTGTATGCAGACAATGAGCTAGCTGGTTAGCCATCAATGCTAACTCTGTGCTCTGCTTGTATTTTGTGCTTGTGTCGACAACATCTGACAAAATAAGCTAGTGTTAGTCCTAGTTAAAAAGTTTTTTTTTTTTTTTTTTTTTTTTTTAACATGTTGCACTTTAGTGCTGTGCCTGTACTTAAGTTGTGTGTATTTTCATTCTAGAGTCCAAGTGGCATCTGCTTTGACACCAACAACATCTAGCATGGCACAGTACTGTGTTATGACTCATAAGAAACAAGCTGTACACCGCGTTGTTTTTAGCAGTGGTGGAGAAAGTACAGGGCAGTGCAGTGGCGGAGTGGTTAGCACTGTGGCAGCACAGCAAATCACCCTTGGCCAGGGGATCCTGGGTTCAAACCCAGCCCCCGACCAACAGTGATCTGTGTGGAGTTTGCATGTTCTCCCCATGTCTGCGTGGGTTTACTCCGGGAATTCTCCGGTTTCCTCCCACGTTTTGTAAGAAACATTCTTTTTCACTGTGCTCGGGATCATCACTGATCATCACTTCCTTGTGGTAACGTATCGTCACTCCCTGTTTTGCTGTCTGCCTGTGTGGTTTGCTCTCCAGCCACTAGCTATGGTTGCTAGCTCTCTTTCCTCTCCTCCTCTGGTGTGCTCTCTCTGTCAGATGTTTAGCTACACCTCTGCCTCTTTTAGTGATAACGGTAAATGTAATAAATGTTGTCTTTTTGAGGCGCTCGAGGTGAGGTTGTCTGATTTGGAATCCCGGCTCCGCTGCATTGAAACACCGTCTGCGCCAGTTAATCTTGACGGACGCCCATTAGCTGCAGCGGAGCTAGCTAGCATAGCTAACCCCGTTAGCGGTCCCCTGGCTCTCCTCAGCAGCGAGGAGACTGGGTGGGTGACGGTGAGAAGGAAGCCTAGTCGCAAAGCCCCGGTACACCACCAACCTGTTCACGTTTCTAATCGTTTTTCCCCGCTCAGCGACACACCCGCTGAGGAAAAAACTCTGATCATTGGCGACTCTGTAGTCAGAAACGTGAACCTAGAGACTCCAGCGGCCATAGTCAAATGCATTCCTGGGGCCAGAGCAGGCGACATCGAGTCAAATCTGAAAATGCTGGCTAAAAGTAACTGTAAATATTCCACAATTGTTATTCCCGCCGGCATTAATGACATCCGTCTCCGGCAGTCGGAAGTCACGAAACTTAATATAGAATCGGTGTGTGACTTTGCAAAAACGATGTCTGCCACTGTAGTATTCTCTGGGCCCCTCCCCAATCTGACAAGTGATGACATGTTTAGCCGCTCGTCATCCTTGAACCGCTGGCTGTCTGTGTGGTGTCCTAAAAATGACGTGGGCTACATTGACAATTGGAGCTCATTTGGGGGAAAACCTGGTCTTATGAGACGAGACAGCATTCATCCCACTTTGGATGGTGCTTCTCATTTATCTAACAATCTGGCACCTTTTTTATCCAAATTTCCAAAATCGTGACAACTCAGAGTTGGGACCAGGAAGCAGAGTCGCAGTCTTACACCACTCTCTGCAGCTCCTCTTCATCCGCCACCCCTCAACTTAGCCCCTGTCTTCCCCATCAGAGAATCGTTGTCTGCTCCCTCCAAAGTAAATAAAAATATAATGTATAAGCATCCCAAAGTGATAAAGCAAAATATTGGTAAAACTCAAATTAAACATAAAGCCTCTAAATTGAATGATTTGGCCTCTGTTCCTCCTCATAATTTAAAAATTAAATGTGGTTTATTAAATATTAGGTCTCTAACTCCCAAGTCTCTGTTAGTCCATGATCTGTTAATTGATCATCAGGTTGATTTAATTTCCCTTACATAGACTTGGTTAGGGCAAGAGGATTATGTTGGTTTAAATGAATCAACTCCCTCTGGTTATTTAAACTGTCAAGATCCCAGAAGTTCTGGTCGTGGAGGAGGAGTAGCAACAATTTACCATTCCAAATTATTAGTTAATGTAAAGCAAAAAACATGTTATAATTCCTTTGAGGGCCTGGTCCTCAGTATTGGGCACTTTAGCAATTTTAGTTTAAACCCAATTCTATTTGCCATAGTCTATCGTCCCCCATCAACCTACTCAGAATTTTTATCCGAATTTGCTGATTTCTTAGCTGATTTAGTGCTGAAATCTGATAGAATAATTATAGTAGGGGACTTTAAAATTCGTAGGATTGCTGGACTCACCCTCAGAGATAGGGTGAGGAGCTCAGTCATCCGGGAGAGGCTCAGAGTAGAACCGCTGCTCCTCCACATTGAAAGGAGTCAGTTGAGGTGGTATGGGCATCTGATTAGGATGCCTCCTGGACGCCTCCCACTTGAGGTGTTTCAGGCACGTCCCACTGGGAGGAGACCCCGGGGCAGACCCAGGACTCGGTGGAGAGACTATGTCTCCCAGCTAGTCTGGGAACGCCTTGGTATCCCCTCTGAAGAGCTGGAGCAGGTGGCTGGGGAGAGGGAAGTCTGGGCTTCTCTGCTTGAACTGCTGCCTCCGCGACCCGGACCTCCGGAAAAGCGGTAGAAGATGGATGGATGGATGGATGGACTTTAATATACATGTGGATGTAGATAGTGACTGCCTTAATGTGGCATTTAATTCAATATTAGATTTGATTGGGTTTTCTCAGAAAGTAGGAAATTCTACTCATTACCTCCACCATACATTGGACCTTGTTCTGACATATGGCATAGAAATAGAAAATCTTGTAGTGTCTCCTCATAACCCTGTACTGTCAGACCATTATCTGTTAACCTTTGATTTTACTATTTCTGACTATTTGGCTCCTAAAGAAAAATATTATTAGAGTAGATGCCTCTCAGATGATGCTGTTACCAAATTTATGCAGATTGTTTCCTCTATGCCATGTGTCAACACAACGGAAATAAGCTATAGACAGCTTGCTCCTTCTGTAATTGATAACATGGCGGATAGTGTTTCAGCTTCTCTGCATCAGACTCTAGACTTGGTGGCCCCCTTAAAAAAGAAAAAGTCTAATCAGAGATTTCTAACTCCTTGGTTCAACACAGAAACTCGTAGCTTAAAACAGAAGACTCGTCAATTAGAAAGAAAATGGCACACCACTAATTTAGATGAAATCTATTTAGCTTGGAGAAATCATCTTTTAATTTATAAAAAATCTCTTAGAAAAGCTAGAACGAGTTATTACTCTGCATTAATAGAAGAGAACAAGAATAATCCCAGGTTTCTTTTCAGTACTGTAACCAGGTTGACAAAGAGTCAGGACTCTGTCAATCCTAGCATTCCCTTAGAGCTTACTAGTCAGGACTTTATGAACTTTTTCAATAATAAAATTTCATCCATCAGAGATAAAATCAATCAGATTCTTCCCACAGTTAACTTAAATACTGTAACTACTACAACTCCTTCTATTGATGTCTGTCTTGATGAGTTTACTCCAATCGACCTTTGTGAGTTAGACAAAATAGTTTCCTCATCCAAACCTTCAACTTGTCTTTTAGACCCTATTCCTACCAGGTTATTTAAAGAAGTCTTCCCACTTATTGGTAGCTTTATTCTTCATATAATCAATTCTTCATTAACTTTAGGCCATGTACCGCAGGCTTTTAAAACGGCTGTAATTAAACCCTTACTCAAAAAGCCAACGCTAGATCCAGGAGCATTAGCTAACTATAGACCAATCTCTAATCTCCCTTTCATTTCAAAAATCTTAGAAAGAGTTGTTGCTACGCAATTATTTGACCACCTGCAGAGAAATGGTTTACTTGAAGAGTTTCAATCTGGGTTTAGAATCCATCATAGTACTGAAACAGCCTTAGCGAAGGTCACTAACGACCTCCTCATTGCATCTGATAATGGACTAGTTTCTGTACTTGTCCTTTTAGACCTTAGTGCAGCTTTTGATACTATCGATCATAATATTCTACTTGATAGATTAGAACACTATGTTGGACTTAATGGAACTTCGTTGCAGTGGTTTAGATCTTATTTATCTGATAGGTTCCTGTTTGTTCATCTAAATAATGAGTTTTCTTTCAACTCAAAGCTTAGTCATGGAGTTCCACAGGGATCTGTGCTAGGCCCTACTCTTTTTAGTTTATATATGCTTCCGTTAGGCAACATTATTAGAAAGCACTGTATACATTTTCATTGTTATGCAGATGACACACAATTATACCTGTCAATGAAGCCAGATGATAGTAATCAATTAGCCAAGTTAGAAGCCTGTCTTAAGGAAATCAAAGCTTGGATGACTTGTAATTTCCTGCTATTAAATTCAGTTAAGACTGAAGTCATTCTTGTTGGTCCAAAAAACCTTAGAAATTCCTTTCCAAATCAAACTTTCAGTTTGGATGCGGTTACTCTTTCTCTTAATAGCTCTGTGAGGAACCTTGGAGTTATTTTTGATCAGAATTTGTCCTTCAATTCACATTAAATTTGTTTCTAAGACTGCCTTCTATCATTTGCGTAATATTGCCAAGATTAGGAGCATCTTGTCTCAGAGTGATGCTGAGAAACTGATCCATGCTTTTGTTAGCTCAAGATTAGATTATTGTAATTCTTTATTATCAGGCTGTCCTAAAACATCTTTAAAAAGTCTTCAGCTGATCCAAAATGCTGCAGCAAGAGTTTTAACAGGTACTAGAAAGAGAGATCATATCTCTCCGGTTCTGGCCTCCCTTCATTGGCTTCCCATAGAGTTTAGAATTAAGTTTAAAATCCTTCTTCTTACTTACAAAGCTCTAAACAATCAGGCTCCTTTTTATTTAAAAGATCTGATACTACCGTATTATCCTAACAGAGCACTACGCTCCCAAAATGCAGGATTACTTGTAATACCTAGAATCTCCAAAAGTACAATGGGAGGCAGAGCCTTCAGTTATCAAGCTCCTCTCCTGTGGAATCAGCTGCCAATCTGGATTCGGGAGTCAGACTTGATCTCTGTTTTTAAGAATAGGGCTAAAACCTACCTTTTTGATATAGCCTACAATTAGGGAGGGATCATGTGTTTCTGAACCCTCCCTTAGTTATGCTGCTAATAGGTTTAGTCAGCCGGGGGACCTCCAGTAATGCACTGGGCCTCACTCCTTTCCTCACTCTCAATGAAATATTTTTTTTTGCTGGTCATTAACATCTGTTTGTTCTCTCCCATAGATTGAGTCCCCATCGTGCTGTTTGCTCTCTACATGTCTGTTCTTTTCTTCTTCTCTATCCCCTCACCCCCCAGCCAGTCGCAGCAGATGACTGCCCCTCCCTGAGCCTGGTTCTGCTGGAGGTTTCTTCCTGTTAAAAGGGAGTTTTTCCTCTCCACCGTCGCCAAGTGCTTGCTCACAGGGGATCGCCTGATTGCTGGGGTCTTTCTGCAAATGTGGGGGTTCCCCCTTCAGTTGATAGTGCTATGAGATGACTGTTGTTGTGAAATGGCGCTATATAAATAAAGTTGAATTGATTTGAAATTGAATTGAATGGAATGCCAAAAACATGCAAGTTAGGTTAATTGGCATCAAACTGGGGATTCTAAATTGTCCTAAGGTATGACTGTGAGAGTGAATGGTTGTCTGTCACTCTGTGTTGGCCCTGCGATGGACTGGTGATCTGTCCAGGGTATACCCTGCCTCTTGGCCAAAGATGCTGGGATAGGCTCCAGCGCCCCCCCCCCCCCACCCCCCGGGTGACCCAAAAAGGATTAAATGGAAGAAGATGGATGGATGGACGGATGGATGGATGCATGGATGGGTGGAGAAAGTACTCAAATCCTTTGCTTTTTAAGTTAAAGTACAGACTAAGTGCCAGAACTAAAGTAGCACAATTTCCACTTAAGTAAAAATATTATAAAACTCACTTTTGAATGTACTTGAAGTATAATAGCTGAAGGGGAACAGGTCAAGTGTGTCCCTGACCAAGTAAGTACTCCATGTGATCACCCCAAGTAGACTTCGCAGTCTGTACATGTACAAGTACATTTTCAGTCCAGTGATTCACAAACTGATTCAGAGCTTTCTAAAGCCTCATTCAGAACATTATAGTCCCGCATACCTATTCTGTGGAATTTCATCTGTGGGCAGCCAGCTCTGATGAGCAGCAGCATTGGAGAAGAGAAGTCTTTTGAAAGCAGAAACAGAGCCAAAACCTTCTCCAGGTCAGCTTAGTTGTCATCATACATACATACAGTACATATATATATATTTTTTTTTTTCATTTTTTTTTACTTATTTTGTACCCGTAGGTAGATTTGTTCTGCGGACAGTCCGGTGACAAGCCACCAGCTGCCGGTCGCTGCGTGCGCAAGCGCCCCTTAACTCCCTAACCTGCATGTTTTTGGCATGTGGGAGGAAACCGGAGAAATCCCGGAGTAAACCCACGCAAACACGGGGAGAACATGCAAACTCCACAGAGATCACTGTTGGCCAGGGGCAGGGATCGAACCCACGATCCCCGCGATCCCCCGGCCGAGGGTAAACTGTGCTGCCGCGGTGCTAGCCACTGCACCACCGTGCAGCCACGGTATATATATATATACAGTGGGGCAAAAAAGTATTTATTCAGCCATCAATTATGCAAGTTCTCCCACTTAAAAGATGAGAGAGGTCTCCAATTTTCATCATAGGTATACCTCAACTATGAGAGACAAAATGAGAAAAAAAAAATTCAGAAAATCACATTGAAGGATTTTTAATGAATTAATTGGTAAATTCCTCGGTAAAATAAGTATTTGGTCACCTACAAACAAGCAAGATTTCTGGCTCTCACAGACCTGTAACTTCTTCTTTAAGAGGCTCCTCTGTCCTCCACTTGTTACCTGTATTAATGGCACCTGTTTGAACTTGTTATCAGTATAAAAGACACCTGTCCACAACCTCAAACAGTCAGACTCCAAACTCCACTATGGCCAAGACCAAAGAGCTGTCAAAGGACACCAGAAACAAAATTGTAGACCTGCACCAGGCTGGGAAGACTGAATCTGCAATAGGTAAGCAGCTTGGTGTGAAGAAATCAACTGTGGGAGCAATTATTAGAAAATGGAAGAAATACAAGACCACTGATAATTTCCCTCGATCTGGAGCTCCACGCAAGATCTCACCCCGTGGGGTCAAAATGATCACGAGAACGGTGAGCAAAAATCCCAGAACCACACGGGGGGACCTAGTGAATGACCTGCAGAGAGCTGGGACCAAAGTAACAAAGGCTACATCAGTAACACGTTACGCCGCCAGGGACTCAAATCCTGCAGTGCCAAATGTGTCCCCCTGCTTAAGCCAGTACATGTCCAGGCCCGTCTGAAGTTTGCTAGAGAGCATTTGGATGATCCAGAAGAGGATTGGGAGAATGTCATATGGTCAGATGAAACCAAAATGGAACTTTTTGGTAAAAACTCAACTTGTCGTTTTTGGAGGAGAAAGAACACCATACCTACTCTGAAACATGGGGGTGGAAACATCATGATTTTGGGCTGTTTTTCTGCAAAGGGACCAGGACGACTTATCCGTGTAAAGGAAAGAATGAATGGGGCCATGTATCGTGAGATTTTGAGTGAAAACCTCCTTCCATCAGCAAGGGCATTGAAGATGAAACGTGGCTGGATCTTTCAGCATGACAATGATCCCAAACACACCACCCGGGCAACGAAGGAGTGGCTTCGTAAGAAGCATTTCAAGGTCCTGGAGTGGCCTAGCCAGTCTCCAGATCTCAACCCCATAGAAAATCTTTGGAGGGAGTTGAAAGTCCGTGTTGCCCAGCGACAGCCCCAAAACATCACTGCTCTAGAGGAGATCTGCATGGAGGAATGGGACAAAATACCAGCAACAGTATGTGAAAACCTTGTGAAAACTTACAGAAAATGTTTGACCTCTGTTATATACCCTTCGCTGACAATGACAAAGTATTGAGATAAACTTTTGTTATTGACCAAATACTTATTTTACTGAGGAATTTACCAATTAATTCATTAAAAATCATTCAATGTGATTTTCTGATTTTTTTTTCTCATTTTGTCTCTCATAGTTGAGGTATACCTATGATGAAAATTGAAGACCTCTCTCATCTTTTAAGTGGGAGAACTTGCACAATTGGTGGCTGACTAAATACTTTTTTGCCCCATATATATATATCTCCGCAGGTCATTCACTAGGTCCCCCCGTGTGATTCTGGGATTTTGGGATTCTGGGATTCTGGGATTTTTGCTCACCGTTCTCGTGATCATTTTGACCCCACGGGGTGAGATCTTGCGTGGAGCCCCAGATCGAGGGAGATTATCAGTGGTCTTGTATGTCTTCCATTTTCTAATAATTGCTCCCACAGTTGATTTCTTCACACCAAGCTGCTTACCTATTGCAGATTCAGTCTTCCCAGCCTGGTGCAGGTCTACAATTTTGTTTCTGGTGTCCTTTGGTACAGCTCTTTGGTCTTGGCCATAGTGGAGTTTGGAGTCTGACTGTTTGAGGTTGTGGACAGGTGTCTTTTATACTGATAACGAGTTCAAACAGGTGCCATTAATACAGACAACGAGTGGAGGACAGAGGAGCCTCTTAAAGAAGAAGTTACAGGTCTGTGAGAGCCAGAAATCTTGCTTGTTTGTAGGTGACCAAATACTTATTTTACCAAGGAATTTACCAATTAATTCATTAAAAATCCTTCAATGTGATTTTCTGGATTTTTTTTTTCTCATTTGGTCTCTCATAGTTGAGGTATACCTATGATGAAAATTGGAGACCTCTCTCATCTTTTAAGTGGGAGAACTTGCACAATTGGTGGCTGACTAAATACTTTTTTGCCCCCACTGTATATACAGTTCTTGGTGACCAAGAAAAGTCTTTCCAACAGTTCTCCAAAATTCTTGCTGTCGTTCTCCTTCTTCACGTTTACAAATCACTGGATTGACAATGTACATGTACAGATTGGATCCTAGGGTCCACTTGGGGTGCTCACTTGCAGTACACACTTGGTCAGGAGTCCACTTGACCTGTAGCCTAGTTAAAGTACTAGATTCCATTCAGCTTAATGTATTAACTCATTCTGATTGCTGAGGCCACAGTAAAAACAAATGACTTTAAATGTAACACAGCCCTTGTAAAATCTACTTTACTGAAGTGCAGCTACATGAAAATTGTGCTTAAATACAATACGGAAGCACCTTTTTGTCAAAAGAACAACAAGTGCGCAACAAGTGTGTTTCCCAAATATGTGTTTTAAACTTGATTTGACATTCTGAAGTTCTGCAACCACAGTCCGTTTATGAAGCTGGGGTGACATCCCATCACTGAGAGACTCGGTTGAATCCCCAGACCGACAATTTGAAGCGATAATTTTGTCACAAGAGAGCAATCTGAAACACACACACAAAGCATACATATTTTAATACCTAATAGCAATAACTTGCCGCCTTGCAGTAAAGATCCCACCCACTTTGAGGTGGTACTCAGTTGTAATGGAAAACAGACCACACCGTGTTGAGCTCAGTAGAGTTTAGTAGAGTCAAGGTGAGTCGGGCTGAGTAGCTACTAGTGGAAAAGGGGCATAAGACTCAGGTGAGAGCTGAGCTGAAGAAGATCAAGGAGAGGAAGGCTGCAGGTCCGGACGGCATCTGCTTGAGGCTTCTCAAGTCCTGCACAGACTAGCTGTGTGGGATCATGGAGCACATCTTCAGTCTGAGCCTGAAACAGGGGAGGGTACCACAGCTGTGAAAAACATCCTATGTAGTTCCCATACCAAAGACCCTGCACCCCAAAGGACCTGAACAGCTACAGACCAGTGGTCCTTGCATCACACCTAATGAAGACCCTGGAAAGGCTTCTCGTCACCCACTTCCACCCCCTGGTGGGACCAGGGATGGATCCACTTCAAGTTTGCCTACCAGCATGGCATCGGGGTGGAGGATGCAGTGATCTTCCTCCTACATTGTTCCCTGTCCCAACTGGAGAAGCCAGGGAGCATGATCATGCTCTTTGATTTCTCCTGTGTTTTGAACACCATCTAACCAGTGATCCTGAGGGACAAGCTGCTGTGTGTAGGGGAGGAACAGCACATGTCATTGTGGATCCTGGACTACCTCACAGACTGACCACAGTTTGTGAGAACCCAGGACTGCGTGTCTGATACTGTCATCTGCAGTATGGGGACCCTCCAGGGAACAGCTCTTGATACCTTCCTGTTCACCCTCTACACTGCTGACTTTTCACACAACACACCACACTGCCATCAACAGAAGTTCTCTGATGACTCTGCGACCGTCAGCCTCATCTCTGATGGGGATGATATGGAGTACAGAGGACTTATCCAGGACTCCGTGGACTTTTCCCTGCAGAACTGCCTCCAGATCAATGTGAGGAAAACCAAGGAACTGGTGGTGGACTGCCGCAGGAGAGGACAACCCCCCACAGCACCAGTAAACATCCAGGGAACAAACATTAAGATGGTGACATCTTACAACTACCTAGGCGTTCACCTGAACAATAAACTGGACTACTCACACAACACCAACATGCTCTACAAGAAGGGACATCGCAGGCTGTTCCTCCTGAGGAGACTCAGGTCTTTTGGAGTGCAATGGGCACCCCTGCAGATCTTCTACAATTCGGTGGTGGCATCAGCCATCACATTTGGAGTGGTCTGCTGGGGCAGTGGCATCACAGCAACCGACAGGAAGAAACTGAACAGGCTGATCAAAAAAGCTAGCTCTGTTCTGGGGCAATGCCTTGACCCAGTGAAGGAGATAGCCACCGCCCTCCTCTCTCCTAAGCTGTCATCTCTGCTGGCGTCCAAGTCCCACCCCATGCGGAACATGCTGAATACACTGAGGAGCTCATTTAGCAGTAGGCTGTGCCATCCTAGGCACATGATGGAGAGGTTCCGCAGGTCCTTCCTACCTACGGCTGTCAGACTTTATAACCTAACCAGGGCTGTTTATATAGGTCGTATTAATGGTACTAAATGTAACAACCTTTGTTACGGTTGGTGTACTGATGTCACAGTGTTGAAGAAGTTTTGTAGCCCTAACCTAGAGTCACTGTTCATAAACTGTAAACCCTTTTATTCACCGCGAGAGTTCTCCTCATTTATTCTGGTCGGAATTTATATCTCACCTGCTGCTTGTACAACGGAGGCACTGCAGCTCCTCGCTGACCAGATAGCAGACGTGGAGGAAAAACATCCAGACTCTCTGCTTATCATTCTGGGTGATTTCAATAGAGCTAATCTCACAAATGAGCTTCCTAAATACAGACAGCATATTAAATGTCCCACCAGGGACACAAATACACTTGACCACTGTTACACAGTTTTAAGAAACGCCTATCATGCCGTCCCCCGTGCAGCTCTGGGTTTTTCTGACCACTGCCTGCTCCATCTTATTCCAACATACAGACAGAAACTAAAAACTTCCAAGCCTGTTGTAAGGACTGTGAAGAAATGGACTGAGGAATCAAAGCTGAAGTTACAAGCCTGCTTTGACTGCACAGATTGGAGTGTTTTTGAAGCTGCAGCCATTAACTTAAATGAACTCACTGACACTGTGACATCATACACCTGTTTCTGCGAGGACATGTGTGTGCAGACCAAGACCTTCTGCATATACAACAACAATAAACCCTGGTTCATTCCTAAACTGAAGCAGCTACGTCAGACCAAGGAGGAGGCCTACAGGACTGGTGACTGGACTCTGTACAAGCGGGCCAGAAACATGCTGATGAAGGAGACCAGGCTTGCTAAGAGGAGCTACAGTGTGAAGTTACAAAAAAACTTCTCAGCTAACAACTCTGCTTCTGTCTGGAGAGGCCTACGGAATATCACCAACTACAGGAGACCATCCCCCCACCCTGCGGAAAACCTCCAGCTGGCTAATGACCTAAACAGCTTTTACTGCAGGTTTGAAAAGAACCTACAGTTCTCACCTCCCACCCACACAAAAGGATTATCTGCAGCCCCAGGAACTCCATCCCTCCTCCACTCTGACCTCCCACCAGCACTAATGATCTGTGAAGAGGAGGTGCGCCGGGTCTTTCAGAGACAAAAGATCAAGAAGGCTGCAGGACCTGATGGTGTGTCTCCGTCCTGCCTGAGAGTCTGCTCCAACGAGTTGGCCCCCATCTTCACCCGGATCTTTAACAGATCACTGGAGCTGCGTGAAGTGCCTTCCTGCTTCAAACGCTCCATCATCATTCCAGTTCCCAAGAAACCCTCTATTACAGGATTAAACGACTACAGACCTGTTGCCCTGACCTCTGTGGTCATGAAATCCTTGGAGAGATTGGTGCTGAACCACCTGAAGGTCATCACAGGCCCCCTGATGGACCCACTGCAGTTTGCCTACCGGTCAAACAGGTCAGTGGATGATGCAGTGAATATGGGACTACATTACATCCTGCAACACCTCGACTCCCCAGGGACGTACGCCAGGATCCTGTTTGTCGACTTCAGCTCAGCGTTCAACACCATCATCCCAGGCATTCTTCATCAGAAACTCCTCCAGCTCAAGGTGCCCCCCTCCACCTGCCAGTGGATCTCCAGCTTTCTGACTGACAGGTGGCAACAGGTGAAGCTAGGGAGATTTACATCCAGCTCCCGAAAAATTAGTACTGGCGCCCCCCAAGGATGTGTCCTTTCCCCACTGCTCTTCTCCCTCTACTCCAACGACTGCACCTCAGAGGACCCTTCGGTGAAGCTCCTGAAGTTTGCGGACGACACCACAGTCATCGGTTTGATCCGGGATGATGATGAGTCTGCATACAGGCGGGAGGTGGAGCAGCTGATCCTCTGGTGCAGCCAGAACCATCTTGAACTTAACCCAGCCAAAACGGTGGAGATGACTGTGGATTTCAGGCGACACCCCCCTTCATTCCCCCCACTCACCATCCTCAACAGCACAGTGTCCACTGTGGACTCCTTCAAGTTTCTGGGTACCACAATCTCCCGGAACCTGAAGTGGTCCTCCCATATTGACACTGTCCGGAAAAAGGCCCAGCAGAGGTTGTTTTTTCTGCGTCAGCTCAAGAAGTTTGATTTGCCTCAGGAGCTGCTGGTTGTCTTCTACACCGCCATCATCCAATCTGTCCTCTGCTTTTCCATCACTGTCTGGTTTGGATCTGCCACTAAACAGGACAAGACCAGACTGCAGCGGATCATTAAGTCTGCGGAGAGGATCATTGGTACCGACCTACCCTCCATTGAGAACTTATATCGGTCCATAACCAGGAAACGGGTGGGAAACATCTGTGCTGACCCATCACACCCCGGCCACAAACTGTTTGAACTTCTATCTTCTGGTCGTCGTTACAGATCACTGAAGGTCAAAACCACCCGTCACAGGAACAGTTTCTTTCCTCAAGCCATCACTCTGATGAACTCCTAACATTCACCTAGTCCTACCTGTTGCTGTACTCATGACTTTTCATCCATTATTACATTGCACATAACTCTCACACTGCTTTTTACTTCATTCACATTATATCACTGAATCTGAGTCCACATTGAAATACTGTGTGATTGTATATTTTTTCATATATTTCTGCAAAGTGTGGTTAGTCCGAGTAAATAACTGCATATATTCCTGTATATATTTGCATCCTTTTATAGAAACGTGGACAGACTGTAATTTACTGTACATACTGTGGTTGTCATTGAATCCTTATTTAAATCCTTCACCTGAACAACGAGAGCAAGTTTTTAGCCAAAGTCAAATTCCTTGTATGTGTTGTGCATACTTGGCCAATAAAGCTGATTCTGATTCTGATTCTGATTCTGATTTTTACAATAGAGATTGTCCCCTCCAATACACAACTGGGACAATAACAATCATTACTGAGGGTAACAACAACATTGTTGATTCAAATGTGAAATATACTGTCTGGGTATATATTCATATTCTGCAGGGTAATTTAACAAAGCATAATACTGTTTATAACATTCAGTTGCAATGCTCCTGCACAGTGTATATACTGTAACTGTGTACATATGTACAGTATATTCATTACTGCTTTGGCTGACGAGTTCTTGTCTTATTTATTATGGCTCTGAGTGCTGCTGTCCCTTTGCTGTGGCAATCTTGGAATTTCACCATTGTGGGACTAATAAAGGCTTCTCTTCTCTTCTCTTCTCTAATCTTATCTTATCTTAAATCAGGGAGGGGTTGAAACGAGGATCTCTAATAGAATTGTCAAGTCCGTAATCCAAACTCCGTTATCAGAAGCCAGGACAGTAGTCAAAAACCAAGCACCAAAACACAGAAATTGACCGACTGATAGGAACTTCCTCCAGATGTTGTGATGTGGCTGCTGATGGTCAGAGCTAGCAGGATGAGGCTAGTTCAGTCAGCCTGAATAAAATAAAAGTCCTCAGACTCAGAATGTGGACTTCTTCGTTGGTTCTTTATTCTCCAGCACTCAGCACAGACCATCAGTGGCAAGTGTCCACAGAGCTACATCTGCTATTCATCAATGAGGAGCAGAACAGGAGCCTAACCACCAAAACAACCAGCTAAACATTCTCAACAGCCCTTTCCTTCTCTCCTCGGCTCCATTTCAGATTTTAAATTCACATCAGCCGATTCTCAGTGTCAGTCCACATCTGCTCTGTCCACAGAACCGGACTCTGACAGAGATTTATAGAGATGTTTATATTTATATATCTATATATTTATTCCATCTAGCTACAATGCTCAGCACTGGGTGTGTTTATATTTATATATCTATATATTTATTCCATCTAGCTACAATGCTCCGCACTGTGTTTTTATATATCTACATATTATTCCATCTAGCTACATTGCTCCGCACTGTGTGTGTTTATATACTTGCATATTTATTCCACCTAGCTGCAATGCTCCGTACTGTGGGTGTTTATATATTTACATATTTATTCCATCTAGCTACAATGCTCTGCACTGTGTGTTCATATATTCATATATTTATTCCATCTAGCTACAATGCTCTGCACTGTGTGTCTGTGTGTGTGTGTGTGTGTATATATATATTTTATAGTAATATGTACATATGTATATTAGCTGCTCTTGCTTGCTTGTTTTTTTTCTTGCCTTCTGATTGTTGCTCTGAGTGTTGCTATCCCTGTGCTGTTGCAATCCTGGAATTTCCCCGTTGTGGGACTAATAAAGGCTTATCTTATCTTATCTTATCTTATCTTATCTTAGATTCTGGCTGGACTGTGACAGGAAGTCACTGTGGGCTGTAAAAAAGTCACACTGCCGCCTCTACTGGCCCGGAATAGTTATTACAATACCTTTTTTTCATGGCTCCATTACATGGCAACGATGAGTTAAATTTGTGTTTATTTTTAAAACAAAGGCTTATCTCAAAATTCTGGCAAAATAAAAGTCAAGAAAATATGGCGATACAATGATATAAGCCTTTAGTTGCACTTAATTTTGACCGCGCGAACTGGAAAGCTGGTAGCAGACAGACAGATACACACAGCTACACACAGATGCATTGAGTGATTATCATATGCCTCCGTTCACAAAGGCAAAATTATTAATTTATGACACAAATTTTAAAAAAAGATATTTTACTTACCCCAGCAGCTGCAACAGTCTCCCTGTGTGTCTCATCAGTTGCCCATTCTCCATGTGTGTTTTACGTTTGAAAACTGTTTATCAATTGTCAACTTTTGTTCATGTTTCAACACAACGATGCACATAGTACAAAAGAGTTTATCCCCACTTTATGAAAAATATTTGGAAACTGTTGAGCACAGTCTTTAGTGGTGACTTTTGTTTATAAATTAAGACATGTCACACGTTAGCAGCTCCGCTCATGTAAACATGGAAGTAATGTGAGTGTGCGGTGCAGGGAACTCTCACGCGATTATTCAGTCACGAGACTTAAGTTGGCCACTTTGTATTTCAGATGTAAAAGTGTTATGTTAAAAAATCAACCCTCAAATTTTGTGGATCAGTATCAGCTCAGTCAAACGTGAATCAGTTTGAATTGGAGATTCAACCTTTTTAACCCACCCCTAGCTGAAAGTAGGGCTGGGCAATAAATCTCAAAAATGTATTGAAATTTTATTTCTCTATACTACGATACACTATATGTATACAGTATATAGTGATATATATTTAGTGCACTAAATGTCGTTTAAAATTTGTGGCAGTTTTTCTTTCAATGTGTCAGTTTGTATTTTTTGTAAAAAAAAATCTAAGTAAAAATAGAAACAACACCAAGTTTGCTTTGAAACCAAGAATATTTTTGTAATTTGATGTGAAAATTTCATTTAATATCCTCAAACAGTATTCAAGTTACAACATTACAGTAAACGTAGGTACCCCAACGCATATACGTAAATACAGGGCTATGGAGAATACACCAACATCACAACATGCTTTGAATATGAACAGGAGTAACAAAAAGAACCCTTTGAAACATCATATTGAGTTGATTCCACAGTTAAACTTGGGTAATAGGTGGTGTACAGGTCAATCAAGTTACCTATGTAGTAATCATTATTGGAAACAATTTCTTATAGGGGCTACGGAGAACACATTAGAGTTTTTGAGGGCTGTGGTTCATAGTAAAAATGAACTGTTGTGGAGAGAGGAATAACCAGACCGAGTGTTCAGAGCAGATGAACTTTATTCACTCTCTCACATCTTCCAGAATCAGAAAACATTAACATCATGTAGCAGGGACTCTCTTTTATATCACAACACTCACACGTCCCTGCTACCCGAGGTCCTGCATCACAATTTATTCCAGCATCACAATTCCTTTTGTCCCCCAGCGCCTTAATCCCCGTGCTCTTCCGTCAGAGGAAATTACTGCATCTCCATGTCTTTCAGTCTGAGATGAATACCACAGCATGGGTCCCCCATACTGTAATATTTCTATTACTATGGGTCATGACAGTTGCTACACATGAATCCTATTAATGTATTTAACTTTAACTGGCTGCTGATTTCTTAGATATTCAATGGGGGCTACAGAGAATACAATATGCTTCAAAGAACTATTTTGCGCAATTCCTTATATCATATAATTTATATCGGCTATGCAATATCAGAGCAAGGTATTTATTCCTCAAATAGCCTACTCATACAGTGGTGTGAAAAAGTGTTTGTCCCATCCTGATTTCTCATTTTTTGTATGTTTGTCACACTTAAATGTTTCAGATCACCAAACAAATTTAAATATTAGACAAAGATAACACAAGTAAACACAAAATTCAGTTTTTAAATGAAGGAGTTTATTATTAAGGGAAAAAAAATCCAAACCTACATGGCCATGTGTGGAAAAGCGATTGCCCCCTAAACCTAATTACTAGTTGGGCCACCCTTAGCAGTAACAACTGCAATGAAGCGTTTGCGATAACTGGCAATGAGTCTTTTACAGCACTATGGAGGAATTTCGGCCCACTCATCTTTGCAGAATTGTAGTAATTCAGCCACATTGGAGAGTTTTCAAGCTTGAACTGCCTTTTTAAGGTCATGTCACAGTATCTCAGTCGAATTCAGGTCAGGACTTTGACTAGGCCACTCCAAAGTCTTCATTTTGTTTTTCTTAAGCCATTCAGAGGTAGACTTGCTGGTGTGTTTTGGATCATTGTCCTGCTGCAGAACCCAAGTGTGCTTCAGCTTGATGTCACAAACAGATGACCGGACATTCTCCTTCAGGATTTTTTGGTAGACAGCAGAATTCATGGTTCCTCTTACCAAAGCAAGTCTTCCAGGTCCTGAAACAGCCAAACAGCCCCAGACCATCACACTACCACCACCATATTTTACTGTTGGTATGATGTTCCTTTTCTAAAATGCTGTGTTACTTTTACTCCGGATGTAATGGGACAGACACCTTCCAAAAAGTTAAACTTTTTTCTTGTCAGTCCACAGAGTATTTTCCCAAGTCTTGGGGATCATCAAGATGTTTTCTGGCAATTCAATTCAATTCAATTCAATTCAATTCAACTTTATTTATATAGCGCCATTTCACAACAACAGTCATCTCATAGCACTATCAACTGTAGGGAGGACCCCCACAGTTGCAGAAAGACCCCAGCAATCAGGCGATCCCCTGTGAGCAAGCACTTGGCGACGGTGGAGAGGAAAAACTCCCTTTTAACAGGAAGAAACCTCCAGCAGAACCAGGCTCAGGGAGGGGCAGTCATCTGCTGCGACTGGCTGGGGGGTGAGGGGATAGAGAAGAAGAAAAGAACAGACATGTAGAGAGCAAACAGCACGATGGGTACTCAATCTATGGGAGAGAACAAACAAATGTTAATGACCAGCAAAAAAAAAATATTTCATAGAGAGTGAGGAAAGGAGTGAGGCCCAGTGCATTACTGGAGGTCCCCCGGCTGACTAAACCTCTTAGCAGCATAACTAAGGGAGGGTTCAGAAAACACATGATCCCTCCCTAATTGTAGGCTATATCAAAAAGGTAGGTTTTAGCCCTATTCTTAAAAACAGAGATCGAGTCTGACTCCCGAATCCAGATTGGCAGCTGATTCCACAGGAGAGGAGCTTGATAACTGAAGGCTCTGCCTCCCATTGTACTTTTGGAGATTCTAGGTATTACAAGTAAACCTGCATTTTGGGAGCGTAGTGCTCTGTTAGGATGATACGGTAGTATCAGATCTTTTAAATAAAAAGGAGCCTGATTGTTTAGAGCTTTGTAAGTAAGAAGAAGGATTTTAAACTTAATTCTAAACTCTATGGGAAGCCAATGAAGGGAGGCCAGAACCGGAGAGATATGATCTCTCTTTCTAGTACACTGACACAAGCCTTTATGTTCTTTTTGCTCAGCAGTGGTTTTTGTCTTGGAACTCAGCCATGCATATTTGCCCAGTCTCTTTCTTATGGTGGAGTCATAAGTGAGGCCTGCAGTTCTTTGGATGTTGTTGTGGGGTCTTTTGTGACCTCTTCGACGAGTCGTTGCTGCACTCTTATTTTGGTCAGCTGGCCACTTCTGGGAAGGTTCACTACTGGGAAGGTTCACTACTGTTCCATATTTTCACCATTTGTGGATAATGGCTCTCACTGTGGTTTGCTGGAGTCCCAACGCTTTAGAAATGGCTTTATAACCTTTTCCATACTGACAGATTTCAATTACTTTGTTTCTCATTTGCCCCCTCATGGATCGTCACCTTACCGTGGTGGGGGGGTTTGCGTGCCCCAGTGATCCCAGGAGCTATGTTGTCTGGGGCAATTTGCCTCTGATAGGGTCTCCCAAGACAAACTGGTCCTGGGTGAAGGGCCAGACGAAGAACGATCCAACAGACTCTCATGATAAATTGTATATCAAAGATTCAGTGTACCCCGCCCGGTATGGGGTTACCGGGGCCCCACCCTGGAGCCAGGCCTGGGGGAGGGGCTCGAAGGCTAGCGTCTGGTGGCCGGGTTTCCACCCATGGGACCCGGCCGGGCTCAGCCCGAAGGAGTTACATGGGTCCGCCCTCCAGTAGGTTCACCACCTGCAGGAGGGATCATGGAAGTCCGGTGCTATGTGGATTAGGTGGCAGTCAAAGGCGGAGACCTTGGCGGACTGATCCCAAGCTTTCTAAACTGGCTTTTGGTACGTGGAATGTCACCTCTCTGGTGGGGAAGGAGCCTGAGCTGGTGTACGAGATTGAGCGATACCGGCTAGATATAGTCGGCCTCACCTCAACACACAGCTCCGGTTCCGGAACCAGTCTCCTGGAGAGGGGCTGGAGCTTGGCCTTTTCTGGAGTTGCCCCGGGCGAGAGGCGACGAGCAGGGGTAGGTATTCTTGTATCGCCCCACCTTGCTGCCTCTATATTGGAGTTTTCCCCGGTGGACGAAAGGGTTGCTTCCCTGCGCCTTCGGGTTGGGAAACGGGTCCTGACCATCATTTGTGCCTATGCACCAAATGATGTTTCAGAGTACCCACCCTTTTTGGAGTCTGTGACTGGGGTGCTGGAGGGTGCTCCTCCTGGAGACTCCATTGTCCTACTGGGGGACTTCAATGCGCACGTGGGCAACGACAGTGAAACCTGGAGGGGGGTGATTGGGAGGAACGGCCTGCCCGATCTGAACCCGAGTGGTGTTCAGTTATTGGACTTCTGTGCTAACCACAGTCTGTCTATAACGAACACCATGTTCAAGCATAAGGGTGTCCATATGTGCACCTGGCACCAGGACACCCTAGGCCGCAGGTCGATGATCGATTTTGTTATCGTATCATCAGACCTGCGACCGTATGTCTTGGACACCCGAGTAAAGAGAGGTGCAGAGCTGTCAACTGATCACCACCTGGTGGTGAGTTGGATCCGATGGCAGGGGAGGAAGCCATTCAGACCTGGTAGACCCAAACGTATAGTGAGGGTGTGCTGGGAGCGTCTGGCTGAGGCCCCTGTCCGGGAGGTCTTCAACTCCCACCTCCGGAAGAACTTCAACCACATTCCGAGGGAGTCTGGAGACATGGAGTCTGAATGGGCCATGTTCTCCACCTCTGTTGTTGAAGCGGCAGCCCAGAGCTGCGGCCGCAAGGTGGTCGGTGCATCTCGTGGTGGCAACCCCCGAACCAAGTGGTGGACACCAGTGGTGAGGGGGGCCATTAAGCTGAAGAAGGAGTCCTATCAAGCTTGGTTGGCTTGTGGGACTCCCGAAGCAGCTGAGGTGTACCGGCAGGCCAAGCGGAGTGCAGCTCGGGTGGTTGCTGAAGCAAAAACCCGGGTATGGGAGGAGTTCGGTGAGGCCATGGAACAAGACTTTCGGTCGGCTTCAAAGAGATTCTGGCAAACTGTTCGGCGGCTCAGGAGGGGAAAGCAGCTCCCCGTCCACACTGTGTATGGGGCGGATGGGACACTGTTGACTTCAACTGGGGATATCGTCGGGCGGTGGAAGGAATACTTCGAGGATCTCCTCAATCCCACTGATACGCCTTCCACAGAGGAAGCAGGGTTTGGGGACGAGGGGGATGACTCGCCTATCACAGGGGCTGAGGTCGCCAAGGTGGTTAAAAATCTCCTTGGTGGCCGGGCCCCGGGGGTGGACGAGATTCGCCCCGAGTACCTCAAGGCCCTGGATGTTGTTGGGTTGTCATGGTTGACACGCCTCTGCAACATTGCGTGGAGGTCGGGGGCAGTGCCTTTGGCATGGCAAACCGGGGTGGTGGTTCCTCTCTTCAAAAAAGGGGACCGGAGGGTGTGCTCCAACTTTAGAGGGATCACACTCCTCAGCCTCCCTGGGAAGGTCTATGCCAAGGTACTGGAGAGGAGAGTCCGGCCGTTGGTCGAACCTCGGATTCAGGAGGAGCAATGTGGTTTTCGTCCTGGCCGTGGCACATCGGACCAGCTCTTTACCCTCTCGAGAATTCTTGAGGGTTCGTGGGAGTTTGCCCAACCAGTTTACATGTGTTTTGTGGACTTGGAGAAGGCATTTGACCGCGTCCCTCGTGGATTTTTGTGGGGGGTGCTTCGGGAGTATGGGGTATCGGGCTTGTTGTTACGAGCTATTCGGTCTCTGTACGACCGTTGTGAGAGTTTAGTTCGCATTGCCAACACTCGGTCGGAGTCATTCCCAGTGAGAGTTGGACTCCGCCAGGGCTGCCCTTTGTCACCGGTCCTGTTCATAATTTTTATGAACAGGATTTCTAGGCGCAGCCAGGGAATGGAGGGTGTCATGCTTGGTGACCACAGGATCTCATCTCTGTTGTTTGCAGATGATGTTGTCCTGTTGGCTTCATCCAGCAATGACCTACAGCTCTTGCTGGGACGGTTTGCCGCTGAGTGTGAAGCGGCTGGGATGAGAATCAGCACCTCCAAGTCTGAGTCCATGGTCCTCAGCCGGAAAAAGGTGGATTGTCCTCTCCGGGTTGGGGACAGGCTCCTGCCCCAAGTGGAGGAGTTTAAGTATCTTGGGGTCTTGTTCACGAGTGAGGGGAAAATGGAGCGAGAGATCGACAGACGGATTGGAGCAGCATCTGCAGTGATGCGGACGTTGTACCGGTCTGTTGTGGTGAAGAGGGAGCTTAGTTCTAAGGCAAAGCTGTCGATTTACCAGTCAATCTACGTTCCTACTCTCACCTATGGTCACGAGCTTTGGGTAATGACCGAAAGAACGAGATCGCGGATACAAGCGGCTGAAATGAGCTTTCTCCGTAGGATTGCTGGACTCACCCTCAGAGATAGGGTGAGGAGCTCAGTCATCCGGGAGAGGCTCAGAGTAGAACCGCTGCTCCTCCACATTGAAAGGAGTCAGTTGAGGTGGTATGGGCATCTGATTAGGATGCCTCCTGGACGCCTCCCACTTGAGGTGTTTCAGGCACGTCCCACTGGGAGGAGACCCCGGGGCAGACCCAGGACTCGGTGGAGAGACTATGTCTCCCAGCTAGTCTGGGAACGCCTTGGTATCCCCTCTGAAGAGCTGGAGCAGGTGGCTGGGGAGAGGGAAGTCTGGGCTTCTCTGCTTGAACTGCTGCCTCCGCGACCCGGACCTCCGGAAAAGCGGTAGAAGATGGATGGATGGATGGATGGATGTTTCTCATTTGTTCCTGAATTTCTTTGGATCCCAGCATGATGTTTAACTATTGAGAATCTTTTGATCTACTTCACTTTGTCAGGTAGGTCCTATTTAAGTGATTTCTTGATTGAGAACAAGTGTGGCAGTAATCAGGCCTGGGTGTGGCTAGAGAAATTGAACCCAGCTTTCCAAAGATGTGATAAACCACAGTTAATTTGTTTTACTGGGGGGGCGGGGGCATCACTTTTTCACACAAGGCCATGTAGGTTTGGATTTTTTTTTTTTTTTTTTTACCATTTATAATAAACACCTTCATTTAAAAACTGCATTTTGTGTTTGTGTTATTTTTGTCTAATATTTACATTTGTTTGATGATCTGAAACATTTAAATGTAACAAACCTACAAAAAATGAGAACTCAGGAAGGAGGCAAACACTTTTTCACACCACTGTATGTGTGAAATTGAGCTTTAGATATGCTATATCACAATTATTGGGTGAATAGAAAGGGAAGACAATGGGATGTTTAAAAAATCATGGATTCATATATCAAGAACAGATCATTTGAAGAAGCTGACTGATTTGTGAAATCTGGTCATCCTGATGCACCTTCACCTGGAACTATCAAAATAAAAATGTTAATTCATGAAAATGTCTGTTATTTATCAGTTGTGAACATGCATATTTATTTAGTGAATGGAAAAACAGTACAGTTGCAGTAAAGTGAAATGGAATGTTTGTTTTGTTGTATATTTACCTCGCAGTTCCACCACTTGGCCAAAAATGAGCATATCATTTCATTTTAAAATATTTTTTGACTTGTTACATCACCAAGGACATAATAACATAAAAAAGTGAGCGTACACCTCAGAGGAAGTTCTTCATAACAATATAGAGCTGATGAATGTATGTATTTTTCCCCTTGCTTAACAAATCTCACATTATCAAGTAATCAGGTTTATGAACATAACTAGAAATATTTCAGTTTACCACACATATGTAGTTAATAGGTGTAGGGGGAAAAATGATGCATCAAAGTATCAAAATACTGTGTGGTGGTGACACTGTATCAATTCAGACACAGTATCCTGATACTTTATTAAATATTATTAATAAATGTTACAAATGCAAACTTACCTATATTTAGGTGCCAGAGTAACAAAAACCATTTAACCTTTCTGTCCATTAGATGGTGTAGGGGAGGGGCCAAAGATTAATTCAGCATAGTATCACAATACTTCATATTTGATGCACGATCATGATGCATGATCCCTAATCATCCTAATCTTTTATTCATTATATATATTAGGGATGTTGATGATAAATTGACTTTCGATTAATTGTTGATAAGAATTTAGTCAACTAAATTAAATTAGTTGTCAATTAACTGATAACTCAGCTGTATTTTTCAATGGGAGCTTATTCTATGAAATGCAGTGGCGTCGGCATCTAGGCTGTGACGCACGCGGGTGCACGTGAGCCACTGCCACCTTTCAACCGAAACTAAAGAAAATCAGAAGAAGACACCAAGCCCCCGGGTGATGTCGGAGAGCCACAGCAAGTTCCAATGGCACTCGAGTGTGAAGATCCACTTGCCTGCTTCAAACCAGCAGGGTGGAGAAATGAATCAGAGCAAGGAAAAAACTATACAAGCACAAAAATCCATCCCTGCTGCCTTCAACTTGCCGCTAGAAAGCAGACCAGACTCAAGCTACCACTGAGGTAACAGACAACAGAGGGAGCCCAGATCATACTGCGTTTTCTTGGATTTCTGGGGTACTGTGATAATGTTTAACATGCAACAGATGAAGCAGCTCACAATTCCTTTTCCTGTTAAAACAGTCTACTAGTGCATCTCAGTCAATTAGAAGGTGAAAATTATTTTTTTGCAATATAACTAAAAAAGATAAATTTTATATTGGTTATAGTTATGCCTTGGTGAAACTGAAAGGCATACCGTAATCAGTTAGTGCATCTGTTTGTGGCTCTGTGTGTGTATCTGCCCATCTGTCTGTCTGTCCGCCTCTCTGTTTCACCTCGCTTGGTCAAAATTAAGTGAAACTAAAGGCTTGTATCATTGTATCACAATATTTTCTTGACTTTTAATTTGCCAGAATTTTGAAATAATGCTTTGTTCGTCTTGATAGTCATTGTATCAGTAGTCATACCTCCATCGTTTCCGCCATTTAAAACATCTGCCACCATGCTCTTCTTTGTGTTTGCATTGCAGCTGGTGGCTGTTGGCTGCCGACAGTATGGGATTGTGGACTGCGGATTATTTTCACTGTGCATACATGTACTCCAAAACTAGTTGATGGATTTGGATGAAATTTTTACAAGAGGTGGTTCTTGGGCTAGAGAGGAGCCCATAACATTTTGATGATGATCCCAGTATGCATACCTCTGCCAAGGCTCTGGCACCGAAACATCAGCACCTTGGTGCTTTCATTTTTAAAATAAATTAAAAATCATGACATTTGTAATTTACTGAGATGTTCCAGAAAATAGTACACACTATACAGTACAAAATTTGCTAAACTACAAAAAATGCCACTGAGGAATATGATGTTCATGTTTTATTCATTATATCAAAAAGAGTAATTAACTTTTTGTACATTAAAAACAGAACGCATTGTACCAAGGGAAATTCAGATACTAAGGAAAATTGCCACTTATCATATAATCGTTAATCGATCGATAAGTTGAATCAACTATGATTAATGAATTCATCAATAACTTATATATATATATATATATATGTGTGTGTGTGTGTGTGTGTGTAGTTATCCAAGTAATGTGAGGTCCCTCGCCACCCCCTAGTAGTTAATACTTGGTGGTCTAATAACATATACACACATACATACACACATACTGTATAACATCTAATAATAAGTAAATATGCTGCTTATTTTTTTTTTTTTTTTATGTGTCTACTGTACGTTCAATCTGTTCTCCACTTGGAAAATTGCTTGCTCCTATTTTAAAGGTTTATGGGACCGGATAGGAGCTCTTGTTTTTAAATTGATTTTCAGACTGCACTTCAAACAAGCTGAAGCAGTATGTAAGGTTTATCTTCAACTGGCTCATACGCTTGGAGGCGGAGCTGCTTTGATTCTTTCGGTCCGGCCATTTCTCTCTGCTTTTGGCATTCATCACATCTCTCTCAGCTGGAACAAAAGGAATGTGGGACATTCTCCATGAGCAGCATTTCAGGGTGTCGGGGTGGCAGACACATTGGACAGTCTGACCACTGCCTCGCAAGTCAATGTCATAAAGCATTAATAACATTAAATACTTGAAAGTATGGGTAACCCCCACAACATACTGGGACAAGCAGAGCGCTCAGCTGGGGCAATTAGCAGAGCAATGAGATGTGTGTATTGAGATCAATAGGCAGCCTCGCTTTGTCTAGTTCAGGTGCCAGTATCCCGCTGTTATGTATGACTCAAATGCAAACGTTCATGCTTCCTGCTCTCACTGTGATGCAAATGCCCCATGCCTTTCATGTATTGTCTGTAACTGGGTATAAAAACTGCATTGCTCTGTAACTCACTCTCTCTCTCACTGCTCATCTGACTAGACGTATCCACTGTCTGCTAGGAGAGCCTCCGGGCTCGCTCTGGCGTGCATGCACGGCGCCGGAGTGAGTCTGTGATGGCAGTATGATTAAATAAAATCCCTCTTTTAAACTCTCAGTTCGCTGCCTATTATTTCATGCTGCCACACTGGTGACCCCGTGAAAGAACATGCTGGCAGCCCCCGGCGGTGACTCTCCGACGACAAGCGAACGCAGCAGCCTGACGCAAATGATCTGCCCTCCCTTCTGCTACAGGGAGACCTCGACGCAGAGCCACCACCAGGCGAAACTCTCCGGAGATCACCCACGACCGGGAAAGCTGCAGAAAGCTTCATGGTGAGATCTGCACGCCTGAGATCTGCACATCCACGCTGGGACCGGCCGCTCTCACAGCTCCTCCACACGAGAGCGCACGCACCTCATCCTCTCTCCACGACGGCGACCTCTAGGGTTGACGGAGAACGCAGCGCGTGGACCTGAACGCACCATGACCCGACACAGCGAACTACACCAACAGCTTCAACAGGGATGACCATCGGCGCCGACAGTGCTGATCTCCAGCAAGCTCCCTGACCCTGACTCGCCTCTGCAGCGGTCCTGCCATGCACCGAACCCCACACGCACACCGGGGGGTTATGAGGACAGCGCACCACGCATGGGACAATAACGGCTCCACAGACCGCCATCGTCCTTCGCCGCTGCACACAGAACCTTCAGGGCTGCTCACACACCTGAAGCACGCACGCAGCTCGCTCACAGGATTTTGTACGGGTCTCAGCCATGGAGCACAAGGGAATTCAGCCGTCAGCTGTCCCCGAGGGCTTTAGGGCTGCGCACGCGCACCTAAAGCCAACACGCCAAGTACCTCACTGCTGCAGCTCCTTTTCTCTCACAGCCGCTACGCAGCCTTGCAGCTCCTTTTTTCTTCATGACCGCGAGAGGAGTCAGAGACTAATTTTCTTCTTACAGCTGCTGTGGACCTCCGTACGTTCAACGGGACAGCCCCTCAACATCGCGGATCCACAGGCAATTTTCGCGCGGCCAGGACAATTTCGCCATCCCGGGCCGGCACTGGCTACCCCTCCCTCCACCGCCGCCTGCAGCAAGCTTCCCCCGCAGCTCGCTCCCAAAGCCGGGCTATCGAGGCCTCAGCTTCCCGCTGAGCCCTCTGGGGGGGAGTGTATGGGTAACCCCCACAACATACTGGGACAAGCAGAGCGCTCAGCTGGGGCAATTAGCAGAGCAATGAGATGTGTGTATTGAGATCAATAGGCAGCCTCGCTTTGTCTAGTTCAGGTGCCAGTATCCCGCTGTTATGTATGACTCAAATGCAAACGTTCATGCTTCCTGCTCTCACTGTCATGCAAATGTCCCATGCCTTTCATGTATTGTCTGTAACTGGGTATAAAAACTGCATTGCTGTGTAACTCACTCTCTCTCTCACTGCTCATCTGACTAGACGCATCCACTGTCTGCTAGGAGAGCCTCCGGGCTCGCTCTGGCGCGCATGCACGGTGCCGGAGTGAGTCTGTGATGGCGGTATGATTAAATAAAATCCCTCTTTTAAACTCTCAGTTTGCTGCCTATTATTTCATGCCGCCACAGAAAGCATGAATTTTCAAAAGGAAATTTTCTTAAGAAAATCTGTTTCCCTCTGCTCCATTTTTAAAAGTGCACATGCGTGCTGGAGGTTGTTTTCTGTGACATTAGTGTGACAAATCATATTTGATAGATGTGTTTCTTGCATCAACAATGGTATCAGTACATCAAATATGTTCCATCTTGCATTGCAGGGAGAAACCGTGACACTGATACAGGGTCCTGTAGTGGAACAATGGGCCAGTGACATGGCGACAATACAATTTTGTATCATCAGTTTACAGCCTTAATGATAAAGCTGTTATATGACCTGTTTTATCACACAGCAATTATAGCATCAGTAGTATAGAAAAGTTTCATGTTGACTTACAAAAGTGGTGCTTCCTTCTAATGTCAGCAGATTGATTATACATAAGATGGGGAAAAAGTCATTACTGAAATTGCACATATATTATGAAGTTGTTACAGACCATTTATCAATGGAGGGCTATTTTTATAGGTTATTATCCAAGGGCTTCACTTACTGATTTGTGGGAATTATAAAACAGAGAGGACTTAGTCTGCAGTGGAAGTTATTAACTTTGTGAGTACATCTGATAGCACATTAAACAATTCCTTACAGTTTACAATAATGGATGGATTAAATAAAGATGGCCCAAAAGGGAAGCAGATAACTGTGAAAACATATGTGTATACAGGAGTACAACTGCAAGATGATGCAAAAAAGGTCAGTTTTGCAAGACGCAGTCACAGATCCACATTGCACTGAAAGAGCAAAGTTGGAAGACATCATGCTGATAAAATCAGCATTGTTGCAGGTACACAGTCATTAACAGATTTCGCTGTAACTCACATAACCAAGGAAACAAGTAACCTGTTCTAAACTGATAAAAGCTGTAAGGATGTCTCGTTAAGACTCTCTTTCCTGCATGTCGTTCCTCTGCTCGTCACCCCATTCCATCTCTCTCTCTTCACTGTATCTGTCCAACAAAGGCAAAAATGTCCCCATGATGTGCATTGTATACGCGCTAACTGGACGCTAAACCCAGTGGAGACATGAACGTCCAAGCCCAGAAAGGAATTAAAGCCTAACACAAATAAGCTTGAAAAAAATTTAAAAAAATAAATCAGAGGATGGCATGCTGGTGGGCTCCAATATATGTGCAGTCTTCCATTTGTTTTCCAGCTAACAAAACCATGGAGCACAAGAAGTTAACCCAAAACAACCACCCAGGCAGCATGTCCAAGTGGGCTCCACTATAGGATAAGTCTGGGCTACCATGTGGGTTTGTCCACGGGTTCCATGTTGGTGCCATCTGTGTTTGCCAGCATGGACTTTACCTGTGGTGCCGGTGTTACTGAAACCTGCTCACCTGCACTAAGCCCATGTGGGGCCAATATGGCGTTAAATCACCTGCTTATCTGTGCCGCAGGTAAAGTCCGTGTGGACAAACAGAGATAGGACCAGCATGGAACCTGTGGATAAACCCACATGGGTCCGGTAACATGGTCCAGGTTTGTATATATAGTATATATAGCGGGGCCCACATGGACATGCTGGCTGCTCACAGTGGTCACAGTTTGCTCCTCCCAGCTGTGAAATCAGATATCACTGCTTTAGAAATTAGTAATGGTTCAACTTAAGTTAGAATCTCTTGACAAAATGAGACGTGAAACGTTTTCACTAAAGTTAACTGAAATATTCTGCTTTCTAAATATATGTAGCTCGCTAACAGTTTGTGCAAAGATTACCTCGCGAGCAGCAGCAGCAGAATTTTGCAGCATATGACTCACTCCCACCTAGTTTTAGAATATAATAAAAGATACTGTCCTCCTCTCTCCTCTTGCAGTCTCTCCATTCGTTCCCCCTCTCTTTGTCGGCTCCCTGATGTCACAGATCTTTCTTAAAAGTACGTGTCAGAAACGGATGAAACAGATGAAGAGTTGGTACTGCTGAAGGTGTTATGTCGGAAGGCGTGTGTGTGCGTGCGTGCACGTGTGTGCGCGTGCGGGAGTGAGAGAGAGGTACAGGTGCTCTTTCGGTGTCAAAGAAAACGGCAGGCTCAGTCTGGGGTCGGCTGATTGGCCAATTAGGGACTGTTTCCATGTGACATGCGGCAGTCAATTTACTCTCCTTTTTGCACTGCCTGTCCCCCCTCTCTCTCTCTCACCCTCATCTTTAAGTGCCTCCGTCTTTACTCCTATCCTATCTGTCTCTTCCAGTATCTCGTCTCCTTTTTCTCCCTTCCATTCAATTTGTTCCCTCACTTACCTATAGTCTTGTTCGCTTGCCTCCCCTCCTCCCCACCTGCGTGCTTCTGTCTCATATCTCTCCTCTAAGTCCCTGTCGCTCTTTTGTCATTTCCACTATACTCACTGCCTTTAGAATGTCCCTCACCACTCCCCTCCACATACATACACTGCTGTTTGTTGGGGGTGGGGGTGGGGGGGCGGTTAAAACTCTCCCTGTAATGGCTGAACCAACATCTTGTGGTACCACTTGCATGCAAACACAACTCTGCCTCTAGGCCTTACAAACATTTAATATAAAAACATTTAACAACTGAACACATATTCCCTCAATTTACCGACAGCATGCAAAGTTCAATTTACATAGACTTTTTTGGTTGACTGCCCTAAAACCTTAAAAAACTTGCCACAGCCGCCTGAATATGATTTAAAATTGGGACTGAAGATGGTGGGTGGGCGAGGAATGGAAAAACAACATAACTGGCACTGAGTTGAGGGCCATCCTCCACCAAAATAAATAAATATCAAAACATCATTTCCATTTCCAACATTTCAAAATCCTTCGAGTCAAAAAATTATTATGAGTAGCAGTCACCTTCTGTAGTCCAGATCAATGGAAAACTTTTCAATTCACATTTCATTTTGGGATAGTCTAAAAAAGACCAGTTTCTTTTTGCAGGGGAAAAAACAGACTAAAGGGAACGTATTATGAAAATTTTACTTTCTCAGTGCCTTTGCACATCTATTTGGGCATCTGGAGTGGCTGCCGATGGAAAACTCTACCTTGGTCTCGGTACCTCTCTGTAAATGAGAGGTTTTGATACTTATCCTGCGGTGATAGGAGATCCAGAGATCACTGGAAGGATACATGAGTGCTAGTAGGGCTGAGCGATTAACCGAAATAAAACCAAAACTGATGTTTAGGATGCAGTTTTCCCCTCTCACTGTTGTGTGCGTGTGTATTTGAGAGCTTTGCCATCCTGCCCCTTTAAAATGTGTCCTGCGTGCATGGTAATGTGATGCTGAACCCCAGAGGCTATGCTCATTTGCTACTGAATCCCCACAGTGATGTTTTCATTAATACCACACTCTTGTGTAATATTGCTTAATTACAAGCCTAGTCAGTTAACTATAAGGCAGAAGAAAGGAGGAAAAAAAAATGACATAAAACAAAACCAATGTGAAAGGTTCAATTGACCATGATACTGATTTTGTCATATCCACTGCGTAATAATTGCGCAGCGAACACATGAATTAATGCGAGTCCAATGTGCAGTAAGGTAAGCGTGTTTATTAATAAAAAGGGAAAAAACACAACATGTCATGTAACAGTCCAAAGAGAGTAATAATGATGAGACAACCGGCTTCAAACTTCGTTGACTAGGGAGAGATGCCTCACGCACTCCAGGCAGAACCGGAGCAGAGCGGAAGGGCGGTAATTAATTAAGAAGGTGACTTACATGAATGTCGCAGCGGAAAAGCTCTGGAATAAACAACACCATACAGTCCAAGAGAAGGGAGCAAACAACAAGCGAGCCTGGAAATCCAGTGTTGACTAAGCCGCCACACTGATCACACTGCCCCACATAAGTACACAGATCGCTAATGAGGGCAAATGGATACAGCAGTGTGGATGAGCAGGTGCATGAGTGACTGAATGTGTGTGTGTGTGTGTGCTGAGTGCGTGCATGTGTGTAAATGTGTGTGATGATGACACACAGCCGGTGAATGTCTGGCAAGGTGAGAGCAAGAAGAGGAGGCATGGCCATAGAACTGGCAGAGAGCCAGGCTCAAATAATCTGCCAGCTGGAAATCATAAGCAACAATCAAAACCTACAGCCACAGATCATGGGCAGGGTTGAGAACAGCCCCGAACATGACAGATATAAGGTCAAATTGCCCAGCCCTAGCTGCTAGCCTGCTACAGAGTTAGCTTCGCAACTGCAGTTTATATTGCTATTTTCTTTAAATTCTATTTACTCCATATCACTGCTCCCACTTGGTTCACTCACAATGTCTAATGCCTCAGAGGTTGCCTCAGTGGGTTGAAGTGCACAGATGACCCCTCCTAGCGCTTGCATAGCTATCAGATCACAGCTGGGTTTTAAAGTTTCTTACTATATACAATATATTATTTGTACCTTCACTAAATTCCTTTGTTCACACCTGGTTCACTAATCCACAGTTGAAAATACATTGCATGCCGTTCTGGATTATTTTGTTATATTCTGGAAATAATCCGCTCGCTAGCATTTTGGATGAGATCAGTCTGCCTACCTCCACGGAGATCACCTTGGCAGATAGAGGGTGATAGATTAGCCTGCCTAGCATTAGCAGAGTTGGCCATTCACTCATTCAGAATTGTTTTAGTGCTTTGTCCTCTATAGGGAGGGATCATATTGTTTTGACCACTCACACTACACACTCCAATAATGCTTTTTTTGGGCTTTTACATAATCACTTTCACTCATTAGTTATGCTAGCTCAGTATCTCTTCTCCATCCAGAGCTAATAGCTAACCAGCAGTCCCTTTTTCCGCTCCGGGCAGAAAAAACAGACTTGATCCATGGGTGCAGTAATGGGGTGTGCGACTAAGCACACTCCATTACTGTGCTTAGTCGCACAGTACATGGACATGGAGCTCCACATCCTGACAACACCCTGACCAGTAGAACTGGGTTTGAAGACGCTGCAGAGTCTTTGTCACCCTGAACTGGACCACCCTCACTGACCCGTGGACCAACTAAAGTACCTTGGGGCAGAGCTGTCAGGGAACCAGCACCTGCAAGACATGACGCTGCTCAGCTGGAGATTACCACCACCGGTAGACAACACCCTCATTACAGTAGAGGTTGGACAACTGAGCATGTAGGGCCTTGGTCTCTGGTCCAGCGCAGACACAGCCTCCCAGGCGGGCTGCCGGTCCATGATCAGCCACTGCCGGACCCGGGAGACAACAGGGTCTCTATGCTGCTCAACATGAAGCTGCTACACGCCAAGGGCCTCTGTGCTGTCATCGCTGGGGAGAGTAGGCTGATGATCTGAGGACAAGCTGTGAGCTACTGCGCTATTCCCAGTCGCAATGGTCTGGAGAGCAGAGGGATTGTTGGCTCATACTTCTCCTGCTGGCACTCCTGGTCATGCCTTGAAAAAGGCAGAACATGGGATGCACTTGCTCCGTCTGGTCCTTTTTCCCATTTTTTGCGGCAAGCAGCTCTGGCGACTGGCATATATGCTCTGCTGTCAGCTTCCATCTGACCGATGAGCTGTCCGAGCCGTTGAATCTCTGCCTCGATTCTTGCTTCCATCTCTCAACATCCCACTTCTGACACCAGTGTGACGTTTCATGGGTTCACACAATGATGAGAAAGGATTTTGAACATAGTAGGCATTTATTTCATCACTGCCGAATTTCGCAGAACAGAGGTGAGGTCATCCACACACACACTTCACTTTTCAATAAAGCAACTTTTACACTGGTGTATTTTAGATATTATACAGTCAAACAGTGGGGGTTGTATGATGAGAATTGGGGCTAAAAATCACCGATAAGCACGAATTACAGCACATTTTAATGCTGTAATAATATTGATAAAATAAGGTATCTTTTATTACTCGTAAACATTATAAAACTAAAAATTATATTGTTTGCTATCAGTAACTAAGAACTAAAACTTGAGGTTATTTCACATTAAAAACACCATCTTCAAAAGCATTGTGCACATAAAACATGCGCTAAATTTGTGCTTTGGTTATTTTCATTAAAGAAATGGACACAGCCACTGTAACCTCAAAACCTATTACTAGTAATCACAAAAATGTTTCAGAATGATAAATTCAGATCCTGCCTGTGCGTACACGGCATGGGTGTACTGCTGTGAGAAGAGCATCTGATTACTTTGAGCAGCATGCCAGGAAACATGCTATAATGTACTAGATTTGTGGATATTTCTCACTTTCTCTATGATTGGTCTGGAAAACTCACAGCCACACAGAGCTGCCTGCTCGGGCTTGTCTCTATGTGTGCCTCAGTGTTCTGTTTTCGAGCCTCGATGTTATCAGTAATGAATCTGTTTTTCACAGCACGAGAAAATGGACATGTGCCGTGAGAGCATTTGAAAACAAAAAATAAAGTGTGAATGGCCCGAGTCCCATTGTCAGTGCATGAGAATTGGCAGTCCTGTTTAAATTGGCCAACATATGATAATGTAATACAGATATTCATTTGTAGACAAAGTTGTTATTGTCTCAGTTCTGACTTATATGGAGGGCAATGTATTTCATTTTTATTTCACTTCTATTAGACAGTGACAGATAGCTGGTAGAAAACCAGTGTCTGTGTGGTTTAATTGGCCGTCAATCTGCTGGCATTGCCTTGTGGTTCCAGTAGGGGTGGATTGCCACTTTTTTCCCCTCATTTAATCCAAACACCAACATAAAACAGTATGTTGGTTTTCCTTAACCGTCTCCCTCATACTGTTCCCATTTTTGAGGTAATTACTGTTCACAAGGTAGTGTAATTTTCCATGCTGTGTTTCAGTTATTTATGATTTCCAAAATGGTTTATATGTTATTCTTTTGTTTTCATTTACAGAGTGTCTGGGTAGACCATTTGATACTGTGTGTAAGCCATCTGTGGGAGATCCTGTGGACCCACCATGAAGACAGACTGTTTGCCTTGTTTGTGTAAGTCAAAGTGCTATATTGTCTCACACTGGATGAAATGTGTATTCTATCACTTTATCTCATGGCAGCTAAGAGTTACAATGCACATTCTACCTTTTTATGCTTGGAGACAGTCAAGCAATTAAACATTTTTGGGGAAAAAATAATGAAGCCATCATAATTCAGAAGCAATGGGCAGAAAATACACAAAAAAGGAGGAAAATATTTAAGATGATCAGTTTATGTCTGTGTTCTTTACATGGGAGACAAGAATGATTGTCCTTGCTATTTCAGTGAATCACAAGAATGCAATGTGAAAGCAGAAATATGATATAAAAACAAGTTTTTTTTTAAGGCTTGCTATGACATTAAAAAGATGTAGTGACATTTATCAACCATCTTGTTATATTGCAATGCTCTGGGATTGTACTCTATTGCCAACTGCTGCTTTGGTTGTCCTTGGCATGGCTGCATCTGACAGTGGGGATCCCTTATGTGGATCAGAGAACAGAATGAGAGTATGTCAAACCACTGTTACCCCCACCTGGGTACGGAGCAGCCAGCGGCCACAGGCTGGTGGATACAATGGAAGGTGTCAACAAACATACCGGTTGTTCAGCAGACATTGCAATTGCCTGGCAGAAGCTTAGGCTACCAAGGCAAATGGCAGGGGATATGTACAAACGTTAAACTACTGCTTGGCTTGGGATTTTACCAGTCGTCCTGCTTCAACATTCCACACGTGTCTAGAGCGCTTGAGCCCAGGGGAGAGTGTCTGTCCTGGGCGCCCACTGAGTCTGTACATCTTGCCACAAAGTTACGCTGTTACTGTGGTTACCCACCACAATCTACATGGACATTCAGCCATCACACTCAGCTAGGGCAGGAAGCAGAACAATTTGCATACGGACAGAGAGCCCCTAGGGGGACAACCAGAACAATGACTATTGTTATTCATCCCCGGATTAAGGAGAGGAAGTCTGGCGCCAGTTAATCATGCAATTGATATGTATTGACTGATATGTATATCAATATGCAAATATGTGCCATGCATTCTCTCTTGTCTGTATAAAAGAGCTGACTTTACATGCCTCAGTGAAGCACACACAGAACACACACACACGCAAACACACACAACACAGACACACAGCATAACACAGCGCTCAGCGCTACAATATGTCTCATGATGATGGAGGAATAAAACTCTTAAACCTTCCAGCTCGTAGCGTCTCGCCTGAACTTATACATATCTCCACACTGGTGACCCTTGACGAAGAATGGAACACGAGGCGAACACCCCGGAGATGACCCTGACCAGGAAAGCCCCAGAACGCGTCATGGTGCGACCCTCGCCTGATCTCTTCCCTCCACACTGGTGACCTGACGAGGGAGAATGACCGTCTGCTCCCTCTCACTGCGCTGTGGACACAGAGGACCAGAGAATGCCTGCAACCTCTTCATCCTCACCGGAGCGCAGCACTGGGACCAAAACACACCATGATCAACACGAGCGAACAAAGGAAGCAGCCTGAACAGGGACAATCATAGACGCCGACTGCGCTGATTTCCACCGAGCTCCCCGACTCTGACTAAACTCCGGACAGTGGACCTCCCGCGCACAGAAGCCCCGCACGAACACCACAAGATTACAAGGACAGCGCAACTGCCAGTTATGTGGTCACAGCGCCAAGCGAGCACCACGTACAGGGACGAACCGGCTCCACAGACTGATACAGCGTCCTCCGCCGCTGCACATGCCTGAGAAAAACGGCCGATTGCCACCCTCAGAACCTTCAGGGCTGCTCGCGCACCTGGAGCGGACGTGCAGCCCACACACAGGACTTTGTGTGGGTTTCTCAGCCGCGGCGCACAACAGGAATTTAGCCGATTGCTTTCCCCGATGACTTCAGGGCTGCTTCCCGCACCTAAAGCCAAACTGCCGAGTCCCTGACACAGCTTCAGTTTATCACAGCCACTACGCATCCTCGGGGAATTTGGCCGCTCGCTTTCCCCACATCCTCGTTGGATCGAGCCGCGGGAGGAGTCAGACAAAATGTTTTTTTCACAGCCGCTGTGGATCTCCGCCACGTTTAACGGGAAAGTCCCTCACCATCGCGGATCCACACGCAATTTTTGCAAAGCCCAGACACCTTTGACGTCCAGGGCCGGCACTCGCTTACTCCCACCCCCCTCCCCCTCCTCCTGCACAGAGCACAGAGTTTCATCAGTAATGGCATAGGCACTCCACAATGGCAACTGTTGGACAACCCCAACCAGTTCTAATTGTGATCATGTGGTGATCCAGCACACTGCGGAGGGACACTATCTCACACTCACCAGGGCTGGAGGAAACGGAGGACAATTTACATACAGACAGAAAGCCCCAGGGAGCAATCAGATGGGACTCGTATGTATGCGTCCTTGGAGAGGACGTCCAGGCCGGGTGCTAGCTGATGTCATGCTAATGATATGTATTGACTGACGTGTATTAGATAAGATAAGATAAGATAAGCCTTTATTTAGTTCCACAATGGGGGAATTCCAGGATTGCAACAGCACAGGGATAGCAACACTCAGAGCAATAATTAAGAAGATACGAAACATATAAATAAGAGCAGTGGATGGACTTACGTACAATTAAATATATAAATATATATACAAAGTGCGGAGCATTGTAGCAAGATGGAATAAACAGCATCACCGTCTACTTAGTTATCCTACACAGTATGAATATATACCCATACATATTGTCACCCTCCGTAGCGACTGATATTGTCCTAGTTGTATACTGGAGGGGACCATTTGTGTAAGTCTGTTGCGTCTTTTGCATTCAATACTATTAGGTCGTCACGGTATTTTTTTGCTATCTCTGCGAGCAGCCCTGCTTAGGTTATACAGTCTGACAGCCGTAGGTAGGAAGGACCTGTGAAAACTCTTGGTTGTGCACCTAGATAAGCCTTTATTAGTCCCACAAAGTGGAAATTCCAGGATTGCAACAGCACAGGGATAGCAACGCTCAGAGCAATAATTTAGAAGATAAGAAAATAAAATAAGAGCAGTGAATACACATATGTACACATAAATATATAAATATATATACAAAGTACAGAAAGTTTAGCAAGAGAAGCCAGATAGTAAATAAGAAATAGGAAGAAATTGAGCCGCTGACGCAAAAAGGCAGCCGACTCGTGTGGCGCCGGCAGACAATCACTACGCTAATGTGCCATGCATTCTGTCTGTATAACATGTATAAAAGAGCTTGTTATACATGCCTTAGAAAGGAAAAAACTCTCCTACCAGACACATGGCCCCAGTGGGCAACGCTGGGGTCCACCGGCTGTATTTATGTTGGAGGGTCAATAAAGAACCTGTGTCGACCTACGCTCGTGCCTCGCCTCCACATCCTTTCCTTACACCCTCTACATTGGTGACCTGACGTGAAATGGACTATCTCTCCCTTTCTTCGTGCTGTGGATTCCTTTTTCTCCACATTGGTGACCTGACGGAGATGAACTGTCTCCCCTTACGCTGCACACCACATGGTGACCTGACGTGGGATGACCGTCTGCTCCCTTTCACCACGCTGTGGATTCCAGAGACCGGGGATCGCCTACATCTTTTGCATCCGCACCGGAGTGCGCGCGCCTTATCCTCTCTCCACGATAGTCACCTCCAGGGCCGGATGGAGAGCGCGGCTCTTGGACCGAGACGCATAAGGATCGGCGACACAAGCAACGCACAGAAACAGCCTGAACGGGGAAGATCATCAGCGCCGTCTGCGTTGATTTCCATCAAGCTCCCTGACTCTGACTCACCTCCTGACAGCGGACTTTCTGCACACAGAAGCCCCGCGTGCACACCACAGAATTATGAGGACAGCGCAACTTCCAGCTATGTGGTCATTGCGCCAGGCGCGCGCCACGCACCAGGGACAGACTGGCTCCACAGACTTATACATCGTCCTCCGCCGCTGCACAAGCCCTAGAAACACAGCCGATCGCCATCCGCAGAAACTTTAGGGCTGCTCATGCACCTGAAGCAGACATGCAGCCCGCACACAGGACTTTGTATGGGTTTGTCAGCGACGGCGCACAATGGGAATTTACCTGATTGCTTTCCCTGATGACTTTAGGGCTGCTTCCACACCTAAAGCCAAACCGCCAAGTCCCTCACACAGCTTCAGTATTTTTTCACAGCCACTATGCATCCTTGGGGAATTTGGCTGTTCGCCTTCTCCTCATCCTCGCAGGACTGAGCCACAAGAGGAGTCAGAGACTTAATTTTTTTCACAGCCGCTGTGGATCACCGCCAGGTTTACTGGGAAAGTCCCTCATTATGGCAGATCCACACGCAATTTTCATGCTGCCCAGACACTTTTGACGTCCCAGGCCGGCACTCACTTATTCCTACCCCTCAGCCGTTCAACGTGCTGGAACTCGGAGCGGAGCACACTGTCTTTTCCACCCCTCCCCTGTCCCCCCCACGGACTGACATTCCCTCCAACACTCCTCTACAGCAGGACAGTTCTACCGGAGCTGGAGCCCAAACAATGGGGGGGGGGGGGGTCACAGCCCCTTCTGAGTGTTCTGGGGGGAGTCATGTGGTGACCCAGCACACTGTGGACAGACACTATCTCACACTCATCAGGGCTGGAGGAAACGGAGGACAACTTGCATATGAACAGAGAGCCCCAGAGGGCAATCAGACGGGACTGTTATGTATGTGTTCTCGGAGAGGACGTCCGGGCCAGGCGCTAGCTGATGTCATGCTAATGATGTATATTGACTGATTTGTATTAGATGACAATCACTATGCTAATGTGCCATGCATTCTCTCTGTCAGTATAACATGTATAAAAGAGCTTGTTATACATGCCTCAGAAAGGCAAAAACTGTCCTACCAGACACACAGCCCCAGCGGGCAATGCTGGGGTCCACCGGCTGTATTTATGTTAGAAGTTCAATAAAGAACCTGTGCTGACCTACGCTCGTGTCTTGCCTCCACATCCTTTCCTAACACCCTCTACAATATACAGCAAATTGTCTATGGACTTGTGACACGTAGGATTTTTAACAGAGTTCAGTGCCAATGTTCAATAGCAATGTTTGAAGCTGAGACCGCTGTGACTGAAGGGTAATGCCCTCTTTGTTTAGAGCTGCACACGTTAGACTTGTGGTGTGGAGATCTTGAAAAGGCCATTTCACAACAAACACAGATTTTAAAGAAAAATATATGGAAATTTGTATTAAGAGATTAATTTTTTTTAATTATAATACACCAATGTGGAACATTTGTGTAGGTGAAAGATATCCAAATGGGCTTTGATCCCAGTGGACTTTTGCTGGAGGAATATACATTGGACCTATGCAATCTTTTGTTTCAGATAATTTCACTTCCAGAACAAAATTATGAAAAAAAATATATATATACAGTTTTTTTTTAAAACAACCACCTCAATGAGTATTTCCTGTAAGTGGTCAGATCAAGGACTGGCTCAAGATCTCTAAAAAGCTGATTGTATGTAGCTGATGTTCGCTTGCAAATGTTACAGGTTGGTACGAAAAGGAGCTAACATTAGCAATGACAGCTAGGAATAGCATCTCACTTAATGTTTATAGGGAACTTAAAGCACTTATGACATTATTACGGACCTAATTTATGAAACATACTGTAAGTGAGCTGGGCTAGCACAAGGGTGGGAAATCATGTGCCATGGAGGGGCATTCCATGAATTGTTTTCTGTTTCACTCAGTTTCTTCAGAGGATGTTTTCATGATTAGCAATCTTGAAGCTGGTTAGAGCAAACTCCTGCTGAAGAGGCTGAGTGGAACAGAAAACATGCAGTTGAAATGCCCTCACTGTCCTCCCCTTGGCTAGCATGACCGAATTGCTCCACTCTCCGCCGAAAATATTTTGTGTAGAAGCCAGTGTGGAATGAAAATGATAATAGTTGATATTCATGTGACCAAGGAGACAGGCGATGAAGCCAACTGGCAACATCCAAATGAGGTTTTGAACTCACAACCTCCAACTCCAGAGTCTGGCACTCTGTGTTGCCAAGAGGGTCAACCCACTTGGCAAGCAAAGTAGCAATGCTTTTTATTGACTCTGTTACATATTTCTCCTCCAGATTTTGACACTGTCCTAATGTCAGAGGTGCATTTAAGCTTTAAGATGTCTGCCTTCTGATTACACCAGTGAGTCCTACCAGCAACACCTCCTGTGGTGGAGACCAAACACCACTTGTTGGAGTGACGCACTGGTGGTATCTGGGGAATGGGACACTCTACCGGTCAGTTCTGCTGATAACGCCAATTGCGGCCAAGGGGATGGGCAAGGAAGCTGAACTGGTGACATCAAAACAGGGTTCCAAGCCACAACCTCCTGTCCCGGAGTCAAGCACTCTACTTGTCCCCAAGAGGATCAACCCACTTGGCAAGCCAAGTAGGAGTGTTTTTTACTGACTCAGTTACATGTAGAAAAAAATTACACTGCACCACCATCATTGCAGCAGTCTGGAACAGCTTTAACCTCTTTAAATTCTGGTGTTCCACCCATGAGGCATTTCAGATTTTCTACTGCCACTCATTGAAGAAAGAATATGATTTACTTTATGTATGTAATTTTTAGGCATTTTTAGGGAAATTGGCTGGAATGCTAAGGGGTATTTAGTTCTTGTCCCCTCTGTTGTTGTTTTTAATTTTCCTTTTTTAAGAGATTTGCTGGTGAGTTTTTGACACTAAACACACAGTTAGGTTTGGGTAGTAAAACTACTTGGTAGGGGTGAAGGAAACAAGTGGGTTTCCTGCATTAATCCTGTTGGTAAGGCATTTGGAGTGAGTTATTAACTCCACAATACCTCGTCCTTGTTCTTGTCCAATCCCATCCTCACATCTGAGAGTCAAAGGTCATGGACTTAGGGACCAGTACTCTCCATTATTCCTCATCTCGTGGTGTCGCTGTGCATTCTGCTATACTTTTCCCTGTCCACTCTCTAATGTCATCAGTTCATCTTCTTCTCCATTCTTTGGTCTTTGTCCCATCTATTCGTCCCTCAAGAATGTGGGTGCATTGATTCTGGGCCCTGATGACATGTCCAAAGTGTTGGAGTTTCCTCTTCCTTATAGTTTCAACCAACTGCCGATCTGCCCCAATGTCCTCCATGACAGATTTATTTGTTTGATCATCCATCCAACTGATTCTTAACGTGCGCCTGTAGCATGACATCTCAAATGCTCTCAGACATTTTATGTCAGCTGCTCTTGAAGTCCATGACTCACACCCATAGAGTGGTAGAGGCCACACTAGTGTCTTGATCAACCTCAGTATGGTGGATTTTGAAAGATATCTATCCTTCCAAAGGGTACTGAGCAAGTTCAGGACCAGTCTTGCAGCCATTAGTCCATCCATCCATCCGGCCATCTTCTATTGCTTAATCCTTTTTAGGTTGCCGGGGGGAGGGGGCTGGAGCCTATCCCAGCATCTTTGGGCGAGAAGCAAGGTACACCCTGAACAGATCGCCAGTCCATCGCAAGGCCGCAGCCACTAGTCTTGAGTATATATATCCAAACTTCCACCCGCATTCTGTTCAAGTATTGAACCAAGATATTTGAATTTCTCAACTTGCTCCAGCCTGGCACCATGGCACTGTATATTTAGTTCTTCATGAAGTTTGATTGCTGCCATTACTTTTGTCTTTTTTGTACTAATTTCTAGTTGATTTATCGATGGTGTGTCAATTTTATCCAGTAGAGCTTGTAAGTTCTCAGGAGAAGCTTCTATTAGCACAATATCATCAGCATAACAAAGGCTATTGATGTGCTTCTCACCAATGGTTAGCCCAATCCAAGGAAGAGTATCTGCTGACTGTCACATTACCTCCTCTGAGTAGAAGCTGAATGACATGGGTAACACTAGGCACCCTTGCTGATTCAAATGTAACAATGGCTCTGATCAAAGGGCAATATATCATGCACCTGGTGTGTTGAACTAAACACAGGAGTGAAAGGTTTGAACTACTACACTTCAAGAACTGCTTAGGAGCAACTTAAAGGAAACCAGTACTGGTCATTAAAACAGCATTAATTGTGCTTTAGGTATTACTTTTAAACCAAAAATGTGCTTATTCAGTAAAAATAACCCCCTAGAGTCAGTATGCTGAGCAATTTTATCCCATGAAAACCACTCGGTCAAAACCAATGGGGAGCAGCCATTGCTGGCCGGAAGTGACGTACAGTCGTTGATTCCGGCTTACCGCGGATGAGTAAACAATGGCCAGTCCCTATGATGAAGTGGGTTTAAACGGTTATCTATACGAACCAGAGATGGAGGAGAAGACTTGCAAGGACGAGTCCTCACTTTCTAGTCATTCTGAGGAGGAAAATTCCACCAGAGATGTGCGTGACAGCAGATCCAGAATGGCTAACACCCCATTATGCCTATGCAGGCAGTGCTCTGTTATGTGAACTGACATGGAGTCCTACTATTATCAAGAGCATAAATTCATTGCAGACCGCTTTGATGGCTGCATTACTGCAACCCCTAATCTGCACGAATATCCATCCATCCATCCATTCATCTTCTACCACTTTTCCGGAGGTCCGGGTTCCAGAGGCAGCAGTTCAAGCAGAGAAGCCCAGACTTCCCTCTCCCCAGCCACCTGCTCCAGCTCTTCAGAGGGGATACCAAGGCGTTCCCAGACCAGCTGGGAGACATAGTCTCTCCACCGAGTCCTGGGTCTGCCCCAGGGTCTCCTCCCAGTGGGACATGCCTGAAACACCTCAAGTGGGAGGCGTCCAGGAGGCATCCTAATCAGATGCCCATACCACCTCAACTGACTCCTTTCAATGTGGAGGAGCAGCGGTTCTACTCTGAGCCTCTCCCGGATCACTGAGCTCCTCATCCTATCTCTGAGGGTGAGTCCAGCAATCCTACGGAGAAAGCTCATTTCAGCCGCTTGTATCCGCGATCTCGTTCTTTCGGTCATTACCCAAAGCTTGTGACCATAGGTGAGAGTAGGAATGTAGATTGACTGGTAAATTGACAGCTTTGCCTTAGAACTAAGCTCCCTCTTCACCACAACAGACCGGTACAACGTCCGCATCACTGCAGTTGCTGCTCCAATCCGTCTGTCGATCTCTCGCTCCATTTTCCCCTCACTCATGAACAAGACCCCAAGATACTTAAACTCCTCCACTTGGGGCAGGAGCCTGTCCCCAACCCGGAGAGGACAATCCACCTTTTTCCGGCTGAGGACCATGGACTCGGACTTGGAGGTGCTGATTCTCATCCCAGCCGCTTCACACTCAGCGGCAAACCATCCCAGCAAGAGCTGTAGGTCATTGCTGGATGAAGCCAACAGGACAACATCATCTGCAAACAACAGAGATGAGATCCTGTGTTCACCAAGCATGACACCCTCCATTCCCTGGCTGCGCCTAGAAATCCTGTCCATAAAAATTATGAAAAGGATCGGTGACAAAGGGCAGCCCTGGTGGAGTCCAACTCTCACTGGGAATTACTCCGACCGAGTGTTGGCAATACGAACCAAACTCTCACAACGGTCGTACAGAGACCGAATAGCTCGTAACAACAAGCCCGATACCCCATACTCCCGAAGCACCCCCCACAAAAATCCACAAGGGACGCGGTCAAATGCCTTCTCCAAGTCCACAAAACACATGTAAACTGGTTGGGCAAACTCCCACGAACCCTCAAGAATTCTCGAGAGGGTAAAGAGCTGGTCCGATGTGCCACGGCCAGGACGAAAACCACATTGCTCCTCCTGAATCCGAGGTTCAACCAACGGCCGGACTCTCCTCTCCAGTACCTTGGCATAGACCTTCCCAGGGAGGCTGAGGAGTGTGATCCCTCTAAAGTTGGAGCACACCCTCCGGTCCCCTTTTTTGAAGAGAGGAACCACCACCCCGGTTTGCCATGCAAACTGGGGTGGTGGTTCACTGCACGAATATATACTGCACAAACCGTCCTTGGAAATGGCCTTCATTGAATGCATTGTCCGCAGGTACCTTCGTGGACCAGCACCTGAAGGGGACCTAACAGGCAAGTTCCCAGTCAAGTAACTTCAGAACATGTTGAATAAATCTTGATATACTAGAATTTTATTTCATCAAATTATATGCAGGTAGATTTGCTTGTACATAGTTGTAAAAAAAAATACAGAAAAATTCCGCTGTTAAAACTTTGTTGACTGTTATATTGTTTTTTATATCCTGTGTCATAGAACATGTACACAAACAAGGGTAAGATTAATCACCCAATGTGACCTCTGAATATAAAGATACCCTATTATGAATCATCCTATCCCTTCAGGTAAGTGTTCAATGGGTTTATTCTCATTATTTAATTTCCATTTTTCACGAAAGGGATAAATAAACTAAAACAGAATGGAAAGGTTTTTAGTATGTGACCCGTGCCGAGGTTAAGGAGCCAACATTTTACCAACTCTGATGTTGTGTCATCAGTTTGTTTCTGCACACAAAAGAAATGCTTTCCGGGATTTCTTCACTTATTGTCGGTGCAGCCGTAAGCCTTGCACTCCACCATTGTGCTAGGGATGCAGCACGGGGTCAGTGACCAGTCCACTGCAGCCCAGCCAATTGCACAAAGCAACGACTCTGCATCCCTTCTTGTGCTGAAACAGCCCATGAAGGAGGCAAGAAGTCACTGACCATGACTGACTGACAGAGCAGTGACTTGAAACTCATACGTATTTGAGAAGGAATCATGACCAAAATTACCGGATGGAAACACTAGTATCATATTTAATCCTTTTAAATAGCTACAGTGGTGTGAAAAACTGTTTGCCCCCTTCATGATTTCTCTTTTTTTTGTATGTTTGTCACACTTAAATGTTTCAGATCACCAAACAAATTTAAATATTAGACAAAGATAACACAAGTAAACATAAAATGCAGTTTTTAAATGAAGATGTTTATGATTAAGGGAGAAAAAAATCCAAACCTACATGGCCCTGTGTGAAAAAGTGATTGCCCCCTAAACCTAGTAACTGGTTGGGCCACCCTTAGCAGCAACAACTGCAATCAAGCGTTTGTGATAACTGGCAATGAGTCTTTTACAGCTCTATGGGGGAATTTTGGCCCACTCATCTTTGCAGAATTGTAATTTAGCCACATTGGAGGGTTTTCAAACATGAACTGCCTTTTTAAGGTCATTTCAATCAGATTCTGGTCAGGACTTTGACTAGGCCACTCCAAAGTCTTCATTTTGTTTTTCTTAAGCCATTCAGAGGTGGAAATGCTGGTTTGTTTTGGGTCATTGTCCTGCTGCAGAACCCAAGTGTGCTTCAGCTTGAGGTCATGAACAGATTGCTGGACATTTTCCTTCAGGATTTTTTGGTAGACAGCAGAATTCATGGTTCCATTTACCACAGCAAGTCTTCCAGGTCCTGAAGCAGCAGAACAGCCCCAGACCATCACATTACCACCACTATATTTTACTGTTGGTATGATGTTCCTTTTCTGAAATGCTGTGTTACTTTTACACCAGATGTAATGGGACACACATCTTCCAAAAAGTTCTTTTGTCTCGCCAGTCCACAGAGTATTTTCCCCAAAGTCTTGGGGATCATCAAGCTGTTTTCTGGCAAAACTGAGATGAGCCTTTATGTTCCTTCTATGTTTTTGCCATTTGTGGATAATGGCTCTCACTGTGGTTTGCTGGAGTCACAAAGCTTTAGAAATGGCTAGAAAATTGAACTCAGCTTTCCAAAGATGTGATAAACCATAGTTAATTTATGTTTTAACAGGGGGGCAATCACTTTTTCACGCAGGGCCATGTAGGTTTGGATTTTTTTTTTTTTACCCTTAATGATAAACACCTTCATTTAAAAACTGTATTTTGTGTTTACTTGTGTTATCTTTGTCTATTATCAACATTTTTTTGATGATCTGAAACATTTAAGTGTGACAAACACAAAAAATGAGAAATCAAGAAGGGGGCAAACACTTTATCACACCACTGTATTGATTAAAATTCACTACAGGTATCCTTTATTCTTAGATGCATAAGTGGGGTCAAAAATGACCTCAGCGGTTGTTTTTTTTTTTGCAGTATCTTTGTAATTTTAATTTTTTATCATTTAATCTTCCATGTATTCCTCAAATAGGTTGTCTTTGACATGAGGCCATTTGGATTTGTATCTAATTGTTATATTTTTTAAGTAATTGCATTTTTTGTATCAGTACCACACTTTTCCATATGTGGGGTCAAAAATGACCCGAAGCATTTTCTATGGAATTTCAAAGGTTAACCCTAGGAACCTTTGATTTTTATCAACTGTGATTGTCAGATATACATTTACTGTCAATCCACACATCTAATGCCAACAGTCTCACCACTAATGATGGTGAGATGAAGCTTCATGAAGCAAATCTATTTCTTGCTGGTTCCATCGCAAAAAAAAAAAAAAGAAGCTGGAATAGATTGCAAATAAAGTCCCAAGTCCACAAAATGTGAGGGAGATTGCACTTCGCTGTCCCCTTCGAATGTCACCACGTTCATCAGCAACACAAGCCATGGATACATGCTTCACAAAAATCTTCCCAGGTTACTCGACACACGCTTCGAAGACTCAGCACGGAAGGACACATCTACTCACCACCCTGAAGGTTATTTTTACACAGCAACATACATGTAAGTATTGTCATTTTTATACCTCATAATACATATGCTGTTATAAATTATGAACTTATTTTCAACGTTCATGAATTTTGTGTGATAGTGTTATGTTATCATCATCAAATTACTACTTTGTAGTTAGCTACAGTAGCTAACTAAGCTAACACTAGTTAGCTGTGTGTTGTCTGTCACGTTTATAGGACATCATAAGACGGCCTATGAACTCAGGCATCATAGGACTCGCGATGCCGTCATAAAGATATGATGTCTATATGACGGCTCATAGACAAATGTGTCTTTATGATGTCATATAGGCCATCACTCATGATGCCTAGACTAATGTGTCTCTATGGATGTCATATGGCTCATAGACAAATTTGTCTTTATGATGTCATATAGACCATCACTCATGATGCCTAGACTAATGTGTCTTTATGGTGTCATATGGCTCAAAATTGGCAAGGTGAATAAGTCACAGGGCCAGTCTTTACAGCACGTTCGTGTTTTCTACACAACAGATTTCTGCAGCCATGGCCAATTCTACGTTGCCATGAGCAGAGATGCCAGATCAAGCAGTCTTCGTATTGTTGCTCATGTAGCATCATCGTCCTCCTCAAAACCAAGACAGAAGATCACTTCTCTCCAGTTTACAGGAATTTCATTTTATTCATTTCACAGGAATATCACCTTTCTGCCTTCTCAGGAATATCACTGGCTTTTATGGCGACTCATGCAGGCTTCTTCCAGGCCTGACCAAAGATGCTTGCTTTCCCAGGACCCCAATGTAAACAGTTGCCGCTTGCAGAGATTGTAAGGATCAGAGTTTGCTTTTAAAGGCTCAAAGGAACATAAAACTCAGGAGACCAGACCTCTCAACATGAACACTGCATTTGATAACGTACCTTTTTACAGGAAACCAATGTTTTTAAAAGAGTCATAAACCACTTAATCTGACGGTTTTATAGCCTATGCTGTCCAGGTCTTCGCCAGATACTAAAGGAAATCATCTACAGCTCAACAGTACCTCCTAGCGGATACCTACGGAATGTGTTTTCAGTACGTAGGGTGACTTTTAATTTGTTCTAAATATTAAGTTTCTTTCAGCTTATCCTCTAGATCCTAAGGACACTGAAAATCATCCCTCTTATCACCAACCATGGTTTGCTGCATGTTCTGCTGTTCTAATCTTGATCTAAATGTGAATGCATGTATTATAATTATGTATAAGAAATGTTATATTCATGAGTGTTATTGGAGTAATGGTATAAATGCATGATCACCATATATTAGCCAAGCCATTTAATTTAGTTAGATTTTATAGTGAGCATTTATCTCATAAGAACTGACTGAGTGTTGATTTTCCCTCTGAAATTTCATGGGATGGTGTCTTCATTTGATTGGCTGCTCTCAAACAAAGAATTAACCTGCACTTATATAGCGCTTTACTAGTCACAAAGACCACTCAAAGCGCTTTCATTAATACTAACCCTCTATTCTAAGGGCCTATAGGAAACAGATATCTAGGGACAATTTAGAACAGCCAATTAACCTAACATGCATGTTTTTGGCATGTGGGAGAAGTGTTCTCACATTGGATAGCAGCCATTTCAAACTGCTTCTGAAAAAGCCGATTGGTCAGTCTTGCGACTACATCATCAGTTTTACGACCCGGCGAGGTAACTTTAAAAGACAGAAGTTAGATTTGAGTTAGTTAAGAGAAAAGAAAAAGTCAGCAGGATCAGCAGAGTTAGAAAAAGAGATCAGAAGTTAAGAGAATGAAAAAAGTGTAGAAGTAGAGACAACAGGCAGGAAGATTAGCTAGAAATAGAATTAAGAATTAGAAACACAGAAAGAAGAAAGAAAGAGATTTTAAGAAGGATTAGGAACTAAATTAAGATTAAAGAAGCAGAATAGTAATCTAGATCTCAGAAGAAGATTTTATTCCACCGTTTCAAGGCCCTGTGAAGTTTTATTTTATTCTCTGTGTGTTTGTCAAGTCTTTTCTTATATTCTGGAAAAGTGAGGAGAAGCCATTTTTTCTTTAGAGCTCATCCCTTTTAGAGAATCAAATTCTCAAACTTTCTCCTTCACCTCAGAAGCCATTCTTATCCTAGCAAATGTTTTTCTAACACTTTTTTTAATGACTTTTCACGCCATTAAAGTGGACCTTTAATTTGCCTAGTTTAAAGTGAACAGAGACTGAAAAGATTTTCCTTCAGTTTTCGGGTCGATCCTGCTACAAGAGACCCCAAATTTGGATTCTTTTCCCAAGGACTTTTCACGCCGCCCTGAGACAAACCACCCACGGCTGCAAATGTCTCTTTGAAGGGGCCCCCCAGCTGAGTTATCACCCCACGGCTGTGAGGAGGCATCTTGCAGCAGCTTCCTCCGACGTCCTAACTTCAAAACCCAGCGGTACCGACCCGCGGAACTTGGACCAACGGCCGTGTGTGAGTGAGACTCTTATTTCTCCTATTTCTGGGTTAAAACGTGATGTCCTAACAATTAAATTACAATTGAATATGGCCCGTATTTCAGGGCTCAATTAATCTCTCAGCAGCAGGACAGCACTGTAAACTGAAGCAAAAACTCTTAGACATTTTTAAGTAACTGCCCTTAAATTTTGTAGATTAATTCAGGAGTCATTTTTAGATAATTAGCTTATGAATTTTCCCCATAAAATTGCGATGTTTTCTTAAAACATTCCAGCCTCATTTACCGTTGAAACATAAGCCTAGTTTCTCCTTGGTTCTGCAGAGGTGTAAAGCTGGATTTTATGTTCAGGAACCCAATATCAGTTGATGTGATATATTACGCTGTTATCATCTGAATCTGTTTATTCATCATTTGAACGCCATGCCATGTAACCTGAATGATTTTAATAAAGAGTGAATGAGAGCAGTTGAAAGTGTTTTCCTTTCGCATATACAGGTTTCCTAATCACGGCAGGACAAAAACTCACTGAAACTTTGAGACTGATTCATAAAGTAATTTAAGGTACAAAATTAAATAAAATTAAAGTTAATTTTATTGTCCGTTAGGACTGGTGCCCCTTTTACGAGTGCTTTTATTTAATTTAGCGGGTGTAGAAGTGATGGTTCAACTCCGCCCCCTTTCACACCCACTATTAAATAAAATAAATAATTCCTGTACCTTATGACAAATAATTTTATAGGCACTTCATCCTACACTCAAGATGAAGAAACTAAGCAAAAGCATTTTCTCTGGGTGCTCAGGTTTCATCAGTTTCTATGGGCATGCACGGGCCTTCCTGAACAGGGTCGAAAGCCACTTTTTGCTCAGATCTATTTTCATGATCCTGCCCATGAACCGGAATTACGGCACACCTATACAGTGTTGTATTTTTGGATGTTTTGGATGTTTACCTTTTTACAATACATTAATAATCACCCAAAATACAATAAAAAATAATCATCTTTAACCAAAATGAAAGAAATTTCTTAAGTTTACAGCATGATTGGCGCCTAGCGGCTGCCCCGGCCTTGGATACGCTCTGCAGAGCATGCCCAAATGCCAAGTCACGTTTCGTTACCTTGTATTCATACATGTGTAATGACAATAAAGTTGAATCTCATCTCATCTCTCATCTCATAAAATGCACTCATTCTAATTGGGGTCATTTTTGACCCCACTCATGGAAGAGTGTAGGAATTGGTTGGTCATGCATCTAAGAAGCACAAATTTGAGCTCAATTGCAAACTCACCATACTAAGGTACGATTAGGCATCTGTTCGAAATGCGCAAACCTCAAGACCCCACTAACGAACCCAGAAAACTCAAGAGATCTACTGTACTATCACCGTCTCAGCACCCTGGGCAGAGCTGTTATGGTTGCAAATGGGGGGACATTACTGCTTTTAATGTTGCTGATCGGTATATAGTCAACGCTCAGAGGGACACCTACAGCTTTAACCAAATCCAAACATACCATAGCTTAAAATTCATTCAACTAATGTTTGTTTTCAGCACAGGTCTAAAGGCCACTGAACTGGTGTGTTGGAAAATGTAATGTTGTTTTAATTTATTTAAAACTTTATTCATATTTTGGAAGCAAACAACTGACCAAACTTTAATTAAATCTGTTTCAAAAAATAAGACTTCTGAAAAAAATATAATGCTCCACTGGCACACTGGAGACTACAAAGAAGAAGGAGAAGCTTTCCAAAATTGGTTGATATCCTCTGCATAATAGAGCATGAAAGGAGGCAAAAGGAAGCGAGGTGGAGTTTTGTTCATTGTCACTGGTTCTGGGGGTCTTTTTCCCTTTTGGAGTTCATTTACAAGGAAGTGGAAACAATTTCATCCATCCAAAGTGACTAAGATACTAAAACAGAGATGAGATTATTTACTGGTCTTCACTTTTAATTACAGTCACATTGGGTTGTTTTCCAGTTAAACCTTAGCCTTGAACAATGACAACACACCTCACTGCTGTGAAGTGATTCAAGTAAATCAAAAATGGAAAGAGAAGAAGAGACAAATCTACTTTCCCCAATTTCTCATATATGACTCCCTCATACTATTTATTGTGATCTTAGCTCAATAGCTACAGTTCAAACTCAATAGAGAAAAAAGAGCAATAAAGAAAAAAGCTTAAAAATGACTCATGTTGTTGTTCCCGTAATACTTTGACCAGTCACAGACAATAAATCAAGGGCACAGAATTTTATATTTGGCTTGTCAAAGTTCACAAAAGCTAAACATCTTTGTTCTCCCTTTTTAAGTCACTCAAAAAAGGCTACAGTGATCACACATCACTCTGTGTGTTCAAATCCAGCTTGAAGTCTCTCAATCAATAATGCCCAGGCAAGCATAAATTAAGTCCAAAACGGTCCCTGGCCACCATGCCAAAAGATTTAACTTCCTCATATCTAACTAAACATATTGTTGGCAGGACCTCTCTGCTGGCATTTTGGCGGGCGGCCATGTGCGCGCTACAAACAGTTTTGTTGTCCAGTTGTCTTTGCTTTCGACCATCTGTGCGGGTAAACTCTTGTTCTGTTGTGGCGGACGGGCCTGGGCTGCCAAGGGTTTGTCCGCCTGCAAACTCAGACGAGGGCACAGGAGTGATGTGCTCCAGAATTTTTGCACGGACACATGCACAGACACATACGGTAATGTGACAAACACGTTGGAAACACACTTATTAGATGCGCACAGACTTCACATACTGGCCTAAGAGGACATACACACATGTGTGCGTCTTTGTTGCCACTCCAGCTCTTGTCTTCTCCTCTGGTACCCCTTGTTGAGGGCTTTGATATTGCTTCCAAGCCCGGTTTCCTCTGACCCTCTTTGATGCTGGTGTCTAGTTGTCTTGTCATCTCCCCCTTCTCTTCTCCTCCGTCTCTCTTTTCCCCCTCTCCCTTTTTGGTGTGCAGAGACAATGGGGTGCTGGGAGCTACTCACCACTCAGCGTTCCTAATCTCTTTCTTCCTCTCTCGGTGCCTTCTTTTCTCCTTCTGTCTCTGTACATTTTCTTCCGACTTACTTCATAGTCTTATCTATTCTGAGTCATATCACATTCATGTTCTGCTTTCAGATTTTTTTTTCTTAGAAATTGCCCATTGGTAACATATATAGTTTTCCTATAGTCTTATAGTTTTTTTTTTCTAAACTTCATGTATTGAATCTGAAAGTTGTGCATTCTTTGTAAGCATTCAGTTTGAGTAAAGTTGAAGGACAGCTCTACTTTATATTGTAAACAACTCAGAAACAATAAACTGGGGTTTCCTCCTGACTTCATTATATCCTTTCCTTTCTGGTGCTCTATGTACTGGGCATTTTTTTTTCCACAGTGAAAACCTAAACTATATATTTGGGGGAAATTCTGTGTAGTTAGTTAAATTGTTCTTGTTTATGTACAACAAATACGGTGATTGAATTAAACAGTGGTTATCAAGAGACAAACAAAAAAACAAGTGTGTTGACATTATTTCAGGCTCAAACACAGGTGGAAAATAATGGTTTGGTGTTTTGGTAAAGTTAAATTATTGAATCTCCCCTTGACACTATATGGTTTAATTTAGTGTTACCAGGAAATATGTTTTTAATGTTGTTTATCCTTTTTTATATTTAATATTTTAAGAATTTCCGAATTTTCTTTGCCAGAAATCAATTACATTTTGTTTGTCCAGTTTGTGAAATTACAGTATGACAGTGTTTTTGCTCAAGTTTGCTGCATTCAGACTCCCCATGATTAAAGACTATGTAGCCCAAACCACTTCAATGTGAGGAAATATACAGTATATAATGTATATAAATTTTTGTTCTGGCAAATGATCAGTCGTGATTAATCATAACTAATTGCAAATAAAAGTGTTTTTTTTCAATGCAATGTACCTTGAACTTGTTATTTTTCAAGTTTTTCAGGTTATTGATATGAAGTGTATACTGTATATATCTGTGTTTGGGGATGGGTATAGATGTATGGACTCTATGTAGGGGTGGATGGGTGTCAATGTTAATATGTATAAAATACAGTTAATTGTTTACTTGGGGTTCTTAATTAACGTAATATGTATATATTTCACATGGGTTGTATTTAGGGAAAAGAGGAATGGGAGTAAATGTGTTAACTTCTTCCTTCTCCTTTTCGAGCACTGTACACGGTCAGTTTTATTGCACTTTGTCATTTGTTTTATTTTTGTTTTTTTGTTTGAAATAAAGTGTCTATCTATCTATGTATCTATCTATCTATCTATCGTTAAATTGTTACTGAAAAATAAATTCAGGGGGATTACACTGGTGGAGAAAAAACAGCTTTTGATTGCAATAAATTGCATTATGCAATGTACAATTACACAATATGTGTTAATTCATGAGTGTTTACACTTAAAAGCAATTTATTTATTTTCTTTTTATCTCAATGTAATGTACCCTGAACTTGCTATTTTCCAGGTTTTCATACTCTTAATAACATGGTAGTGGACACATGGCGGTGCATCTCAATAAATTAGAATGTCATTGAAAAGTTATTTCAGTAATTCAGTTAAAAAAATGTAACTCATATACACAGACTGATATATTTCAAATGTTTATTTTTTTTAACTTTGATGATCGTGGCTTACAACTCATGAAAACACCAAATTCAGGTTCTCAAAAAAAATAAAAATAGAATATTACATAAAATGAATTTTTAAAAAAAGATTTTTAACAGAAATGTTGGCTGACTGAAAAGTATTTTTATATACACAGTCAATACTCGGTCGGTGCTCCCTTTGCATCAATTACTGCATCAATGCAGCATGTCATGGAGGTGATCAGCCTCTGGTACTGCTGAGGTGTTATTGAGGCCCAGGTTGCTTTGATAGTGGCCTTCAGCTCGTTGTTGGTCTAATGTCTCTTCTGTAACCGTGGGTCCATTTAAAACTTTCAACACGTCAAAAATGACAACTATCCAGACTATGCTCCAAAAATGCTTTCATATGTACTGCAGAAATACTCCAAGCAACTGCCGACCACATTACACCAGTTGTTATCTTACCTATTAGCATTGCTGTTAGCCCTCCTCGTTAGCTGCTTTAGCCTCTTCTCTTCTCTCCAAGTTGAGATTGTGCATTGCTACAGTCCATGTCTACCTAGTATGACAGCGATACTCCAGCTAACAGATTTGAACACCCAAAATTAAATAAAAAGAGAAGTTTATGATATAAATTAAGCTTTGACACATCCCTGTTGAGGAAACAGTACACCTATTTCAAAAGCTCCACTTTTTTCATTCTGCTTTTTTGTTCCCCTTTGTTCATGTCACCACAATTAGTCATGAGTAATCACAATCAAAAAAGCTTTAACATTGTTAAAACTTGACCAGCATTCACCATGCATAGTCCTAAATATTTGTTACTTTATAGGCCTTTTTGCGGTATCTTTCTAACGCCATATTTTAAATATCTTGACAATGTAGTAGGGAAATTAATGATGTGCATCAAAAAATAAATAAACCAGAATACTGCCTGGAAGATGGTACAGACGCGTCAATGATAGATCCAGCAGTCTCAGAGATGGCTTCTCTCCACAGTCCATCAAACCACTGAATTTTGGAATTTTATAAACCTACATACACGAAGCACAAAATTACACACTATACAGAAACAAAACTTCTATAGATAATGTAAACGTACATTGTGTAATCATATATATCATGGTAGATATATAAGATAAGCCTTTATTAGTCCCACAATGGGTAAATTCCAGAAATATTATATAAAACAAAGATTAGCATGTCAGCAACACTCTATACTTCTTTTATTCTTTTTAATGGAATCACTGTGTGTTGATGTATAGCTTTTCTAAACTATGATGTGATTCCTGTCTTGTACTTTTACATGTAACATGAGAGAGAGAGAGAGAGAGAGAGAGAGAGAGAGAGAGACTTTGACTTTTAAAAAAAGCTTTATTGCACATTCCGAAAATGCAAAAAGACCAATATCACTGGTCCAAGTGTGTCACATCTGAAAAGTGCAAACATAACTCATCCCCCTGACCCACAGAACACAAAACATTCCCTACAGCCCATCTATTGATGAATGCCTCCAAATTGTCCACCATCTGATAGTAAGAGAACTCCACCTGGAGTCTGACTTTCAACAAGACCTTGAAAGCAGACACAGGATTCACATTGCCAGCGTTGCTAGCCCGATTTTTCCTTGTCATCCAGATGGCAAGTTTAGCAGTACCAGATAGGAAGTTGATCAAAGTGTGGGCAGCCTTCCATGCCACTTTATACTTTGGACCATAAATGAACAGACCAAAAGAGAAACGTTCACCCAAAGGCCGAAACCACTCGCGCAAAATATCAAAAAGTCCAGATAAATGAAAACATTGGACAAACAAATGCTCGAGGGTCTCAACTTGGGAACAAAACAAACATTTCCCCCCCACAGTTGGATCGAGGTGTGCTCTGTATTTATTCGTAGCTATTGCCCCATGCACAATCCTCCACTGGAGATCTGCTGTGCGTTTCTCAATAGGTAGCTTGTACATGCACCGCCAGCTGCCTTTCGGGGAGACCTCTGGCCCCAAACAAGCCGCCCACCTCGACTCCGTGACATCCTTCAGAGAGCGCAGATTCAGAACCTTCACACAGATGTGATACACCACCCTCGTCCCGACAAACTGGAACTTGCCCAGGCGAGGAATTCTGAAGGTCAGCAGGTGATCCTCTCCTCCCTGCCACTCCCGCACAGCTGGAGTTATGGAAATTGCAGGAAAGGTGGACACAGTGTCATCATCCCATTGACTGGAAAGAGTGCGGTTTGTCACAAACGCTCGAAGCGGTTGTGGCAGGGAGGCGCACACGTCCTCCACCACCCTTTGCAGCATTCTGACAGATGTAATGTTGGCACTTCGCCTCAACGTATCCATCGATGTGGTCGACATCTTTATAAGATGACCAAGCTTGGTACAGCGTGCCTCCCGCAAACAACTCCACAGACTGACAGACTGCAGCACCTCTGCTTCGATGAATGGATTGAAAAACAGTGGTTCCTCGAACAGCCACATGCCCGGCGTCTCGTCACGGAAGCGGGCCACGTTGAAGACTCACCATGCATGCAAAACAGATGTGTAAAAAGCAGATAGTCCAGTAAGGTCCACCTCCTCAGATGTCACGAGGAAGAACTGCTTATCATAGCCCAAGCGACCAACTCTCCTCAGGAGCAGTTTAGCAGTGTCCATCCAGCAGGGTCCGCATTCGTAAAGGAGGCGTTGTGCAGTTCGAAGCCTGAAGCAGGCAATCTTGGAATGTATGTCCACCAGGCCCTGTCCCCCCTCGGCCACAGGCAGGTAGAGAACAGGCGCACAGACCCAGTGGCGACCAGACCAAAAGAAGTCCACGATGATCTTCTGAATCTCCTCCAAGAGGCTCCTGGGCGGTGTTAAAGCCACCAGCCTATGCCAGAGAGCCGAGGCAACCAGATTATTTGCAACCAGAACCCTGCCCCTATATGACAGCTGTGGTAGCAACCATTTCCATTTAGAAAAGCGAGCACACACCTTGTCCTTAACACCCTCCCAGTTCTTTCGTTCAAAAGCCTCCGAACCCAGAAAAAACCCCAACACTTTGAGACCAGCCGTCCCCCACTGAAGACCGCCGGGTAGGCGAGGGACGCCTTGACGTGACCAGTGGCCCACCAACAGACCCTCACTCTGGGCCCAATTCACCCGTGCAGAAGATGCCCTTTCATAAACTGTCAAAGTGTCCACCAGACGCTGCACATCCCCATGGGAGGTGATGAAAACGTTGACATCATCCGCATAAGCAGACAAGACGATCGGGCGGCAACAGCTTAATGGCCCTGGCAGAACCAGACCACCCAGCCGAGCGCGCAACCTGCACAGCAAAGGCTCAATAGCCAAGCTGTACAGCTGACCTGAGAGTGGACACCCCTGGCGTATTCCCCGGTGTACAGGGATTGGCCGACTCAGGCCCGCCCCCATCTTCACCAAACACTCAGCTCCAGTATATAGCAGATTGACCCACCTCAAAAACATATTTCCAAAACCAAACCCCCTCAGGGTGGAAAACAAATAGGAATGGTCAACCCTATCAAAGGCCTTTTCCTGGTCCAAAGACACAATCCCGAACTGTAAATCATGACATTTACTGAGCTGGAGAATGTCACGTATGAGGAAAACATTGTCCATAATGTTCCGGTCAGGAATACAATATGTTTGATCCTTATCTACGATCAAACCCAAGACAGTGTTCAGTCTGTTTGCCAGGGCTTTAGGAAGCACCTTGGAGTCCGTGCAAAGAAGAGCCACAGGCCTCCAGTTTTTCAGCAGGGCCAAGTCCCCCTGCTTTGGCAACAGAGACAGCACTGCACGACGGCAAGAGACAGGTAACGTTCCCTTCCTGTAACAGGCAGTCACAACGTCCTAGAAGTCTGATCCAATAATATTCCAAAAATGCTTAAAAAATTCTGAAGAAAGGCCATCAAGTCCAGGCACGCGTCCCAGAGCCATCTGATTTACAGCCACAGTCAACTCATCCAAAGTCAGGGCACAGTCCAGAGCGGCCCTGTCGTCCGGGCCAAGCACCGGAAGGGCCTCGAAGAGCTGAGTTTGAGATTCTTTGCAACACGTTCCCGCAGCAAACAGGGCCCCGTAGTAATCCACTGCATGGCGCCGCATCTCGGATGGGTTCGTAGTCAGGCGACCATCTGGGAGTTTCAAGCAAGCCATCAACTTCTTTTTCGCAGTAGACCTCTCCAAATTGAAGAAGAAGGACACTGGTGCATCCATGTCCTGCAGGCGAGTGAAGCGCGACCTCACTAGCGCCCCCTCCACTCTGCCCTGCATGAATGTGCGCAGGGCCGATCTCTTCTCCTGCAGCAAAGGACCAGCGGTAGAATCCCGACCTGTAAACAACCTGGCCTCCAGCCTCTTGACAGCGTCCTCCAGTTCACTGACTTTGGTGTTGATGATGGCAGTTGAGTTTGCAGCGTACTGTTGACAAAAAAGGCGGATTTGCACTTTGCCAACATCCCACCACTGTTTGAGGGAACCAAAACGAGCCTTTGTGGTCCTCCAGTGTTCCCAGAAGCACAAAAAATACTGACAAAAGGCGTTGTCCTGAAGGAGCTTGTTATTGAAGTGCCAATATGATTTTGCCCGTTTCCCTGGTGAGTTCAGTAACACCGCAGTAGCCAGGTGATGATCCATGAAGCCGTTGGGACTTATGTTACTGTGAAGGAGGCCGGGGCTACAGGTTCTAGAAACATATATCCTGTCTAATCTAGCAGCACTGACAACACCGTCAGTGACCCTGACCCAGGTATACTGTCTCGCATTTGCATTTTTAGACCTCCACGTGTCCACTAAGTCGAACTGCACAGTGAAATTTTCCAAGATTCTAGAAGACTGCAGATGAGGTTCTGCATTAGTGCGATCTACAGTGAAATCCAAGGTACAGTTGAAATCACCAGCAACAAGAAGTTGTTCCTGGTGATAGAGCTGCAATTCAGTAGTCAGTATATTGAAAAAAGCAACCCTTTCAGCGCCGTGGTTTGGACGTAAACATTAACCAGGCAAAACACGGAATCCCCTATTTGGGCCCTAACAAGAAGCAGCCTGCCCCTCACTATCTCCACCACCGATAAAATTTGTGCATTTGCTGATTCCCCAAACAAAATGGCCACTCCTGCGCTCAGATTGGTGCCGTGACTGAGTGAAAAAGGGCCTTTCCACCACAAGCCCCAGTTGACTTCATCTGCCGAAGTGGTATGAGTTTCCTGCAAAAACAAAATGTTGAGACCTTTCCGTCTGAACAGGTCACTAATGAATCCCCTCTTATGAGTACCCCTCCCACCATTGATGTTTAAGGTCCCTAATTGTATTTTCTGCATTATGGCGATAGATGTGAGGAGCACCGTGCTTTGCCCTGGAAATTATTCCATCTTTGCGCGCTTGGCCTTTTGTCCCCCTGCTGATTTACGCAGGGCTGCGAGGTGCTTCTTCAGGCGGAAGCGTTTTCTTTCATCCAGGAGGTCAACACCAACCTGCTTCCTCAGTACATTAACAAACCGAATGAATTTGTCAGTGTCACTGAAGTAATCAGCGACGTCCACGGCCCTATTATTATAGGTTCCATCCAGGAAAGCATTTATTTCGTCTAGTGAATACAAATGCACAGTAGCATTGCCAGGTGCCCCAATAGACTCATTTTTCGCAGACACAGCGTCAGTTTCACACTCCATTCCGTCGTCAGCACAACTCTGCTGACTGTTAGATTCAGCTGGCACGTCAGCTGGTGCAGCTGATCCTTCATCAGCCACGTGTTCCGGGGCGGCGCCTATATCAGCCGACCGGCGTTTTTCCACCTGCTGCTCTGAAGTGGCAGCAGGCTGCGGAAGCACAGCTGCTGATGTCACAGCGCGATGCTGAGTCAACGTCATCGACTGCTTGGGCGCCATCACCAGTCACGCCCCCAGCTGCAGGTCGCGCTGCGGGCGCCACAGGCCGACTGTCCACAGCCACAGCGGCAGTCTCCGTAGCAGGAGCGGCGGAAGGCCCTGCAACGTCGTCCGCAGCAGCGGCGGATGCAGAGGCCTCGCTGGCAGGCCGTGCGGCCCCGCCGGGCTCCGCCGTGGCGCAAGCCCCCGCAACACCGTCCGCAGCAGCGTCATGAGCGGAAGCCACACCGGCCGCCTCAGCCACGGCTCCACCAGAGCCCCCCGCCATGCGCCTGTGTGGGCAGGCGAAACGTTTATGGCCCACGTCGCCACATTCAAAACACTTCATCTGTCCCGAGCTCGCATACACCATATAGTAACCGTCCCCATGTTTGACCCGGAAGGACACTTCCAGAGTTTGAGTGGGCGAGTCTAGAAACATGAACACCTGTTGCCTGAGTGATTTCACATGTTTAAAGTTGGCTTCGCTGATGCCCAAACTGACGTGTCTAAACGGGCCCGCAAACTTCCCGAATCTGCGGAGCTCCGCTGCCAGCTGCTCGTCAGTAATGAAGGGTGGAACACCCGAGATGGTGATAAGCGTTGATGGAACTGATAAGGGGGACACCTGTACAGACATGTCCCCGATTACAATACTGCTCTAATACACAACTACAGCTCTAATCATCCTGGACGCATAGCGGATCGCAGCAGGGCCCACCTGGGCACCCACAGCCATAAGGACCCCCTTCACAGTAACAGTGTCGTCCAGGGGAACGATCCGCACCCCCTGGCGGATAGATGGAGGTGGCATTTCCAAGGTCGCCATCCTCCTCCCCAAAAATCAATAGTTTTTTATGCGGGCAGTGATGGAAAAAGGAAAAAAAGGCCAATAGATCACGGAGTTCCCTATTTCCGTCCTCCTCCTTCGCCGACGGGGGGGGGGGGAGAGAGAGAGAGAGAGAGAGAGAATCGTAATGAACCATATGCTAATATTGTAACGTTAACCACTGGGTCCCAATTTATAAAATCATTCTTTGCTGAGGAGAAATTGTTTCACCCAAAAGTCTGGTCATGATTTGCTTTTCTTCACCCAAGACCAGAGCTGTGAAACTCTACCCATCAGCCATAAAAGTGGAAGTTGATCCCTGTTCAGGACCTGGAGTCATTTCCCCCTCAAATCCATTTGCCAAAGGAATGCCCCAAATGATGTTCCACAGACATGACTAGTAAGTTTCCTAATTTAAAACTTAAACAGTCCAACATTCCCCTCGAATGGATAACACTGGAATATTGCTCTCTGAAGTTAAATTATGAATTATGAACAAGGAATTAACTCATATTCTTCTCTCAAGACTCTCATTTTTCAGAAGATACTTCTCAGGACACTATTGAAGAAATGGTCGGACCCTGTGAAGGACAATTGTGGTTTGAAATGCTTTAACTGGACATCCTGGCAGATAAGCACATCTGTTGCAAGGTCTGTGGTGGACTTTTGCCAGTCGGTGCATCGTGACATGCACTATACAAAAAGCAGAGATAAACAAACCTATTATCTGGTCAGTCACTGCAGCAGATACTGGAGTCAGTTTCTTGGCCTGTCCTTACCACTGATAATACCTCTGTCTGCCAAGAATGTGCCGCTAGTCCAGCAAAAGCTAACGGTACTCAAATACTTTGCAAGCAGTTTCATGAAATGGTCAGTCAGAAAGCAACTCATGCCGGCTTGGACGTCGCCTGGGTTAACAAGGTCAGGAGTTCCTGACAGCGGAAGGCGGAGGACGGAGCTGAGTGGAGGAATCTGATCAGACCTAAATGAAACAGTCATTGTTGTCCCTGAGAGACTGCTATGATGATGATTTTCAGGAAGAAATTAATTTTTTCATGCCGACCATAAAGAAATGACCACATTTACAAGGTAAACACATTGTTTGTTCCTTTATTATTAAGTAGAATATTTTAGTCACTATAGTTTTAAAGAATTTATGCTTTATTTGACAGCACACATACTTTAGGAGGATTACATGTTTCATATCAAATTCTCTCTCCTTTATTCTCTGTGAGACAAACACACTTCAGAACTTTGAACTGACCAATCACCTTCCAAGTCTCCACACATTTCCTTTTAAGTCCATTTCCGACCTCTGCCAAACAAAGAAACTCAATGTAATTGGTCAAACTCAGTTGTCATAAAATTCTTGTACCATCCTGCCACACCCTGAGTAAAACTTTCCTTGGTCTGCAGTCAGAACAGCTAGTTCGTTGAGTCCAGCCAGCAGGGAGTGACCCTTGGAAGGAGCAGATTTTCTGCTCTTTCTATTTTTTCCCTTTGTTTAAGGAGGCCCAGAGCTATCATGCTCTGTGTAAATTCTTTTTTCTTTTCTTTAAAATTCACTTCTTCCTATTTTACTCCTTTTCCTTAAATTACCATGTTAAGAAGATTTTGTTTGATTTTTAGAAAGTTTAAATCAACTTTTTTGACCACAACACATTGGAAGAAAAGTGTTTTTTTTTGTTTTTGTTTTTTTTTTCCAGTTTGATTTTGTGATTGGACTTTGAATGAAAAACAAATTCCTAATAATTTAGGAATTTGGCAACCTGGCCAAATTCCTTTTTCATTGCATAAGAAGACCTTGCCCAGTGTGCTGAACACCCAGCTCCTATAGTTGTGAACCCAGAAGCAGGGCAAGCCATGTGGCAGAACCTGTCTGCCAGTCTCTCTCTACAAAATCCACAAATCCATCCGGATCAAGCTTGGTTCCAGAGGCCTGCTGCCACAATGGGACACAAGCTGACTCTGCTGTTCTGAAGGTCTGTTGTCCAATTTAAATTTAACTCTTCAGAATATTCCTGGTATAGGTTCTACAAACTTAGTATCTTGAAACTCCTATCAGAACTTCAAATGCATTTGTCTTTTCATTGATCACCGTTCCTTTTCAGAGAAACACCATTTTTCCTTTTCATAAAATAGTTAAATCATCACTTTCTTCATGAAATTGCATCCACTTTTCTTAACCAATGTTATTTTATGCTTTTCATTTTCCATTACATTGCCAAGTTAAACTACGGTTTCTTTGGTTCCACAAATGTTTGATACACATGTTATGCTCAGTCATTCAATAACAGTCTATGGTGCTCATGATACATGTTGAATTCCCTGTCTTAAAGTCATCCGAATGTGTTAATCTCTTCTGAAATTTCTTGTTAAACTATTGAAAAGATATGTGGGAGTTACTATTTGATTTCATGTCCATCTTCTCGATTAAAAGCAGACAAGAACTCTTTTTTTTTTTTTGGACACTGATTCATTATTGGTATAAATACAGAATTATTAATAAAACTGTCCATTCTTTTGGACTGGTGTCCCACGAGCTTATGTATGTTGGCAATGAAAAGAAATCTTCATTCTGACTCACATTCATACTTACATTAATGTGTATACCAACAATAAAACACCTATAAAACCCACTACATTACAATTGTGCGCCGTGTGATGCTGCATATAAAATCTGGGAAATGGACATGAAATTCTGAGGTCACAAGCTGTGTGTGTATAGTCAAATCTGATCTTTTGCACAGTAAAACTTGATTTTTCTCTAATAGTCTGTATCTAACTGACTGGCCACTCAGCCGGGCATGACACCTCCCCCCCACCCCCTGCCCCATCTGCTGGAACCAGCAAGGTCTGTGTGTGAAGAGCAAGGGGGAGGTGGGATTCACCCATTCACCCATTGCAAAACTGCTGTCACTCCCAAGACTTTTTTTTTCTTCTCAAAGCATGCTAAAGTTCAAAAAAGCATTACCATACACTAAATTAAATAAAATAAAGGCCTAAAGAGGTGGAATTGCGAAGAATCCAACCCGTCTCTTGTTAATTTCGCTGAAGTAGCAAGTTTCCTGCTTTGGAAAACTGAATTAACCATTTTAAACCTTGTCTGTGAAGCTGTTAATCTAGTTAATTCATGTTGAATAACAGTAATAAAAGGTATTGAGAGGGAATTGTTTGAGGCAACAGCACCAAATTGTATGCAAAGTTAAAATTGTAAGATTATTCTTGCATGAACAATCTGCAGAATTGCTAGAATTCTTTATGGAGTTTGCCTTATGAATAAAATGAGTCCATGCTCCATTCTTTAAAGGTTTGCTGGCAAAGCAAGCCAGTAGAAGTGTGAAAGAAATCAAGGTGTAGCTTATTGTTGAACGGGCCATGTCATGCATTTGCGGGTGACCAAAAGTTCTTCATTGTATGTTAAACTATTGTCTTCCTGGAGCTGCACTTGCTGGCATCAAACCAGGCAGTGCAAATGCCATTTTGGGACCACCATTTTGGGTCGAGTCTGTATCCTGGTCACCATTTTGGAGTAGACTCAGTTGAACCGCCTCCAAGTGACGTCAATCTTGTCTCCTCCTCTTTGAGTGCCGAAGGAACTTCCTCCATCTGGTGGTCGACTATAATAATTTCATCCTTTCATAAAATTACATCCAAATTAAATGTTTCAATTTGTTAAGCTGATTTACAACCAAATCAAGGTTCCAAATTAATTTCAAAGCAATCCATATTTTTCAGAATAACCTAAATTTAAAACCAATCTAAAGTTTCTATTCCAAAAGCAGGGAAAAAGGAACTTGTTGGCTCTGGAAGGTTTATTCTCATTGGTGGACCAGATCAGTCACTGTAAATGAACACATTTGAAGTATGTAAAACATATGGTGTAGACGCTGGGATAATCATCTCAGACTGGATACAGAGGGTAAACAGATGAGGAGAATAGGTATTGAGATGGGAGAGATTATGGTGATGTAGCAGAAGGAGTAGCTGGGGGACAGTGGGGGGAGAATGGTTGAATGTATTGTGATGCGAGATTTCATGCAGATGGGAGATGGAGGGATGATATAAAAGGAGAGACCCTGGTGTATTGGGGTAATGTTTTTCTGTGTATGACTGAAGTGAGAGTGAATAAAGTCATCTGCTGCCCAAGTCTGGTTTCTTATTTGCACTCTCCACACTGGTGTCCTTGACGAATTATGGAACATGAGACAAGAACCCCGGAGTCGACCTCAGTGCCTGGACACAGCTAAACTGGCCATAGCGTGTGAGGAGTTTGCCAACTTGGAAAGGTTGGGCATCATCAGGCGCTCAAACAGCCCATGGGCATCCCCGCTACACATGGTCCCTAAGGCCAAGAGATCGTGGCGACCGTGCGGAGATTTCCGCAGATTGAATAACGCCACAGTGCACGACCGCTACCCGATTCCCCTTATTCAGGATATCTCCGTTCACCTCGCTGGGGCATGCATTTTTTCAAAAATAGACCTGGTCCGTGGTTACCACCAGATCCCGGTGCGTGCAGAGGACATACCCAAAACAGCGGTAATAACTCTGTTTGGCTTGTTTGAGTTTTTACGCATGCCCTTCGGATTAAAAGGCGCGGCACAGACATTCCAAAGCATGATTAGATTAGATTAGATTCAACTTTATTGTCATTACACATGTATGAATACAAGGTAACGAAACACAGTTTAGCATCCAATCAGAAGTGCAAAGGACAGCAGTGCAGTATATACGGTAATTAACAGTATGTGCAATTTAAGCAAATATATGCAAATATATGCAGCAGTGCAGAAAGTTAAGAGTACTGTTATGTGCAAATAATGTGCAATAAGTTAGATGTAGTTATGTAGTTATGCAAACGTTATGTGCAAATAATGTGCAATAAGTTAGATGTAGTTATGTAGTTATGCAGTTATGTACAGGTGAGGATGGTAAGAGATGATGGTAAGGGAGTCAGTGGGGAACTAAGTTCAATAACGTGACAGCTGTTGGAAAGAAACTGTTCCTAAACCTGCTGGTTCTAGTCCGAATGCTTCTGAAACGTCTTCTGGAGGGGAGAAGCTGGAACAGTCCATGAGCAGGATGGTTGGAGTCCCTAAGAATGCTGCGTGCCTGGCGCAGACATCTTTTCCTGTAGACGTCCTCTATAACTGGAAGTGGAATCCCTGTGATGCGTTGGGCGGTTTTCACCACCCGCTGCAGCGCCTTGCGGTCAGTGACAGAGCAGCTCCCATACCAGACTGTGATACAGTTGGTCAGGGTGCTCTCTATCACGCAGCGGTAGAAGTTGCCCAGGATGTCAGTTGACAGATGGTTCTTCTTCAGTGTCCTCAAGAAGAAGAGGCGCTGATGGGCCTTCTTGATCAGGCTGGTGGTGTTAACTGACCAGGACAGGTCCTCCGAGATGTGGGTCCCCAGGAATTTGAAGCTGGGGACACGTTCAACAGCTATGCCATTGATATGGATGGGGTCATGTGTCTCTTCCCTCTCCTTCCTGTAGTCCATGATGGATGATGGATGCGGTATTGCGCAAACTGCCGTTTGTGTTTGTCTACCTAGATGATATCCTGGTGGCCAGCACGTCCAAGGACGAACACGTAACCCACCTCAGGAAGGTTTTCCGGAGGTTGGAAGAGCACGGGTTAATAATCAACCCGGCGAAATGCCAGTTTGACGTGACAGGGATTGACTTTTTGGGGCACCGCGTCTCACCAGAGGGAGCAATACCCTTGCCCGACAAGGTGCGCGCCGTGGCGAATTTTCCCCGGCCTCAGATGGTCAGGACGCTGCAAGAGTTTTTGGGGATGGTTAACTTTTATAAGCAGTTCCTCCCCCACGCAGCTCAGCTCATGCAGTCATTGTACGCTGTGCTCAAGAAACAGAAACCGGCAGACAGAGTCGAATGGACTCCAGAGAGGGAGCAGGCATTCTCGGAGGTTAAAACAGCCCGGAGGCCCAGATAGCTCTCACTACCAACGCCTCGGATGTGGCCATAGGGGCCTTCGTGGAGCAACGTGTCGCCGGTTCTTGGCAGCCGCTCGCTTTTTTCAGCAGGGCTTTGCTCGACAGTGAGTGTAAATACAACGCGTTCGACAGAGAGTTGCTGGCTCTCCACCTGGCCATACGCCATTTCCAGTTCTGGCTGGGAGGGCACAACTTCACTGCGTTCATGGACCACAAGCCGCTAACGTTCGCGATGGCCAAGCTTTCGGAACCATGGTCGGGCCGGCAGCAGAGATAGCTGGCCGCGATCTCGGAGTTTACGACCGATATTCAGCATGTGTCAGGTAAACTGAATGTGGTGGCGGACTGCCTCTCACACGCAGTAGTGGCCCGGGTCTGGGTAGGGATAGATTATACAGCCATGGCCGCAGAGCAGATTGGCAATGCAGACGTGTGCATGCTCCAGTCAGGACCAACAGGGTTAAAGCTGGAGAGCAGGGCACTGCAAGACGGCAGCCCCCCCAATCTACGACATCTCCATGGGACGCTCGCGCCCGGTGGTCCCAGTTGCTTGCGCCGTCGAGTGTTTGAGTCGGTTCATGCTCTGGCGCACCCAGAAGTGCGCGCGTCAGTCAAAATGGTGGGAGCGAAGTTCGTTTGGCCAGGCCTGCACAAACAAGTGAAAGAGTGGGCTGCAGCCTGTGTAGCATGCCAACGAGCCAAAGTACACAGACACACGAAGGCCCCTTTGGAGCCATTTCGTATACTGGCTAAGAGGTTCGACCATTTTTACATGGACCTCGTGGGCCCCCTCCCACCATCGCAGGGGTGCACGCACCTTCTGACAGTGGTGGACTGCACCACACGCTGGCCAGAAGCAGTCCCGCTGGCAGCAACCGTGTCTGTGGACGTGGCGCGCGCTTTTTTGACAACATGGGTGGCACGTTTTGGCATCCCATTGGACATCACGTCTGATAGGGGCCCTCAGTTTGTTTTCAACCTCTGGTCCGCGATGGCCCATAGCCTGGGTGTCGCTATTCATTGCACAACCACGTACAACCCACAGGCCAATGAGTTATGCGAGCGTTTCCATAGGTCACTGAAAGCAGCACTCAGGGCTTCGCTGACGGGTGCAAATTGGGTAGACCAGTTGCCGTGGGTTTTGTTCGGGTTGCGTTCCACACCAAAAGAGGATTTGGAGGCTTCCCTGGCGGAGCTTGTTTTTTCTCAGCCACTGCAGCCCCCCGGGGGATTTTTACCAGATAATCCCACACCTGACAACTGTCCATCTCAGCGTTTGCAGCGTAGCGCAGATACAGGCATGCTGCCGGGCCGGGCCTACCACTGTTTTCCATGTGCTTTTGTGCCAAAAACTTTGAAGAACACGGTGTTCGTGTTTGTCAGGCATGATGCCCACGGCTCCCCATTGTGCCCACCCCACGATGGCCGGTTCAGAGTGCTGGAATCAGGGGACAAACATTTCTTGTTAGACTTGGGGGGTTGTCGGGAGAAAATATGTATAGATAGACTTAAGCCCGCCTTTGTGGTGGCGGACGAGCAAGTGATGTTTGCTTGGGCCCCTTGGCATGGAAGACCCCCACGGAGAACTCCCCAGGTAAACGATTCATCAGAGCAGCCACACAGGCAAGTTGAATGCCCCCCCCCACCACCATTGCCCACTCGCAGACAGACACACCCCCAGGAGCCCCCCACCAGCACAGCAGCACCGCGGAGGCGGAGGCGGAGAACCCCCGTTACAGCAGATATGAGAGGAGACTGAAGCCAAAAGGAGGTGAGGATTAAAACTCGGTCTGAGATTCTGGGGGGGGGGGGGGGGGGGGGTGTAGATGCTGGGAAAACCATCTCAGACTGGATGCAGAGGGTAAACAGATGAGGACAATAGGTATTGAGATGGGAGAGATTATGTGATGTAGCAGGAAGGAGTAGCTGGGGGACAGTGGGGGGAGAATGGTTGAATGTATTGTGATGCAAGATTTCATGCAGATGGGAGATGGAGGGATGATATAAAAGGAGAGACCCTGGTGTATTGGGGTAATGCTTTTCTGTGTATGACCGAAGTGAGAGTGAATAAAGTCATCTGCTGCGCAAGTCTGGTTTTTTATTTGTACTCTCCACAGTACTTTGTATTTAATCACTTATTTTGACCACACATTTTAATCTTTAAAGTTAAAAGCACATATATTTACACATTTTAAGCAATAATTGTAAACTTTTGAAGCTGCATATGTGTGTTAAGTGGTGCATTGTTTGATCTCTCCCAAAGGAAATCCACTTTAACTTTAAGGATTCGAATAAATACCGATATTTATTTAAAAGTGACTTTAAAGTAGTGTTAACCCTGTGCATGTGGCTAAAGGATTTAGTGATTAACAGAATATTTACAAAATTTTTTTCAAAATAGGAAACCACATCCATCAATTAACACTTAAGGCTCTGAGTGTTACTTAAAGTCATTGTACTATAACCCAACCTGGTTCATGTCCCCCCCCCCCCCCCCCCAGGAAAAGGAAAACATTAACCAGCTCCCTAATTCTCACCAGGATTTAAAAGAAAAAAGTCAAAAGGTGAAAACATTGATTATTCTGTATATAAAAACGTCATAGACAACAATCAAACAAATCACCAATAGCTTTAATCCTAAGAAATTCTTGGTGGCAATACACAAAAAACAACTCATTTGTGTTTCCTAATCTGAAAATATTAAAACATTTAAAACTTTAAATGAAAATATGCTTTAACAATAAAGACAAAAGTCAACCTTAACTTTAAAAGAAAGTGAAAGCTTATAGCCTTGAATCTCTAAAGCATTAAACCTTTTCTATTTTTGTTGTTCCCTTTTGTAAATAAAATCATCACTTTAAATTGACATTTAGCAAAATTCCAAAGCTAGTAATTGATGACCATTCCAATACTAGGCTTTGAAAATTTAAGTAAAGAAGTCAATCCACACAACTTTTTAAACGACAAATCAAAATACAGTTTCAATAAACAAATAACACATCTCCAAATTTCTACAATAATTCCAACATTCTACCTCCCTCCTTACAAGCCTGTAAGCTGGAACAAGTTCTAAAAGAACTTATAACTACCACTACTATAAAAAAAAAATAACAATTAATGTTAACCGTTGACTAACAAATTTAGCTATAATCAACAAGTTGATTTTTAAACAAATAACCGACTGATTTACTGAACTGGATGACCTTCAAACAACATTGGAAGAATGGACCTCTTACTTTATATCTAGCTTCACAACACAGCCTGAAAATTTGAAGCAACTCACTGAAGAATTTCTGGACGATTACACAGAAAACCTACCAAAAGGAAAGGATATCCCCAGTGTTTTGGGAAAGTTCACGCTAGCATTAGTCATGAGATTAAAAGTAGCTGAGAATGAGCTAGGGAGTCAACAATCAACAATCTTCTCTCTCCAGGAAGAGAACAAATCACTAAGGAAGAAACTGGAACAATCTCAAGATGAAAACAAAGATACTCAAGCTCAACTTGATAACGCATTATGAGATTTGAACCAGGCAAAGCCAGAAAAGCAACGGTTGACTTAGGATGACTTGCTTCGCCAAAAGAACAGTGAACCTGAAGATTCCCTTCAAGACACAAAGAATGAACTCAGAAGAGTTGAAGGTGAACTTGAGAACGTGAAGTCTGACTACAAGGAATGTCAACTGCTTCTACAGGAGGCACCTAAAGGTCTAAAAGATTTAAAAGAGGAAGTGGAGGAATACCAACAACAAAAGGAAGTAGGACCACATTTGCTTCCATGACCTCTAGAAACTCTGGCTACTCCCCAACCAAGACAACTAACTGTGAATAGGTCGGTTAGGCTGAAAGAAGATCACATCTCATCAGACTGGGACTTCCACCGTGCTCCATCGCCCAATTCATATTTTGAGTACGAACAATCACGTGAAAAGCATGTGTGTGCCTCTTCAGACCGTGACCTTGACAAGATCACGCAGAATCTTATGAAATTTGATCCAGGCCCTACTTATTCACCTGATACCAGAGCCTATTAACAAGACATTGACTACTACCTGTGTAAGTACCCTGATGCTATCATTGACGAGCACATCTATTTGATTAAACTAACAGGTCGGTGTCAAAATTTGTAGACAGACAGTCATCAGATATCACGACAGACTACATGTGACTCTGCGAGGCCATCGAAAAGGAATTCTCCGACGACTGCCTACAGTCAGGGCTGTCGGCAGCCCTGGCCGTGAAACAAGATCGCTCAGAGCCTCCACAGGCCTACTACCAGCAACTCCTTCTTGCAAATTTTGGATCTCAAAATACACCAGAGATGGAAGAAGACCACAATTTTAAGTCCCTATTCATCCAGAATCTCCATCCCACTGATGGGTCACTGCCTTTGAGTTACAGCTAACCCAAGGTCATGCTCAATAGACCATATGAGAGAGTTTGCATATTATGCTTTCCAAAAACAGCAACAAAGCCGCAACAAGCATGCTGAGCCTGCTGCTGTGCTAACTATCAGCGCTGCTTCTGACACATTGGAGTTAGAAGGAGCCCCTCGCCCTACTCCATCTCCTACACTGCAATCACACAAAAGTCCGAGACATTTCCCCAACCGACCTCATCAAGGTCAAAACCAAATTAGATCCTCTGGATCCCACTCAGAACCAACTGTGCAAAAACCCAACTACCGTCATAGCCAAATACACCAGATAGGTAGCGAGAATACAGTACAGACCCTCAAGATGACAGATGCCAATCCCAAAACACGTGTAACCGCAGCACCTCCTCCACCTCGTCATAGAAGCTCAGAAGCAGAGACCAATCAGAAACCTTGGAAGAAGAAAGAAACTCCTATTCTCAGTAGAGAATATATAGAAGCTGTCAAACACCTCCTAGCAAAGATTTGGAACAACAGAGAAGATAAAACTGCTGACATCCTAGGTATCGCAGCTGTGCCAACTCAGAATAAACACTCTAAATCATGAAGAAAAGGCAAAAAGAAAACCCCTCCTACAAATGGAGAAAAACCAAAGGACGCAACGCAGTCCAGCGCTGTTCTGGTAGCCCAACCACAAGCCAATGACCACTCCTCTAAAAATGTCATTTCGTAAATCCTTGTCAAACCACCGGTTCCACAATTTCTGTGTGATTTAAACGAGAGGTGGGTGGCGTGAAAATTCCACCTTCCACTGACCTTTGAAGATGTGATGTTTTAGGATGCTCTTTTAGACACCACCGCTGACATCACTCTTATGTCACACAATCTTTTTGACCAGCTACGTGTAGCTGCTAACTGCACTCACAAAGACTTAAAACTGGAACCTTGTTCGTTAGCCATTCGCCCATACGTGCTCACTAACACAACTCTGTCGGGCATGTCACTAATCAAAGTCTCCATTGGTTCCATGACCTTGACTCATCTGGTATATGTGTCCAAACTTGACTCCATTCTGCTGCTCATTGGCAAGGACCAACTAAATCACTTTGAGCCACTGATTGACTTCAAGAATCTCAAACTTTTGGCTCAAACTCAACACCCTCACCCAATTGACCTTTGAAAGACAACTGAATCACAGTGCTTTGCTCTTGACACTTCGAACACCCCGAGTTTTACGCAACTAGCGCTGTTGGAACAACTGAACCCAATTGAAAGTGACCACAAAAACCAAGGTGAACACTGTCCTCAAGAAGTCAAATGTCACTTGCAAACACAAGGTCAAGACAAGGAATCAAATGACCCTGGGAACTCACTGGCAGAGCAAAAAGCTCCACACGGCCTCCTTTGTACCTCTGACCCAACATTGGTGTCACCTTTTGAATCCCACCCACCCACCCCTGTGACCTGCGTTGTCACAAGAACCAAATAAACTGGCTTCCCAGACTCTCTGCAACTTAAGGGTTCTGCATCGGTGGACCCAACTTTTGCAAACACTAGGCATGCATCTACTCAAGCCCATAACCTTGTGGTCCAGAAAACCATCAAACACTGGTCAGACTAGACCATGCACACGCTCCTTGCATCAATTTCTCTAATATACCGAAATCAAAAACACTTTCTGCGATGCAGCCTTCTCTGCAGCTACACAGCAGCACTCGTATTCCTGCTTCCAATGAACAATCATTGCCACCGCTCATAGTTCCTCGAAACCAGAGGGGGGTGATGATTGCCAGTGCACATAATCTTCCAGCTGCAGAACACAGAGGCATCAAACAACGTACCACACTCCTAAGGCCACATGTCAAATATACTTGGACTGGTCCGCCAAACGACACAAAGCGTACAACAGCCAAAGAACCCCCCATGGCAAACCTCAAAGGGGGGGACAAGGTCTTCCACTACACATTTGTACCACAAACGAATCAATCTACAAATCAATCTACAGACAGGGAAAATCGCTCCTAAATTCCTGCCTGGGTGGACGGATCTACGTGCTGTCAACAACAAACTTTGGCCACTTATGGACCAAATCCAGAACCCCATGTTCAAATGGGCCTATCATAATCAGAGTAAACTTTACCATTACCCCATGGGATTTGCCAGGGACAACACTGTCACAGTAAGTCCATAAATAAGATTAAAATTAGTTCTACGTCTGATAAATAACTGTTAGCTAACTATTAGCCTCGGATACACTAGGTTGCATTTCTCCAAACCAATCAGTTAACTGCTGTAGCGTCAATCCCTTCGGCTCCTTTCTATAAAATCACTCTTCACCTAAAAGAAATTGTTTCACCCAAAAGTCTGGTCAAGAATTGTTTCTTTCACCTAAGAACCACAGTTTGAAAATGCATCCCATAGTAAAAGAGACGACAAGGATCCCATTTCATGCCAGGAACGGATTAGTCTGCAATCTTAAATCCCAGAACTTCCTCCCCAACCAGGCAGTTTTATGCTTCAAGAACTATTTGAAACCTTCCAGATACATTGAACCACATTCCACAGTTCTCTAGGAATTATCCACAGCTCAACATTACCCCCTGGTGGAGAACTCTGGAATATGTTTGCTGTTGTCTCTGCAAGCTGAATTGGGGTTAATGAATGAAATGACTTCCTTTTCACAAAACCTCTCAATTCTCAGATTATTTTCTTTTTCAGGACATCCTGGAAAATCAAGCAGGACTCTGACATACCATTCTGGTTTGAAATGGTTCATTAAGCCATCCATCCATCCATCTTCTTCCGCTTAATCCTTTTCGGGTCGCGGGGGGAGGGGGGGGGGCTGGAGCCTATCATTGGTTTAAATGTAATGCATGTTTGAAAATGCTTAAATTAACCTTATTCCAATGCATGTCAATTATAGAAGAACCAGTTTATGAAAGGGCATGTTCAATGTAGCAAGAATGAAAATTAGTCATGAATCACTAAAGTTAGTTTAGTTTACACACGTAAAGGGAAATTTCAGTTTAACCAAGATGTGTTTCATCCTATTGGAAAAGCTTAATCAAGTCATCTGACTGGCTCAGCCAATCACCAGCAAGTCTCTGTTGGACAACACCCCCTTTCATTCTATTGGTCAGGTACAGACAAGGGACTGCTTTCTTACTGGACCAGAGTTCATTCGATTCTCCCGTGATGGGGGATAATTGGTTCCCTTTCTTGTCAGTCAACTTTTTCCCCTGAAAAAAAAACAAACAAACAAAAAAAACCCAAAAACACTCAGTTTAAGTGAGGAACGTGCTAGTTCAAGAGTTGTTCTTTCTGAAAGTTTGTCTAAGTGTCTGTGTGTCCTGCTTTGAATCCTCTCTTCCCTTTAAACATCTGGGAAAAATACTTTTTGTTCTGTTTTGAGCTCAAACTTCTCTTTTATATGGAGTGAAACTCCGTGTTCTCAGATGTTTTTCTATTTTTTTTCTGTTATACTTTTTCTACTGATTTTCCTTAACTCACAGTGTTTTAAAGTGGACTGATCACTTTTTTTTTTCACACTGGAAGCTGTTTTCGCCAATCCCCACGACATCTGAAGAACTAGGATTCCGTGGGTGGAACTGTTTTACATTCATTTTTCTTTCTGTCTGTGGTTCTTGTCGGCCGGTGGACATCCCAAAGTTGCGGGCCAGGACCTGTTGCCTAGGAGAAGACTTGAGTCTGTAAGAACCGCTGCAACAATTGGAAAGGACTGAGGGCAGTCTTTTCCCCTTTTGCCATCTGCTGGCGTTCAAGATCATAGCTGAACTCTGAAGACGAAGCTGTTCATAAGCCGGACTCCATCTTCCTATTTGCTGGACTAAATGTGATTTCTAATTCTAATTGAATATGACCAATTTTTCATGTTAAAAGTTAGTCCATAAGCTACAATAGGAGCTATAAAGCTGAAGCAAAAATAATATTCTCCTTTTCAATAACTTCCGTTTTTACTTTTTAGAGTAACCCACAATTTCTTTTTCCATAAAATCAGTTTTTGTAATTTTCTTCACAAAATGTGTGTCCAATTTTCTTCATATTTTGGTTACAGTTATTTCCGTCACCATTTTCATCCCAGTTACAAATTCACACTAAGGTTTTCTTGGTTCAATAAATGTGATTACACTGCTTTGCATAATAATCAATTACAAGTTAAATGTGATGCTTGATACTTGATCATTTCACCTTACCATCAAGTCCGTTGAATGTAATGCCATTTAATCTGAGTCTGATCATTAAAACTGTAAAAAGTATTGGGAAGTTTCTGTTAATTTCTTTGTCCTGTGTCTGTTTCTGAAGTGATCTGTGTGGAGTTTGCATGTTCTCCTCGTGTCTGCGTGGGTTTACTCCGGGATTTCTCCGGTTTCCTCCCACATGCCAAAAACATGCAAGTTAGGTTAATTGGCATCAAACTGGGGATTCCAAATTGTCCTTAGGTATGACTGTGAGAGCGAATGGTTGTCTGTCTCTCTGTGTTGGCCCTGCGATGGACTGGCGATCTGTTCAGGGTGTACCCTGACTGTCACCCAGAGATGCTGGGATAGGCCCCCGCCCCCCCCCCCCCCCCGCGACCCGAAAAGGATTAAGCGGAAGAAGATGGGTGGATGGATGGATGGATTTTTCTGAAGTCACCCAGGAGAATTCACGAATATTTGAGACTGATTGATTGAAGGTATAAAGATTAGTTATTAGTAAACTGTCCAAGGTTTTGACTGGTGCCCAAAAAATGAATTTTTTTCCTGATGTGTGCGTGGACCTGAAGCAAACTTTTGTTTCCACACTCACACCTATAGGTATAAATTAAACAATCTTTGTACCTTATAACCTATTCTCCCTACACTGTATCAAAACTTTCAAAAGAAAAAAAAAGGGTAAATTAAAACCAAATTATTCCCTTAAACTAATCTTAAAGGCCTCTGTAAAATTCTAATCAATTTCAATCAACTTACTATTCTCAGACAGTACACACAAAACATCCAATACCATTAGCTTGAGCTAACAACATCAAAATCCCAACTGAAGGTAATAAAATATCTAAGGTTTAGAGTTCAATCTCTAAAAGAAATTGTTCCACCTCTGAGAATAATTTTCATCTGCAACTCAGGTGTTTAAAGAAAAAACCAACAACAAGGTTGAGATTAAAATCACTCCACTTCTATTTGTTTGCCATGATAATGGCCCTTCTGTTTTTCAGTCTAGCCATCGACCTAACAATTACACCTACCGTCACCCAGTCAGACCTGGGTAGAGCCAGGACAAAAAGTCACAAACCCTTAGGTGGATTCTCAGTAACAGCCTCATCATTATGGCCTTTTGTTAGCCTTAGCACATCCGCTGTTAACGTGGTAAACACCGCTACACTGAAACGGCAGGTAGTTGAACCACAAACTGTTACCAAAACTTTGCAAGATACTGTGTTGGTGTTGAATGTTTGCTCCGAATCTTCAGTAAAACTCAACAAGGTCTTGAACTTGTTGCTCTTCGTGTTAAAGGTTGACTATGCTCACACACAGCTGGTGTCTATGTTACTCTCAGATGTAGCTAGAAACAATAGCTTTTCAGTTAACACTTAATAAATGAGCTTGTTTTCACCTTATCATTCCCCTTTTCCAGTGGTCACAACTTTACTCTTTGTTGCCATTCAAAGAACAATGATGGCATTCCATGTTCGTTCAATTTTCAAGAACAAAGATCTCAAACACCCTATGACCCAGACATCTGTGGAACCATGGTTTAGTCCAGATAAACCAATTCAATTTTAACCTCCTTGAGTTACCTTAATATTACTTAGCGTAAACATTTACCTCAAGTATGTAAAAATTATATGCTTTTTATTTTTGAACCCAGAATTTTTGGGTTTTGCATGCATACACAGTATATTTTAATAAATCCTTTTAGACAATTTTAAAAGTTTATATTTGTCCATATTGAAATTATTTGTGAAGATTCCTAGAAGTCTTTTGTTTGTTTGTTTGTTGCGTTTTTTTGTTTGTTTGTTTGTTTGTTTTTTACAGCAAACCAAACCAAAAGATCTATACTCAGGAATAGATACTGTTTACAAGCTTAGTGCTTATGGGCATCAGAACCATTAGCTCAGCAGTTGAGCCAGTGGTCTTCCATTGGAACCAGCTATCAAGGATGTGTACCAAAGATGGCCGAAGCTCACCACTGATACAGAGGTGGGGAGATGTAACGTTAACTGCTGGGTTCCATTTGAATAAAATCATTCTTTGCCAAGGAAAAATTGTTTCACCCAAAAGTCTGGTAATGAATTGTTTTTCTTCACCCAAGAGCAGAGCTGTGAAACTCTACCCATTGGCCATAAAAGTGGAAGTTGGTCTCTGTTCAGGACCTGGAGTCATTTCCCCCTCAAATCCATTTGCCAAAGGAATGCCCCGATTGACAGGTTTATGGCTGATGTTCCACAGACATGACTAGTAAGATTCCTAATTTAAAAATCAAACATCCAACATTGCCCTCCAATGGATAACACGGGAATATATCTCTCTGAAGTTAAATTATGAACAAAGAATTAACTCAAATTCTTCTCTCAAGATTCTCATTTTTCAAAAGATACTTCTCAGGATACTATTGAAGATATGGTCAGACCCTGTGAAGGACAATTGTGGTTTGAAATGCTTTAATTCATCTGATTTTATATGTTACTTTATTTTCAGGAAGAAATTATTTTTTTCATGCCTACCATAAAGAAATTACCACATTTACAATGTAGACACTTTATTTGTTCCTTTATTATTAAGTAGAATATCTTAGTCACTGATATTGGTATCTGCTCACTGATATTGGTATCTGATTAAGTGAAAAGCTGTAGATGTTGTGTATGGAGATTTCTTATGTTATAATAGGGCTGCTTTAGTAGCCTTTAGTGACCAATTCTTGCCTTCCACTAAGTCTAGTCGGTAAAAGCGTACCATTTGAGTGTTTGTAAAGCTGCAAAAAATCATGTAGTGTTATACACTACTCACAAAAAGTTAGGGATATTTGGCTTTCAGGTGAAATACATGGAAACTGAAAAGTTCATGCTACAGAGATATTATATCATGAAAGTAGGGCATTGCAGTAGAAGCATGCAAAGGTGATTTTGTCATCTCAAACAATTTATTGAAACAAAAGCCAACAACAGTGGTGGGTATACCACAACAAAAAATGACAATGTTGTGGAGAGATGAATAATCAGGCCGAGCATTCAGAGCAGATGAAGCTTTATTCTCTTCCTCTCACATCCACCAAAATCCAAACAGTAGAAACACAGGTTTCCTGAGGTGCTGTATTTATATATCAACCCCCCATGACTATTCCCCTTGTCCCCCAGCACCTTTGATCTGCCATCTCTTCAGTCTGAGGGAAAACTACTGAGTAGGTTTCCCACACCCACACCCCTCAAGACTCTCAGACTGAACCTTAACCTTCATGTCCTTTGGGCTTCAGCCTCCATCCATAGCTGCTGTAACGGGGGATGTTCGATTCCGAGGCGCTGCTGTGCCGGTGGGGGGTTCCTGGAAGTGCGTCCAACTGTGGGGGGACAATGGGGGGGGGGCACCTTCAGCATGCTCATGTGACTGATCTGATGAGTCATTTACCTGGGGCGTTCTCAGTGGGGGTCTTCCGTGCTGAGGAGCTCGGGCCAACACCACCTGTTCGTCTGCTAAAACAAAGGCGGGCTTAAGCCTGTCTATACAGATTGTCTCCCGGCGACCCCCCAAGTCTAACACAAAATGTTTGTCCCTGGGTTCCAGCACTCTGAACGGGCCATCGTAGGGCGGGCGCAATGGGGTCCAGTGAGCATCGTGCCTGACAAATACGAACGACGCGTCCTTCAAGGTCTTTGGCACACAAGTGTGGGGAAAACAGTGGTGGGCATCTGGGTAACGTCCCTGCCCCTGCGCTATGCCGTGAACGCGGGGACAGATCGTTGTTCGGCGTGGGGTTATCCGGCAAAAATTCCCCGGGGAGCCACAGCGGCTGGGAAAAAAAAAAGCTCTCCTGGGGAGGCCGCCAAATCCTCCTTCGGTGCTGAACGCAACCCTAATAGAACCCACAGCAACCGGTCCACCCAATTTGCATCCATAAGCGAAGCCCTGAGCGCTGCTTTAAGCAATCTATGGAAACGCTCGCATAACCCATTGGCCTGTGGGTTGTACGTGGTAGTGTGATGAATTGTGACGCCCAGGCTCCGGGCTATGGTGGACCAGAGGTCGGAAACACACTGCGGTCCCCGATCAGACATGCTGTCCGAAGGGGCACTGAAACGTGCCACCCATGTCGTCAAAAAAGCGCATGCAACTTCTGCGGATGCAGTAGAAGCTAGCAGGACTGCTTCAGGCCAGCGCGTGGTGTGATCCACCACTGTCAGGAGGTGCGTGAACCCCTGCGATGGCGGGAGGGGGCCCATGAGGTCCACATGAATGTGGTTGAACCACTTAGCCAGGAAATGGAACAGCTCCAAGGGGGCCTTTGTGTGCCTATGCACTTTGGCTCATTGGCACGCTATGCAGGCTGCCGCCCACTTTTTCACCTGTTTTAGTAGGCTCAGACAGATGAACTTTGCTCCCACCATTTTGACTGATGCATGCACTCCTGGGTGCGCCAGGGAGTGAACTGACTCAAAAACGCGGCGGCGCCAAGCGCGTGGGACCACTGGGAGCGGGCGGCCTGTGGAGATGTCATAAATTGGGGGGGGGGGCATTCTGCAGTTCTCTGCTCTCCAGCCTTAACCCTGTTGGTCCAGATTGGAGCGCACAAACATCCGCATCGCTGATCTGCTCAGCGGCCATGGCCGTGTAATCTATCCCCACTTAGACTGGGGCCACTAATGCACGCGACAGGCAGTCCGCCACCACGTTGAGTTAACCGGCCACATGCTGAACGTCAGTCTTAAACTCCGAGATCGCGGCCAGCTGTCTCTGCTGCTGGCCCGACCCTTTTTTCGAAACCTTGGCCATTGCGTACATTAGCGGCTTGTAGTTAGGTTAATTGGCATCAAAACTGGGGATTCTAAATTGTCCTTAGGTATGGATGTGAGAGTGAATGGTTGTCTGTCTCTCTGTGTTGGCCCTGCGATGGACTGGCGATCTGTCCAGGGTGTACCCTGCCTCTCGCCCAAAGATGCTGGGATAGGCTCCAGCCCCCCCCCCGCGACCCGAAAGGATTAAGCGGTAGAAGATGGATGGATGGATGGTTCACGGACGCAGTGAAGGTGTGCCCTTCCAGCCAGAACTGGAAGTGGCGTATGGCCAGGTGGAGAGCCAGTAACTCTCTGTCGAACGCGCTGTATTTACGCTCACTGTCGCATAAAGACCAAAAGGCGAGTGGCTGCCAAGAACTGGCGACGTGCTGCTCCACGACGGCCCCTATGGCCACGTCTGAGGCATCGGTAGTGAGCGCTATCCGAGTTGCTGGGTCCGGGTGCGCCAGCAGTGAGGCGTTTGCCAGGGCTGTTTTAACCTTGGAAAACGCCTGCTCTTGTTCAGGAGTCCAGTCAACTCTGTCTGCCGGTTTCCATTTCTTAAGCACAGCGTACAATGGCTGCATGAGCTGGGCTGCACGGGGGAGGAAACGGTTGTAAAAGTTAACCATCCCCAAAAACTCCTGCAGCGCCCTGACCATCTGAGGCCGGGGAAAATTCGCCACTGTGCGCACCTTGTCCGGCAAAGGTATCGCTCCCTCTGGTGAGATGCGGTGGCCCAAAAAATTGATTTTCGTCACCCCGAACTGGCACTTCCCCGGGTTGATTATTAACCCCTGCTCCTCCAACCTCTGGAAAACTGTCCTGAGGTGGGCTACGTGTTCATCCTCGGACGCGCTGGCCGCCAGGATGTTGTCCAGGTAGACAAACACAAACGGCAGATCATGTAACACCGCATCCATCATGCATTGGAATGTCTGCGCCGCGCCCTTTAACCCGAAAGGCATGCGTAAAAACTCAGACAGACCAAACAGGGTTATTACTGCTATTTTAGGTATGTCCTCAGTGCACACCGGGACCTGGTGGTAACCGCGGACCAGGTCTATCTTGGAAAAAATGCGCGCCTCGGTGAGGTGAACGGAAAAATCCTGAATATGCGGGATGAGGTAGCGGTCATGTGCTGTAGCGTTATTTAATCTGCAGAAATCACAGCAAGGTCGCCACGATTCCTCGGCCTTAGGAACCATATGTAGCGGGGATGCCCATGGGCTGTTTCAGCGTCTGATGATGCCCAACTTTTCCAAGTTGGCAAACTCCTCGTGCGCTATGGCCAGTTTAGCTGTGTCCAGGCACCGAGGTCATGCAAAAATGGGTGGCCCCATGGTGGTAATGAAGTGCTCCACACCGTGTTTAGTGACAGTCGCCAAAAATGTCAGAACCGTAAGTGCTGGGAACTGAGTGAGTAATGTATGGAACTTACCCCCTGGAGCTGTGATGTTGGCTAGTGTTGTGGGCCCAGCTCCTCTAGCTGTACAGGGGAGAGAATCAAAAGACATTGTGTTAATCAGGCGTCTGTTAGCCACATCGACTAGTAGTCTGTGTGCACACAAAAAATCAGCGCCTAAAACGGGGAAGCTACATGGCGCTATGATGAATGTCCATTGGTATGTACGGCCGTCCAAGGATATAGTCAGTGTCCTCTCACCAAAAGTCTTAATGTCTGAGCCGTTTGCGGCTGTCAGTTCGGGGCCGCTAGTTTCCACCAGCCGGTCAGCGTAGAACGGCAGGATGAGGCTCTTTTGGGAGCCGGAGTCCACGAGGAACCATCTCCCCGAGCGGGAGTCTGTCACATAGAGCAGCTTGCTTGCTTCACCGGTGGTTGCAGCTGCTACCGACTGCCGGCCCTGGCGTTTCTCGAGTGCTTGAATTGGCACTGTGGCATGTATCGGCATGTGTCCTCTCCATAACGACGGTGGTAGGAACAGAGCATGTCTCTCTGGTGCTTCTTGGCCTCCGCTGCAGCCGCCATCGTTTGCTCCTCACTTCCACTGGCCGTCTCGCTGGGTTCCGATGCCACTGCGTTCACTGTGAGGGCTATGGTGGTGAGGATGGTCCGATCTGCCTCTTGGGCTAGAGCCCGGTAGTTGCGCACGGCCAGCAGCGGCAAATTGGCAAGGACCACCCTGGCCACTGTCGGGAGGTTCCGGAGGAAAAGGTGGGCAAAGAGGAAATGCCCGTCATCTCTGCCCATCAATGCCAACATCTTCTCCATCAATTCGACCGCCGACCCATCTCCCAAGTCGGAGCGCGTCAGGAGCCTCTCTGCTCTCTCACAGTCCGAGAGCATGTAGCGCCAGGTCAGCGCGGTTTTGAGAGCACCATACAGTATTTGTCGCGGGCTGGGGGCTGTTGGAGCAGGCTCACCACCTGCTGAGTTGTGCGTGCGTCCAGTGCTGCAACCACGTAGTAGTATCTGGTGTCATCTGCCGTTATTCCGCGGAGTGCGAACTGGGCCTTGGTGTGAAGGAACCAAGACTTTGGATTGTGTAGCCAAAAGTCTTGGAGTTTGACTGAAACGGCGCACACGTTGCTGGCACTTCTCGTCCGGGTCGTCTCCAGGGTGTTCGCCTCGCGTTCCATTGTGCGTCAAGGGTCACCAGTGAGGAGAGATGAATAATCAGGCTGAGCGTTCAGAGCAGGTGAAGCTTTATTCTCTTCCTCTCACATCCACCAGAATCCAAAACAGTAGAAACACAGGTTCCAGGCAATCTCTTTTATATTAACCCTCCTCCGCTACCTGAGGTGCTGTATTTACATATCAACCCCCCATGACAATTCCCCTAGTCCACCAGCACCTTTGATCTGCCATCTCTTCAGTCTGAGGGAAAACTACTGAGTGGGTTTCCCACAATGTCTGAATAACTTGTCATGTACCCCTGAGCATGAATTACAGCTTGACAACGACATCTCATACTTTTAACAAGTCGACTTATTGTCTGCTGAGGCATGGCATTCCACTCTTCTTGAAGGGCGGCCCTCAGGTCATTGAGGTAGTAGGGTGCAGGGTTACAAGCCTCTACACGGCGACTCAGCTGATTCCATAGGTTTTCTATGGGATTCAGGTCTGAAGAAAGTGCAGGCCACTCCATTTGAGGTACCACAGCCTCCAGCAGCCATTCCCTAATGATGCAACCTTGACGAGCTGCAGCATTGTTGTCCATGAAGATGAAATTAGGCATATGTTGTTCATGCAGGGGCACAATGACTGGATTAATGATATTATTCAGGTAGTTTCGGCTTGTCACTGTACCATTCTCAAGTTTTGTATTGACTTGACACACCTGCCCAGACTGTAACACCACCACCACTACCAAAGGCTTGTCTGGTGACAACAGTAGCTGATGCATAGTGCTCTCCTTGATGTCTCCAACATTGTTGGTGGACATCATTTTTGCTCAGAGTGAATTGACTTATCAGAGAACGGCACTGAGACTCATTGACCCCTTGTCCAGCATAAATGCTCCCTGGCCCATGCAAGATGATGACACCTGTGCCCTTGCAAGTCATCCAGCAAGCAGTCCACACTGATGTAAATTATTTTGAATGGTCTGACATGACACTTGGGTGCCTCTCACCTCCTTTAAATGTGCCTGGAGTTGAGTGGCATTGATCATCCGGTTCTGCAGGGCACTGTTCACAATAAAGCGGTCATCAGTGTGGGATGTGGCCAAAGGATGTTCACTTCTATGCCTTTCTGTGACTCTTCCAGTCTCTCTGTATCTCTGTTGCAACCTGCTGATGACACTCTTTGACACTCTTAAGCTCAATGGCCACCTGCTTCTGAGAACATCCTGTTTGAAGCCTCACAATAGTGAGGTACTGTTGATCAATTGCTCAGTGTTGTTTTGGTCTCATGATGTCAAAATGTGAACCGCATGATGAAGAGGACTGATTAAATACCAATTCTAATTGAACCAGAAAATGTATTGGTCAATTCATGGATCAAACACCTGTTGTGAATTTTGCCTTTAAGCACCTTGTTAAAGAACAGCAAGTTATGCAAAAAGTAATGAAACATTGAACAGTTGGACATGTGTATTCAAAAGGTTTGAGGAGGCCAAATTAAGTTCATCTGTAAAGGTTGTGCATTTTAGATGCATCCTGAAATTTCACCTGAAAGACGAATATCCCTAACTTTTTGAGTATTTTATATAACTGTCATAACTTGTCAAGGTCAGGCACTAGTTTGCTTGTTACTGGATAACCATGAAAACTGGTACTACCTGTCTCATGGGTTGGGTCGTCAGTGACTCAACTGGCAACCCCGCCCTTCCGTGGAGGATGAAACTGGGCATCTTGGCAGAACTAAAAACGATATCTGTAACAGGTCTGTGGTGGACCACTCCCAGTTACTCTGGGTGAGACTGGACATCCTGGCAGATTAGCACATCTGTCGCAAGGTCTGTGGTGGACTTTTGCCAGTCGGTGCATCGTGACATGCACTACTCAAAGAGCAGAGATAATCAAACCTATCATCTGGTCAGTCACTGCAACAGATACTGGAGTCAGTTTGTCTTGGCTTGTCCTTGCCACTGATAATACCTCTATCTGCCAAGAATGTGCCGCTAGTCCAGCAAAAGCTAGCGGTACTCAAAATACTTTACAAGTAGTTTCATGAAATGGTCAATCAGAAAGCAACTCATACCAACTTAGACGTCACCCGGGTTAACAAGGTCCATGTGATGACTCGCTCTGGGCCATTATCATCCACAGCTGTGCGCACACCGGCTCCTCGTCAGGACAGGTCTATTTAACCCCACTCAGCCTGCTGGCCTGTACGGAGCTGTCTGTCTCCTTGGCTATGAAGCACGTCTCCCGTCTTCCTAGCCTCCTCATCGCTCAACCTCGCCATCTCGGCATCAACTCCTGGAGGATCACTCCTCAAACTCAAGTAAGCCTAACCTTTAACTCACCTGTTCTCCACTACTCCCCTGTGCACAGGCAGAACCTCCCAGTGGTGGAATCGTCTCCCTCGGCGGCGGTTTCCATCTTCTCCTCTCCACCATCACTACGACTGCAGCGACTCTGGGACCGTGGGCGCTGTCTACCTGGCCAACGGGTGATCACCATCTGCCTGTAACAAGTAAGCTGCAGTTACACCTAAGCGTGACCCCAGCTAGCATCTTGCTATTTGTGTGTCTGCTCCGTCCATAGGGTTGCCAGGCTGCACGGCGTTCTGCTTCCTCCCAGCTGCTCTGAGTCTCAAGCCAGCACGCACATACACTACGTAACACATTCACACACTCACACACAAACACTGGTTCAAATAAAAGATAACTGAATCCATTTCTGAGTCCGTGTCTGTTCCCTGGGTCAGCCATTATGTCAGTCCGTGCTGATCTCTTCACACTCCAACAGGCAGCAAAAAGTATGTTAGGAGCAGGAAGAAAGAAGACAGATGGACAGATAAACATCACAGCGCCCAGAAAGACAGATGGTGCTTGTGGCCTTGGAAATGAACAGGTACAGTGCAGACATAGCTGCACTGAGTGAAACAAGATTGCCTGGATATGACAGTTTGGAAGATCATGGGTATATCTTCTTTTGGAGTGGGAAATCCATTCAAGAAAGGAGAGAAGCAGGAGTAGGCTTTGCAGTTAGAGAGGAGATAGCAGCAATGCTTGATGAGGAACCGGTGCCAATCAGCGACAGGATAATGTCTATGAGACTCCCACTACAGCAGAAGATGTATGCCACAATCATCAGCATGTGTGCCCCAACAATGACCAACACAGAGGGGGCGAAGGAAGAGTTCTATAGTGATTTACGTGACCGTCTGATGACAGGCTGATACTCATTGGAGATTTTAATGCTAGAGTAGTAGTAGATTAGTTTATTTGACAGGGACAGTGCAATAAACATAGACAATTAATCAAAGACAATCAATCTGATGTGTTGCACATAGAGTGTATAGCTATTAGCTAATTTGCAACTCTTGTCCCTGGATGGGCTTTAGAAAAAAGAATCAAGATAAAAATATACACAATAACCACATACATCAATGCAGAAAAATTATAAATACACAATTATAAATATTATAAATATTATAAATACACAAATATAACAGCCTGACTCACCTTTAACATAAATATTATAAATACACAAATATAACAGCCTGACTCACATTTAACACATATAACATAACTCACATTTGCCTATTTCAGGCCTTCCTCCCTCCGTCACTCACTATAAACAAACACATTTATTCCTTCCCTTCATTCACTCTCACTTTGCAGACAAATAATTCATACATGAGTACATTCTTGTTTATTTGGTTGGTTCGGACACTGAGAAATGGAAAGGAGTGCTAGGCAGTCATGAAATAGGCAAGTGCAATGCTAATGGAGAACTTCTACTTGCACTATGTTCAGAGTACAACCTTGTGATAACCAATACCCTATTTAAGCACAAGGACACACACAAGAAGACATGGACGCACCCAAGATAAAAGCACTGGCACTTGTTAGACTACATCATAGTAAGGCAGAGAGACATAAGGGATGTACTGGACGCCAGAGCAATGAGAGGTGCAGACTGTGGTACTGATCATGTTATGCTGAGATCGAGACTAATGATTTGTCGATGAAAACAGCACTGCAGGACGGGTGTGAAGACATCATGGAAGCTAAACAATAGTGCACTGAAAGGCGAAAAGAAGCCGGAAGAACTTAAACAGGAAATGGATGAAAACTTGAAAGACTGGTGTAACCCAGCTGAGAAAATGACCCTTTTATTTCTCAGATGTCAGTTGTATTAATCTAATTGTGTGATTTTATTTTGAAAAATGATTATTTTGGGACGAGGAAATGTGATCCTCGTTATCCAACTTTTAAATTCCCGTTTCATGGTCACGTTGGGCGATCATGGTCTTTTCATTCGTTAAGAGCAATATTAGCCCCGCTTTCCGAGCAGAGTGCCGAGGCGCGCACCCGGTTTTTCGGTCTTTTGCGATCTGAGAGCGGATGAGAGAGGCTGTGGATGGTTTGTGTGGAGACCTGTGGGTCTTCTTGTTGACGGGAGCACGAGCTTGAGAGGCCGTGAGGCTGTGACTTTTGCTGTGTTCACACTGATACCTCATCTTGGCTAGTTTTTTTTGGTTGCCGATTAAGAACCTTCTGGATCCTGGATTCTCTCCGAATGGAGATGGCGAGCCTGACCCGAGACTGAACCGAGACTGAACCGAGATCTGAACCAAGATCTCAGTTGAAGAACATCCTTCCTCATTCCAGTGCCCAAAATTCAAAGTGGTAACAACGCAAGCCGCCGTTTTAAAAGAGGAAAAGAAACCTGAGTCTGGAAATACAAGATATCTTGACTGGTCAAACAACTAAAACAAAAAGACAAACAAACACTGAGCTCAGTAGGACAATTTTGGGGTTTTATTTCATGCCGGCCGTTGTTATATTTGTATATTTGTAAATTTTTTGTATATTTTGTTCTTTTTATCTTTAATAATAACAGACATGAATTGCTCATTTCTTGCCTACAGCTATTTCATTCCACACTCATTTTAATTCCCTATTGTAACCCTTACGAACCTAGCAACTGGTCTACACTTAATAATTTCCCTTACCTAATTAACATAAGGCAAGGGTTACAATAAGAAGTGGCGAGCCCAGCCAGGAGCCTTTTTCTTCTTTTCTTCTTTCCCAAGCCTATAACGTACCCAAAATGGATATTGTTGAGCGTGAATCTGTGAAAGTTCCAAATGCAGTGAAAGTGAGTGAAATCGCTGGAGATGAGCAATTTGGTGAAGTGACTGAGTTTTTGAAACAGTATGGATCGATTTCAAGGGTCATAAAAGTAGCAGATAGTAAGTCTGAGTTTTCCCAGAGTGCTATTTTTGAGTATAACTTGGGTATTGCTGTTGAAGCTTTTGACCCATTGCCATGTACCCATGTATCTGATAGTGGAGCCAGCTATATGATACAACCTCTTGCCAGTGTTTACACGCACTGTGTAGGGAACGATACGACCAAGTCATATCTCACTGACATTAAAAACCTAGCGAAGATGAGTGGCAGAGATTTTGCAGATGTCCTGAAAGACATGATGTTACAGATTTCTGAGTCAATCAAAGAATCTGAAAATGATCAATCAGAGCAAGTTAAGTTACCTGATAACTTACCTGAAGCTTTCTTGGATGAACCTCAACCTCAGCCTTCTGCAGCTGAGTCCAGTATTCAAGGTGCACAACCAACTAACCAGTCAATATCACACTGCGAGCACCCCAGCTCGAAGTATGCCCACCAATTCTGCACATGATTTAAATCCCCCAGAAGTGCAAAGTGTGGTAGTTGAGCACATTGTAAAAAGGGAAGATTTGTCCGTGCAGCCGTTTTTACAAAAGCTCGGAGCTTTTTCTGGCAAAGACCTCCGACCAACTTATGAGCTAGATTATGATACTTGGCGCTCCAGTGTAGAATTAATCTTGACTGATCCTGCTATGTCCAAATTGCAACAATCCCGAAAGATCATTGAGTCCCTTTTACCCCCAGCAGCTGATGTAGTCAAGTACTTGAACCCCAACAGCTCACCATCAGAATACCTTCAGCTGTTAGATTCTGCTTATGGTACAGTTCAAGATGGTGGAGAGCTTTACGCCAAGTTTATTGACACCTTCCAAAACACAGGTGAGAAACCTTAATCATATCTACAACGTCTTCAAGTAGCTTTGACTCACACTGTGAAGCGTGGTGGTGCTTCAAGCCAGGATTCTGACAGGCTGCTTGTCACACAGTTTTGTCGAGGTTGTTGGGATGATTCCCTTTTAACTGCACTCCAGTTAAAACAAAAACGAACAAATCCCCCAACTTTTCCTGATTTGCTTCTCTTGCTACGTACTGAATAAGACCAAAATGCTGCCAAAACCTTGCGAATGAGACAACATTTGAGCAGTTCAAAACAAAAAGTGACATCCCACGTGCAAACTGTGCAATGTAGTTCAGATGAAAATGAGGACAAAATCACGTTAAACTCAATTCAAGAGCTCTCAAAACAAGTTGCAGAAATTCAAAATCAACTAGTAAAACTAACTGCAAAAGCTCAAAACTCAAAAAGTACACCCAGTGCAAAGCCAAAAGAGAAACGAAATCTGAATAAAGTGACAAAGGAACCCACAGAACAAACGGCCAGAACTCGAAGTACCCCACCCAAACCGTGGTACTGTTTCCAATGTGGAGAGGATGGCCACATCAAGCCGAACTGCGAAAACGAACCAAACCCAGCTTTAGTTACTGAAAAGCGTAAGCTGTTTAAAGAGAAACAAAAGAGATGGGGGCCTAGAAATCCTGCAGCTAATAAAGACCGGGTTAAACTAAGAACAGTCTCTATTACTGGGCAAATGAAGACTGTAGCCAGACAATCATGTCCCACTAAGTACAAGCAGCACGCTAGCCTTAAGCAATCTGTTACTAACCCACCTAAGTATAGTCTACCAAAAGGGTTAGTTGGCTCCAAATGCACAGCTGTAGTTAGCATTTCTGATGTTAATGTACATTGTCTTCTTGACTCAGGGTCACAAGTGACTACAGTCACCGAGTCATTTTACAAACAGAACTTTCCTGATCAAAACCTTAAACCACTCTATGACCTTTTAGAAGTAGAGGGCGCTGCAGGTCAGCCCGTCCCCTATTTAGGTTATATAGAGATGTGTATTACCTTTCCAAAAGACTTCTTATGCACAGAGATTGACATACCAACCTTAGCTCTCGTTGTTCCAGATGCCAATCCTAATAGTCAGACACCAGTGTTAGTGGGAACAAATACACTTGATGTTCTTTATGGAAAGTATTTAGACATGAAGACTCCTGATTACTTACCTAGCCCTTACAGTTTTAGGACACTGTTGAAAACTCTCGAACTAAGACATACCAAGAACAAAGATGGGAACATTGGATTAGTTACCTTGTCAAGCAAAGCTCCAGCTGTAGTTCCAGCAGGTAAAACTGTAGTTTTAGAGGGGTCTGCCAACGTTCACTGTACCTCAGACACCTGTGCTATAGTTGAACACCCCTCTCAGTCTCCCTTGCCTGGTGGCCTTTGTGTTAAAACTTGCCTGATAACACTTCCTTCCTGAGCTCCACACAAAGTGCCTGTAATGATTACGAATGAAACAGAGCAAGATGTCACTATTCCGTCCACGTGTGTCATCGCAGAACTTGGAGCTTTCCATTGTATCCTGTCCCAGCACAATGTCGTCAGTGCAAATGAGTCGGCCACAAACAAGACACAACTGAGTTTCAACTTTGGTGACTCACCGATTCCACAGGAATGGAAAGATCGAATAACCAAACAACTAAATGACATCCCGGAAGTATTCGCTTTCCATGATTTGGACTTTGGGTGTATGAGCAAAGTGAAACACTCCATCAGTCTTCACGATCTGACTCCCTTTAAGCACCGTGCACGCCCTATATACCCTCAAGACCATGAGGCAGTGCGTAAACACCTTCAAGAGCTGCTCACTGCAGGTGTGATAAGAGTCCCAGTCTCCCTACTCGTCCCCCATTGTCATGGTGAGGAAGCGAAACAATGATGTGCGTCTATGTATAGACTTTCGCAAACTCAATTTGCAAACAAGAAAAGACTCTTACGCTCTCCCAAATCTAGAGGAGATGTTCTCGGCGCTCACAGGATCCAAGTGGTTTACAGTCCTCGATCTTAAGTCTGGATATTACCAGATTGAGGTAGAAGAAGCAGACAAAGAAAAGACCGCTTTTGTAACACCCCTTGGATTCTGGGAGTTCAACCGCATGCCACAGAGCATAACCAACGCCCCAAGCACTTTTCAGCTGCTCATGGAGCGCTGCGTCGGTGACATGAACTTAAATGAGGTACCAGTCTTTCTAGATGATCTCATCATCTTTTCAAATAGTTTGGAAGAACATGAACGGCGACTCATGTGGGTACTCCATCGTCTTAAAGAGTACGGGCTAAAGTTATCGCCGCAAAAATGTAAATTTTTTCAAACAGTCCGGTACCTAGGTCATGTAGTCTCCGAAAGCGGTGTCGAGACAGATCCCGAAAAGATTCAGGCCCTTAAGACCTGGCCACGGCCTAAGAATCTCAAGGAACTGAGATCCTTTATAGGGTTCTCAGGGTACTACAGACGCTTCATTGAAGGGTACTCGTCTATAGTACGCCCCCTTAATGACCTCACACGCTGTTACCCACCACTCAACAAAAGGTCAAAATCCAAAGTCACTGATCAAACCTGCTTTGATCCCAAACTGCCATTTGAGAGTCGATGGACCACAGACTGTCAAAAAGCTTTCAACTCTATCATCGAAAAGTTAACATCAGCTCCTATCTTAGGCTTTGCAGACCCGAAGCTGCCTTACGTATTCCATACCGATGCTAGTACCACTGGCTTAGGTGCAGCACTCTATCAGGAGCAGGACGGTCAGCTTAGGGCCATAGCTTTTGCCAGTCGCGGGTTATCAAGGAGTGAAGCACGTTATCCAGCTCACAAGCTAGAGTTTTTAGCTCTAAAATGGTCAGTAACTGAAAAGTTTCACGACTATTTGTATGCTGGTCAGTTCACGGTAGTTACAGATAGTAACCCACTCACCTACATATTGATCTCTGCTAAATTAGACGCCACAAGCTACAGGTGGCTTGCAGCTTTGTCTAACTACAACTTTAAGTTACAGTATAGAGCAGGCAAGCAAAACCTAGACGCAGATGGGTTGTCTAGACCTCCTCATGGTGAACTCGTTAACAATGTCCAGTCCAGGAAAGAGCAGGAGCGTGTAAGCCACTTTGTAGAGCGTCACCTAGCTGACAGTGACACCACAGAGATGGTAAATGATGAAGCTGTTCAAGCCATCTGTCAAAACCACCTTGTTAAAATCTGTGATGACAATCAGGATAGTGGTGTTACACTTGTAGAGTCACTTACCATCTCAGCTGACGCAATCCCAGACTTGTATGTCTTGGAGCAAGACAATGGCTTACCCACTATCCCTGTCTTGTCTCAAACAGAAATCAAAGACAAACAAAGAGCGGACTCGACAATCAGACAAGTTATTGAACAAATCGAACATGGCCAAACACCCCCACCGACTGCTAGAGAAGAACTCCCAGATCTCCCTCTTTTACTCAGAGAACTCCATTAATTGGAGATGTACAATGAAGTGTTGTACAGAAAAAGACAAAATGGAGACCAAGTGACCCACCAGCTCGTTCTTCCCGAGGAGCTCAGAGCTCCCGTACTCCAAAGTCTGCACGATGATATGGGCCACTTAGGTATTGACAGAGCCCTTGATCTGGTCAGAACACGATTCTATTGGCCACATATGGCAACAGATGTCGAGCAAAAGGTAAAAACATGTGATCGGTGCATACGAAGAAAGAGTCCTCTTGAAAAAGCGGCTAGCCTGGTCAACATAACCCCCACACGACCTTTAGAGCTAGTCTGCATGGACTTTCTCAGTCTGGAACCAGACAGTAGCAATACCAGCAATATTCTCGTAATAACTGATCATTTTACTAAATTTGCCCTTGCGTTGCCTACCTCAAATCAAAGGTCCAAAATGGCTACCAGGTGCCTGTGGGATCAATTCATCATTCACTACAGTATACCTGAGCACCTGCGCAGCGATCAGGGTCCTGATTTTGAGGCAAAACTAATAAAAGACCTTAGTGAGATCTCAGGCATAAAGAAAATAAGAACAACCCCATACCACCCCAGGGGTAACCCCACTGAAAGATTCAACCGAACACTACTGGGTATGTTAGGAACGCTTGAGTCCAAACAAAAGTCCCATTGGAAAGACTATGTTATGCCATTAGTACATGCATACAACTACACACGCAGTGATGTAACCAGGTTTACTCCCTACGAATTAATGTTTGGTAGAAAACCCAGATTGGCAGTTGATCTAGCGTTTGGACTTCCTCTCAACAAAGATCAGAAAGTTACTCACTTGCAATACGTTGAAAATCTCAAGAAAAGGCTCGAAGAAAGCTACAAGTTAGCTTCACAAAATGCACAAAAGATTTAATATTTACTCAATGTAATTGGTCAAACTCTGTTGTCATGAAATTCTTGTGCCATCCTGCCACACCCTAAGAAAACTTTCCTTTGTCTGCAGTCAGAACAGTTAGTTAGTTGAATCCGGCCAGCAGGGAGTGACCCTTGGAAGGAGCAGATTTTCTGCTCTCTCCATTTTTTTTTCCTTTTTTTAAGGAGGCCCAGAGCCTCATTCTTTGTGTAAATTCATTTTCTTTTCTTTAAAATTCACCTTTTCCTATTTTATTCCTTTTCCTTAAATTACCGTGTTAAGAAGATTTTGTTTGATTTTTACTAAGCTTAAATCAACTTTTCTGACCACATCACATTGGAAATGATTTGTGTCATGAGGCTGAGCGCGCGATGTGTCACTGGGCTCAGGCTCTTAATTTATTTCTGATTATTTTCTGTATTTGTCCAGTGTTGTGTTATTTTCCTGTACGTTGGTTTATGATGTCTCTTTAATGGTTTATTGTTCTGCTAGTTATTTATGTTCTTAGCACTATTATACTTTTGTCAATTTCTGTAGTTTAGGAATTATATTTAGCTTTTCTGTGACACGAGTGCCCTACCTCCTCTTCCAGACATTCCCACCCTGTCATCTGCTCACAAGTTGTCTCAGCTGTGAGTAGTTACATAATCAGGTCACCTGCTCACTCATGCTCCCCGCGCCTGCTGCCTATTGTTCCCCTGCTATTTAAAGACTGTCATGTTGTTTCCTCAATGCGGCAGTCTTGCTTAACTCTCTTCCTTATCGCCACCAGAGCCCAGTTCCCGTTCTAGTGAGTTTGTCTGGAATCATCTTAATCTGTAAGTTTTTTTCAAACAGTAAACTCTCGTCCTTTAAATATCAGTGACTTCACACCTCATAGATCACATGTCCCATAGACCACCTTGCATAATAAAGACAGTCACAATGCATTTCACCACCTTGCATAATAAAGACCACTGTCTCCCATGCATCCTTTAATTGACCCCCCACAGTCTCCAGCCTTGCATAACAAGGTTAAGCTTCCTGCCTTTGTTCTGACCTAAAACGCGAGTCACAGAACCGGTCCAACAGGTCCATTGAGTGTTCACCACACAAGCCCCCCCAGCATTTTAGAAAAACAGAACAACAAGAAAATAACCACATGCATGCCGTGATTGCATCAATACACATCAGTCCACATGCTGGATAGGCTTCAGCCTCCTGCCGAATCTGCTGTAGCTGGGGTTCACCGTCTCTGCGGCGCTGCCCCGCTGGGGATTTGCCGTCTGGGGGCAGAAACCCTTTGTCAGTCTCTGCGGGTGTTCTGGGGAAACATTACTTTGGGAAACATTACTGTGTGAAACCCTCCGTGGTGGTCTACCTCGCCGCGGGGCCTTTGCCAACAGCACTTCCTCCACTGCCACCACAAAAGCGGGTTTAAGTCTGTCTATGCCAATTTTCTCTTTCCTACCCCCCAAATCTAGCAAAAACTGCTTGTCCCCTGTTTCTAGCACTCTGAATGGTCCGTCATAAGGCGGTTGCAGCGGGGTTTGATGCGCATCGTGTCTAACAAAAACAAACTCTGCGTTCTTCAAAGTTTTAGGCACAAAAACGTGCGGAAAACTGTGGTTCGCGGGGCCGGGCAGCATGCCTGATTCTATGTTACTCCGCAACAGCTGAGACGGGGAGGCGTTTGGTGCAGGGTTATCTGGGAGAAACTCCCCAGGCAGCCGGAGTGGCTGCGCAAACACGAGCTCCGCTGGGGAGGCTTCTAGATCCTCTTTAGGTGCAGAACGCAACCCCAATAACACCCATGGTAACTTGTCAACCCAATTTGTATCCGTCAGTGACGCTCTGAGAGCCGCTTTCAATGACCTATGAAAACGTTCGCATAACCCGTTAGCCTGCGGATTGTACGCGGTTGTGCGGTGAATTGTGACACCCAGGCTGCGGGCCATTGTCGACCAAAGCTCGGAAACAAATTGAGGGCCTCTGTCGGACGGAATGTCCGACGGAATGCCGAAGCGCACCACCCAAGCTGTTAAAAACGCGCGCGCCACTTCCTCGGCCGTGGTCGATGCCAGCGGGACCACTTCAGGCCAGCGCGTGGTGCAGTCCACCATTGTCAGAAGATGTGTGCACCCCGTGACAGCGGGAGAAGTCCAACGAGGTCCACATGAACGTGATCGAACCTCTTGGCCGGAATGTGAAACTGTTCCAAAGGAGGTCTTGTGTGCCTGTGTACTTTGGCTCGTTGACACGCCGTGCAGGCTGCTGCCCACTCTTTGACCTGTTTGAGGAAGCTCGGCCAAACAAATTTCTCTCCCACCATTTTGACCGACGCGCGCACTCCAGGGTGCGCCAAAGAATGAACCGAGTCAAAAACGCGGCGGCGCCACGCGGCCAGTACCACTGGACACGGCCGTCCAATGGAGACATCGCAGATTGGGGGGGGCATACCATCTTGCAGCACCCTGCTCTCCAGCCTTAACCCTGTTGGTCCAGACTGGAGCATGCGCACGTCCGCGTCATCAACCTGCTCTGCGGCCATGGCTGCATAATCTAACCCTACGCTGACTGGGGCCGCCACAACGCGCGAGAGGCAATCTGCCACTACATTGAATTTGCCTGCCACATGATGAATATCAGTGGTAAACTCTGATATTGCGGCCAGCTGTCTCTGCTGCCGGCCTGACCACAGTTCCGAGACCTGGGCCATCGCGAATGTTAGCGGTTTGTGATCAACGAACGCGGTGAAAGTGCGTCCTTCCAGCCAGAACTGAAAGTGGCGGATGGCCAAATGGAGAGCGAGCAGCTCCCTGTCGAACGCGCTGTATTTACGTTCGCTATCGCACAAGGTCCTGCTGAAAAATGCGAGGGGCTGCCAAACCCCAGCTACATGTTGCTCTACGATCGCCCCTATGGCCACATCTGACGCATCAGTGGTGAGCGCTATGCGGGCCGTTGGGTCTGGGTGTGCCAACAACGCAGCCTTTGCCAAGGCTGCTTTCACCTCCGAGAATGCTTGGTCCCGCTCCGGGGACCACTCGATCTTATCCGCGGGTTTCTTTTTTTTGAGCGCGGCATACAGCGGCTGCATGAGCTGCGACGTGCGGGGGAGAAAATGGTTATAAAAATTCACCATTCCCAAAAACTCCTGCAACGTCCTGACTGTCTGCGGCCGGGGAAAATCTGCCACAGCGCGCACTTTGTCAGGCAGCGGGACTGTTCCTTCGGGGGAGACGTGGTGTCCTAAAAAATCGATCTGCGCCACCCCGAACTGACACTTCTCTGGATTGATTATTAACCCGTGATCTCCCAACCTTCGGAAAACTGTGGCCAGGTGTTTTTCGTGTTTGTCTTCGGACGCGCTGGCTACTAAAATATCGTCCAGGTAGACGAACACAAAAGGGAGATCGCAAAGCACCGCGTCCATCATGCGTTGGAACGTCTGAGCAGCCCCTTTAAGTCCAAATGGCATGCGTAAAAACTCAAATAAACCAAATGGAGTTATTATCGCTGTTTTGGGTATGTCCTCAGCGTGCACTGGGACTTGGTGGTAACCGCGGACCAAGTCTATTTTAGAAAAAATGCGCGCCCCTGCCAAATGAACCGAGAAATCTTGGATATGTGGGATTGGGTAGCGGTCGTGCGCTGTAGCATTATTTAACTTGCGAAAATCCCGGCAAGGGCGCCATGATCCGTCAGCTTTCGGGACCATATGTAGGGGAGAAGCCCACGGACTGTTTGAACATTGGATAATGCCCAACCTCTCCAGGTTGGCGAACTCCTCGCGCGCTATGGATAGTTTAACTGCGTCCAAGCGCCGAGCTTTTGCAAAAACGGGCGGTCTGGTAGTGGTAATAAAATGCTCCACCCCGTGCTTAGCGACTGTTGCCGAAAATGTGGGGACCGTGAGTGCTGGGAACTGAGTGAGCAGTGTGTGGAATTTACCGCCTGCTGTTGTGACGTTGGCTTGTGCTGTAGGCGGGGCCACTCGCGCTGCACAGGGGACAGAATCAAAAGAAAGTGCATTAACCAGGCGCCTGTTAGCGAGATCAACCAACAACCCATGTGAGCACAAAAAATCAGCCCCCAGCATATTGAAATTTACTGTTGCTACAACAAAAGTCCACTCATATGCACGGCCATGTAGAGACAGAAGCAGAGTCTTCTCACCAAAGGTCTTAATCTACGAGCCGTTCGCCGCTGTCACCAGGGGACCTCCAGAACCCGCCAGTCTGTCCGAGTAGGAAGGAGTGATGAAACTCAACTGGGAGCCTGTGTCGACGAGGAACTGCCTCCCGGAGCGTGCGTCTGACAAGTAGAGCAGCTTGTTCTCTTCCCCGAGGGCCGCGGCTACTACCGACCCCCGGTCTTGGCGTTTCCCGAACGCCCGAACTGGCACGGCGGTACACACTTGCATGCCCTCTCTGCGAAGCGGCGATGGTAGAAACAAAAGACGTCCGGTCCACGGTCCCTGGCCCTTGCCGCTGCCGTCGTCGGTGAGTCTGGCACCGCTGTCTCTGGCCTCCTGACGTCTGCGGTCGTCGCGCCGAGTTCCGCTGCAGCGGCCGTGGCTGCGCACCGCTTGGTGGCGTTGACAATCCGCTGCGCCTTTTGGCCCAGCGCACGGTAGTCCCGTAGGGCCAACAATGGCGAACTGGCCAGAGCCGCTCTCGCTGCTGACGGTAGAGTCCTGAGGAAGAGGTGGGTGAAAATGAAGTGATCATCGTCAGAGTCTTTCAACCTCAACAACTTCTCCATCAGGCTCCCGGGCATGTCGTTTTCCCCCTCCGTCAGCGCCAGGAGCCTCTCTGCTCGCTCCTCCGCCAAGGGGGTGAATTGCTGGATGAGTGCAGCCCTCAATGCGCCGTATTTGTCACTCTCCGGTGGCTGGTCGATCAGGCTCTCCACATGCTGGGCCGTGTTGTTGTCCAGCTTTGTGACTACGTGGTAGAATTTTGTGACATCTACCGATATCCCCCGGAGGTTGAACTGCGCCTCAACTGCGTTGAACCAGGAGCGCGGATTGTTCTGCCAGAAGTCCGGTAGCTGGACTGTAGCGGCGTTCGCTTAGCTGGGGGCTCCTGACGCAGCTGGCCCGGGGGAATTTCTTTCTTCCATGATACGTCTCGGGGTCACCAGTGTGGAAGATGTGAAAATGATGAGGCAGCGTTCATTCTCAGAGTCAGCTTTATTCACATCTCCATCATTTCAAAGCAGAAAAAAAGAGACTTAAACAGTAAACTCTCGTCCTTTAAATATCAGGGACTTCACACCTCATAGATCACATGTCCCATAGACCACCTTGCATAATAAAGACAGTCACAATGCATTTCCCTCCATGATATCACTACCACTGTCTCCCACGCATCCTTTAATCGACCCCCCACAGTCTCCAGCCTTGCATAACAAGGCTAAGCTTCCTGCCTTTGTTCTGACCTAAAATGCGAGTCACAGAACCGGTCCAACAGGTCCATTGAGTGTTCACCACAATGTAATAAATTCCACTAACTGCAGTTCAGCACGTGGGTCTCAGTTCTCTGCTCTGAGAGGCAATTCATGACAGATTTATGTTTTGTTTTTTTTTCCAGTTTGATTTTCTGATTGGACTTTGAACGATAAACAAATATTATTAGGAATTTGGCAACCTGGCCAAATTCCTTTTCAGTGCATAAGAAGACCTTGTCCACTGCGCTGAACATCCAGCTCCTACAGTTGTAAACCGAGGAGCAGGATGAGCCGTGTGGCAGAACCTGTCTGCCAGTCTCTCTCTACAGAATCCACAAATCCATCCGGATCAAGCTTGGTTCCGGAGGTCTACTGCAACAATGGGACACAATCTGACTCTGCTGTGCTGAAGGTCTGTTGTCCAATTTAAACTTAACTCTTCAAAATATTCCTGGTATAGGTTCTATAAACTTAATATCTTCAAACTCCTATCAGAACTTCAAATGCATTTGTCTTTTCATTAATAGTCCCTTTTCAGAGTAACACCAATTTTCCTTTTTATAAAATAGTTTAATCATCATTTTCTTCATAGAATTGCATCCACTTTTCTTAACCAATGTTATTTTATGTTTTTTTCATTTTCCATTACATTACCAAGTTAAACTATGGTTTCTTTGGTTCCACAAATGCATGACACACATGTTGTGCTCAGTAATTCAGTAACAGTCTATGGTGCTCATGATACATGTTGAACTCCCTTTTTAAAGTCATCCAAATGTGTTAATCTATTCTGAAATTTCTTATTAAACTATTGAAAAGACATATGGGAGTTATTGTTTGATTTCATGTCCGCCTTCTTGATTAAAAGCAGACAAGAACTCAGGGTTTTTTTGAGACTGATTCATTATTGGTACAAATACAGAATTATTATTAAAGTTGTCCACTCTTTTGGACTGGTGCCCCACAAGCTTATGTGTATTGGTAATGAAAAGAAATCTTCATTCCTACTCTGTCAGTTTTGAGAGAATGATCAACTCACATGCGGGATGCTACACCGGTGAACACACACCACACAGAGAAGCAACATTTAAACACAATTTTATTGAACAAAGTAAACACAAAGTTAGAGAAAGATGCCACTCGCCAGAGGAGAACCCAGCCTGTAAAGAGGGAGATGAGAGCTGGTTAGCAAAGAGGAGGGAGACCGGGAACAGGGAATTACAGGGATGTATCTTACAAATGGCGAGCAGAGAACCCGGCAGAGGAACCCAGCAGGAAACAAATGAACCAGCGAGGAGGAGCTGGCAGGGAGTAGAGGAGGTGTGGAGCTGGGAGAAGTGCCTGACCAGGTGGAGAGGGCAGCCTGGAGTGATGATGATGACAATGGAGCAGGTGAGCGCACAACAGCCCCCCGAGACGCACCACGGAGATGGCAGCAATCTGGGAGAGAGGAGGAGAAAGGGAATTACGATTGAGTTCCTTAGTAATTCGTATGATAACTTACTTTGCTTGAATGGGAGCTATACCCAACAAGTCAGCGCTGGAGCTTTTATGAATTGGTCCTTATAAGCGCTGGTAAGGCAGAGGAAGCAGGTGCATCCACTCACATAGGTGTGCTCATCACCTGCGGAGCTGGGGTCTAGATGAGGAGCCTCCTACAGAAAGGGAGGGGGCGTGCGCTCACCTGATTATGACATCCTCACATTCATATTTACATTAATACTTGTACCAACAATAAAACACCTATAAAACCCACTACAATAGCTTGTGTGATGAAATATTATTACCTCCGCCAGGCCGAAAAGGCCAGGAGGAGGTTATGTTTTTGCCGGGGTTTGTCTGTGTGTTTGTCTGTTTGTCTGTCTGTCTGTCTGTCTGTCTGTCTGTCTGTCTGTTTGTCTGTTGGTTAGCAAGATAACTCAAAAAGTCTTGGACGGATTTCCATGAAACTTTCAGGTGTTGTTGGAAATGGTACAAGGAAGAACTGATTACATTATGGGGGTGATCCGGTTCACCGTCTAGATACAGGAATTTTTTAAAGCATTTTTCAACACTGTGACATACAGCCATTTTCAACATGTGCGCAGGCGCAATGGAGGGCGCTGGTCGTCGTGTCTGATGAACACAAACTCCGCCTTCTTCAAAGTTTTAGGCACAAAAGCACGCAGAAAACTGTGTGGGCAGGGCTCGCCAGAGTGCCTGTGTTTGCACTACGCTGCAAAAGCTGACACGGGCAGCTGTCCGGCGCCGGATTATTTGGCAGAAATTCCCCGGCCAGCCATAGGGGCTGCGCAAAAACCAGCTCTCTGCTGGGGGAGGCTTCCAAATCCTCTTTTTTCCGCGGAGCGCAAACCCAATAAAGCCCACGGCAACCATTATCGCACCTTCTTTTGTCCTGCGGCTCCGGAACAGAGAGGAATCCCGGCGCCAGTAATGCTGCGCCTGATATGTGTCACTCTAATGCTAAAAGTGACTGCATCAGGGATTTACCACCTCAAGTCGCACTTTGCTACACAGCGCCACAAAAACTGTGTAGCCAAATTCTATCGATGGATGAACATTTTCAGCCAGTGAGAGAACCGACGCCTTCCAAATCCAATGCATCACTAGCAGAAGTGATGTTTTGTCATTTTGTGGCAGAGCACAATCTACCCCCATTGGTGGCAGATCACTTCAGTGATTTGGTGCCAACATTGTTTCCTGACAGCAACAGCACTCCATTTTTTGGTGCTACTTGGCTTATTATTTTCACAATACCAAAAAGTTATGGCTCAACATTGTGTCCATATAAGTGTACATTTGAATAAATATGTTGGAAATAGTTCATGTTGCAGTTGCTGTTTGCTTAGTTTTTGTTTGTTTGTTTGTTTTTGCTACAGTTTTCTTTCATCTGCCGATAAATACAGTTTTTAAGTACTCAGTACAGGTGTGAAAGCCCCTCCCCCCAATAAGGGAGGCATGAGGTATGCCTTGACAGGTCGCAGCCTGGCACTTTGCACATGGAGGAGATGGACACAACAGCAACTCTTCAGTTTATTACCTCCGCCAAGGAGGTAATGCTTTTACTACAGAACCACTAACCCTATCATTGTGAATCCAATTGCTAGTCATATGTTTTCATGGTCAAGGAATCTGAAAACCTACACACAAACACTGTATGGGTGGGAACTGTGGCGCTTGGCGGAGGTCTGCGCTCTCCGAGTGCTTTTCTAGTTTTACACTGTATTTATTATGCTACAAAGAGAAGCCAACCAAATCAAACCAGAGCCAAAGGAACATGGTCCAGTAAAGTCAGTGTTTATATACACACAGGTCCTCCTGTTTGAATAAGCTTCGTAGGTCACGTGACTTGCGCTGGCGGCTAGTTAGCTTGTTAGCTGTGTTGAGGGAGTCGTTTACGCAGCCATGATTATCTTATCATCAAATAGGGATTACGAGTATTTGATCTGGATGCTAAATACAACCTCAGCTTGTTCATTTTGTCGTCCCTTCCTCCACTGTAAACCGTTGAGCTGATGCAGATAACAGTTAGAAGCTAACAGTGATTTAGCTTTGTTGCATCTCCCTGTTAATTTTTGTGAACTTCACTCACATTTTCTTGGCATGAAACAAAGACTCCATCATGACTAAAGGTATTATAGTTTGCTAAACCACACAATAAATCCAAGTCGTGCTTGTCCATTTTATTGCAAACAGAGGTGGAATATCTAGTCAAATGTTTACAAGAGCGGCACTTCTGGGTCACAGAGGTCCAGATTTTTAGGGCTGTGTCTTTTCAAAAACAGTGTCTCACAGTGGAAATGAATGAATCCAACACAGTATTACAATTCTCACATATCGCTGATATTAACTATGATTTAACCCTTGACGCCTGTTGTCGCAAATTCGCATCAAACCACTTCCGCTCCAAATGCAACCAAAATACCGTTTGTATTCCTCCACTTCCAGTTGGAGCACTTCCAACACATACCTAGGAACCTTTTGCAAGCATTAGTTTCTCGTAGGAACGGTCAGAGACGGAGCACCACCCATTTCCTGATTGCTAGGGTTAGGGTTAGGGTTATAGTTTGGCAGTCATGAGAGTTGAAAATACTGAAAATAACTTTGTTGCATAAAATAAAAGACTTCATACTTGAGATGGGAACAGGTGCTTTTTTTACCATTTTTTTACCATAGATGCCTGTTGTCGCTAATTTGCATCATACCTAAAATTATATCTATTTTATGTGCTATAGTCAAATTAACTTTCTCAACTTAATTTAGCATCTACTTGAAAGCAAAAACACAAGTGAAATTTTTTTTGTTCATAATTGGAAATAAATTCAGGCGTTAAGGGGTTAAAGATTATTAAAACACAGCTGAAACATAGTGATGTGTATTGGGTGAAATGCCCAATCCTGATTATCTGGGAATGTAGTCACTTGTGGAATCCCTACTGTCCAATCAGATTGCTTGGTTGAAATTAACTGTTGTATAAAGTGACGCAAAACACTTGTGTTGCACTGCTGGGATTTCTGCTTACTAAACTGGTGTTTTAACCAGTAGGCCAGTGGTGTTGTCAGTGGGGTATGAACGACATGTTTAGTTATTCAAAACAGCGAATGGCAACCAAACTGTTGATCAGTATGTCATTTTTGATTGCAATTCTTAATTTATACTGAATCACTTTTTAAGATTCAAAGACTTTTCTTTTAGTTGAGAAGACATACTTTAAACTCAAAATAGTATGTGAATTTATATTTAATGTAAATTTTCAGTTATGACTTTTCATTTTTACATTGTATTGGCAAGAATATGTGAATTTGACTTCTGCTTCCACTTTTACCTTTGCTATTCAGTTATATACTGTACATGCAGCCCTATTTTTTAAACTCTTTTACTGTATGTCTCTCCATACTTCAGTCATTGTCATAAACCAACATGTCACCCTGTACGGCACTACGGATCTGTTCTTAACAGTTTTTGCACCATAGGGAGCTGTCTAGCTCAGAGTAATGAGATAACCCAGGCACAGCTTCAAACACATATAACATGTTACCATTAAATGTATCCCTGTTTGGTCTTTGAGATTTATTGGCAATAATAAAAACATAAAGCTTTCCGAGCCTTAAACTTTAATGTTCTGTGTTGTGTCTAAGCCTCCCCCACATTGGTTAACATTGTTTTCATCATGCACATGTCTTATTTAATGCTCAAAATGTCACACCATGCAGTATGAATAGCCTTTTTCAAACACAACCCGCTGAATATGTCAGTTTTTCACTACGTCCTGGGTGCTCACAGAATTACCGTTCACCATCAAGGCATGCGTTCACCTTCCATACATGTGTGAATGTTTGGGGTTCATCTGATCCATCCATCCATCCATATTCTACCGCTTAATCCTTTTCGGGTCGCAGGGGGGGCTGGAGCCTATCCCAGCATCTTTTGGGCGAGAGGCAGAATACACCCTGGACAGATCGCCAGTCCATCGCAGGGCCAACACAGAGAGACAGACAACCATTCACTCTCACAGTCATACCTAAGGACAATTTAGACAATTTATCCGCTCCTTCATAATACATTACAGCAAGTGTTACAGGTAAAACACCGAAAGATCAAAGCGGCAAAAAGGGATCCTAAAAAGCACAGAGAGTTGCAGTGTTAATAACTGACTTTGAGTCACGCTGATGTGGACTGTATTGTAGAGTTACAGGTGAATTCATTGTTTCTAATCTGATTCACGGTTCCCTCGTGACATCTTGTTTCCTCCTTTGCCCTTTTTTCTTAAATAGCATATTACTCTCTCTGAGGACAGACAGCATGGGGATTAAGATGACAACACTGTAGCTGAAAGCGGGAATTAAAATTTAAAAGACAGAATCAAAGCAGAGGAGAACCACACAGAGGAAGTCGGCCATGTAGCTGATTGCGAGGTAATAAAAAAATAATTGCCAACAAATTACTTTTTTGAGTAACTTCCCAACCGGGGTTCATATAACTGCACTCACAGTGTACCTCTAGTTCGCGTCCCCGTTGTCCTTGAGCATGTCTGTGTCCATTATTTGTGGCGTGCTCGCACGCACGTGCAGGTTCATCAGACATAGATCATTCGTGTTCGGTCTTTCCCCGTTACAAAGTGGAGTGGCGAGCTGTGAAAGCAAGCCACACAGACAGAGGTCACGGTGTAATTCAGCAAGATTATCACACTGGTCAGTGGATAATTACATTATTATACGAGAGCAGACAGGTAATGCAGCCAAAATGGCCAGGCAGCACTTTTATTGGGGAAGAGGGTGTGCTGGCGGATGAGGGTTGAGAGGGAGATCTTTGGAAATCTCTGTAATTTCATTTAATACCGTGCGCTTATTAGGAAATTACACTGCTACTCCGTTGTCGTTGTGGGCTCCAGGGCCTGAAACCTTTTGTGCAAATCCATGGATTTCATTTGAAAGGACTTTCTTTGTTTGTGCCAAACTTTCATTATTAGTGATTATGTGTTTTGGTCAACAAGTTAATTTAGTTGTTACTGAGGTTAATTATTCAGATACAGCTTTTATACCAGCGCTGATTACTGCTGATTACTCCACCACTGAAAGGAGCTGAGTGGAAATGCTGGACAGACAGAGAAGACCGATGTGTCACTGTAATTCCACACAGAGTTAAACGTCCTCTGTTGTGATGTACACTACTTAGTTCAGAAATAATTGTTTCTGGAAGGATGCTTATCCTCAGGGTGTTATGAGACACACCATTTCTGCCCCCGTCCTCTGATGTATCATCCAGGCAACTCACACACACAGACATTCACGCAAACGCATGCATAGAGTAGGTGCCTTCAGCCATAATAACTGAGTGGAGGTCTTGGACCTCTTTAATAAAAGAATCTGGCCTCCGGATTGGATGTGTCTGCTCCAATCAGGTGGCAGCATTTTGAGACTGATTACAAGAGCCACAAGAGTCCTAATTGTGGCCCCAAGCTGTAGCGCTCCAAATGACTTTGGCATGTACTAAACGTGTGTGTATATATGTGTCCAATCAGGTTGTCATGTACATTTATGTAAAACTCGGTGCCATAAACAAGTGTGATGTGTGTGCGCGTGTGTGTTAAGGAAAGTGAAAAGGTGATGCAGAAAGTGCATCCTGACCCAGATCACCTCCAAAATCCAATGGCTTCACCTGTAGCCCCAAGGCCAGCTCTGGTAGAAATGTAGTCAAAATCAGTCCAGTAGTTTTTGCATAATCCTGCTAAAACCACATCATAATCCTGCTAACACCATATTAATGCCATATTTCTCATGTTAGCCAGCTAGCTCTTCGCTCCGGCAGCGAACACAGCCTGAGCCAACTAATGTAAAATTGTGTAAAAGAATGGATGAAATGAAGCATCACTGGGGGACAGGGGCGTGCGTGATATCACTGGAGTACAGTAAGAACAGAAACAGCCATGTCAAACCAGCTACCGATCCCCAAATCAACTGTGTAAACAACTATTTCTGTGTTTAAAGTGCACGGCACAGTGGTTTTGTGGCCACTGTAACATAGTCTAGAATTACTGTGGTGATATAGCAAGTGAGTGGCCTCTGACTGCGTAGTGTATATCTGAAAAAACAAAGTTCTTAGAAAATTTGCTGCACACTCCGATAACAGTCATCTTGCTGTTGTTTTTTTTTTTTTTGTCTATCCATTTTTTCCACTCTTCCGTGTAAGGGTCATCAAACAGGCCAAATGTCCTTTTCCAGGCAGCTACATCCAGCTGCTCCACCACATCACTCCCAGGCCACCCGAGAGGTGTAATTCTTCCAGTGTTCTTTGGATATTTCCCCTGGGTGAGCCTTACCTGCTTTGTGGACGCTCTTGAGCAGCATCATTGCTTGGTTCGACTGGCTCACCGCTGAGGAGCAGCTCAGCTTGCGGGTCCTCTTGGATTGTTTTTGAGCATCTTTCCCCCCTCACAGACCGTGCCAGCAGCCTGCAGAGAACCGTCACTCCATCGTGGGCCTTTGCTGTCATTTGTTCAGTGACTGGCGAGAGCAAGTGAGGTTTGACAGGGAGGCCTAACACCACACTAGATAAAAATTGAGAGCTCAGTCTTGTGGATCAGCTCTTTATTTACTACCACAAGCCAATAGAGGATTGGCATTACTGCGGACTTTGCACCTGACTAGTAGCCGATCTTTACATCCCCTTACACTTGTATCACCAGGGAAAACAAATGAATACAAATGATCCTTTTTTTTTTCATAAAATGACTATAACATTTGCTATAAAACCTAATATATTTAATGCAATATAACCTGTAACAGAATCCCTGTAAGATTTTATAACACAGGGTTACAAAAATATTTTTTTTGTGGACTTCCGGTCTGGACGCCATGGCGACTGCAGCTTAACACTGAAGTTCTCAGACCCAACCCAGGATAACACCTTGAATATCAAACTTAACGGATTTTTGGAGGAGTGAAAATCAAAAGACAAAATCATCATGTCTAAAGGAAAACAGAAGAAACTGAAATTCTCCAGGCCAGGACACGTATCGGCCGGAGAATCCGAACTGGAAGATCTCCGTTCAGAAGACGAGGAACTGGTGATAGCTAACAAAAGGGTTAGCCTGAAATCACTATTTGAGGAGCTACGACGATTTCGCCGAGATGTTACGGCCGAATTTCGGGAATTCAGAGAAGAATTGAAAAGGACAAACAGCAGAGTGGACCAGGCCGAGAACCGAATCTTGGAAACAGAAGATCGAATAAAAGTGCTCGAAGATTCTGTGCTAGACCTACGCAAAAGACAAGCAGCTATAGAGGCTAAGCTAACCGACCAAGAAGGAAAACAAAGAAGAGACAACATAAGAATTCATGGTCTGATAGAAGGAACCGAAAATGGTTTTAACTCAATGGCAGAATGCGTGGAATCCTTACTAAGAGAGAAATTGGATATTCCACAAACCACCGACTTGAAGATAGAAAAGGCACATCGTTCATTAGCCGCTAGGCCGGCGGCGGAAGCGCCCCCACGTTCGGTGTTGGTAAGATTTTCCAATTTCAAAATAAAACAAGAGGTTGTAAGACTGGCCTGGCAGAAAAAAGGATTTATGCACCAGGAGAGAAAAGTCTACGTGGAACACGATTACGCCCCGGAGGTCCTTAAAAAGCGCAGGGAATACAATGACGCGAAAAAGGTGTTAAGAGAGAAGAAATTGCGCTTTCAGACACCATTTCCTGCGAAGTTAAGGGTCTTCTACGGCGATGAAACGTGTCTCTATAATTCGGCGGAAGAAGCAACAGCTGACATGGCGAAAAGAGGCCTCCCGGTAACGGTATTTAAACCCGCCGCAGACCCGAGTGAGAAGATCAAAGCGCAAACATGGACAACACAAAGACCTTCAAAATCCACGGACCAGCAGCGGGAAACCCAGCACCAGAGCGTCGCGGATAAACTATCCGTTTTCAGGTTGGAATAGCGATCCTTTTTTTTTTTTTTTTTTTTTCTTTTCTCTTGAATCAATCCGCACATCCAACCCCCCTCATACAAGGTAACAAACATTAAAGGAGATGCATATTCAGCATGTGGTAAAACATTTCATGGAACAATCATATTATTTGAAACAAATAAGTCTTTGTAATAAAAAAAAAAAAAAAAAAAAACTTGTTAAAATAGAAATGTGACAATAATCCACATGTTCTCCTCATACTAACAAATACTGTTTTTGCGTGAATGTTTGATGTGATGGGGGTGGGAGGGTGCACACAATTTCACAGGGATTAGGCATAAAAGGAAAAAAAAAAAAAAAATCATTACAAGTTTGGATTGGGTTCTGAAACTCACGTTAAAAGCATGGGACTACTTTCAGTGGTAAGAGAGGGCCCTCAACACGTAACAGAGTTTGAGGAATTTCCCTCAGAGCCTTCACTCCATCAAGGCTCTTACAGGGTCTTTAAAAAGACCTCAGCTCAGGAAGTTCTTATGACAGCTTTTTGTTTTAAAGTTTTTTACACTATGTTCTTAATGTTTTTCTTGTTTTTAATGTTCTTTCAGTTTCTGAGTAGCACAAAAGAGGGCCACCACACAGTTATACTAAACAAAACAACACAATGGAGAAACAGGGTGTAACCAAAATAATTTCATATAATGTAAAAGGAATCCTGAATCCAGTTAAAAGATCCAAGATTCTAGGCAAAATGAAAAAAGACAAAGCAGGAATAATACTTTTACAAGAAACCCACCTAACAGACGTGGAACACAATAAACTCAGTAGACAAGGGTTTAAAATGATCTCTTCATCTTCATATAAATCAGGGAGGAGGAGGGGAGTAGCGACATTGATATCAACCAAAATTACATTTGAAAAAAAATCAGAACACAAAGATAAAGAAGGGAGATACAGTTTGGTAACTGGGCGGCTAGAGGGAGAAGATATCACCCTGCTGAATGTGTATGCTCCTCCAGGGGCTAACTGGAAATTTTATAAAAATGTATTCGACCTAATGATAACTAAAGCTCAAGGTTTAGTGATATGTGGTGGGGACTTCAATCTTAGACTGAATCCATACTGGGATGCTTCTGGTAATTCCCCACATCAAAATAACACCCAAAACAGGAAAACTCGGATGCTACTAAAAGAATTGGGAATCTGTGACGTGTGGAGGGAACTCAACCCCAGTGTAAAAGACTATACATTTTACTCAACTCCACATTCATCTTACTCAAGGATTGACTATTTTTTTATGTTTAATAGAGACATTGGAAGAGTAAAAACATGTAAAATAGGACTGATGGATCTCTCCGACCACAGTCCGATCTACATGGACTTAAATATCCAAAAATACACAAATAATACATTTTCTTGGAGGTTAAATTCAAATGTCCTGAAAGGACCATTGAAAGATGAATTGGAATCAGATATTCTCAGATATTTGGAAGAAAACGATAATGGAGAAGTATCCCCTTTAATACTGTGGGATGCATGTAAAGCTGTAATAAGAGGAAAGATTATTGCAAAACTGGCAACCCAAAAGAAACTAAGACAAGAAAAACTATCCACATTAGAGTCAGAACTTAGGAACCTAGAAAAAGAACACAAAGGCAACACTCATTCTAATGACTCGCCCAAGATTAAGGAAATTAAAAACCAAATAAATGAGATCTACACAATAGAAATCCAGAAGAAACTTACATTTCTGAAACAAAAATACTATGAAGCAGGCAGTAAATCGGCAAAATTGCTAGCCTATAAATTGAGGAAACATCAAACAGAAAGAGCAATCTACAAAATCAGAGACCCAGTATCAAAGGAAATAAAATTCAGAATTCAGGATATTCTTAAAAACTTCGAGAATTACTATAAGAACTTATACTCCCACAAAAAACATAAAAACGCATCCGAGGCATTCCTAAACACATTAAACCTTCCCCAACTTACGGAGTCACAAAATAAAACACTACTGTCAGAAATACATCCTAAAGAATTGGAAAAAGCAATTATGAAACTTAAAGCTAACAAATCCCCAGGAGCTGATGGCTATACAGCAGAGTGGTACAAAACCTTTAAACAGCAACTATCTCCTCTCCTCCTGAAAACATTTAATTATGTCCTCCACACAGGGGAAATCCCCCCCTCCTGGAGAGAAGGGGTCATTGCAGTTATACCTAAACCTGAAAAGGATAAACTAGAGTGCTCCAACTACAGACCAATCAGTGTACTAAATCAGGACTATAAGCTTTTTACCATTATCCTTGCCAAAAGGTTAGAAAATATACTGACAGACCTAATTCATTTAGACCAAACAGGTTTTATAAGACAAAGACAGACACAAGACAACATTCGACGCACTTTCCACATAATTCATCATATAAAAAAATATAACTTAAATGCAGTCATATTGGGATTAGATGCTGAAAAAGCATTCGATTCGGTTGACTGGTCTTTTCTATATAGAATCTTATCCAGTTTCAATTTTCATAACAACTTCATTAGAACTATACAGGCATTATATAAAAAACCAACAGCTAAAATAAGGATTAACGGTAATTTATCATCATCTTTTGAACTGGAAAGAGGATGTCGTCAGGGCTGCCCCCTGTCTCCACTGCTCTTTGCAATCTTCATAGAACCTCTGAGCCAATGGATAAAACAAAACCAAAAAATTCATGGTATTACACTTGGTCAGAAGGAACATAAAATAGCACTCTTTGCTGATGACATTTTAATATACCTAGGGCAGCCGGACACTTCTTTACCAGAACTAACCTCAGTTTTTTCAGAGTATGGAGATTTATCGGGGTACAAATTAAATATGCATAAAACCCAAGTTTTAACATTCAACTATGACCCAAATCATTATTCACTAAGCAAACTCAAAACTAACTGGGAGTCGGAATCTATGAAATATCTGGGGGTCAATATCCCGAAACAACTCAACAAAATTATATCACTAAACTATGATCCACTGGTGACAAAAATAAAATCTGACCTAGCAAGATGGAATATGATACCATTCTTGGGTACTGCACAAAGAATTGAAGCAGTCAAAATGAATATACTTCCACGTCTTCTATACCTTTTCCAAACAATACCGGTAGAACCTCCCAAAAAAACATGGCAGGAGCTGGACAGAAGGATCTCAAGATTCATATGGCAGGGCAAGAGACCTAGAATCAGATATAGAACCCTACAGCTAAACAAAGACAAAGGTGGGCTCGCGCTGCCAAATATCAGGGACTACTTTAAAGCCGCACAAATTAAAACTTTAGTAGAGATATGTAACCCAGTCTACACTGCACAATGGAAGGAGATCGAATGCCAAATAACAAGTGACATCCCCCTACAGGCGATAATAGGGAACAATGTCTTACCTAAGCTTTTGAATAACACTAACCCGTGGATAGAGACCCCGCTAAAAATTTGGTTTAAGATAGTCAGAGAGAATCAAACTAAAGAGCCCTATCGACTTCTGCAATGGATCGCCTATGATCAGGACTTTACTCCTAATAAAACAGACACCAGATTTAAAAAGTGGAAGGAGAAAGGGCTGATAAAATATTACGATTTTTTTAAAGGGCAAATCTTAAGAAGTTTTGAAGATTTGAAAAAACAAGGCCTAATAAATCAAGACCTTTACAGGTTCTTCCAGCTTAGACACCACATAAACAATATACTTAAAAAGGAGGTTTTGGAAAGGGCCCAGTCAGGTGTTCTGAAGGTCTTCTTAATGGCATATAAAGGGATCCCAGGGATCAGATACATTTCTAAAATATACCAAGGTCTTCAAGACTTAAAAGGAGACAACACATCTTATATAAAAGAGAGATGGGAAAAAGAGGGGAATTTCACTTTACAACTGGAAATATGGGAAAAGCTAAATAAACAGCAATGGAAAAGTACCTCATCCCTGCAGTGGAGAGAATTTGGATGGAAAAACTTGGCAAGATTTTTCAGAACACCTGCACAAAACAAATTTACCCATAAGGGATTGAACTGTTGGCGCTTGTGTGGTGAAAAGACTGCAAATCATTTTCATGTGTTTTGGTCATGCCCAGTTATCCACCAATATTGGACCAAGGTACAGACAATATTGGGGAAAATATTCAAAATTACAGTTCCCTTTTCTTTTGTAACTTTGTATTTGGGTTTACTACCGGACTCACTGGAAAGACGAGGAGAAAAATACTTATTCAATGTTTTAATATTGGCAAGCAAAAAAGCTCTAACTAAAAAATGGATGTTGAAGGACTGTCCTACACCTGAAGATTGGACTAACGGGATCCAAGACATTTACTCGATGGAAAAGTTGACATTCGCACTGAGACAGGACATGGATGTGTTCATGAACTTTTGGCAACCCTGGACCGCATATGTGTCTTCCATTAGATCTAATCTTTGACAAATACCATTTCAATAATGGTTCCGCTCTTTGTTCCAACGCTACTCAGATGCTCTTTTATCTTTATTTACTTACTTTTTCTTTTTGTTTGTTTTTTACAGGTTTGTTTGTTTGTTTGTTTTATTTTTTTTATTTTTTTTTCTCTTTAATTTCACTTTTTCTTTCACTTTAAAAAAAAAAAAAGGGGGTGTTGTAAGAATTAATCTTCCAATGATGTCAAATATCAGAAAATAAGGGAACATGTGATGAAAATGTAAACACTGCATTGCTGTAACGACCTGTATACCCTTTACAAAAACTTAAATAAAAAAAAAATATATATATTTTTTTTGTAAGTTGTCTGTTTTTTCAACTGATTTAAGACAATTTTGCACTGCTGAATCCAAAAATGACATCCATTTCTCTTGATAAGGTGCTAAGTAAAAACCTGTACTTACTTAGTACTTACTTAGTACTGTGCATGTACTTACCTTGATATAAAGGTAAGTACATGTAAATTGAATGTTACGTCATCATCGTTCAAAATTCAGAGAATTTCAAGACATAAAAAAGAATTTTGCATCATATAAAGCGAAAATATCCATACATGTAAACAAAAACATATAAAACAACATGTGGCCACAATTCAAAAAGTTGACCTGATTGAGCAAAACCAATGTGAATTTTGGATTCAGCACATCAAAACTGTCCTAAATCAGCTGAAAAAACTTAAGACAATAAATCTGGTGTTGACCAGTGTAATTAATACATTTCGCTAAAGAACAACATGAGAAAGTTTAAGTCAGGCAAAATGAGCATGTACAGTATGTTTACATATAAATATACCACCAAAGTCTTGCTGAATGCACGCAATCAATCAGTCTTCCTCCATAGGGATGGAGATTGATGATGGAAGCAAATCAGTGATTTAAGGTGAAACTTCCATTACAGTGGCATAGCCTCTTCAGTTCAGAAAGGTGTTTAATCATCCAGAATGGTGACGGTGGTGTTTCCAGACAGTTTTGCTGTATGAGCTTACATTAATTACATGGGTTGATGCAGGGGCGTGCTCGGACATTTTGAGGGGCGGTTGCTCTAACCTGAAAAAAAAAGCACAAAACTATAATAAAATCTCAGAAATTTATGAGAAAAGTTGTAAACTGATGAGGAAAAAAGCCACAGCTACACTAATAATCACTGAAAAGTATAAGGCATCAACAAATGTATTAAAAAGTAGAGGGCACTCAGAGAGCACATACCTCTGCCAAGACCCCATCTTGCAATGTTAGATAAAGTCAAAAAGTGACCTAGAATACATGCCCAGTCTAATGGTAAAACTCATCTTAATTGTGGTCAAGTTTTCAAAGCAGGTGTCCAAAAATGCTAACTGCTACTGGAGGCTAAGTTCACGTTTTAGCTCCACCCTCTTCCCCCGAGGCAATAACCAGTGTTTAGTCTTGATTGGTTCACCTGGTATAGTGACATTACAAGAACTGTCAGTCTAAACTAGCCTTTTTGCTAGGGGAGGAGCTTAACTGAACTTTCACAGCAGAAAATCACAGACATGACACATAAGAGTGATTTTGTTCGGATATGTCTCATAAGTCATCAAAAAAAAAAACATGTTGCAGACATGTTAACAAGAAAAAAAAAAGTTTTTGGATGTGATCTGGGTCAGGATGTGGATTCTGGATCACTTTTTCACTTTCTTTAGGGCCCTATATGCACTTTTGGATCACCTCCAGAATCAAGTGGGTTCATCCGTAGCCCAAATGCCAACTCTGGTGAAAATTTCATGCAAATCCATCCTGTAGTTTTTGTGTAATCCTGCTAACAAACAGACAAACTACCCCAATCACAAATCACTGCTGCCCAAGCAACAGCAGCCCGTGACTGTGCACCTCCTTGGACTGATGATAAGCCCTTGCATGCATTCACAGAAGCTTTATCTCATATCATTACCCAGAACAATGAACATCCCCCTTCCTAATGTGATTCTCTTTCTTTTAGTTAACCACTGCATCTGTGTGTCAGGCATTTAGGGAGAGAGCTCATCCACATTTTGGAGCTTCTCTTTTTGTGTGACTAAGAAGGGGGGAAAGGCAGGGTTAAGAAGGGCTCTATTAATGACTGCACTTTTAGAGGCGGGAGAGAGGGAGAGCAAGAGCAGAGACAGAGAAACAGAGTTTAAGGCTAGGCATGCCATTTGCAAGTCTAATAGCATCCTGGCTGTAATGAACAGTGTTCCTGGTTATCCTCTGAGCAGGGAGGGAATAACAGCTTACAACATATTAGAAATCCACAGTGGACTGGAAGTGAGGCGGTTAAGTCGGTAAAGGACGCCAACAAGGCTTCGTGGGAATTTGTGAGACGCTCACGTTCACGTGCGTTTGATTTCCTGTCCGCGCACCTGTCAACACACTGGAAGAGAGCGCGACAAATGCCCCGGATTCCAGGCCGTGCTTAATTTAGTCCAGAAACAAAATGAATTAAAAATTAGATTTTCAACGTGCAACAGTAAGCCGTGTGCTTGCGTGTGGTCTCCCGTGCAGCTCCTTCGTTCAGAAGGAGCTGCACGTCATCAGAAGAAAATATTCTGCTATGATGTGAAGAGGCTGATGGCGTCACAAGTTCATTTTAATTCACAAGTCCCCCCCCCCCCCCATGAGTGTCTCCGTGTTCTTATGTCAGCCTCGGCGTGGAGGCACACGCATGTGTCCAGCCCATCCAGTAGGTCAGTACATATCCATCCCACTTGCATTTGATTATCTGAGAGCAATGTGTTGCATTCTTAATCATTACTTCCTCATCTGACCAGAAGATGGCAGTAAAGCCTTTCCTCACAGAGTGGGCTGAGTGGTTTTTCATGTGATTCCAGTGTAGAGGCCACAGAAGGTCCACATTTTGTATACCATTACTAATACTCTTCCTCTCTTTTTTTTTTTTCGCCACCTGCTAGGCATTTAATGGCCACAAAATAGAGGTTTAGGCTTTTTATTCTTACCTTCAACTCAATGATGAATCTCAGTCATCAAATAATAGATTTATTTTGTTTAGAAATATTAAAATTGAAGTTAAAAAATAAGGTTTTATGGTATTTTGAAGTTGCAGAATTAAAAAAAAACAAAAAAAAAACAAAAAAGAGCAAACAACCACATTAATCCCTCTGTCTCACTGTCTTCCTCTCTGTTCTCCTCCTATCACGGTTCACAAAGAATCTGGAAAACAAGACACTGAGGTTGTACGAAATGTAATTCTGGAGGTAGACAAACAGCACATGTTTAATGCTGTCACCATAGCAACAGCTCACAGCAGGGAAGAGCAATCACACGCACGCTGTAAAAAAAAAAAAAAGCAAAAGAAAACACACAAACATCCACTCTGTCTCTCACACGCCCGTGGACGTGGATGCATGCACACGTCGACTCATGAGACCAAGCTTTACATACATTTCAGAGAAATATACAGCTGACTGAAAGTCTAGACACTGAGAAAAGCATGGATTCTTTCATTTAAATTTTATATTTACTTTGTTTAGGTGTGTGTGGGGGGGGTGGCGTCTGCTAGATCTGAGGCATCACAACATGGCACCGGTGACATGCCCCAGACTGTAGGGCAAGCAGGTTTACTTTAGTAAACAGGGCATATTTTTACATGAATGTTAAGTTTTTAGTGCCTAAACCTCTGCCTAAGTAGCATGTGAGTATACAAATACCAAAATCCAATGAAATTAAAATGGTTCTGAGACAGAAAACATTGCTGCCCTCAACAAAGGTGTCTTGGCTAAGTAACTTGTCACTTATAGCAAGATTCTTCTGGGTGCATGCAGGATTAATTGCTGCTCCTGACCCATTTTCACACATTTTTTTTAGCATTGGGAGGCAGGGCATTTTGAATGTGTAGAGTATGATGTGGGCCTAAATAGATTTGGATCTAGCATTTAAAGGTTCCATTCAGTCAAACATGGTGTCTTTTGGGGTTTAAACCTTCTAAAATGCTTTCTTGGGTCATAATAAAAATACTGAAATCTCTCTTCACTTGGAAAAAAAATTATATTAGTGCTTGGAATATTAATAAGTAAGTTGGATGAAGTGGTAGAGTGTGTTCCCAGTGGGAGAGAGTGGTGATTGGAGCGGACTTTTATGGACATGTAGGTGAAGGGAACAGAGGTGATGAGGAGGTTCTGGGAAGGTACGGTCTTAAGGAGGGAAATGTGGAAGGACAAATGGTTGTGATTTTGCTAAAAAGGATGAAAATGGCTGTGGTGAACACATACTTTAAGAAGAGAGAGGAACATAAGGTGACTTACCAAATGATGGATTAGAGGTAGAGAATCCGCTCCAGAACCTGGAGGTCGGAGTTCAAGTCCTGGCTGGGTCATGCCAAAGACTATATAAAAATGGAACTTCCTGCTGTCCAGCTTGGTGCTCAGAAAAAAATGGAACAGAGGAGGGAAATGTGGGCAGCCGTGGCTCAGGAGGTAGAACGGGTCGTCCAATAACCAGAGGGATGGTGGTTCAAATTCCGCTCTCCCCAGCCATCCTGCCATTGTGTCCCAAAAGACACTTTACCCACCTTGCCTCCAGCGTCCATGACACTGGGTATGGATGTGTATAAATGTTCAGTAGTGGTTGGAGGGACTGTTGGTGTGTATTGGCAGCCACGTTTCCGTCAGTGTGCCCCAGGGCAGCTGTGGCTACAGTAGTAGCTTACAACTATCAATGTCTGTCTGTTTGGAGTGAATGAATTATGGAGTTACTGTAAGCATTTTGAGATGTCACTTGACATGTAAAGTGCCATATAAATCTAATCCATTATTATTATATTATTACTTACTAAAGTGGAGGAAGGTGCACACAGGTGGACTACATCTTATGCAGAAGGAGAAATTTGAATGAGATGGGAGACTGCAAGGTGGTGGCAGGGAGAATGTAGCTCGAGAGTATCGCATGATAGTCTGTGGGGTGACTTTGCAAAGCAATAAAAGGAAAACAATGAAGGCAGAGCCAAAGATTAAGTGGGGAAAGTTACAGAAGGAAGAAGGTCGCACAGAGTTCAGGAAGGAGTTGATACAGGCTCTGGGTGGTAGGGAAGATTTACCAGATGACTGGGAAAGTACAGCAAAAGTACTGAGGGAAATGGGTAGAAAGGTATGTGGTGTATCCAGGGGACAGAGGAAGGAAGAGACAGAAACTCGGTGGTGGAATGAGGAGGTACAGGAAATATTCAAAGGAAGCGGTTAGCAAAGAAAACGTGGGATAGTCAAGGAGATGAAGAAAGTAGACAGGAGTATTTGGAATCTAGGCGCATGGCAAAGAGAAAGGTGGCAAAGCCAAAGACAAAGGAAAAGGCATATAGTGAGTTGTATGAGAGGCTAACTAAGGAAGGAGAAAAGGGCTTGTATCAGCTGGCTAGACAGAGAGATCGAGCTGGAAAGGATGTACAGCAGGTTAGGTTGATTAAGGACAGAAATGGTAATGTGCTAACAAATGACCAGAGTGTGTTCAAAAGGTGGAAAGAGTGCTTTGAAGAGCTGATGAACAAAGAAAATGAGAGAGAGGGGAGGATGGATGAAGGAAAGATGGTGAACAAAGAAGTCCCAAACATTAGCAAGGCAGAAGTGAGGGCAGCTTTGAAGAGGATGAAGAATGGAAAGGCGGTTGGTCCAGATGACATACAGGTGCCTATGCAGGTATGAAGATGTTTAGGAGAGATGGCAGTGGACTTTTTAACCAAATTCAAATTGTTTAACACAATCTTGTAGAGTAAGAAGGTTTCTGAGGAGTGGAGAAGAAGTGTTTTGGTACCAATTTTCAAGAACAAGGGTGATGCTCAGAGCTGTAGTAACTGTAGAGATATAAAGTTGATCAGCCACACTATGAAGATATGAGAAAGAGTTGTTGAAGCCAGGTTAAGAGGAGAGGTGACAATCAGTGAGCAGCAATATGGTTTCATGCCAAGAAAGAGTACTACAGATGAAATGTTTGCTCTAAGAGTGCTCATAGAGAAGTATAGAGAAGGTCCGAAGGAGCTGCACTGTGTCTTTGTGGAGCTACAGAATGTATATGATAGGGTGCAAAGAGAAGAAGTGTGGTACTGTATGAGAAAGTCAGGAGTGGTAAAGAAGTATGTTAGGATTATGCAGGACATGTATGAGGACAGCGAGATGGTGGTGAGGTGTGCTGTAGGAGTGACAGATGGGTTCAAGGTGGGGGTGGGGTTACATGAGGGATCAGCTCTGAGCCCCTTCTTGTTTGCCATGATGATGGACAAGCTGACAGATGAGGTCATGCAGGAGTCTCTGTGGTACATGATGTTTGCAGATGACATTGTAATCTGTAGTGAGAGTAGGGAGCAGATGGAAGAGAACCTAGAGAGGTAGAGGTATGCTCTGGAGAGAAGAGAATTGAAAGTCAGTAGAAGCAAGACAGAATACATAAGTGTGAATTAGAGGGAAGCAGGTGTAACAGTGAAGATGGAAGGAGTAGATGTAGTGAAACTAGATGAGTGCAAATAAATGGAGTCAACCATCCAAAGCAATGGAAGAATGCACGAGAGGTGAAGATGAGAGTGCAGGCAGGGTGGAGTGAGTGGAAAGGAGTGTCAGTGGTGATTTGTGACAGAAGGATAGCAGCAAGAGAGAAAGGGAAGATTTACAAGACGTAGTGAGATCTGCGATGATGTATGGTTTGGAGACAGTGACACTGACAAAAAGAGAGGAAATGGAGCTGGAGGTGGCAGAGTTGAAGATGCTAAGATTTTCATTGGGAGTAACTAGGAGGGAGAGGATTAGAAATGAGTATATCAGCGTGACAGCTCAGGTTGAGTGGTTTGGAGACAAAGTAAGAGAGGTAAGGCTGAGATGGTTTGGACATGTGCAAAGGAGGGACAGTGGATATAATGGACAAAGGATGTTGAAGATGGAGCTGCCAGGCAGGAGGAAAAGAGGAAGACCACAGGGAAGATTCATGGATGTAGTGAAGGAGGACATGGAGAGGGTTGGCGTTACAGAGGAAGATGCAAGGGATAGGGTGAGATGGAGGCAGATGATCCACTGTGGCGACCCCTAAAGGGAGCAGCCGAAAGAATAATAATAAGAAGAGTGCTGGCAATATTAATGCAATTAATTGGGGTAGTCCATTTAACTGATCAGCTTTAAAAAATTATGCAAAATAATGTCCCTACTGCACTTCCTTTTATAGTGGAGTTCACGGGCCAGACTTAGTGCCCCATGCAATCTCTTTATTTTATTTAATTCTGGGTTTTCAGATCAGTTTTCTGGAGTATTTCTGTCATATTATGTGGACATTTGTACCATAGATGAAATGTAATTTGTCATTAAAATGAGTGACAGAGGTAAATGATAACCGGAAATTAGTGCGAGATCAACTACTGTATCTAACATTTTGACAAAATGGGCTGAAGCTGATTTGCTTGTATGGATTCATTTTCCTTTCGTCACTAACAAATGATCCAGTCTTCTGTTACAACCCATCACTATGCTATTGACTGTGATATCCCAGTCCCTGTCAAGATGTTAGCTTCAGAGCTAACAGTGCTACTATGAAGTAGCTAGCTTATGAATTCACACCACTAGACATCCCTATTCTCACCTTGTTCACTAATCCTGTCATGAGCCAAGCCGGTTTGGCTTTCCCCAGCTCGGTCTCGATCTTGTTGGGGGTTTTGGTTTACTGGTTATGTGCATTTTTGGTGTATTTGTACAATAACTCCCATATCCTTGCCACTACCTGACCGGCAGCTGTTTGTCTAAGAGCTGACCTACTTTCTCCCACGTTGCTGACAGCCTGTCGGTCTGGCCACACACCCCCGCTCTCCCTTGACTCCATCAGCTGTCCCCTATCCCAGTAATTATCTTCCCCGCATCTTGCCCAGGTGTTCTGTATTTGTCACACCAGCCGCACCTGTACAAAAGCAGCTCTTTGCTGAACAGACGCCGCTGGATCATTGTATGTGTTAGATGGCTGTGCTTCGCCGTCTAACCATCACGTCATTGAAGGACTGCTTGGAGCTTGCTCTCCTCTTCACTGGAGGACCCAGATCGCTAGGCTGTAAGTTATTGTAGCGTTTCTCTGTGCAGTTGTGTCGCTATGCTGATAGCGTTTCCCTTTGCGGCACAACTGCTATGCTTTCCCCTGCACAGCCTAGCATCTCTACTGGACTCTGTATTAGCCCGAGCTACTCAGCCTCCTTGTGCGCAAATGGAAGACCGCGCAGAGGGTTCGTGACACAATGATCCAGCCATTTAAAAGGATTTAGCAGGTTACACCCACACAAATCATTTTTTCACTTCTTGGACTGTCCCGTTTTATCCTCAACTGCTTTCCGGGCATGATGGCTGAGCTGCTGGAGAGGGAGCTGCGCTCTCTGTGTTTCCTGGAGGAGATTCTCTCATGGACAATGGAGCCCTGTGCCTCCAAAATGGCTCGTCAGGCTCGGGACATGGCGAGAAGGGTGATGGAGCTAGACAGCCTCTGGGATCATCTCGAAGTGATGGAGATTCTACGGGACATCTTCACTGTGCCATGCGAGGATTCGCATGAGGATCTCCCCGTGCTCGAGCTCCTCGTGGCCACGCCGCTCACTTCTCCAGGTAGCACGGAGCTCCTCTGCATGGGTGACTCGCTGCCCAGCGCGGTGCTTCGCATCCCGGACTATCTGGTTCCCGAGCCGCCCGTGAGGAAGAAGAGGAGGAACCCTGGCTGGAAGAAGCATCCAGCCTCGCCGACGACAGCCCTGCCTCCTCATCCCGAGCCGTGGTCTGCTCCGTCCCCAGAGGAGCTGGAGGAACGAACACAGGTTTTCCTGGTGGAGACAGAACTCCTCCTGGAGGTGAAACTGTGGCTTCTTCCAGAGTTGGCTGAGAGGTTGGAGGAATATTCCCTGAGGAGGTCGGAGCTCCAGCTGGACGACAAGCATGCCCCGACCATGGAGACGACAGCTGATGTCATCGAACCACAGGAATTCAGGCAAGTGTTTATTCAGTCACCGTTAATGACACCTGAAGCTGCTTGCCTGATTCCTGATGAATTGTCAGCTGCCAATCTTATTTGTCTTCCTGTTTCTCCCGTTGCCCCCATGCCCTCGTGCTTCCCAGGAGGACAATTCCCGACGGAGGAGGGGCCTTCTCTGAAGGAACCGGGGAACACGTCGCCTGCTTCCTCTCGTCGCCGCCATTCTTAGGGGACTCGCCATAATGGTCTCACCAATCCTCCATCTGCTATGCCCATCTCCACGTCATCGGAGTCGGCTCCTCAGCTACTGTGTGAAGGAGCCGAAACAGCCAGTGACATGGGGCGGGGAGTGACTGTCAACTACCCGCAGCTGTCAACATCAAGCACCGGGAGATCAGGCAGGTGTTTTCTCAGTTAATTCTATGTATTGATGATAAACGTTGCCTGTCTCCCGGAAGAGAGGCTCAGCTCCAGCAGTCCGCTGGGCTCTCTCCTCCAGCTGTGGAGGTAAACCCCTCTCTTATCCTTTCCGTGTCTCCCCCTTTGATTTTCGAGTGTGATGAGTCATCGGCATCGGATCGTGCTTCCCTGTCACCGGTGGAAAGAGCCAGTATGGCCGTGGATATGGAGAGGGGTGATGGCCAGTCAGCTACAGCTGTGAACATCACACGCCGGGATGACAGGCAAGGGTCCTTTCATCTAATTGAACTTAATTATTTTGAACCTTGTCTGTCTCTCGAGGGAGAGGCCCAGTTTCAGCAGTCCACTGGGTCCTCTCCTCCAGTTGCAGCTGTGAACTCATCCCCTACTCCCTCTGTGTCTCCTCTCTTCATCCCTGAGTGCCTGCCGGTCTTGGAACCGAGCTGCCAGAAAGTGGAGGAGCTGGTGGTTCCAGATGTTCCCTTCCTGGAGCCAGTACGGAGAGGTCCCCCTGCAGCCACGCCAGATGAATCCCCAGCATTGGAGCCGCTGCAGGAGGACAATAGGACTGCAATCACCATCTTGCCAGCTGTGGAGGCATCTGAAGCGGACTGGGAGCCTGAGCTGGACCTCCTGGAGTCTGGGCCCGAGTGTTCATCACCAGGATCGATGGAGTCCTGGACAACGGTGGAGCTCAAGCTCAGGCAAGTGTTCTCTCTTGTTTTTCTTATGGCAGTTTTAGAGAGAGCTTGTCTGGCTCTAGGTGAGGAGAGTCGGGCGCAGTGCACAGCTGCGTCTGAACTTCCCTCGCTGGGCTACACCGCTGCCAGCGACCCTAACAACCCTGTTTTTTCTCCCACTCCCGAGCCATTTTCTAGGGTCACTGGAGAGGAACAACCATCTCCAGGGGCCCTTGTGGAGCCGGTCTCACCGCCCGATGACATTGCGGGTCCAGCTCCCCTGAGGTCTGAGGTCGTCGTGTGGTCTCCTCCACAGGCCGCGCTGCCGTGGGTCCAGCAGGCTGGCTTTGGGCCGTCGTCGGAGCTTCGCCCCAGGATTAACCCAACGTGGGTGCTGCACCCCTGCGCAGACCAGTCATGGAAGCAACCCTCCAGCATGGGTTCCACCATGGGTGCTGCAGAGCCTCAGCCGGAGGCCACCGTGGGTGCTGCAGAGCCATCACGGTTGGGGGCCACCGTGGGTGCTGCAGAGCCGGCCCAGTTGGGGGCCACCATGGAGGCAGCTAGGGTCCTGCTGGAGTCCATCGTGGGTGCAGCGGAGCCGGCCTGGTCAGGGGCCACCATGGGCGCAGCTGAGCCTCAGCCAGAGGTCGCCATGAATGCAGTTAGGCTCCCACTGGAGGCCATCATGGGTGCAGCGGAGCCGGCCCGGTCAGGGGCCACCACGGGGGCCACCGCGGACCACCCGAAGGATGCCATGGAAGTTCCCTCTCTCCAGTCCGGGTACCCATTGGCCTTCCAGTGGGCAGGCCGCCTCCTGCTTCACCCCTTCAGTCCTGGTGGCTGAGCAACATTGGCCGGCCACCAGAGGAATTGATTCCCTGGGTCAGGTGGCCCACGTTTCCCGGCAGGCCGCTGGACATCGTCCACCGGACCTTCTGCTGGGCCTGGGACTCTGGGCGGCCTCCTGAGCCCCAACGCCTGTGGACTTGGGGGGGGGGGGGTTAATTGTGGACCCTGGGCGGGGTATTGTGTTCCCTCCTTCCTGTTCCCCCTAACCCTACCCAAGTTTGTGTGTTGTTTGTTGTTTTTGCTCCTGTTGGGGGGGGGGGGGGTTGATGTTACCTGGGGTGTCTGGGAATCTACCCCTTAAAGGGGGGGGCTCTGTCATGAGCCGAGCCAGTTTTGCTTCCCCTGGCTCGGTCTCAATCTCGTTGGGGGTTTTGGTTTACTGGTTATGTGCATTTTTGGTGTATTTGTATAATAACTCCCATATCCTTGCCACTGCCTGACCGGCAGCTGTTTGTCTAGGAGCTGACCTACTTTCTCCCACGTTGCTGACAGCCTGTCGGTTCGGCCACGCCCCCTCGACTCCTTGTATGATTACCCTGCACTGAACTGTTCAATAAACATGTGTGTGTTAACCCCTGCAATTAAATCCTCATTTCTCCTTCTCTCCTCTGTGCGCAAATAGAAGAGTGCGTGGAGGGTTCGTGACAAATCCTTTGTCAACAATAATGTATCTCACATCATTCTGGTTTATTTTTTTGTATTTTCATCATGATGGCTGATGAATTGTAAGCATTTGCTTGGCTAGGTTGTCGGAGATGGTCTGCCCAATTGTTAGCTTTACTATCTCATCATGGTCAGTTTTGATCTCTATTTTCTACAAATTAAGATAAGATAAGATAAGATAAGCCTTTATTAGTCCCACAATGGGGAAATTCCAGGATTGCAACAGCACAGGGATAGCAACACTCAGAGCAACAATCAGAAGGCAAGAGAAAAAAACAAAAGCAGCAAGTATACATACATATATATATATACGTATATATATATATATATATATATATATATATATATATATATATATATATATATACACAGTGCGGAGCATTGTAGCTAGATGGGATAGAAATATAAATATATAAACACAGTGCGGAGCATTGTAGCTGGGTGGAATAAATATATGAGTATATAAACATACAGTGTGGAGCATTGTAGCTAGATGGAATAGATATATGAATATATAAACACACAGTGCGGAGCATTGTAGCCAGATGGAATAAATATGTAAATATATAAACACACAGTGTGGAGCATTGTTGCTAGATAGAGTAAATATATATTTAAACACACAGTGCGGGGCATTGTAGCTAGATGGAATAAATATGTAAATATATAAACACACACAGTGCGGAGCATTGTAGCTAGATGGAATGAAACAGCACAACCGTCTACTTAGTTATCCTACATGGTATGATTATGTACCCATACATATTCTCACCCTCCATAGCGACCGGCATTTTCCTAGTTGTATACTGGAGGGGACCATTGTGTAAGTCTATTGCGTCTTTTGCATTCAATACTACTAAGTCGTCACGTCTTTTTGCTATCTCTGCGAGCAGCCCTACTTTGGTTGTACAGTCTGACAGCCGTAGGTAGGAAGGACCTGCGAACCCTCTCGGTTGTGCACCTAGGATGATGTAGTCTGCTGCTAAATGAGCTCCTCAGTGCATTCAGTATGTCCTGCATAGGGTGGAGCTCGGACTCCAGCAGAGATGACAGTTTAGCCACCATCCTTCTCTCTCCTATCTCCTCCACTGGGTCAAGGCGCTGCTCCAGGACAGAGCTAGCTTTCTTGATCAGTTTGTTCAATCTCTTCCTATCGGCTGCTGTAATGCCACTGCCCCAGCAGACAACTCCAAAAGTGATGGCTGATGCCACCACTGTGTCATAGAATGTCTTCAGCAGTGCCCCTTGTACACCAAAAGACCTGAGTCTCCTCAGTAGGAACAGCCTGCGCTGTCCCTTCTTGTAGAGTGCGTCAGTATTGTGTGACCAGTCTAGTTTATTGTTCAGATGAACACCCAGGTACTTATAGGATGTCACCATCTCGATGTCTGTTCCCTGTATATTTACTGGTGCTGTGAGGGGTTGTCCTTGCCTGCGGCTGTCCACCACCAGCTCCTTAGTTTTCCTGGCGTTGATCTGGAGGCAGTTCCGATGGCACCAGTCCACAAAGTCCTGGATAAGCCCTCTGTACTCAGCTTCATCTCCATTGGAGATGAAGCCAACGATCGCAGAGTCATCAGAGAACTTCTGTAGATGGCAGTGTGTTGTGTTGTGTGAGACGTCCGCAGTATAAAGGGTGAACAGGAAGGGAGGCAAAACCGTTCCCTGGGGGCCCCCGTGCTACCGATGATCGTGTTGGACACACAGTCCCGGGTTCTCACAAACTGAGGCCGGTTAGTAAGGTAGTCCAGGATCCATGATGACAGGTGCTGGTCCACCCCTGCGCACAGCAGCTTGTCCTTCAGGATCATCGGTTGGATGGTGTTGAAAGCACTGGAGAAGTCAAAGAACATGATCCTCACCGCATTCCCGGGCTTCTCCAGGTGGGACAGAGAACGATGAAGGAGGAAGATCACCGCATCCTCCACCCCAATGCCATGCTGATAGGCGAACTGGAGTGGATCCATCGCTGGTCCCACCAGGGGGCAGAGGTGAGCAAGGAGCAGTCTCTCCAGGGTCTTCATCATGTGGTACGTCAAGGCCATTGGTCTGTAGCTGTTCAGATCTTTGGGGTGGGAAGTCTTTGGTACAGGTACCACACAAGATGTTTTCCACAGCTGTGGTACCCTCCCCAGCTTCAGGCTCAGGTTGAAGATGTACTCCACAATCTCACACAGCTGGTCTGCACAGGACTTGAGGAGATTTGTGCTGATGCCGGCCGGTCCCGACGCCTTCCTCGACTTGATCTTCCTCAGCTCCATCCTCACCTGGGTCTTAGTGAGGGTCAGGTTGGGGGGCTGTGTGTTGGGAGTGGGGGGGTGTTGGTGGAGTGGGGAGTGGGCAGCAGGACTCGATGTCTTTAGGGGCAGCAGTGGTTGTTGTGCAGTCAGGGGGGAGGGCGGTTGGTCAAACCTATTGAAAAACAGATTCAGATTGTTCGCCCACTCCCTGCCCCCCGTGGCCTGGGGGGAGGTATTCTGGAGCCCAGAAATGGTTTTAAGGTTTCTCCAGACCCCGCTGATGTCGCTCTGTTGCAGCTTGTCCTCCATCTTCTCCCTGAAGCTGTCCTTGCCTTCTCTGATCTTTCTCCTCAGCTCCCTCTGTACGGACTTCAGCATCTCCCTGTTCCCCGACCTGAAGATCCTCTTCTTCTCTCTCAGAAGTGTTTTTATCTCAGGGTTGATCCACGGTTTGTTGTTTGAGCAACACCGTATGGTCTTGGTGGGAACGGTGTTGTCCACACAGAAGCTGATGTAGTCCATGATGGTGTGAGTGAGGCCATCGATGTCCTCACCATGTGGATCGCAGATCTGCTCCCAGGCAGTGGTTTCAAAACAGCCCTTTAGAGTGTCCATTGCCTCCTCAGACCATAACTTCTCTGTGCGCATGGCCAGAGATTGTCTGTGCACTAGGGGTTTGTACACCGGCCGGAGATGACCCAAGTTGTGATCTGATCTCCCGAGTGGAGGGAGTTGTAATGAGGTGTACGCCTCCTTAGTGTTTGCGTAGAATAAGTTCAGTGTTTTATTGTCGCTAGTGTGGCATGTGACATACTGGGTAAACGTGGGTAGAATGGGAGACAGTGAAACATGGTTGAAATCGCCTGAGATGAGGAGAAGAGCATCTGGGTGTTCTGTCTGCAGCCTGCCAGTTACTGAATGGATGACGTCACGCACTGTCCCAGCGTTCACCGTCGGATTTGCATAAACAACAATGCAGATCACGTGTGAGTATTCCCTCGGGAGATATGTAGGTCGCATGCTAACAGCTAGCAACTCAATGTCTTCGCTGCAGTGTCGTTGTTTAACAGTGATATGTCCTGGTCTGCACCAGTTGTTGTTAACATACATTATCACTCCACCGCCCCTTGCTTTGCCACTGTCTGGTGTTCGGTCTGCCCGTATCGCGTGGAAACCCTCCAGTTCAATGTTAGCATCTGCTGCAAATTCGGTTAGCCAAGTCATCGCCAGGATGATAATTCATATTTGACCGTTTCTGTGCATATTGTACTCCAGAGACCAGACACACCCTATCGACCACTGAAAGCACACACCTGGTCATCAGTGATGCTTTATTTTATTTATTCTTTAGGATAAGTTTACATTAGTTGGTTCAGGCTGTGTTAGCTAACCAAGCAAGAAGCAAGCCAGCTGACAGTACCAACATGTTACGTGATGAAAGAGGTGGGGTGGGATGAACTGGGGCTCATGAGTATTTCAAGAGACATACACTGAAACTAGCTGTTGATGATTTTGATATTGTAAATGGTAGTCCCTGTATGGCAATGGGTCATGAGCACAAGTTTGCAGCGTTTGGATTTAAAACAATTACTACTTATGTCCATCTGGGTGAGGAGCATACTCCATTTATTCAGTGTTTGCACACTCTTTGGAAGCATACAGCACTACATGTAAGTGTACTTGAATGTGTGAAAGTAGACTACATATCCACTCAAAATAGCAAGTGTAAGTACAGAAAACACAATCTAAGACACAGCCAATGTGGTCTGCAATAAAAAAGTAATATAATTTTATGCAAATACGTGGAAACAGCAGAAGATCTTAATATATGCAAACAGTCAGTGAATATGGAGGTCACTTACTGACTAACTTGAATTGTAAATATCTGTGTATGTATTTATGTAATGTCATGACACACATTAACTGACTTTATATTTGCCTTGTTGCACCTGCACTACATACCACCAGATTCTTAGCTGCTTTACTGGAGTTAAAAAAAAAAAAATGTTGAGAAAATGAATGAAAATAGGTTAAATTCAGTGGCCTTATTCTGTTGCTAAGCCTGGCTCTGAGCATAATTGCATGGTTTGGTCTATCATACAAACAGCCTCAGATATCAATTTTTAAAAATTATTTTTAGATTTTGTTTGGGAAACATGGCCAGTGGACTGGATGTGAAGCCCCCTGGTGCCAGAATCTCGTCACTTAAAGCCTTTTTTTATGTCTTTTAAAATGATTAGAAACGCTGATGTGAGCCATGATCACATACCCCTCTCCGCTAAAGCGGCTTTATAAATAGAACCTGTAAAGAGCTGTAAAAGCCAAAGAAGTGCTATTGAACAGTTAATCCCATAATACCAACAGATTACTGAATATTCTTTGCCATTCATGGCAGCAGGCCATTAGCCCAAAGTGCCTTCTTTGTCTGTGTTTGTTCCAATACAACCTTTCACTTTAATCTACTTTCGCTCTGTTGGACAGGTTTCCATAACACTTTATAACACAGCCCATGAAGTACTATGAAATTACAGGGTACTTTCTGTGTAAAGACAGTGAAAGTACTGGTGTAACAGTGACAATAACAGTGTTAGTATGAGGTAATATCAGGGAAACAAGCCATGTTTATTTTTTAAACAAAAGTACACAGTTTTTAACCTATAAGTACACATACTTATCACACAAGTACCCTGTATTTACCATGTAGGTACTCTGTAGTTACCATATAAGGACTTGGCGGTTTCCATGCTTGAGACAAGTTTAATAGTACAAATTAATCTTAAGTGTAAGAACACCAAAACTACCCACTACTTTTTAGGCTCTAATTTCATAACTACCCCAAAATTAGTTGGTACTTACAGGGTTCAGATATTTTCCTTATTAGTAAATACCCTGAAATGACCAAGCAATTACAGTGTTCCAGGCTGTGTTATATATACACAATCATTTTGGGATAATTACTAATGAGGACAATACCTGTATAACGCAGCCCACGTCTCTGTAAGTATTAGATAATTTTGGAGTTTGTACGCTTGAAGTGACACTCCACCAAAAATCAAGTTTTTTTTTCTTGTTAACATGTTTGTAACATGTTTTTTTATGACTTAAAGATATATCAAGTGTCACGAACCGAGCCCGTGTTTCCTGTTGGCTTGGTTCTGATCATTCTTGGTAGCTCAGGCACTGGGTTTATCATGTGTTATCTTTTGATTTCTTGTTGTTTTCATGTCCGTGTATTGTTTCTTCCCATGCCTGTAGCCGCTGCTCTGGCCGGTGATCGCTAGGCAGCTGTTTGACCCACTTCCTGGTGGGCGCTGTCTAACATTCGCCAGTCCAACCAGGCCCCCCTCTCTCTCTGACGATCAGCTGTTCCCCCAAGTAATCATCTTTCCCGTGCCTCGCCCAGGTGTGGCTGAGGGCCACACCTGAGGGCCTGTTGGCCTAAGGTCAGGGCCATCAGACAGTGGAGAAGCCAGTGGTTTTGGATGATTCCTTCCCGGAACCAGCATGGAGAGGTTCCCCTGCAGCCACGCCGGATGAATTTCCCTGCGTTGGAGCGGCTGCCAGGGGATAATAGGACTGTTACCACCATCTCACCTGCTGTGGAGGCTGCAGCTGCGGAGTGGGAGCCTGAGCTGGACCTCCTGGAGGCCGGGCCCAAGTCTTCATCATCGGGATCAACGGAGTCCTGGACAGCGGTGAAGCTCGAGCTCAGGCAGGTTTTCTGTCTTGTGTTTTTAATGACGGTATTAGAGAGATCTTGTCTGGCTGTAGGTGAGGAGAGTCAGGCGCAGCGCGCAGCTGCGTCTGCACTTCCTTCGCCGGGCTCCGCCGCTGCCGGCAACCCTAATAACTTGGTTTTGTCTCCTGCTCCTGAGTTTTCCTCTAAGGTCGACAGAGAGGAGCCATCGTCACCAGGGGCTGCCTTGGAACCAGGCCTAACACGTCATGATGTCGTGAGTCCAGCTCCCCCGCTGCCTTAGGCTGTCGTGTGGGTCCCTCCGCAGGCTGTATCTCCGTGGGTGCGGCAGGCTGGTTTCGGACCATCGTGGGGGCTGTACTCCAGAATTAGCCCGACATGGGTGCTGCGCCCCTGCTCGGTCCCATCATGGACGCCATGCTCCAGCGCGGCGTTCACCGAGGGTGCAGCCTTGGCCCGGTCGGGGTCCACCGCGGGTGCCACTGAGTTCCAGCTGGAGTCCACTGCGGGCGCTGCAGAACTCCAATCGGGAGTCACCACGGGTGCTGCAGAGCCCCAGCCAGAGGTCACTGTGGATGCTGCAGAGCCGGCCCGGTCAGGGTCCATCGCGGGTGCAGCAGAGCAGGCCCGATCAGGGTCCACCGTGGGTGCAGCTGTTTTCCAAGCCGGGACCACGGAGGGCACTGCAGATCGCCATGAGGACATTGTGGTCCCCTTCTCCTCCCTATCCTATGCCGTGGGGGATTCCACCCTACGGTCCGGTCACCCAACAGGGAGTCTTCCAGTGAGCAGGTTGCCTCCTGCTTCATCCCGCTGGCCCTGGTGGCTTTACAGCGCTGGCCGACTGCCTGAGGGACTGAGTCTCTGGGCCAGATGGCTCGTGTTTTCCGGCAGACAACCAGACCGGGTTCACCAAACTGCCTGCTGGGCCTGGGACTCCGGGCGGCCTCCCGAGCCTCCACGTCGTTGGGCTTGGGGGGGGGGGTTAGTTGTGGACCCTGGCGGGGCATTGTGTTCCCTCCTTTCCTGTTCCCCTTACCTCCCACCCAGGTTTGTGTTGTTGTTCCTGTTGGGGTTGTGTGGGGGGTGGGCAGGGGTATTTCTTTCTTTTTGATGTTACTGTGGGTGTCTGGTATCCACCCCTAGAAGGAGGGGCTCTGTCACAAACATAGCCCGTGTTTCCTGTTGGCTCGGTTCTGATCGTTTTTAATGGCTCAGGCATTGTGTTTATCATGTGTTATCTTTTGATTTCTTGTTGTTTTCATGTCTGTGTATTGTTTCTTTCCATGCCTGTAGCCGCTGCTCTGGCCGGCGATCGTTAGGCAGCTGTTTGACCCACTTCCTGGTGGGCGCTGTCTAACAGTCTGACCACGCCCCCCTCTCTCTCTGACAATCAGCTGTTTGCCCCAGTAATCATCTTTCCCACGCCACGCCCAGGTGTGGCCAATTTGTCATGCTAGCGGTGTTTGTACTTAGGCTCTCTTTGCCAGTCAAACACCGCTGGACCATTGTACAAGTTCATGGTCTTTTTTCACTGTGTAACCATTACGTCTATGAAAGATTATTTGTGTGTGTGCTCGTCAGACTTGGATGACTCGGACTGTTCCTGCACGGTGAGTAAGAGCTGTCTGCGTTTCTGTTTGTAGTTGTGCTGCTACACTTGTTTGTAGCGTTTCCCCTTGCGGCACAACTGCTACGCTTAGGTACTGTTGCCCAGCTTCTTCTCCCGTGCCAGTCGAGCATCCTGGAGGACTCTAAAGTTTCACCCGAGTTGTCTACGTTATTGTGGTCTCTCAATTTGTGTCTCAATAAATGTGTGTTTGGTGTAACCCTGCACTTAAATCCTCATTCTTCCTTCTCTTCATCCGTGCGCATTGGAGAAGCGCATGAGGAAGTTCATGACATCAAGAGTGAAATCACTCAAATGTCTCATGCATCTGTTTTGTTTTTTTGTTTTTTTGCTTTAAACTTTCACCTGAGCCCCACCCCTCAAAAAAAGTGAGTTGAAACTGAACCTTTTTTCATGCCATAGATATACAGCTGCTGGCACATGAGTAGTGTTGAGCCAATCAGGACTCTCTGGCCTAACTGAAGTTGGCCTCCGGACAGTTAGCATTTTTAAGCTAGCTGCTTTGAAAACTTGACTCCAGTTCAGATGGGTTTTACCATTAAACTGCTTTTAAGGACTGATGCAGTTTCAGTCATTATCCTGGGCCACCGTGCATACAACTGGGCATGTCCTTCAACCAGTAAGTCTTTTTATCACAGGATTTCTGCTGTTTAATGCCGCTACAAGGGTTGCCACCTTAAATGAAGAAAAATAAAGTACTCCCCGCCCCACAGTGATGTGTGGGGCGCTAGTTGTGGTTTATCATAACTTAATCATTGTTTAAATAAAGTATTAACATACTATTCATAGGCCAAAGTTTGAAGTGCTTCTTTGACAATGTTTACAGTGGGGCAACAAGGTATTTAGTCAGCCACCAGTTGTGCAAGTTCTCCCACTTAAAAGATGAGCGAGGTCTCCAATTTTCGTCATAGGTATACCTCAACTATGAGAGACAAAATGAGAAAAAAAATCCAGAAAATCCCATTGAAGGCTTTTTAATGAATTAATTGGTAAATTCCTCGGTAAAATAAGTATTTGGTCACCTACAAACAAGCAAGATTTCTGGCTCTCACAGACCTGTAACTTCTTCTTTAAGAGGCTCCTCTGTCCTCCACTCGTTACCTGTATTAATGGCACCTGTTTGAACTCATTATCAGTATAAAAGACACCTGTCCACAACCTCAAACAGTCAGACTCCAAACTCCGCTATGGCCAAGACCAAAGAGCTGTCAAAGGACACCAGAAACAAAATTGTAGACCTGCACCAGGCTGGGAAGACTGAATCTGCAATAGGTAAGCAGCTTGGTGTGAAGAAATCAACTGTGGGAGCAATTATTAGAAAATGGAAGACATACAAGACCACTGATAATCTCCCTCAATCTGGGGCTCCACGCAAGATCTCACCCCGTGGGGTCAAAATGATCGTGAGAACGGTGAGCAAAAATCCCAGAACCACACGGGGGGACCTAGTGAATGACCTGCAGAGAGCTAGGACCAAAGTAACAAAGGCTACCATCAGTAACCCACTACGCTGCCAGGGACTCAAATCCTGCAGTGCCTGACGTGTCCCCCTGCTTAAGCCAGTACATGTCCAGGCCCATCTGAAGTTTGCTAGAGAGCATTTGGATGATCCAGAAGAGGACTGGGAGAATGTCATATGGTCAGATGAAACCAAAATAGAACTTTTTGGTAAAAACTCAACTTGTCGTGTTTGGAGGAGAAAGAATGCTGAGTTGCATCCAAAGAACACCATACCTACTGTGAAGCATGGGGGTTGAAACGACATGCTTTGGGGCTGTTTTTTTGCAAAGGGACCAGGACGACTGATCCGTGTAAAGGAAAGAATGAATGGGGCCATGTATTGTGAGATTTTGAGTGAAAACCTCCTTCCATCAGCAAGGGCATTGAAGATGAAACGTGGCTGGGTCTTTCAGCATGACAATGATCCCAAACACACCGCCCGGGCAATGAAGGAGTGGCTTTGTAAGAAGCATTTCAAGGTCCTGGAGTGGCCTAGCCAGTCTCCAGATCTCAACCCCATAGAAAATCTTTGGAGGGAGTTGAAAGTCTGTGTTGCCCAGTGACAAAACCCCAAAACATCACTGCTCTAGAGGAGATCTGCATGGAGGAATGGGCCAAAATACCAGCAACAGTGTGTGAAAACCTTGTGAAGACTTACAGAAAACGTTTGACCTCTGTCATTGCCAACAAAGGGTATATAACAAAGTATTGAGATGAACTTTTGTTATTGACCAAATAGTTATTTTTCTGAGGAATTTACCAAATAATTCATTAAAAATCCTTCAATGTGATTTTCTGGATTTTTTTTCTCATTTTGTCTCATAGTTGAGGTATACCTATGATGAAAATTGGAGACCTCTTTCATCTTTTAAGTGGGATAACTTGCACAATTGGTGGCTGACTAAATACTTTTTTGCCCCACTGTATAACTTTCAAGTTTGAAAGTCAAACTGTTCCTATTTACTACAAATGACAGAACCCTTCAAAACATCTGGTGTGCAAATAACAATTTATCTAACATTAGAACTGTACAACTTGTTTATCAACATTTTTTTTCTATTTGTGCAGAGTACAACCATGGTAAAACAGTCCACAGCCTTCTTGCTTCCTAAGTGCATTACTTCTTTTTTGATGTGTATTTCTTGTCACGTTCTGTATCCATGAGTAGATGTTTGTCTCTCAAAACACTGCAGTAGAACTCTGAACAGGACTCTGTAAAGTTGCGAGTACTTTGCAGCTTGCCTTGTACTCGTTGTCTTTGATGCTGTCAAGCCAATCAATGAGTTCTTCCCACTCACAGTCGGTACTTTTGCAAACATTTATGTTTGACTGATGCATGGGGTGACCTATCGGGACACGGTGCAGCCATACACATGTTGGTCTGTGAGAAGCCGGCGAGCTGCTACAGCTGCTGCTGAGCCCGCCTGGCTGTCTCTCGCCCAATCACTGTTGAGTGATGACTTCATGTTCGTAAAAGTAAAAAAACCAACCAACTACAACATGCATAAGGCTGCATGTCCACCAAACATGTTTTTTTCCACTCTGGGTGACTATTTTCCATTCATTCTCTATGTGGTCCAGTGTTTACAGTGCTGAGCGCCCTCGGCGCTGAAACGCTCTCGGCGGTGGTCGTTTTTTGTCGTGGCGCTCAGGGCGCTCAGAGGTGAAAAAGTTCAACATTTCAGAGACTGCAGCTGAGCTTGTCAATGTCAGACCTTAAGCAGCCAATAAGAACTGCTGCGTGGTCGGGACATAGGACGCTGGTACTAGTCTGTACTCAGACTCCTGCATTCCATGTCATCATATTTTACATCCAGAGCTGCTACAAAATGTTTCCTGTCCATTGTTATTTAGACACTGCTATTAAAAGTGCTGAGCTGAGAGTGACAAGCTGTTGCTGGGATACAGGGCAAAGACTTTTTTTTCCCAGAGTGCTGCGCACAAACACTGAAAAAAAATGCTAAGGGCGGTCAAGTGACAAAAAAACGCATTTGGTGGACACGCAACCTAATGCGGATGAGATGATGCTAAATTAAAGGTACCTAGTGAATACAGGACAAACCGCGTCCTGTATTGATTCAATCCAGGATGCATTATTTTAGTATTAAAAAACAGGACAATACTGTATTTTATAGGATGGGTGGCAACCCAAGTCGCTACCCACTATTAGCCTTGTAGTATGTGGACTGGGCCTAGTCACCGATTCTGACCTTTTTTAGGAGGGAAGTGGTGAAAAGATTTTGACACAAAATTCTAACACAATGAAAGGTTTGGTTTATAGAAAAAAGGGCATAAGATATCATTTTAGATAAGGTAGATTTGTTTTTATAGAGGATTTATAGCCACCGGAGTGTCATGAACCGAGCCGGTTTGTTCTTCCTGGCTCGGTTCCATGACTCTCCTCTGTGTGTCCTATTTTATCATCTGTGTATTTTGTGCATTTGGTTCTGAGCCAGGATTCTCCCAGGCTCAGCCTCATGCTTCATCATGGATTTGTGTATTGTTTTACCTTTTGAGTTTTCTTGTGGTTTATTTGTTTCATGGTCACTGTTTAGGTTACCTTTGTCATGGCATGTGTTATTTTGCAATCATTTCTGAGTTTGTTGTATTGTTTTGGTTCTGACTGGCAGGCGGTCAGGCACCACGTTGTAGTCTGCGCTAGGCGTGGGCGCTCCCTGTCAATCTGCCAGCCAGACCACTCCCCCCCCTCTCCTTCTGACACTCAGCTGTTTCCTGTTTGGTGATTACTGCCCTGCTGCCGTGCTCAGGTGCATCCCATCACTATGTCATCAGTCCATGTATTTAGCCTGCTCATTGTCAGCCATTCTTTGCTGGATGATTGTGTTTGTCCCACGGCGCGTCACGTCGTGTCTTCTTGCCTTTCATGCGTCGACTGGGCGATGTCGGCCCAGGGACGCTAATGTAAGTTTTCTCCATGTCAACATTTTTGTATGTCTACACTATTTTTGGGAACTGTGGAACTTTATGTTAATAAATGTGTTTGTGGCGCTTTCACACAGCCCCGTGCGCTGTGTGAAAGCGCACGGGGAATCATGACACCGGAGTGTGATTTTAAGATTAGTTTGAACAATTAAAGTTGTCTCAAGCATGGAAACTACAAAGTTCCTATATGGTAAGTATACTATGCACTTAAAGGGTAACAACAAAGTACTTTTATTAGAAAAAAAAAAACACAATTTATCTTACCATACTAATACTGTTTTCACCAGTACTTTCACTGAAAGTACACGGAAAGTACCCTGTATTTTCTTTGTACTTCACGGGCTGTGTTATATAGTGTTACACAGTTTTGTTTTGTTTTTCTGAGGTTTACTTTATCATAGGCATCTCACATTTGTCCATTATTCACTGCTTTATTTTAGATCTTTTCAGTGCTTGAAATTTCCTCAGTCCACCCTCTAGTGTGTTCTCTTTCTCCACCCGCAAGTGTAATCAACAAGTGAAATGTTAACCAGTCTACTTTGCAAGGCAATCCCTTTGTCCCCTACCTCCCATAAACTGCCATCCACCAGCACTTGGAAAAAAAAAATAGTACATTTTCAGCCATCACCATTGGAAGGAAACTGCGAGGAGAAACATGGCTCCCAGTAGGCAACATCCTCATTAGCCAGAGAAGAGAAATGGACAAAGGAAGAGAGCCAGGAAAGAGAAGGGAGGGATGTCTTAAGAGGACTTATAGACAGATGGGCCAGCTCTTTGCCATTGAGCTAAAAGATTCTTGGAAAGCATATTAAATGAGTATTTGTCATTCTAAGCCTCTTGGAGGATCCCGAACTCTTCAGAACGCTGTGTGGTAAGTGCGCTGTCTGCATCGCTTTCAAATCAGGCGCATACTGCACACACATTCGCCACCAGACAAGACTCTAATAACAGCAGAAACACACATGCATGATGGAGAGCTAATCATTAGAGGAAAAACTTGGGATTTCAATTTCCAAGGGAACAAAAGTGTTTGTTCAAGTGTTCCATGACCATTTTTTTTTTTTTTTTTTGTCTTCTAGGGCCTGCTGTTGAGAAAACAGATTCTAGTGGTTCATCACACAAATAACAGCGTGTATGTTGTGGTGGAGCTATATGAGAGCCGGAATCCAAGATAAACAGAGGAGGGGGTATTTCATTACCAAATGCCTCCTCGCAGTCTGCTCACTTTTATGCGAGCTAAAAATCACACTTTATGAACTCCACTCTTCCATTTCAGATTTTTAGACCCATTTCCTATTTATTAAAATCAAGGTGAGAATTCCAGAATGACAAACGGAAATGGATGAGAAATGGTTGGATGGACGGCAGGAGGAGGGGGTAGGGGGTTGCCCGCAATAAATCGTGTCCTTCTCCGCTGATGGCAGAGGCAGATATGTCGGCGGTTATCTGCCATTTCTGCCTCCTGGCGGAGGACTGGAGCGCACACAGTCACGTACGCAGTCACATACACGCACAGACATGGACGCACGGGTACGCAGGTGCACACACATTGGACAGGACCGGGCGGTAGCCATTGGTGCCTGGCTGTATCGATTAAAGGAGTAACACAGTTATTTCTGCAGGTCTGTCTCCGACAGCTGTTCCCCTTATTGCTGTGGGTGGAATGAGGAAGTGGGGAAGTGCAAGGGTGCAGAATATCAGGAAGAGGTATGGAGAGGGAGGGGGAATTGAAGCAAAAAGGATGAAGGGGTAAAAAAAACCCCCTACAGATGGCATATAGGAAAAAGGCAGTCTTTAAGGAATGAGATGAAAGGCTAAGAGCAAAGGAAGGAATAGAGGAGAGGGATGGACTGAGGTGCGGTGAAGAGGGAGGGTGGGGGTGAGGGGGGAGAGAGAGTTTAAAGGGTAGATTAAGAGCATTATCCAATGAGGAGAAATAAAGTGAGGCAACGATGCAAGAGAGGGTGAGATTTTAGGAAACCGCCAGAATGAAAAAAGAGATTAAAAGGAAAAGACCAGGAGAGAAAGAGGAATGGATGAAACCATGACATACATGTATCGGGATGTGACACCACACGGGGTGCTTCTGATCATCGCCGCCGAGAAGATTAAACACTAACTCACCTCCTGTGTGAGACCACCGATTGCACGGGGGTTGAGTTATGGATTTCTGCGGTACGTGTGCCCTCCGCTTCTGGATGCGGATTAAGCAAATGTGTGCTGTGAAATTTGTCGGCACGCGTGTTCACGCGCTCGTGCCCTCCGGGGCTAATAGTTAACCGCCCGAGTGGAGTGCCGCCGACAGGAACACACCGATGTGCCATGCGAGATTTACAACTTCTCCTCCACCAGCAGTGCCTCCCCCCCCCCCCCACCGATCTCCCTCAACCCGCCTCGTCCAAGACACCCCCCCCCCTCACCGATGGGCCAAGGTCAGCCAATTACCCTTAACTGACCAGCACGCATGCACACACACTTAGAGGCATGTCAGCCTCTGTGTGTGTTTGACTGTAGTGCAGTGGACAGTGGCCTGGCGTGCTAGATTCATGGGGAATATGTCAGCCATCAGCCTGGGCATTTCAAACAATGCCTCACAATGTGCTTGACAGCCCTGAAAAACAGCCTGGTGCTTGGAAACTGCCAGCCCATCATCACAACTCCCTCATCTGGGCTCTTTCTATCCCTCTCGCTCACTCTGGGCATCTCTCTCTTTATCTGATTTTCTCTCCTAACTCACCTTCCAAAGCCCCATTTTCTGTCACACACTGCACACTTTCTGCTTGTATATTCTTCGTTCAACCGGTACCCTATCCTTGGATACAAAAAGCCCCCCCCCCCCTAAAAGATGGATTTCACTCCCCCCAATCCCATTCACAAAAGCCTTCATAGAGCAGGCTGTCTATATTTCACAGCTTTTCCCTTATTTATTTCCTTTGTGGGGAGACTTGAATAACGAAACCGAATTGTCTTTCATTTCAGTTTATTCAAGAAATCATTCCACTGTCTGCTCTTATTCTTGAGCAGCGAACAAAGAGAGTGAACACACCAAAGTTCTCTCATTTAAACCTTCTCACATCAAACCATTTCCCTCGCGGGGGAAATCACACATCTATATCAAAGTCTCTTTATTCACATTCATTAGCCTTTTATTTACATAACTCCCCCTTCTCTCTTCCCGAGCCTCAGTGGTCAGGAAGTCTTCTGTCCCCTGTCCTCCGCAGGGGGTCCAGGCTCTGTGGCTCCGCACCGCAGGGGGCTGGCTCTCCTTCATCGTGGTTAAATCACATATGCAGTGTCCAACATATACATGTCTCACAACACAGCCATATAACCCCCCCCCAAACGATGAAGAACAGACTAATTCCCAAAATTTAATAGCACCTTACTCACTACTGAATAATCAACACCAACATTCAGTCTGTGCGCCGCTTGGGCTTCAGCCGTCTGCCGAATCTGCTGTGCGTTGGCCCCGCCTTGCCTGCGGTGCTGTTCTGCTTCGGGTCTGTTGACTGAGGAAGAGAGTGGTTAATTGCCCTCTGCGGGGGCCTGCCTCGTCGAGGCGCCACCGCGACCGGTACAGACACGTCCTTCATGACAAAAGCAGGTTTTAGTCTGTCAATACTGACTGTCTCTTTTCTGTCCCCAAAATCTAGCACAAATTGCTTATCACCTGCCTCCAGCACTCGAAATGGCCCTTCGTAAGGTGGTTTGAGCGTTGCTTTAAGGGCTTCGCGCCTGACAAAAACGAAATCGGCATTTTTCAAAGCCTTGGGGACGAAAACTCGTGGAAAAGCGTGATGAACCGGACCCGGGAGCGTGTCTGCCCCCGTGCCAACTAACGGTCCCAGAGCAGAGAGAGGTGGGGGCTCTGGGTGCTCTGGTAAAAACTCGCCCGGCAGCCTCAGAGTTTGTGCGAATACCAGCTCCGCTGGGGAGGCGTCTAAGTCCTCTTTAGGCGCAGAACGCAACCCTAATAAAACCCATGGGAGTTTATTTACCCAATCTGCATCCGTGAGCGACGCTCTGAGTGCTGCCTTCAAAGACCTATGAAAACGCTCGCATAAACCATTAGCCTGAGGGTGGTAAGCCGTAGTGCGGTGAATTTTGGCTCCTAAGCCGTTGGCCATCGCTGACCACAGCTCAGAGATGAATTGCGGTCCTCTATCGGACGTAATGTCCGACGGAACCCCGAAGCACGCCACCCAAGCCGTTAAAAAAACGCGAGCCACCTCCGCGGCCGTGGTCGTCGCAAGTGGGACCACTTCCGGCCAACGTGTGGTGCGGTCCACCATTGTCAAAAGATACGTGAACCCCTGTGATGCCGGTAGGGGGCCCACAAGGTCGACGTGCACATGGTCGAACCTTCTGGCCGGAATGCGGAACGGTTCTAACGGGGCTCTTGTGTGCCTGTGAATTTTGGCCCGTTGACAGGAAATGCAGGTTTTTGCCCATTCCTTCACGTGCTTGCGCAGGCACGGCCAAACAAACTTTTCCGCCACTAGTTTCACCGACGCGCGCACCCCCGGGTGCGCCAGTGAGTGGACCGAGTCAAAAACACGGCGGCGCCCGTGGCCGGAACCACCGGACGCGGGCGCCCCGTCGACATGTCGCAGATCAGGGGGGGCATACCGGTTTGTAAACACTTGCTCTCCAGCCTCAACCCTGTTGGTCCAGACTGGAGCGCGCGCACGTCTGCGTCCGCCCCCTGGTCCGCTGCCATGGCTGCGTAATCTATACCCACGTGCACCGGGGCTGCGCGCGCTACCGTGCCGCTCTCCTGCGGCGCGGTCACGGTGGCCCGTTCTGCCTCTGCGCGTGTCGGGGTCGTGAACGCGCGTGAGAGACAATCCGCTACTACATTGAATTTGCCCGCGACGTGCCTAATGTCAGTGGTAAATTCCGAGATTGCGGCCAGCTGCCTCTGCTGCCTGCCGGACCACGGATCTGAAATTTTGGCCATGGCGTATGTGAGCGGCTTGTGGTCCACATAAGCGGTGAAGAACCGTCCTTCCAGCCAGAACTGGAAATGACGAATAGCCAAATGCAGCGCCAACAGTTCTCTGTCAAACGCGCTGTATTTTCGCTCAGCCGCGCTTAAAGATTTGCTAAAGAAAGCCAAAGGCTGCCAAACTCCGGCTACCTGTTGCTCAATAACGGCCCCTATGGCTAAATCTGAAGCGTCTGTCGTCAGCGCGATACGTGCTGCAGGGTCTGGGTGGGCCAGGAGCGCAGCGTCAGCCAAGGCTTTTTTAACCTCTGTGAACGCGCGCTCCCGCTCCGGGGACCATTCGACCGCCTGGGTCTGCTTTTGTTTTTTGAGCGCGGCATATAACGGTTGCATGATTTGAGCTGCGTGGGGCAGGAACCGGTTATAAAAATTCACCATCCCCAAGAATTCCTGTAGTGATTTGACCGTTTGTGGACGGGGAAAATCCGCTACCGCGCGTACTTTCTCTGGTAACGGAACCGCTCCCTCCGGGGAGACGCGGTGACCCAAAAAATCAATCCGCTCAACGCCGAACTGGCACTTGGCTGGGTTAACTATTAAGCCGTGCTCTCCCAGCCTCCTAAAAACTGCTGTGAGGTGCGTTTCGTGTTCGTCCTCTGAAGTACTCGCGACCAAAATGTCGTCGAGGTACACAAACACGAAAGGGAGATCGCGTAACACGGCATCCATCATCCGCTGAAATGTTTGCGCCGCCCCTTTGAGACCAAACGGCATGCGTAAAAATTCGAAAAGTCCGAACGGGGTTATTACCGCTGTTTTAGGAATGTCCTCCGGTTGGACCGGGACTTGGTGATAGCCGCGAACTAGATCAATCTTTGAAAAAATGCGCGCCCCCGCCAGGTGCACCGAAAAATCCTGAATGTGCGGGATGGGATAACGATCGTGTGCCGTAGCGTTGTTTAGCCTGCGGTAATCCCCGCACGGTCTCCAGGAGCCATCGGCTTTCGGTACCATGTGCAGCGGCGAAGCCCACGGGCTCTTCGACCTACGAACGATGCCCAGCCTCTCCAGGCTGGCGAACTCCTCGCGCGCAATGGCGAGCTTAACTGCATCCAAGCGCCGAGCTTTTGCAAACACGGGAGGACCAGAAGTGGGGATGAAGTGTTTCACCCCGTGCTTCGCGACCGTCGCTGAAAAAGTGGGCACAGTGAGCGCTGGAAATTGGGTGAGGAGTGTGTGAAACTTACCACCTGCTGTAGCGACGTGGGTCTGTACTGGTGGCGGGGACACTCGAGCTGAACAGGGGAGAGAGTAAAAAGAGAGTGCATTTACCAGCCGTCTATTAGCAAGATCAACTAACAGATTGTGTGAACACAAAAAATCCGCGCCCAACATGTTGAAACTCACCGCCGCTACTACAAAAGTCCATTCATATGTGCGGCCATGTAAGCATAAAGGCAAGGTCCTTCTCCCGTAGGTGTTGATGTTCGAGCCATTTGCCGCTGTAGCTCCGTCACCGTGGGGTCCAGCTACCCGGTCCGCGTATGTTGGGGTGATGAAGCTCACTTGTGCTCCGGTGTCAATGAGGAACACTCGTCCGGAGCGCGCATCCGTGATGTAGAGCAGCTTGTTGCGTTCTCCGAGGGTCGAAGCTGCTAGCGACCCCCGGTCTTGCCGTTTCCCGAACTCCTGAAGATGCAGGGCGGCACACACCTGCGTGCCTTCTCTGCGAACCTCCGATGGTAAAAGCAGAGATCTTCTCCTCCGCTGTGTCGTGCCCGCGCCTCTGTCGCCGGGCTATTGGCTCCCCCTCGTCGCGGCCGTGTTGCCGCCATCGTCGGCCAGTCTGGTTCTGCCGCCTCTGGCTCCCCGCTGTCTCGGGTCGCTGCTGTGGTTGCTTGCCCGCCGCAGGCGTCCAGGATCCCGTCTGCCTCCTGGGCCAGCTCCCGGAACTCCTCCAGGGTGTGACACTTTTTGCCGGCCAGCGTGCTTCTCGCATGCGCCGGGAGGTTGGAGAGGAAGATGAACTGAAAAATGAAATCATCGTTGTCCAACCCTCTCAGCTGTATCATCTCCTCCATCAGGGTGCTCGGCCTGTGTCCACCTTGGTCTAGCAAAGACAGGATCCTCCTCGCCCTCACTTCAGCCGAGGGGGTGAAAAACTTGATGAGGGTGGATTTCAGCTTGCTGTACCTGTCGGTCGCGGGTGGCTGCTCCACCAAGCTTTGCACGCACCGAGCTGTGCTGTTGTCCAGTTTAGCGATGACATGGTGGAACTTAGTGTCATCCACCGTTACTCCTGCGAGCGCGAACTGCGACTCTGCTTGCAGAAACCACGACCGTGGGTTATCCTGCCAGAAATCAGGCAGCTTAACGGCCACTGCGCTCGCCAGCTCTGAGCGCTGTGAGTCCGGGACCCTGAGAATTTCTTCGTTCATTCTCAACGTCGTCAGTCACCAATGTGGGGAGACTTGAATAACGAAACCGAATTGTCTTTCATTTCAGTTTATTCAAGAAATCATTCCACTGTCTGCTCTTATTCTTGAGCAGCGAACAAAGAGAGTGAACACACCAAAGTTCTCTCATTTAAACCTTCTCACATCAAACCATTTCCCTCGCGGGGGAAATCACACATCTATATCAAAGTCTCTTTATTCACATTCATTAGCCTTTTATTTACATAACTCCCCCTTCTCTCTTCCCGAGCCTCAGTGGTCAGGAAGTCTTCTGTCCCCTGTCCTCCGCAGGGGGTCCAGGCTCTGTGGCTCCGCACCGCAGGGGGCTGGCTCTCCTTCATCGTGGTTAAATCACATATGCAGTGTCCAACATATACATGTCTCACAACACAGCCATATCCTTCTCCACTGCTCCGTACTATAAAACAGCAGCAGATGCCCCTTATTAGGAGCTGAGCAGCAAGCGGGTCACCCTGTAGTTAAGTACATAGCGTGCACACACACACACACACACTGGGTAGATAGGTACATGATGGTATTATCGGCCCGGGCAATGATATATCTTGGTGAGACGCCGGGCCCATAAAGCTGCGGGGACATGCAGTCCCCCCTTTCTCCTCCTCCCCACTTCCCTTCCAGTCACACGCAGTAACAGCCGGCCCCAATTCACGGCATTCAATTTACACCGGCTCGTAACAGGAGGTGATGGGCTCTTGGAAGGTTGGGAGAGGCCTAACTGTTGGGATGGTGTGTTTGTGTGAGGAGAAAAGAAAAAAAAAAAAAAAGAGGGGGGTGGAAGCAGAGTGGGGGTAAAAAAAAAGAAAAAAAGAAGTCAGTTTTCATGTGAGAAGGGATTAGCAATGAGTCTGACACTGTAGACTGCTGGTAACACCGCTGTGATTAGTGTGAGTGATGCCATTACAGATTAGGATGATGAAAGTTTTGGAGATGTGTTGCATTCAGATTAAGCAAGCGCATACTCCCCCTCCCCCCACCTCGCTCCCCAAACCGGTCAATTATGTAACGCTTGCTGATGCCAGAATGCAACCCCGGTGTCCTCTCACTCCAGTTCCACGCGTTTAGGAATATATGCGCCCGCCTGTGCGTGTGTATGCTTAGAAGTTTGCACACAAGTGTCAACGCGGGCACCAAAAACAATCCAAAGAACTTGCTGACCCCAATCCCTTCCCCTTCATGAATATGTATCATCCCAAAAACTGATCCATATCTACATGCTGTAAATCTAAACTGTCGCGCCCAGTTCCTCCTCCTGCCCGTTTCCGCTGCATGCACCATGCTATGCATATATAAACATATAAATCTGCTATGGTCCAACAGCACATCTACATCTGAAATTTATTTGCAAACAATTTTTTTTTTTTTTTTTTTTTACACTTGGTTCTGTTGGAGAGCTTTTTCAGTCTCTCTTCTTTTGACTCTACAGATTGAATTATGAAGCGATGACACTTGAAAGAGAAATGCTAACAATGAAAACAACAGTTTTGCAGCCTCTGAAGTGAATATGCACATTGTAATGTGTACTCCCAAGGTCAAATATGACCAGACAGTGACAAGAATATTTAAAAGCTCCTCAGTCCTTTATTCATTTGTATCAGCATTGGTTACATGGCCTGTACCGTAGATCCATGCGGGTGGAGGCAAAAATTGTGCAAACTGGAAACATGTTTTGCAGGCTGTTTACTAGTAGACTATCACAGTCTCTAGAATGCATTATTGCTCCCCTGCCTGTGGGCATTACAGTAATGTGCGTGGTGGGAGGTAGTCAGTGTAGTAAACAAATAACAGCTCAATAGAAACTTGAGCTATCTAATAGTGTGATAGATAGATAAGATAAATAAGATCTTTATTGTCTGTTTACACAGAAATTTGTATTGCAGCACCCATTCGTTAAAATACATGAAAACAAAACACATAAAAGACTCATAGCCAAAAACACCAAGACACAGTCCAAATCAAAACTGGGGGATGGATAGGGAAAGGGAAAGGGAAGTCCTGTGTTGTGTATACATTTATATGTGCCTGTATGCGTAAATGTATTTATGTCTATATGTATGTGTAAATATGTGTGTGCAATGGAAGGGGAGGGGGGAGGTCATGTCTTTATATTCCACTGTTTGTTCAATAAGGTTGTGGAGTAAGGAATGAAGGAGTACTTGTGTCTATTCCTTTTGCTTCTTGGTATCCTGAAACTTCTCCCGGAGGGCAGAAGCTGATACTTCTTAATGCAAGACATGCGACAAATCCGCAGCAATCTTAATTGCTAGTCTCAGACAGTGATCAGTATTGCTCTGGAAAAATCCACTCTCCACTGAGTGGCCCACCAACTTAGAACAGATGTTTAACAGTGTTTGTATCTTGGCTTTCAGCTGTACAGTAAGACTCCAGAACCAGACTTGACTTCCATACAGAAGGACACTTTGAACTGTGGAACAGTAGAACAGATGTAAAATGTTCTTTCCCACTCCAAAAGATCGGAGTCTTCTCAGAAGATAAATCCTCTGTTGAATTTTTTTTTTACAAATGTAGTCAACATGGATTGAGCAGGAGAGGGCACTGTCCACATGCACCCCCAGATATTTAAAAGAGGGGGTCTGTTTTATGGGTTCATTGTGAATAATAATTGGAGCAGGATTAAAATGGATGTTTCCAAATATAATTTCCTCTGTTTTCATTATATTCATAATGAGGGAGTTCTGCTCACACCACTGCACTACCTGATCCACACTGTAAAAGTAGATTTCTGGTTGTAGCTCCTCTGTCATGAGTGCTACCAAAGCAGTGTCATCAGAATACTTAATAAGATAATGGTTAGGCACATAAGTGACACAGTCATTAGTATAAATGGTAAAAAGTAAAGGAGAGCTAACACATCCTTGTGGGGCACCAGTACTTGTTTTTAGCAAAGAAGAGCATGTGTTATTGACCCTGACCAGTTGTTGTCTATTGATGAGAAAAGATTGATATCAATGGATAAAGTATGGGTTAATTTCCAGATGGTGCATTTTAGCAATAAGTAAGTCTGGTTTAATTGTATTAAAGGCAGAAGAAAAGTCAATAAACAGAATTCTGGCATATGGCCCCAGTTTTGATAAATCCAGATGTTTTGAAACCAGGTGTGTAAGGGTGGCAACAGCATCTTCACTACTGTGTTCACTCTTGTAAGCAAATTGATAGGGATCCAGTTTATCCTGTATGGAGCTGGAAAGCAAAAATGAAAGAATTTTCTCCAAAGACTTCATCAAAACGGAAGTTAGCACCACTGGACGGAAGTCATTGCACTTCCTGGGACAAGATTTCTTTGGGACTGGGATGATGTATGAAATTTTCCAGGCCTTAGGGATGGTGTGGGTGTCCAATTACAGCTGGAAGATGGGCTGCAACACCTGAGCTAGCTCTTCACTGTAGATCCTGAGGAGGGAAGCACCAACATTGTCAGGTCCAGAGGCCTTGCATGCGTTAAGATGTCAAAACACGCTGGCCACCCATCCCACTGAAATTTCCATTCTGTCCTCTGGTTGAACAGAAATGGACCTCAACACCTCTTCACATCTCTCCTCCATCCCAGTGGTCTCAAACCTGGTGAAAAAGGTGTTTAACTCAGACACAATTGTCAGTTCGTCATTCAAGATGACAGGTTTAGATTTCTTGCTTGGCATTCCAGCCATACTTTTCATGCTATTCCACATCCTTCTGGAGACACCAACCTTAAACGTGCTCCAAGTCTCTTATGAACCTATTTTGCCTTTTTAATTTTGACCCTCAGCTCCTTATTTAACCTGCATTACGCAGCACACAGAGGGCAGAATGAAAAACCCAAGAGCAGGAGTAGATTGGTGCACTTTACTTAACAAAAACCCCAAACTTGTTCAGAAACAGTCACACAATAAACAGAGAGTGAGAATGGTTGCACTTGTGGCCACCAGACTTACCGGGACACCACCTGGATGCTCTAGAGCCCGAGGGAGGGAATGCCTAGTGTCGCAATGCTGCTGGAGGCACAAAGAGAAAAGGCAAACAAACTTACGGCTGGAGTGATCCAGGGTCGTCCTTGCAGTGTGGTGAATGAAGATAAAGCTGGAACAACCGCTTACACAAACTAACTTACAACAGTAACGTAGTGTAAGAGAAGACTACTTTGGTCAGGCTGAAAGTAAACGCAGGTAATGACAACTAGCATACATGGAGGAACACACTGCCATGTATGAAGCGCAATGCTCCGGCAATCTCTTCCCACTAACACAGCGCTTAAGTAATTATAATACTAATGAGGGAAGAGACCGCCAGTGTGTAAGGAGCGTGGGCTGGACAATTTGAAAACGTGTGCCTGAGTGAGTGTCTGAGCGTGTGAATGGAAGTGAGTGAGGTGTGTGTGTGTACGTGTGTGAAACACCAACAACAAGACACAGCTGATGACACTGACAGGAGGAGGGAGCGTGCCCAAGCTGTCAGGGAGCGAGGATCCGCCTGATTGAAAATAAATAGCAAATGAGCCAAAATAGCCGTGGTGTCAGAACTGGGCTTGGTTCCACCAAACCCAGGTTCGTGATAGCTCCAGTGTATCCCCCTTTCTGAAAGCTGCTTTCTTGTGACTCAAGATTTGTTTGATATCTTTGGTGATGTAGATTTTATTGTTTGGATACAGCTTCACTTTTTTAGTAGGAATAAGGACTCTACACGAAAATTTATATAATCAGTTGTAACTGTACATGCAGAGTCTACAGTGCCCTCCCCTAACACTTCACAGTCAGTGCAATCAAAACATGCTCCCAGAGCCTCTTTGTTATCTGGATTCCAGAGCGTTACCGCCTTTTCCTGGTGTTTGCTACTTTTCAGCTTGGTCAGGTAGGTTGGAATAAGGTGCACTGCATTGTAGTCTGAAGTGGCGACAGGTTGCTTGCTTCTAGACTGATAGGCATTTCTGATATTTATATTATGGAGAAAGGAGGCAGGTGAGGCAACGAGCTGGACGAAGTAGAAACTTTATTCCATCTCCAACATGAAGTACAGCAAACAGCTAACCTGGGTCTCTGTGCATTCCACTTTTATATCTTTATTTTCATGCATCGAGTGTGGCCCAGTATGTTAAAAGTCTCCGAACTGTGCAAAAATTGAGCGGGTGGATCAGCCTCGGGTGCGGGGTTTTCCGGTAAAAACTCTCTGGGGATCCGCAGCAGCTGAGGAAAAAACAAGTCTGTCGGGGAGGCTGCCAAATCCTTCTCAGGTGCACAGCGCAACCCTAAAAGAACCCAGGGCAGGTGGTCAACCCAATTTGTGTCCGTGAGCGAAGCGCTGAGCGCTGCTTTCAGCGACCTATGAAAACACTCGCATAACCCATTACCCTGGAGGTTGCACGCAGTAGTGTGGTAAATTTTGACCCCCAGGCTCTGGGCCATCATGGACCAGAGTTCTGAAATGAATTGTGGACCCCTGCCAGATGTGATGTTTGATGGAGAACCGAAATACGCAACCCAAGCCGACAAAAAAGCATGAGCCACTTCGGTGGACATGGTAGAAGCCAGCGGGACCACTTCAGGCCAGCGCGTGGTGCGGTCCACGACTGTCAAAAGGTGCGTGAAACCTTGCGGCGGCGGGAAGGATCCCACCAAATCCACATGGACGTGATTGAATCTTCTTGCCGGGATTTGGAACAGCTCGAGAGGTTCTCTGGTGTGCTTGTGCACTTTGGCCTGCTGGCACGCGACGCAAGCTGAAGCCCACTCTTTCACGTCCTTGCGCAAGCGTGGCCAGACGAATTTCACCCCCACTAGCTTCACCAAAGTGTACACTCCCAGATGCGAAAGGGAGTGGACCGACTCAAAAACGCGGCAGCGCCAAGAGCTTGGAACCACCAGCGCGGGCGGCTGGTGGAGATGTTGCAGAGCAAGGGAGGGCACCCTTCTTGCACCATCCTGTTCTCCAGCCTTAACGCAGTTGGCGCAGACTGGAGCGCGCAAATGTTCGTGTCCCCGGCTTGTTCCGCGGCCATGACAGGAAAATCAATTCCCATATAGACCAGGGCGATTAACATGCGTGACAGGCAATCAGCCACGATGTTGAGCTTACTGACAATGTATTGAATGTCCGTAGTAAACTCCAAAATTTTGGCCAAATGCTGTTGCTGCCAGGCCGACCACAGTTCCGAGACCTTGGCCATCGCATATGTCAGCGGCTTATGGTCCACAAACGTGGTGAACTCCCGCCGTTCCAGCCAAAACTGGAAATGGCGCGTTGCCAGGCGTTCGCTGTCGGGCAAGGTTCGGCTAAAAAATGCTAGCGGCTGCCACAAACCTGAGACGCAGTGCTCCACCTTTGCCCCGATGGCAACATCAGATGCAGCCATAGTGAGCGCTATCTGTGCAGACAGATCCAGGTGGGCTAGCAATGTGGCATCCGTCGGCACTGTTTGCAAAAGCCTGGTCTCGCTCGGGAGTCCAGTCGATGGTTTCCGCAGGCTTCTTTTTTTTTAAGTGCGGCATACATTGGCTGCATCAGCTGGGCTGCTTAGGGAAGGAACAGTTAAAAAAATTAACCATTCCCCAATGGTTACCTTATCCGGTAACGGGATCGCGCCCTCCGGCGAAATGCAGTGACCCAAAAAATCAACCACTGGCACACCGAACTGGCACTTTGCCAGGTTGACTATCAGCCCGTGCGCTTCCAACCTCTGGAAGACTGTCTTGCGATGCGTGATGTGCTCCTCCTCGGACACGCATGCTACCAGAATGTCATCTAAGTAGATGAAAATGAAGGACAAGTCACACATCACTGCATCCATCATCCTCTGGAAGGTCTGCAATGCGCCTCTTAATCTGAATGGCATACATAAAAACTCAAAAAGGGCGAATGGAGTTATTACCGCTGTTTTTGGAACGTCTTCCACATGCACCGGGATCTGGTGGTAACCGCAGACCAGATCCACTTTGGAAAAAACACGCTCCCCGGCCAGCTGCACGGAAAAATCCTGGATGTGTGGAATAGGATAGCAATCATGTTCCATGGCATTGTTCAAGTGCCAAAAATCGCAGCACGGTCACCACGACCCATCAGCTTTAGGCACCATGTGTAGCGGGGATGCCCACAGGCTGTTGGAGCACCTGACGATGCTTAACTGCTCTAAGTTGGTGAACTCCTCGGGCGCTGGCCAGTTTAGCTGCATCCAGGCACCGAGGTTGCTTGAATACCGGTGGCCCCCTCGTAATTATGAAATGTTCGACCCCGTGTTTCATTATCGTAGCCAAAAATGTTGGGATCATGAGTGCTGGGAACTGTGCGAGTAACTGTTGGTACTTAAATCAAATCAAATCAAACTTTATTGTCATATTGCTGTACATACAACTGTAGTGCAGGCAAGATGAAAATGCGTTTCTCTCGGCATCCATATAAGAAGCAGCATGATTAAGACACACTCCCACATAGCTCCCACCCCCCCATCCATTCACACATCCCTGAGACATACTTGGGGAAAAAGAATAACTATAATATACAAAATGTCCATAGGAGCAGTAGTGTGTATGTGAGATTCCGGGTCAGCTGTTCAGCATCCTGACAGCTTGTGGGAGGAAGCTGTTGATCAGTCTGGTGGTTCTGCCTCTGATGCTCCGGAATCATTTACCAGATGGAAGAAGTTCAAAGTGTTTATGCAGAGGGTGAGAACGGTCCTTGACAATGTTCAGTGCCCTGCTCCTACAACGGTTCTGAAAAAGTTCTTGGACAGAGGGGAGGGAGACTCCAATTACCCTCTCCGCCCCCTTGACTATCCTCTGCAGGGCTTTTTTGTCTGACATACTGCAGCTGGAGTACCATGTAGCAATGCAGTACGTCAGAACACTCTCCACCACACCTCTGTAGAAGGTCCTGAGGATGCAGATGGGGAGAGAGGCCTGTTTGAGTTTCCTCAAGAAGTGTAGTCTCTGCTGAGCTCGCTTCCTGATCTCCAAGGAATTCTTGCTCCAGGTCAGGTCCTGCGAGATCTGCACTCCGAGGAACTTGATGTTCTCTACTCTCTCCACTAAACGGCCGCCGATGCTGAGGGGGACGTGCTCAGGCTGTGACCGCCGGAAGTCGATAATCATCTCCTTTGTTTTGTCCACGTTGAGCACCAGATTGTTCTCCCTGCACCAGCCCTCCAGGTCTCTCACTTCTTCCCTGTACATTGATTCCTCATCCCTCTGAATAAGTCCCACCACCGTGGTGTCATCTGCAAACTTAATAATCTGGTTCCCCTCGTGTTTGGATACACAGTCATGTGTTAGAAGTGTAAACAACAGTGGACTGAGTACACAGCCTTGAGGGGTTCCGGTACTCAGCGTGACAGAGTTGGAGATGTTGTTTCGAACCCGGACAGACTGAGGTCTCTCAGTCAGGAAATCCAGGATCCAGAGACATGTGACGGTGTTCAGACCGAGAAGGAGTAATTTCTCTATCAGTCTCTGGGGAATAATGGTGTTGAATGCTGAACTGAAATCAATGTACAGGAGTCTGGCGTAGGTGTCTTTCTGGTCCAGGTGGGTGATGACAGAGTGTAGGGTGGTGACTATAGCATCCTCCGTGGAGCGGTTTGAACGATATGCAAACTGGAGCGGGTCGTGTGATGCAGGGAGGCAGGCTGTGATGTGTGGTTTGACAAGCCGTTCAAAACACTTCATCACAATTGGTGTAAGTGCAACAGGACGATAGTCATTCAAACATGACACCACTGGTTTCTTTGCCACCGGTACAATGATAGAGGTCTTGAAGCATCTGGGAACGATGGCCTGACTCAGGGAGATGTTATAAATGTCAGTCAGGACATCCGCCAACTCGCTCGCGCAGTCTCGGAGCACATGTCCCGGAATGTTGTCTGGACCTGCAGCTTTGTGTGGGTTGATTCTGGATAGGGTCCTCCGTGTGTCCGCTGTGTTAATGGTAAAAGCTGGTCCGACCGATGGTGGGAGTGGGCCGGCCCTCCCTCTGATTGTCAAGTTTGATGCTTCAAAACGTGCAAAGAAGTCGTTAAGCCTGTCTGGAAGCGAAGCGTCGTCATCATCGACCCCCTGCCTAGACTTAAAGCCCGTCAGTGTCCGAACTCCCTGCCACATCTACTTGGTGTTCCTAGTGTCACAGAGGTGTCTCTGGATTTTCTCCGCATAGGCGCGCTTTGCCACCTTAATTCCCTTTGAAAGCACAGACCTGGCTGAGCGGAGGGCAATCCTGTCCTTCGCTCTGAACGCTGCATCTCTGGCTTTAAGCAGCGAGCGCACCTCTGCAGTCATCCAGGGCTTATGATTACCCCGCATAGTGATGGTCTTCACTGTAGTGACATCCTCTGTGCACTTCGCGATGTAGCTGGTGACCGAATCAGCATACTCCTCCACATCTGTCCTGTCTTCCTGGGAGGCTGCTATTTTGCTATTTGCTATTTACCCCCTGGAACTATAACATTAACCAGTGTTGTCGACCCAGCTCCGCGAGCTGTACAGGGCAGAGAGGCAAAAGAGACAGCACCCACTAATCTCCTATTAGCAACATCAACTAACAACCCATAAGCACATAAAAAATCTGTGCCCAAAATGGGGGCGGAACATGCAGCTACCACAAAGTTCCACTGAAAGCATATTCTCAGTGTCCGCTCACCATATCTCCTGATGGTGGATCCGTTAGCAGCTGTTAGCAGCTGGAGTCCACCAAAAACCATCTCCCCGAACGTGTGTCTGTGACATAAAGCAGTCTGTTCCTGTTGCCATTGGTCGCAGCTGCAACCAAATTCCGAACGTGCTGTCTTCCCAGCTCCTTGAATTCGCATGGCGACAGGCAGCATTGGGCATTCGAGCTGAAATGGCGATGATAAAAACAGATCGCCCCGTTCCTTCGTCTCTTGGTGTCCATCCCGGCTACCACCCATGGCTCCTCGACCTTGCTGGAGTCCCTCAGGGATGCCGGTGCCGCTGTCTGCACGCTGAGAGTTCTGGTCGCCAAAATAATGCGGTCCGCTTCTTGCGCCAGGGCACGGTCATCCTTAGCAATCAGCCGTGGCGAGTTGGCCTGGATCATCCTCGCTGTAGCCAGCAGGTTCCTGAGGAACAAATGGGCGAACGGGAAAGATTCATCGTCCTTCCCCCTCAACGCCAGCATGCTCTCCATGAGCTCCACTGCTGATCTGTCCCCTAACTCCGAACGCGTTAGGAGTTTCTCTGCCCTCTCACTGTCAGAAAGGGTGTAACGCTGGAGAAGCATCCTCTTGAGCACTTCATATTTTCATTGGGCTGGCGGCTCCTGGAGCAGGCTCGTCACCTGTTGCGTGGCCCGCACATCCAGCGCAGCGACCACATAGTAATATCTTGTGTCATCCGTTGTTATCCCGCGGAGTGTGAACTGGGCTTCTATATGCAGGAACCATGCAGTCGGGTTGTGAAGCCAGAAGTCTGGGAGCTTGACTGGCATTCCATGGCACATCTTAGGGTCACCAATGTGGAGAACGGAGGCGGGTGAGGCAACGAGCTGGACGACACAGAAACTTTATTCCATCTCCAACATGAAGTACAGAAAACAGCTAACCTGGGTCTCTGTGCATTCCACTTTTATACCTTTTATTTCCATGCATCGAGACCCAGAACTTCCCACTGTAACATGCTGTTGTTTGAACAAAGAAATGTGTGGCACATTAACATGACATTACGCTGGGGCTGCTCCCACACCCTTCTTCTCTCAACGGCTCCCGCAGATCTCACTCTTCCCGGGGGGTGCATAGACCCAACAGTCCCGTCTGATACCCCCCGGTGACACCTCCTTCTTTGGTCCATTGTTCCCTTTTCCCCCTGCCCTCTCTGGGTGGAGAAACCCACACACCATGTCCCCACAATTTAACATTTGTCCAATATATTCTTTTTCCTTGTGCCACATTTTACAACCTGATGAAACCCTGGCAAGGCTTTCTCCAAGTTGCAGGTGTTTAAATCTCCAAGGACAATAGCAGGAGCATCAGGAAACTGCTGTTGCAAATTGCATACACAGTCCTCTATTCCAGTTGCAGCGTGGTGTACTTTGCTGCTTGGTGGAACGTAAACCATAAGTAGCAAAATGCAACCAAATTCATGGAGTAAATAGAAGGGTCTTAATCCATTGGTCAGGAGTTCAAAGTAACTATTACAAATAACATGCTTAATGGAATATTGATAACACCACCACTCATTTATGTAAACACAGACCCCTCCGTCCCTGGCTTTTTCCTGAGCTTTCAGTTCGCTCAGCATGAATAAGTGAGAAACCGCGGATATCAAACAAACAGTCAGGTACAGCAGGATGTAGCCAGGATTCAGAAAAGCACAAAAGAGCTGCCTCCTGAAATTCAAATGAATACCTTAAAAGTGTCCTCAGTTCATCAATCTTCTTCTGAATGGGGCAAAGATTTGCCAGAATTATACTCAGAACTCAGAAAAGATGTATTGCCAAGTACATTAACAGATACTGATAACAGATCACTGATAACAGATCACTGATAACATACGAGGGATTTGACTTGACACAGAAAATGAACCTGCATTTCCGGTGATACGGCTGCATCTGAAATGCGCCTGCCAACAGAAGGGTACAGGTAGCATAAGAAATAATACAATAGGAAGGAGCAAAAAAAAATCATTGATTTCAGAATAGTGGTCATGTATGATCAATATTATGATTACAAAGAAAAAAAAAGCCCTCAATGCACAATCAGCAGACCAAAAAAGTTCACAGGACACAAAGAGAGCAGTGAGTGAATCATCTTTATCATCAGTTTGTGGATCAGTATGAGTGTAATGTTGAAAGCAGGTGTTGTATCAGTTAAGAACAACAAGGACTCTTTGGCAGGAGATGTTTTGTCTGGCTACTGGCAATTGTCCTTGGCAATTGTCCATGCAGCTGCCTGTCCGAAGGCCATGAGCTCAGTGTTTTGAAAAACAAAGACTGCAGATGATCAGGAGGATTTTTGTAAGGGAGAGATTAAGTCGAATAGTACTGATCACAGAGAAGGAACTTTATATTCTCTTACAGATTCAGTACTTAATCCTTCATTGCTGGGCGATGAGTCCATCGTGGATAGACCTAAGCGTAATCATGATGTAATCCACCTTCCGAGACAGTTCTCCATTTGTCGCTATCAGGGTCTTCTCCATTTTTTCAATTTGATGGATGCACCACGCCTGGCCAGCATTTTGATAGGTTGTATCCATCTTCAACAATTTGCGGTACACCAGGACAATCCCAGATCCAATCAGAACGATCCCAATCACCATTACTACGAAGACGTACAAATCTTCTACATCTTCGATAAAAAGATTAGTCAGGCACAAGAGTTTGCAATTACTTGTCTCCCGTAAATAGCCCGCAGCAGCCGTTCCTGCGGGGCAGACAACCTCCCCCGGGGCACTTTTCCTCGTTGAAAAGATAGTGTCAATTGCGTTCAAAGCCCAGCTTATTAATTCCATAATTTCTTTCTTTCGATAATCAGCAGTAAGACGCAGACAGACGACAGCAAGCTGGGATCCAGTTAGTTTGGGAAGGAGGAAATGAGTCGGGAGCAAGAGAGAAGAGAAAAGGCGTCTGCTCTCTTTGGAGGCGGAAGTGACTTTATAGAGGGGAGTGCCGGTCTGAATTTCCTGGCTCTTAGTCTCCTCCTAATTCCCCCCTCGTCTGCCGCGTTTCCTCCACCGGGTCTGATCACAAGTGGCGCCCATCTCTCTGGATCTCCTCCACCGCCAGCGAGTTGATCTTACCAGCTCCCTGGGTAGATGAGCCAGCAGCTGAGCTGGAGTTGAAACAATACTCGGTGTTGTCCGGCGAGCCAGGAGTGTGTTTCGTGCATAGACAACTGCAGGTTGCCTCACACTGCAGCGTAGCTCCATGCTAGCAGCATCACACGCCTGCAGCATTTTCTCACATAGCGTTTGCTCCGGTAGCCTTCGACAAAAAAGTCCAAAAAGCAGTGCAATTTCCATTGTTAACAGTCCCCGAATAAACGCACACATACAAAAGTGATGTTTCTACAGCTTCACCAACAGTCGGACAGATACACAGACAAAACAAAAACACAAAAAAAACCCATGCAATTATCGAAGCAAGTGTGCTAGTCGCCAGCTGAGCAGCGCCATGTTTGCCATGGAGCAAGTGCATGTGCGTCCCTGGAATTTATGGAATGTGAGCAGTATTTTTCTTCATTGCATGTTGACATTTTACTAAAATATATCTGCTAGATGTATCAAGTGAAAGGTGATATGTTTTATGATCAGAATGGCAGCTGGACATACAGTACATTCAGTCTGGAGCAGTGGTCCCCAACCTTTTCTGCCTCACAGACTGGCAGCACATTATAACAAAACAGCGGGGAGGGGGAATATAATACAAAATAACACAATACATAATAATATCATTACATTATAACATAATGCATCACCATAAACGAAGTGTGTGATTAAAAAAACTCACCTTCAGTGGGAAACCTGAGCTACAAGTAGATGGTCCCATGGAGGTGATGGAAGGGAGTAACACCCTGCATTAGGGCTGGGCAATATATCAAATATATTTGATGTATCAATACATTTGCTCATGCACAATACATAAAATGCTTATATTGCATCTATTGAGTATAATTTGTCACATTAATGTAAGCCGACAGCGTGATTCAGATCAGTTTGACTTCTCTCTTGCTGCTGCTGGCTGCACACTCCCCCACCCAATCACAGATATACTGTATAAGGATGAGATGGGACGTGGCTAGCTGCCAGGCTAATTACAGCCAACCAAGCATGGTTGCCACACAAACAAATCATTGTGTCACAAATCAACATACTTAATTTTCTTCATTCTACTCCATTGTCTTCATTTTGGCTCAAGAAGTTGAATATTATATGAAATAAACAGCACTCCCTGGCGCCTCTATTTGCTATGAAAATTTTAGCTACAATGGATACAAAAAGTCTACACACCCCTGTTCAAATGCCAAGTTTTTCTGATGTTAAAAAATTAGACCAAGAAAAATCATTTCAAAACTTTTTCCACCATTAGTGTGACCTATAACCTGTACATCCCAATTGAAAAACAAACTGAAATCTTTTAAAGGGAAAAATAAAAATAAAAAACTTACAATAACCTGGTTGCATATGCACACACTATTATAACTAGGGATGTGGCTGTGTTCAGAATTAACCAGTCACATTCAAACTCATGTTAAATGGGAGTCAGCACTTACCTTCCACCATTTAAAGTGCCTCTGATTAACCCCAAATAAAATTCAGCTGTTCTAGTAGGCTTTTTCTGACATTTTTGTAGTCACATCTTAAAGCACAAGCCATGGCCCGCAGAGAGCTTCCAAAGCATCAGAGGGCTCTCACTGTTCAAAGGTATCAGTCAGGAGAAGGGTACAAAAAATTTACAAGGCATTAAATATACCACGGAACACAGTGAAGACAGCCATCATCAAGTGGAGAAAATATGGCACAACAGTGACATTACCAAGAACTGGGCATCCCTCCAAAATTGACGAAAGACAAGAAGAAAACTGGTCAGGGAGGCTGCCAAGAGGCCAACAGCAACATTGAAGGAGATGCAGGAATTTCTGGCAAGTGCTGTCTCTTTAGTACATGTGGCAACAATCTCCCGTCTCCTTCATATACAGTATCTGGGCTATGGGGTAGAGTGGCAAGACGGAAGTCTTATCTTAGGAAGAAAAACATCATAGCCTGGCAACATTTTGCAAAAAACACATTTGAAATCTCCTAAGCACATGTGGGAAAATGTGTTATGGTCCAATGAAACCAAGGTTGAACTTTTTAGCCATAATTCCTAAAGGCATGTTTGGTGCAAACACAACACTGCTCATCACCAAAAGAACACCATACCTACAGTGAATCATGGTGGTGGCAGCATCATGCTTTGAAGCTGTTTATCTTCAGCTAGAACTGGGGCTCAGACTTCTGCTAGAAGGCTGAAGTCTGTGTGTCAAGACCACCCACACACACAGACAGACATGTCAGGCACAGGAAGGGAGAGAATGTCAAGTTATTTTTCAAAATAAGACACCCAGCAGACTTTGATAGTCATATAGAGGGAAAAAGATAAAAAAAATTATTATTTCTCTGTGGCTCTCTGTGACCTGGTACCATATGGTCCTCGAGCCACTGATTTGGGACCATTGGTCTAGAGAGATATGCCACTCATTGAAGGGAATTTGCCATGTAAATGCATACGCTACGTTTTTCTTACCTTATTTGGATAACTGATTACATGCATAAATGACAAGAGCTTCGCACATGTATCACTCACAGACACAAGGCCTGATCTTTTGACACACCGGCGCAAGAGAGTGTTGGATACACATGTGGTTACGATAGTTGACATTCATGCCCAGCTGATAATTCATAAGCTTCATTCTGCATGGATCTCCCTATTCTCTCCCAAGAGTGACAGAGGAAATATTTGGCATTCACATGTACATGTGTTTCAAATGGTCAGTGACATCCAGCATGGGTGATTTATATTCACAGTGTACATGTGTGCTGTGCAGGTAATGGTTTGCGATGTGTGCTAGATCATTGAGATTCATTTTCTGCGTGGTGCTGTAGCTGCCGACCTGTCAATAGACGGACGAACGGTGGAGGGGGATGTGGGAGAGACAGACAGAGAGGGAGGGATGGAGCAGAGATTCAGCTGTCGTCTCTGTCATTTCTTACTTGAAGAGGGAGACCCGTGGGAGCCTCCTTCAGTGGCAAATGGACAGAATGGACACACACACAAATTCAGAGATGCACACAGCATAGTGCGGGCAGTGTTGGTGGCAACTAGAGAGCCAGTGTCCATGTCAATGATGTATGCCCGTCAGGAGCACCACCCCCACTGACATATCGGTGAGGCTGCCTTCTGGGCTCAAAATTGTTTAAGACAAATATTTGTGAGTCACCTCAGAATTTCCTCATTCTTAACCGCTCGCAGTCACATTAGCAGCGGGGAACATGTCAAGCAGATTGGAAATTTTAAAAAAGCATGAGCTCATGAGGAAACCACTTGGTGTCATAGTAGTTTGAGACGTAATCACAAAGTTTACAGATTAATTTGTGAATCCAGCTTCCCATTTTTTTGGTACACAGACAATCTCTTCCACACAGTCTGAAGACATTTTGTAAAATATTGACAAGATTTCACTCCAATTATTTTTTAAATAGAATCTAATGATTTGTATTAATAGGAAACAAATGGCAGCGTTTTATAATGGGTTGTGAAAGATCATTTGTAGTCAAGACCTCATCAAGTCCCAACCAAGACCAGAGTTTACTAAGACAAGATCAAGACTTTAAGTGGTCAAAACCAAGTTGAGACCAAACCAAGACCAAGGCCTACATGCGCAGTGGTCTTGAACTAAACTTCAAGAGTGTCTGTCTGCAGCTCACACACTCCGGCAAGTTACGCCCCCTCAAAAAATTACACCTTGGTCTAAACCAGTTAAAGTCTTGACCTTCCTGCACTCTGGTCTCAGTCTGGTGTTGACAACAACACTATCATTTGGAGGGGAAGACATTGTATAAATTATATATTAATTGTATAATTTTAGGGAGTATGCTACTTGGTAGGGCTGGGCCATATGGCTTTTAACATGTATCACGATACATTTAGGGTTTTATCCCGATACACAGTATATATCACAGTATCTTAAGATCTCTTCCAACCACTGTATAAATGTAAAACCTTTGCTTATGCAAAGGTTAATGACACTGGCATGATAATAGAAACAGGCCCATGTATTGCAATTTTTTTTTTTTTTTAAATTGCATACAAAAAGGGGGAGGGGGGTAAAATCAAGTTAAATTTAACAGACTTTATTGAACCAGTTAGACATCCCTACTCATAAAATTGCTACAAATCAGAATAAATAATTGTAGCCCTTTCTATTTTGCCCTGTAGTAAAACCATTACAAAAAAAACCAAAAAACCAAAAAAACGAAAAAAGGACTCAACACAATAAAAAGTGCATTAAGCAAGAATTCTAGAGAGAGAGAGATTTTAAAACCATTTAAATTAAAGTCCACTTTTTCTGCTTGGTCATGTTTTTAACGATAAGGGCCATGTCTTTGGCAGTATAATTTGTTACTGCAGTTGTGATCTTGTTCTATTTTGCATTTTTGTTGTATGGGATACATTTTCCAAATGAAGAAGCCACATAGTAATTTTCTTTGGGCTGGTTCCTTTATATTTATTTATTAGGCCTACCTAGGATGTTGAGAACGGATTTTAATGCATTCTTCATATTATAGTGGATGCTATCTCAAGTGGTGAAGTAAATTAGTCATAGTGTGACATAATTTGCACACAGCTGTATTTTGTTCAGTTTTTACCACTGCCAAAGAATGAAGCTGGTATGTTTTTCTCCTCAGTATGTGTGTGTCATTTCTTTTTTATCCCCTTTCCCCACGCTCTGCTAGTGTTGCCAGATTTTGCATAAAAAAGCAAGTGTCTCTGCTCCACAAAAACAGGCTCAAAAGAAGCAGTTTCTAAAGAAAAAAAAATTGCAGGAAAAAAAACAGACCTGGCAATAACTCTGAAATGAAACACTGTGTGAGGAGGCGGGGGAGGGAGGCAGTGTGTGTGTGCAGAGGAGAGAGACACTGACAGAGAGAAGTGGCCTTAAACAGCTGGAAACGCTCAAGATCAGCAATAAACACATATGTATCACGCATCGTAGAATGTATCGATATAACAAATATATTTGTTGTATGACCCAGCCCTATTACTTGGTTAGATTTTTAAGATGACACAGTTTGGGTAAAGGGTGTTTTCACACTCAACTGTTTGGTCTGGACTTAAGAACCTTCCAGTTTGTTTCAGACCAAAATAGGTGTGAAACCTACCCCGAACCATGGTTCAGGCCAAAGAGTCAAAATTTGGTCAAACTGAAGCTTGGTCCAGTTTGTTTAGAGTCTGAAAGCAATTTTCAGAAAGGTTCAGAATATTGGACAAAACATAGAAAGTTACAGCAGTCGAAAATAAGGCCAGTTGGCCTTATTTATATTAAATAGTCAACTGAAAAGAAATTAAAAATGCAGAAACTTACCAAATATTTCTGGTGAGAATGCTAGAGAATGCATGAAAAATTATAGGAGCAATACCAACGGAAGATCATGATGATGATGAGAAAGATAATATTCTAGTCTCACAAAACTAGTTCACCAACGAATATGATGGCATCTTCCTCAATTTTAACTTAAAGTTGCAGTTGCCAATGTGCCCAGAGCTGCAGAAAATGCCTTGGAAGGTGATTAGCATGTTTGCTAACTACTAATTTGTACTGAGAACGCAAACATTGTCATGACAACAAGCTGTGGGTCATATAAAGTTATTTGGGTCGCTGAGAAGAGCAACGGCATGAAACCAAACCTAATTGGACCAAATGTAGACAATGTAACACAAGTATAAACCTAGGTCCAGACTTTGGTGTGAGCTTTCAGGTGAGAAAAGGAAGAAATAAAAGAAACACATCAGTCTGAAGGAGGGATTTGTGGAACTACACTGTAGGAAGTTGGCCCTGGGTGAGAGGGGCAGGTCAAGTGTGATTCCCAAAAACCACCATGATGGAAAATAAGACACCTGGATTGAATTAACCTCCCCTTGATTTATGCTACCCTTCAACTGTAAGGCCTATCTGTACTCAGTCCAAGAGCGGCACATGGGTCCGCTCTCTTGTGGGCCCACCACCTGTAGGGGGGACCATGGAGGTGTGCCACAATGTGGAGGATTTAACTCTTTTTCCCAAACTAGATTTCATTCTGTGGCCTGGATGACTACATTTTTTGGAATTGGGCAGCGCGGTGGAAGAGTGGTTAGCACTGCGGCAGCACAGCAACTCACCCTTGGCCGGGGGATCCTGGGTTCAATCCCAGCCACCGACCATCAGTGATCTGAGTGGAGTTTGCATGTTCTCCCCGTGTCTGCGTGGGTTTACTCCGGGATTTCTCTGGTTTCCCCCCACATGCCAAAAACATGCAAGTTGGGTTAATTGGCATCAACTGGGGATTCTAAATTGTCCTTAGGTATGACTGTGAGAGTGAATGGTTGTCTGTCTCTCTGTGTTGGCCCTGCAATGGACTGGCAGTCTGTCCAGGGTGTACCCTGCCTCTCGCCCAAAAGATGCTGGGATAGGCTCCAAGGCTCCAACCCCCCCATGACCCAAAAAGGATTAAGTGGAAGAAGATGGATGGATGTTACCAAAACATACATGGTGCTGACATGAAACATTGTAATTGAAATAATGAATTTAAATTCATGCCAACACATATTTCGTATCCCTGTACATATGAAAGGCACAATCTGATATGGGATCACTTTGGAAAAACATCCAAAATAACACAAATGGTTTAAAAAAAAACCCACAGCCCCTCTCAAAGACCTGCCATATTTCTCCCTCTTTCTTACTGCCTTTTCCCAAAACGCATGAACACTCCTCTACAATATCTGTAATGCCTCAGAGATTTGATGCACAAAGCAACTCCCCCCAACACACACACACACACACACACACACACACGTGCGCATACACACACACACACACACACACACAAATGCATACACACACAGCAGATACACAGAACATCAACTTTCTTACGAGGCCATTGTTTTAGAGCCGCTCATCCCAGAAAACCATCCTGGCAGCATCAGTGTTTATGTTCTATTAGAAGGGATTTTACAGTGCATCATATTTCTGAAGCTCTCAGCGGCCTATTTATATTAGAGACTGCTTCAGGTTACAGATGAGTGATCACAAATGGAATAAAACTGAACGAGACAAGGTCAACAAGTGTGAATTGTGCATGTTTTATGGCAATATTTCTGCATAAGAAACTGCAAGAAGATTCAGATCACTTGACTGGGGAAACCTAAACAGTATAGAATACAACTGTGTAAAAAATGTGGAATAATTTATCAGAAATGTTGAATCATTTTTGCTTTCTTAACAGCCAAAATTAGATGAATTGTGGAGATCTGTTAAATTTAAAAGCATTTTTTCAACTTTGGAAATGATGGCCTTGGGGACCTCTCTTATGTGAGGTGGTGTGGACAAGCTGGAGATGTTACATCAGTATGACTTGGAAAGCCTTGCTATTTCCACAGAGGAGCCGGATGCAATTGGGAGAGACGTTAAGCATCTCCCTTTAAATGCGGCCCTGTGATTCTGCCTCACTTAAGCAATAGAAGGGTGGACTAACCTAGACTTCCCTATCTCCTCATCTGGGATTTGTTTTAAGGCTTTAGGAAATCTAACAGTAGAAGGAAGAGTTTGGTCAATTATCAGTCTTTTCTGACCAAAAGTGTGCATCATGAAGTGGTCTAAAAAGTACAAGAAAAAAAGAGAGGTAAGTCTTAGTTATGGAGGACAGGATTTTGACTGTTTAAATGGGGTTTAAATTCTATGTTAGGCCAAAATTCTGCAACTCCAGTTTCACCATAACATGCCATTTTGAGGCTTAAGTTAATTTTAAAACCTATTTTTTAAATGAACAGCAACAAAAATGACATCCAGATTGGATATGTATTTAACTTCTTAATGTTCTCCAACCAAGGCTGTTTCAAGCTTTTTTTAAGCCCTATGCAAGATTGTGTTTGGGAGATCTTACTTTTGGAACGGTGAAGAGTTTAAACCCTTTAAAATAGCAAAATAAATAAGAAAAAAAATCTCCCCTTATGCTGCCCTCGCAGTGTCACTGGCAGAGCTAGACAGCTAGCTAATACCTTGGAGTCTCAATAAATCCACAGATTGGCATTTTTGTGACGTTGAATGAAAACTCCAATTCCAATAGTGTAAAACTGAAACACAGAGAAGCTACAAATACATATGACTCATACATGCTGAAAAACAGTGATGGTCTGGATGAATCCGAAGCTCTGGAGCATGTGTCAAAAAACAGTACAGTTGTTCAGAAAAACTGTTTCTGAGGCTTGATTTGTTTGGCCAGAGTCAAGTGATCAATGACTCAATGGTTTTAAGGAAGTGAAGTTTCGGCGGGATTTGTGGTGTGTTTTGGTGGAGACTTTGTGTGAGAGACATGGAGCCAGCAAGGAAGAGAGGACATTCTTCCGTGTAGCAATATTCTGAATTGTTTCAGTCAATCAGGTAGGTTTGGTAGCTTTCTGATGTTGTTTGTTTTGTATGCTTTTGTGATATCTGAAAAAATATTATCTCTCTCTTACTCATACATATAGGTTGAGCACATTACAAGGCCATATTAGTGTGAAAAAATAATCTTTAAATAACTTGATGACAGGGCTGAACAGTTGCGATGTGAAAATTGGTCTCTGCCAAGAATGAATGAACTGACGTAGCACCGGATGAAGGATCCATTCCTCTTCTGGGCAACAAGGAAGACTGTATAATACATCTGTAGAAACTTGCGCTGCAGTTTCTATGCACTCCTGCATTGTCAGTTTCATGTGAGAGGATTTTCTTTAAGGCAAGAGAAATCATCTCCAAGAAGAGAAACAGACTCAGCCCATGCACCGTGGAACAAATTATTTTCTTTGAAACCAAACAGAATAATCATATCTGCATTATGTGTTCATGTTATCAGTTCATAAGCATTTACACTGCCCAGTTCCTAAGCACATTGCCAGTTCACAAGCACTTCTACCCCCAGGTCAAAAAAACCTCTACCTATAAATTACTGTATATAAAAAAGGTACCTGTTCACCGGTTAAATACATAAGCATGTGGGAGGCAGGGACCTTACAGCACAAGCATACTCCCAAGCTATTCTAAGATTGTGTTGTACATTGATATGTTTTTATTATGTTTACAAACATAAAAGGGAGCTCACACCGTGGCACATATTTAACCAAGGACAGTTTATTCATCAAAATTATTTACCATTATTTAAAAAAAAAAAAAAACATGTTCAAAGTACTACAACGATAGCCTGATATCAGACAGAATGTTCACGTAGTAATAAACAGAAGCTCTCAACTCTAGAGTGGGAAACCATAAAGCAGTTCACTTTTGGCCACCAGATGGTACCAAAGAGGACTGTGTTGAAAAGCTTCAATTATTGAAACATTTTCAGATACAAGCTTCAGTGCTTGAGAAAGCTTCATTTGTCCATCACTACTGAAAAATATCCACACTGCATATATTGAGTTTGTGATAAGCTGTGCTAATTGCAAACTCACAAAACAACAACAAGCTAGCTTATCTGACTACAGATATTTAAACAAATGTCACTTCTCATATAAAATGGTAAAGAACAAAGAATTGTCTGCGATGGACTGGCGATCTGTCCAGGGTGTACCCTGCCTCTCGCCCAAAGATGCTGGGATACGCTCCAGACCCCCCGTGACCCGAAAAAGGATTAAGCGGAAGAAGATGGATGGATGGAACAAAGAATTATCTAAAACATACTGAAATTAGTTTTATGTCACTTAAATATAAATAAAATTACTTACAGACAAATGTTGTTGAAGCACAAGACACTGATTGAAAACACCATGTGCTCAGCAGCTTCCCTGCTTCTTCTTCTTCTCTTTCTTCTTCTTCTTCTTCTTCTTCTTCTTCTTCTTCTTCTTCTTCTTCTTCTCTCGGTTTACTGCCAGATTGCAAACAGCTTATAGGTGCATACTGCCACCTACTTCTTCTTCTTCCTCTTTTGGAGTTTTATGGCAGTTGCCACACTGTATTTGGGTGCATTTACTGCCACCAGCTGGTGTGAAATCTGGGCTGGGATACTAATCCTCTACTTCAGACAAAAAATATATTATTTATATCCTCGTTATCAAATTTGCCCTCCCTTTCCACAAGACTCCTTGCATTCCACTGAAGAGGGAACACTAGGTCCCTCCCTCAGTGGTTCCCAGCTTCCCATCTGTCTCAAGTCTTTTATTGATTTGTTCCCGAGCTATATCCTGTCATAACTCCTCATGCGCCATTACGGGGCGCACGAGGGAGGAAATGAGAAACCCAAAAGCGAGAGTAGAATGTGCACTTTTATCAACAAACCCAATGAAAATAAGTCCAGTTATGTCCACAAATACAGAGAATGCAATGAAGAGTTAAATGGCCACCAGACATACAGGGCGCCTCCTGGATGCTCTACAGCCCGGCGACAAGAAAGCCTAGTGCCGCAGAGAAGCTGTCGACACAGGGAAAAAAGGCAATGATTTACGGAACTGGAGCAACCCGAAGCCTCGCGTGTAGTCTGGCAGATGAGGGAGAACAAGCTGGGTCAGCTGCTAACATCCAGGGAAGACGTCTGTAAATGCCGGGCTGAATGCACCAAGGAAGTAGTACAACACTCGTGGAGAACTAGTTGCCACGAATGAGGGAGAATGCTGCGGTAATCTCTTCCTGCTAACTCCTTGCTTAAATAATAATAAACTTAATAAGGGAAGAGATCGCCAGTGTGGGAAAGCGAGGGCTGGACAAATGAATCCCAGGTGTGCATGAGTGAGTGTCTGTGCGTGTGAATGAGGATGAATGGTGTGTGTGTGTGTGTGTGTGTGTGTGTGTGTGTGTGTGTGTGTGTGTGTGAAACACCCAATGACAGAGCACAGCTGATGGCACTTGACAGGAGAAGGGGGCATGCCCGAGCTGTCTGGAAACGAAAGCCAAAAGCTCCTGACGTGCCTGATGGAAAATAGGGCAAATATATAAGTCAGAACTGGGTTTGGAACAGCCAAACCCAGATTCATGACAATATCCTATACCCAAGAATTTCTCAGCCCCTTTCACAATCATTTTGATTTTGTCTGACTTGTGTCTCTCTTGATCAGAACAATTAATAACATAAGCAGTCAACAAAATCAGTTCATCCACACTTATCTTACTACTGACTTGATTCCTTTGGTCTCCTGCTGGCTTGAGATATTGATTGACATTTCTCATTCTTTCCCTTGCATTTTGTGGTTTCATTTTCTTCACTGCTTCTGCATAGCTTATGTTGTTAACCATGTTCATTTGTTGGATTGCAGCTGCTCTTTTCCTAACCCAGTGCTTCTCAATTATTTTCTGTTATGCCCCCCCCCCCCAGGAAGAAGAAAACATTTCGCACCCCCCCACTATCCGCCGCGACTATAAATAGTATCATTTGTCTATAAAATTGTTATAAGTACACCTCTGCATAACATTGTATCATTAACATTAAAGAAAACAAAAAAGAAAAAAAGAAAGAACTTTGTTTTTCAGTCTATAACAGAAAAGATTTAAAGTGCATCAATTTGCCTGAAGTTCAAAAAAAATTAAATCCTTATTTAAACTATAAAATTTTTTGACATATTTACAAAAAAGTAGATCCTCACACAGGGAGTTTGTCATGTCAAAACGTACATAAGCAATAAACAAAGTCTTTGTTACTGTCAGTTGCTTCATCAAATTGTAAGGCAAAACATTTGTCTTTGAGTTTATCTACCAGCTGTTCTTGAAGATCGTTAGCAATGTCATTTATACATCTGGCGACAGTGTCTTTGGACAAAGAGATAGTTTTTTAATTTTTGCAGCACTTGCGTCATCCAGCATGACTGAGACCATGTCTAATGCTGCAGTCAGTATCAGCTCCTCTGCTATGGTAAGATAAGATAAGCCTTTATTAGTCCCACAACGGGGAAATTCCAGGATTGCAACAGCACAGGGATAGCAACACTCAGAGCAACAATCAGAAGGCAAGAAAAAACAAGCAAGCAAGAGCAGCTAATATACATATGTACATATTACTATAAAATATATATATACACACACACACACACAGACACACAGTGCAGAGCATTGTAGCTGGATGGAATAAATATATGAATATATGAACACACAGTGCAGAGCATTGTAGCTAGATGGAATAAATATGTAAATATATATGGTGTGGTGTGGGGTTTTTTGCACTGAGAAATTTGGTACGCCACCTTATATGATGCTAACTGTGCACGTTGGCTTACTGAAGTAGCATTCACAAAGCGGGATGATTGCTGGCAATATTCGACACGTTTTCACTGAAAAAACTCATGCGGCTTATCAGCGTGATTGGGGTGTAATGTCTTTAAGTGACGCCTTAATTTATTTGGCTTCATGCTGTCCGCTGCCAACATTTTTAGACACAGTAAACACACCCGTCTTTCCTCGTCTCCCACCGTAGTCACAGTGAAGCCAAGCGCTACATACGTTTCGTCATATTTCCTCGTCTTAGCTTTCGGGTGACTTCCATTTGTCTCATTATCTCCGTCTCTCTCTGCCTTTCTTTTCATCCCTATTAAGTATTTTTCAGTGGTGTCTCTTGAGTGTTTGTTTCCTAAACATTCCTTTGGAGTTTATCCAGATCTTCCCCAACCGGGATACCACTTATTACTCCTCGAGTGATTTTATTCTCTCCCACTACTCTTCTGTCACACAGAACTTTTTGCCGATATTCTCAACACATCATGTTTTATTTTTTTGCTCCTCATTTCTGCATTTAATTAACAAGTTCCCATCTCGGAGAACTCTTGCTATCTCTACATCCCTGACCTTCCATTCTAACTCTCTAGAAACTGTTATTGGGCTAAGAACTTTCTTCTCATCTTCTTTCTGGAATCTTAGAATTATCTTAATTTCTTGACTTTCTACCCTCCTACAAATCACCAGTGTTTCTTCTTCTGAGCTAGACTCCTCTAACTCTCTTTTATTATTTTGGCGAGCACTGTGTGAGCTGGAAATTTCTTCCCATTGTCTCCCACAGGTCCTACCTCAACCTCCTCTTTCTCAACTGTCTTCCAGCCATTAACATCGACATCATCCTCTTCAGCCATACCCTGCTCCTCCTTCCCAACCCAGCTTCACACTAGCCCATGCCAACCGCCGAGGCAAAGTCCGCAACAATAGTGGAAGTCCAAACACATGCTCTCTGTCCAACCGGGTCAGCTGATCACTGTCTCAAATGGAGGAGGAAACCTCCAGCAGCTTCCCTAATAAGCAACTGAACTGAAAAAGCTTTTTTTCCTCTAACAATTACTGAAAACAACCAATAGGTGGCAGTAAGTAACCACATAGGAACCCCATACTCTAAAACACTGTATTTTTAAATGCAGGCAGCACACCCCTCCCAAAAAAACCATTGCAAAATAAACTTGGGTCACTGTATAGATGAACAGAAAAAAAAAAACAAAACAAAAACATTACATATAATAAATAATACAACCAGCATCTTCACAAAAAAATTACAAAAAACGTTACAAATTTATGAGAACAAAAGATGCAAGTTTATGAGAAAAAAGTTGCATATTCATGAGAAAGAAGTCACAAATTTACAAGAACAAAGTAGCAGATTTCTGAGAAAAAACAATGCAAATTCATGAGAAAAGTCACAACTGTACAAGAAAAAAGTTGCAATTTCACAAGAAAAATGTAGCAAATTTACATGGAAAAAGTAAAAAATTTATGACAGTTTCAAATTTACAATATAAAAGTTGCTTATAAGAGAAAGAAACAAATTTATATAAAAAGTATCAAATTTATGAGAAAAAAGTTTGAAATTTATGATATGATTCTGTGTTTTGGCACCCATACCTCTGCCAAAGTCCATTCTCGCAATGTTAAAGAAAGAGAAATCTTTTGGGTTTATCTGTAGCCCAAGGGTCATCTCTGGTGAAAATTTCATCTAAATTCGTTCAGTAGTTTTTGTGTAATCCTGCTAACAAACACAGAGGCGGAGTTTTTTTTGTTGTTGTTATTTTTTGCAGTTTCAATAACTCTTACAATAACTAGAAATAATGTAGTCATAAAATAAAAATGAATCAGATTTATATAGCTTTTTTTTTCAGGACTCAAAAATGCTTTACATTGGGTGCATTCATTCACTCCGCAAACAGACACTGATTGCGGACAGTGTAGCCACGGCTGCCCTGGGGCAGACTGACAGAAATGTGGTTGACAATCCACACCAATGGCTTCTCTGACCACTACTACTACAGATGTGGACAAAATTGTTGGTACCCCTCTGTTAATGAAAGAAAAACCCACAATGGTCACAGAAATAACTTGAATCTGACAAAAGTGGTAATAAATAACCACTGAAAATCAGACAATGCTTTTGAATTGTGGTTCAACAGAATTATTTTAAAAAACAAACTCATGAAACAGGCCTGGACAAAAATGATGGTACCCCTAGAAAAGAACTGTGACCTTAGGGGCATGTTCAACCAAGATGTGTCCTCTAATTAATATCACAGGTGTCTACAAACTTGTAATCAGTCAGTCGGCCTATTTAAAGTGTGACAAGTAGTCACAGTGCTGTTTGGCGGCATGGTGTGTACCACACTAAACATGGACCAGAGGAAGCAAAGGAGAGAGTTGTCTCAGGAGATTAGAAAGAAAATTATAGACAAGCATGTTAAAGGTAAAGGCTATAAGACCATCTCCAAGCAGCTTGATGTTCCTGTGACTACAGTTGCACATATTATTCAGAAATTTAAGATCCACAGGACTGTAGCCAACCTCCCTGGACGTGGCTGCAGGAGGAGCTGGATAATGCGAATGGTAACAAAAGAACCCAGAACAACCTCTAAACGCATTCATGGTGAACTCCAAGGTCAAGGTACATCAGTGTCAGATCACACCATCCGTCGTTGTTTGAGCCAAAGTGGACTTCACGGGAAACGACCAAGGAGGACTCCACTGTTGAAAACAAATCATAAAAAAGCCAGACTGGAATTTGCCAAACTGCATGTTGACAAGCCACAAAGTTTCTGGGAGAATGTCATATGGACAGACGAGACAAAACTGGAACTTTTTGGTAAGGCACATCAGCGCTATGTTTACAGACGCAAAAATGAAGCATACCAAGAAAAGAACACTGGCCCTACTGTGAAACATGGAGGAGGTTCTGTTATGTTCTGGGGCTGCTTTGCTGCATCTGGCACAGGGCGTCTTGAATCTGTGCAGGGTACAATGAAACCTCAAGACTATCAAGGTATTCTAGAGAGAAATGTGCTGCCCAGTGTCAGATAGCTTGGTCTCAGTCGCAGGTCATGGGTCTTGCAACAGGATAATGACCCAAAACACACAGCTAAAAACACCCAAGAATGGCTAAGAGCAAAACATTGGACTATTCTCCAGTGGCCTTCTATGAGTTCTGATCTAAATCCTATTGAACACCTGTGGAAGGAGCTGAAACATGCCGTCTGGAGAAGGCACCCTTCAAACCTGAGACAACTGGAGCAGTTTGCTCATGAGGAGTGGGCCAAAATACCTGCTGAGAGGTGCAGAAGTCTCACTGACAGTTACAGAAATCGTTTGATTGCAGTGATTGCCTCAAAAGGTTGTGCAACAAAATATTAAGTTAAGGGTACCATCATTTTTGTCCAGGCCTGTTTCATGAGTTTATTTTTTAAAATAATTCTGTTGAACCAGAATTCAAAAGCATCATTTGATTTTCAATGGTTAATTTTCATAGAATTTTTAATTATTACCACTTTTGTCAGATTCAAGTTATTTCTGTGACTATTGTGGGTTTTTCTTTCATTAACAGAGGGGTACCAACAATTTTGTCCACGTCTGTATGTGAGTGAAAGAAGCTCAGATTTATCTGTCTGAACTGTGTAAATGTAAAGCTGATGGATATTGCCCAAATCATTGTCACCCCTGCCGAGGAGGTAATGTTTTCATGGTGGTTTGTTTGTTTGTCTGTCTGCCTGTTAGCAGGATGGATTTTAATGAAATTTTCACCAGAGGTGGCCCTTGGGCTATGAATGAACCAGCCCAATCTCACAAAAAAAAAGTAATTATTGCACATTTTTTCACTCTGAGAAAACGTACACACACACACACACACACACACACACACACACACACACACACACACACACACACACACACACACACACACACAAAAAGTTTTTCACATGCAGTGAATAGGAGGCGTTTAAGAAACGTGTCTACTGGCACCTTAACGTTTGCCAGTTTTTCTTCATTTCACTTTCATTCTCTTTCACCATTAGAGGTGACAATTAACCAAAAATTTTTTCCTAATCCTAACCATTAGAGGAGGTGATGCATAAATCTAACCATCAGTGGAGTAAAAAACAAACTGAGAAAAAAAAGCCACTCAAATATCAGCATGGGACTCGAACTCGCGTGTTGTTGATGTTGTTGGTTGAAACTGTGAGAACGTAAACATCTGCCAGCCCCCACCCACCAAGTGAAAGAGTGCTGGAAGGCTACCTAAAACAAGTGTTGTTCTGCTCATGCGCAGTTAGTACGGCGTGCTCTTTTCTCTATGCATCTGTGCATGCGCCGTCAGTGAAGGCGTGGACTCCATTTGTAAAACATATCCAGGTATATTTTACTATTGTTTTACGTACCAATACATGTTTTTTGAGGGATGGAAGATATTCTTTAGGTATGTTTTTTTTAGTGAGATTGGGGTGAATGAACCCATTAGATTTTGGAGGTGACCTGGGTCGAGATACAGATTCTGGATCACGTTTTCACTTTCTTTAACTTTGCAATATAGGGCTTGGTGGAGGTATGCACTCTGAGTGCCCTCTAGTTGTGTGGCTATGACTGAGAAAATTTGTCTGTGTTGACTTTAGTTTTAGAGGTTGTGTGAGTGTGATCATGTGGTGTCAGGGGCTTAGAATAATAAGGAAATAGATAAAGGAGGGCTACCTATTTTAAAATTAGTTTTTTTTCATCAGTTTTATTTATATATTGCTTTCCTTCTATTGTAGCTTTAAAAATCTGCAAGGACAAATTAGTATTTAAATAGCTAGAAAGTGTGAACTGGCAATATAAATTCTTTGATGTAATATTTCTCTCGTGTGCACACAAAAACACTTCAGTACAGAAGGCACTCCGTAGCGCTACCAAGTAGGACAAGCATGTTTATTCAGAAAGCCACTCTTTTATGCTTCACAGAATAGAACAGAATATAAAGGCTTTTTTTTCCCTCTTTGCAATCCTGTGTACTTTATCCATATTGAAATAAAATGAAAGGTTGCTTCACATTCAGTGCTTAACATTATTCAGTAGCTTATTTTCGTGCCAGTAATCATTTTTGTCAGTTTAAATATTAGTTTTTTTTGACATCATGAAAACACTTGAAGTACCTTGACCTTTGCTGAAGCCAGTGATAATGGCATGCAGACATACTACTCTAATCTGTTATAACCTTTGCAGATACAAATCACAGTACAGGGAGGCTGTCCTCATGGGAATTGTTCCTGTCTCCAGTAGAACAAGTTGACTTTGCTGTATTATATCTAAGAACTGCAAAGGTGACGGGTTCAAGCTAGAACAAGGGAGAGTTCACAGGTAACAGGAAAGTTTCAGAGCAGCCTTTTCCTTTGTAGTAGATTTCTCTAAAGGTAGACTATGTTTCTTAATGCATTGTGGACAATTCCAGTTTTGACCTTGTTTGGCGCACGGAGAAGGAGAGAGACAGATTTACGTGCAGGTTACACCACAGACACATTTATTACAGTAAGGATTCACTGTTCCCAAAAAGTGCAGACATACAAAAAGGTAACAGGATACACTTATGAATAACACGACTGAACGTGTTGCAGGCAGACCACTGAGTAATGTGGTGAGGGCAGACCACGGAAGAACAAGGCCGAGACAGATACACATGACGAGTTCAATAGTCCAGCAACACAAGACAGGAAATGAGTAACTTAAATACAAATACTGATGGCAGAGAGATTGGGTGCACCTGGACGAGAAGCAGGAAAAGTTAATTACGGGGAGTGGAACCAGCTGACTGTCGAGAGAGAAAGCGTGGTTGGACCGGCAGACCATCAGACAGCACTCACACACATGTAGGCCAAAGAAGGCTGTCTCACAGCTGCCGGCCAGAAACCAGTGTCTACAGGTACGGGAAATAAAACTAGGGAACATAGAAACTACCAGAAACTCAAAAGACAGAGAAACATGAGATTGTGTCAGGAACCGAGCCGGCTTGGTTTCCCCCAGCTCGGTCCTGGCCTCTCTGTGAGTACGTGCCACGCTGTATGTATGTTAGTATGTATTTCTGTGTGCTCTGCCATACCAATAGCCACTGCTTTCTGGCCGGCAGCGGTGAGGCAGCCTCTTGGGCTCACGCTGGAGTGAGCGCTGTCTAACTGTCTGCCGGTCGGATCACGCCCCCTCTCTATTACTACCAGCTGTTCCCACTCCCATGTGCCATCTCCCCGCTCCTCGCCCAGGTGTGCTCAATTTGTGGACCCAGCAATGCATGAACTTAAGGAGCCTTTTTCCAGTCATGCATTGCTGGGTCATTGTACTTCATTAACGGTCATCGTGCACCGCATGAAGTCTCGTCTAAAGGACTGTGTCACTCGGTGCTTTCGGACTTATTTGGACAGGCTGCAGTCATGTGACTATAATCTGTGTGTGTGCTTTACCCGGCATTCTCACCTCTGACTGTTGAGCGTCCTGGAGGACTCCTGAGCCATTGTGATTTGTAGACACTGTTACTGTTTATCAGGGTGTTGAACTTAATAAAGGTGTGTGTGGTGTAACCCAGCACGTAAATCCTCGTCCTTTTCCCCCTCCTCTGTGCGCTGTGGAAAAGCGCAAGAGGAGTTCATGACAAGAGTGAGCCTGGGAGAATCCCAACTCAGAACCAAATACACAAAATACATAGATGAACCTGAAACACAGAGACAGGTCAGAGCCGAGCCCAAAGGACAAACCAGTTCGGTTCATGACATTGTTAACCACATGTTAAATACAGAGGAGGCAGTCCTTCAACACAAAGTGACCATACAGAGTGAATCGCCAGCAGGAAATATGCCTTACAGGCAAATTTATGAATGATGAAGCTAAATACCAATGACTGGCAAAAGACTGACCATTCTCATCTTTTCTGTCAATAGAGCATGAATACTGTACAATCAATAGACATTCAGGCTAATTATTGTATTGAATATCTTACAAACAAGGAACCTTCCAGCAACCTTGTGTCCATTTCCAACATTTAACTGAAGGCAGCAGCCTGAAAAGTAGTGATATACATTCGCAATGAATGATACGTTCAAGAAAAAAAAAAAAAAATTCTTTTAGGTGAACAAACTGTGCTGAGTCACTTACCAAAAGGCTTTGGTCGTTTCACAGTCAAGTTAAGGTCAGTTGCAATTGATGCAGCAAGCAAGCAGAGACAAACACTTGAACATAATTTCCTGACCTGCAAACAAATCACTGAACTAGTTATTCATTGACTGGGTGTATCCCCTACAGCTAATGTAGCTGGGAGTTAATAATGAGTCTCAGATCCTTCCACTGCAAGGAAATGGTACTACGTATGTTCAGAGACTGAATGTACAAGTGCACAGTGAACATGAGCTCTGTGCGTTGGTCAGTGGTGGGGATCATGAGCTGAATCACGCAGTGTGCTTCACTTCAGTGAGCACATTTTAATGAATCTTTTTAGAGAACTGACTTCAGACGTTGCTAACCAGAAGGGTTCATAATAGTCACAAAACTAGATTTACTGAAATGCAATACAGAGGTCTTAATTGGTTGTAACATGAAGTGTAACATGACCTTCTGTGTCCAGCTATTCTCATCTTAACACTGGAGCACATGCTATTTGATTAGCCTTACCATGTTTGCTCTTACCAACACAACCTTTACAACACCTCAACAGACCTCTCAGCCTTTACTCAGTGACTTATGTATAATAACATTTATACAACAGTTAGTTCCAACCGAGCAATCTGATTGGACAATAGGGATTACTGTATTCCACAATAATTGCACTCCAATTTCACTGGATATGCATCACTCTGCTTCAGAGGTATTCAGGTAACTGTTAATTATGCCTCAGTGAAACAGAGGAATACAGCAATCCATTAGTGTATCTGTTTGTGGCTGTGTGGGTGTGTTTAGCTGTCTGTCTGTCCGCCTCTCTGTTTTAACTTGCCTGGTAAAAATTTAGTGCAGCTAAAGGCTTGTGTCATTGTATGACCATATTTTCTCGACTTTTAATTTGCCAGAATTTCGAGATAAGGTTTTGTTTTCAAAATAAACACAAATTTAACTCCCCTTTACTGTCAATGACGCCGGGAAAATGGTTTTGTAATAACCATGCTGAGCCACTAGAGGCGGCAGTGTGACTTTTCAGCACATGGATGACATCCTGTCACAGTTGATCTGTAGCTGAGAGATAAATAGCGGTTATAAAATAGCAGTTACTCCCAAAAAAACAAACATGTATTCAGCAACTACACTTATACATTTATACGGCACATAGATTGTTTTCACACTGGTTTTGCTGTTTAGTTTTGCAGAGGAAGGACATGGTATTTTCTTCCTGGAGTTTTCAGTTCACTAAAAACTACAAGTCTCAACATTCCTCGCCTCAGAAACATTTTTTTTTTTTTTTTGTTACTTATTTGTACCCGTAGGTAGATTTGGTTTGCAGTCTGGTGACAAGCCACCGGCCACCGGTCGCTGCATGCGCGAGCGCCCTAAACCTAGATGTTTTTGGTATGCGGGAGGAAACCGGAGAAATCCTGGAGTAAACCCACGCAACACGGGGAGAACATGCAAACTCCACACAGCTCACTGTTGGTCGGGGGCTGGGATCGAACCCACGATCTCATGATCCCCGCGATCCCCCGGCCGAGGGTAAAACTGTGCTGCCACAGTGCTAAACCACTGCGCCACCGTGCAGCCCACAGAACCCCGCCCATTTGCGGGGTTGTTTAGATGACTGTGCTGATGCCTGTTGAAAATTAAACAAATGTAAATGAAGTTTGACAAACGTTTTGTTCTAATTATTTATATTTGTTTCTCATACAGTTACTTGGGGAGTAACAACTGTATGACTGTATTCAACAATTGTAGTCAACTTCTGGACTAAAATGGCCAATCAGTGGAAAAGTGGTATTTGCTGGTGGAGAATTGGCATTTGCCGTTCTGCCGAGACCGGCCCACCATTGGCCACTTTTCAATCTTGCTGTCTCTCCACAGCAGACTACTGCAGCAGATGCCTGCGCGGAGTAAGGTTTGGGCTTAAATTATGCAGCGATTTCAATATTAAAACACCAATAACTCCTAAAACTGCAGTATTTGATTCTTAAAACTTATGTTACGTCCCTTTTTTTTTTTCCAATGTCAAATATTTTTTTTTCCCATATGGGGACTGCTTGGTTCCATTACTGTAATTTAACCTGTTTTCTAAATAGTTTTCACTAAAGTTCAATTGATTTTTTTAAGCCATAATACTAATGTCAGACATAAGAACAACATGGTGTGACGTGCTTCATTCTCTCACTTTAAAATGATTCATTCACTAAACCAAGCAATTTATTAAGCCAAGGAGAAACATGACATCTGTATTTTTTTATATATAGCACATCTGTAACAATAATCACATTTTTTTTGCTGTTTTTCTTTCCTCTTTGTCTCTGAGGTCCACGGTGGTGAACCTGAGGGTTATCAGTCACAGCAGCTGTGAAGATAACAGGCTGGAAGCTAAATAAGAATATAACATATTTACTGTTTATACAACAAAACAAACTGCTACTGTATTTCAATAAATTAATGTTTGGACAAACTTATTTTTTTGCAAGATTATTTAAGAAACTCAGTATTCATTACACAAAAGTGTGAAACATTCCAAACCATTCTGATTTAATATTCATAATTATGCTTTTACTTTTAGAAATGTTGATGTTTATCTGCTATTGCACAGCATTGTGTAACTATACATGCATTCAGTTAACAAAAACTTTTACTCCAGCATTTTTCTTTGTGATACTAATTTTATTGTTGTGCTTCTGTATTTTTATGGCTCGGCTCAAAGGCAACATAGGCATATGGTAATCACTCCATGTGTCTGTGTCTGTCTGTTTGTCTGACTGTTAGCAGCTTTTCAGCTCACCCACTGAAAATCAACTGGGTCTAAAGGCTTGTATCATTGTATCACTTTATTTTCTCGACATTTAATTTCCTACAATTTCCAGATGAGGCTTTGTTTTCAAAATAAACAAATTTAACTCACCTTTACCATCAATGCAGCTGTGCAAAAAGGTGTTGTAATAACTATGGCCACCCACTAGAAGTGGCAGTGTGACTTTTTTACAGCCCCCCCATGCAACCATGCCACAGGCACTGAGGCATCAGCACCTTTGTGCTTTCATTACTAACAGTAATTTACTATCAACTCTCTGACAACTGCAATACTGTTTTGGATACCTTAATTTCCACAGCAAGGTGCTGTTTGACAAGAAGTTATACATCCGTAACCTGGAAGTCCCATCCTTTTGAAAAAAAATGTTTCCGTCTTCCCTTACATCATTAACCTGATTAAGCTATTTCATGTCTGTTAAAAAAAAATAAAATAGGCAGTGCTAAAGTTTGATTTATTGTCTCCATTAACAAACCACAATATCTTTGTGGTGGTGGACCATTTGTCTCACCCGAAAATGTAAAAAAAATTGAGCAAAGTGTGCAAAATTGCTAGCATGCTAACTGCTAGCTACCGGCTATCTACTGGTGGTTCTGATGACCAGCATTGGATACGTTTTGATCTGGGGTCTTCTGCAATACCTACTCAACAGGTATATATTTTATAAACACTTAATACTTTTATACTTGACAATATTTAATTTATTTGAGCAGTGCGGTGGCGGAGTGGTTAGCACTGTGGCAGCACAGCAACTCACCCTTGGCCAGGGGATCCCGGGTTTGATCCCAACCCCCGACCAACAGTGATCTGTGTGGAGTTTGCATGTTCTCCCCGTGTCTGCGTGGGTTTACTCCGGGATTTCTCCGGTTTCCTCCCACATGCCAAAAACATGCAAGTTAGGTTAACTGGCATCAAAACTGGGGATTCTAAATTGTCCTTAGGTATGACTGTGAGAGTGAATGGTTGTCTGTCTCTCTGTGTTGGCCCTGCAATGGACTGGCAATCTGTCCAGGGTGTACCCTGCCTCTTGCCCAAAGATGCTGGGATAGGCTCCAGCCCCCCCCCCCCCCTCCCGCGACTCAAAAAGGATTAAGCAGAAGAAGATGGATGAATATTTAATTTGTTTATGTGTGTGAAATGACAATAGACATCTTCATGGTGATTGAGATGTTTAGCAACAGTTACTGGCTACTGTCATTTAGAAGGGACTATTTTTTCTCAGCTCCGCAAAATAACTGGTTAAACAAACAAATCATAATATTTTGTCCAGTATTGCTGTCATTTAATAAATTGTGCTTGGCGGAACTGTTGTATAAAAGCAATATGACACTCAACGCCTTTATGGTATCATGAATATAGTAACTCCGTGTGGGATACTCTGGTGGGCATCAGCCGTATCACACCCAGAGTTGTATATTCATGATACTGTACTTTGTCTCTTGTAATATTGCTTAATTATGTTATAATGGACAAAAAAACAGTCAGAGCTTCGTAAGTAAAGGGTACATTATTACAACACATCCTCCATGATAAAGAAAGCCTTTACTTTCTCAGGAATCTGAGGCATGCCAGGTTTGGGAGTGCAGTCCTGAGCTCATACAGGTGTACGGTGGAGTGCATTCTCTGCTTTGGTATCATGGTGTGGCACGGCAGCTGCACAGCTGCAGAGAGGAAAGGACTGCACAGGGTGACAAAAGCTGCTAAGAGGATTGTGGGGAGCAACTTACCCACCACTACCACCATCTTTTTTTTTGACGCACTACAGCACACACTCACAATATATTATAGATTTCTCCTGTTTATTTTATTGAAGATTGCACTTTCAAATGGATTTTTTAAATACCGACTCTGTATAGGGAGGAACAGCCTGCCTGAGCTGAACCCGAGTGGCTTTCAGTTATTGGACTTCTGTGCTAACCACAGTTTGTCCAAAATGAACGCCATGTTCAAGCATAAGGGTGCTGATAGAAAAATTCCATATTATCTATACTATAATTGATATTAATAATGTATTATTATATTTGTGAAGTATCATACCTTTCATATGCCATGTTTAATGTTTATATGTGCATTCCATATAGGATAAGTTTATATATTCTTGGCCTGTTTCTGTGAGCAATTTCAGCGAGTTCAGACTGAGGATCAGTACATGCATAAGGAATTATCTAAGCCATTTTATTATAATCTCTTTGACATAAGCTGTTTTAGGTCAGAGGAATGCACAGGAACTCCTCAGCCTGTACAGATCAGCGGTAGATGGACATTCTGTTAGTTTTATGGATCCCATGTCTTCATGATCAATGTCTCCAGAGTGTCTGACGTCTGCCTGGATAAGCTCAGTTATCAGGACTGTCCCGTTCTGTCCCTTCCTTTATCCTCATCCTCCCTCTCCTTTCTCCTACCTATATATATCAGACTTAGAAGAATGGATCCTTTAGAGATTCTAGGTGTGTCTGAATGTCATGCCCTGTAACCTCTCCCCCAAGGTGGCCAATGGGGCGACTATTTATATTTTTGTAATAATTGTTATTATTTTTTTTATTTTTATTTTGTATACTTTATTGATCCCCAGAGGGGAAATTGAGGGCATCCACCTGGATGGATGTACATAAATTCAATTATTCTAACAGGTGTCCATATGTGCACTTGGCACCAGGACACCCTTGGTCGCAGGTCCATGATCAATTTTGTTATCATGTCATCAGACCTGAGACCATATGTCTTGGACACTCAGGTAAAGAGAGGGGCAGAGCTGTCAACTGATCACCACCTGGTGGTGAGTTGGATCCGATGGCAGGGGAGGATGCCATTCAGACCTGGTAGACCCCAACATATAGTGAGGGTGTGCTAGGAATGTCTGGCTGAGGCCCCTGTCCGGGAGACCTTAAACTCCCACCTCTGGAAGAACTTCGACCACATTCCGAGGGAGTCTGGAGACATGGAGTCTGAATGGGCCATGTACTCTACCTCCATTATTGAAGTGGCTGCCCAGAGCTGTGGCCGCAAGGTTGTCGGTGCATCTCGTGGTGGCAACCCCCGAACAAAGTGGTGGACACCAGTGGTGAGGGTGGCCATTAAGCTGAAGAAGGAGTTCTATCAAGCTTGGTTGGCTTGTGGGATTCCCGAAGCAGCTGAGGTGTACCAGTAGGCCAAGCGGAGTGCAGCTCAGGTGGTTGCTGAAGCAAAAACTCGGGTATGGGAGGAGTTCAGTGAGGCCATGGAACAAGACTTTTGGTCAGTGTCAAAAAGATTCTGGCAAACTGTCTGGTGGCTCAGGAGGGGGAAGCAGCAACCTGTCTACACTGTGTATGGTGAAGATGGGGTGCTGCTGACTTGGACTGGGGATATTGTCGGGCGGTGGAAGGAATACTTTGAAGATCTCCTCAATCCCACTGACACACCTTCCACAGAGTAAACAGGGCTTGTGGATGAGGGGATAACTCGCCTATCACAGGGGCTGAGGTCACCAAGGAGGTTAAAAATCTCTTTGCTGGCCGGGCCCCGGGGGTGGACAAGATACGCCCTGAGTACCTCAAGGCTCTGGATGTTGTAGGGCTGTCATGGTTGACACGCCTCTGCAACATTGCGTGGAGGTCGGGGACAATGCCTTTGGCATGGCAAACCGTGGTGGTGGTTCTTCTCTTCAAAAAAAAAGGACCAGAGGGTGTGCTTCAACTTTAAAGGGATGACACTTCTCAGCCTCCCTGGGAAGGTTTATGCCAAGATACTGGAGAGGAGAGTCCGACCGTTGGTCGAACCTCGGATTAAGGAGGAGCAATGTGGTTTTCGTCCTGGCCGTGGCACATCGGACAAGCTCTCTACCCTCTCGGGAATCTTCAAGGGTTTGTGTGAGTTTGCCCGATCAGTTTACATGTGTTTTGTGGACTTGGAGAAGGCATTCAACTGTGTCCCTCGTGATTTTTTGTGGGGGGTGTTTCGGGAGTTTGGGGTATCGGGCTTGTTATTACAAGCTATTTGGTCTCTATACAACCGCTGTGAGAGTTTGGTTCGTATTGCCAACACTGGGTTGGACTCATTCCCAGTGAGAGTTGGACTCCGCCAGGGCTGCCCTTTGTCACCGATCCTGTTCATAATTTTTATGGACAGGATTTCTAAGCACAGCCAGGGAACGGAAGGTGTCATACTTGGTGACCACAGGATCTCATCTCTGTTGTTTGCAGATGATGTTGTCCTGTTGGCTTCATCCAACAAGGACCTACAGGTCTTACTGGAACGGTTTGCTGCTGAATGTGAAGCGGCTGGGATGAGAATCAGCACCTCCAAGTCCGAGTCCATGGTCCTCAGCCGGAAAAAGGTGGATTGTCCTCTCCAGGTTGGGGACAGGCTCCTGCCCCAAGTGGAGGAGTTTAAATATCTTGCGGTTTTATTCACGAGTGAGGGGAGAATGGAGCGAGAGATCGACAGATGAATCGGAGCAGCATGTGCAGTGATGCGGACGTTGTACTGGTCTGTTGTGGTGAAGAGGGAGCTAAGCTCTAAGGCAAAGCTGTTGATTTACCTGTCAATCTAAATTCCTACCCTCACCTATGGTCATGAGCTTTGGGTAATGACCAAAAGAATGAGATCGCGGATACAAGCGTTTGAAATGCGCTTTCTTCAAAGGATTGCTAGACTCACCGTAAGAGATAGGGTGAGGAGCTCAGTCATCTGGGCGAGGCTCAGAGTAGAACCGTTGCTCCTCCACATTGAAAGGAGCCAGTTGAGGTGGTATGGGCATCTGATCAGGATGCCTCCTGGACGCCTCCCACTTGATGTGTTTCGGGCACATCCCACTGGGAAGAGCCCCAGGGCTGACCCAGGACTAGCTGGAGAGACTACATCTCCCAGCTGGTCTCGGAATGCCTTGGTATCCTCTCTGAAGAGCTGGAGCAGGTGGCTGGCAGAGGGGAAGTCTGGGCTTCTCTGTTCGAACTGCTTCCTCCATGACCCGGACCTCCGGAAAAGCGGTAGAAGATGGGTAGATGGCTGGATGGACCAACTCTATGTAATGCTTGCAAAGTTTGCACAGTTTAGCAACATTTCCTTCAAAGTGTGTGGGACTTATTTTATGAAGTGTAGCACTGATAACGATAAAAATCAAAGGGGGTGCTGATGCCTCAGTGTGTGTCAGTGGACAGACACACATATTGACAGACTGCTGTCTGCTACATTTCACCGAGGCATAGAAATATGTTGCTTGACTTATTGTTGGTGCTGGCCGTCATCCCCCAACCATGTTCAAACTTGTATTTTTAAAAAGGAAAACTGTGCTGTCAACTTTTGATCACCTTTGAGATGCACATTTGGTTGTATTCTGCTGTGAAGAACTTAAGTTATGTTCTTGCGTTTTAGTTGGAGGACTTATTGAGAAAGAATTGTTCACTTATTTGGACAGCCTCCAACACCCCCCCCCCCCCCCATTGAAAGACTTTTCAGGTCTCTTGCTTGTCTCCTCTCTGATGCACTGCCAAACTGTGACATTGTTTGTCATTGTGAGCTTGATTTGTCTTAAAACAGATAACATTTGTGATTTGGCCATTTAAACTTGTAGTGTTTACCAAAATATTCTGCAATGGATGCAGGGGTTCAAATGGTGAAATAAATCCTTTAATGATTCATGGCTTTAACTTAAAGTGCTGATAACACAATTCTGACTGCATCTAATTTTGCAAACACATAATACAATATGATGAAATAGGTGGGTCTGTGCAGATCAAAGTCAAACAGGCTTGTTTTCAAGTGAATATCCAACGTTTCCAAGAGCGCCGCGGCACCAATTGGGTCAGTGGCTGGAAACTCCCCTGGCCATGTTGTGACGTCAGCGGAAGAACACAGCGGTTGGCTGCCAATTCTACATGCATGATGGAAGCGGTTGAAAACATTGACGATGGTTCCAGCACATGTAGTCTGGAATTGGTTTGTGTTGTCCAATCTTCAGACAATTATAGTTCAGAAGAATGGGATGATAATGAAGAATCTGGGGGCATCAGACCTTATAGGTTTGAGCTGTACCAAGCGGACATCGTGCCTAGCGAGTCAGACTCAGAGAGTGACGGTGGTGAGGCAAACATTCCTGCCGCAGCAGCAGCGGCAAACACACGGCAGGGGAACACCGAGTGGTATGCTTTTGTCACAGATATTGCAACAAATTATTTGTTCATAAATATAATTTATTTAAACCCGATTTTTCAATAAAATCATAGCAGTGTATTTATAATAAAACTGAAACATCTACCTGATACTGTCAGCGCCACCCGCCCAAATAAACAAATCAAAAGATACTATTTTTTATTTTTGCAAGTGCCAGTGTGGTCTGTGTGTGTGAGCATGACAACAGAGGAGGAGAGTATTTGCTGTCAGGAGCAGGACAAGGTGAAGCGGAAAATTCTGGATGGTGCTATAAAGTGAATCATGGGTCATCACAACTTCCCCGCGGTGTGTCTGAACGAAGATGTGTTGGAAGTGGCCTACTTCACCTATAAACATTATGTGAATGTGGATTATGGGAACAATTGGAAGTGATATACAGCTTACAGACAGTTCATCAGATGGTGCTACCACTACTACCTTGGTGAGAAAGTCCGAGTGCCAATACCTGCCTGTGTCGTTCACAAGATCAGAGAGACCTTTCCAATACAAGAGGGACAATATGTTGGTTTTACTTATGCTGTTATTGTTTTTCATTTGATACATGTTTATCTAACCACAACTGTTGTCAATTTTTACAAGAAAATACAATTACAAAATATTTATAGCGTGATACTTGAAAATCTCATAACTGTGGTCATCATTGGGACGTTGAATGCAATCCTGTATCAATCCTGGGTATTTGAACAAGAGATATAATTTTTTTATTTTGCAAATATAGTATAATTTTTTTTCTAGTAAATTTGAGCATACTTGTGGCCATAACTTATTATTTTAAAGTTCAATTATCTGTAAAACCCCTTAGAATTTAAAATTATTCTCTGTGTTACTGATGGCAATATCCTTAAAAATAATGTATTCCCTCTTATTTATGTCATTTAAAATGCAATTTTGTTTGTTATCATTGTTTATTAACTGCTTTTGTCTTGTATCAACTGGAATGTGATTTTCAACAATAATAATAAAAGCAATAGAAGCAACTAATAGTCCTCACTGTTTTCTAGAGTTTGGTCACAAGAAAAAACAATACTCATAACTGGTATAGCACACATGCACTATAACTATCAAAAATATTAAATTAATTATTATAACAGGAGAAAGTCCAAATTAGTGGCAATGAATACAATATAGTTAGTTGGTGTCATGAACCGAGCCCGTGTTATCTTGTAGGCTCGGTTCTGGCCGTTCTCTGTGGCTCAGGCATTGGGTTTATTATGTATTATCTTTTGAATTCTTGTTGTTTTTATGTCTGTGTTCCTTTTCTTTTCCATACCTGTAGCCGCCGCTCTGGCCAGCAGTTGTTGGGCAGCAATTTTGAGCCACTTTCAGGTGGGCGCTGTCCAACATTAGCTGGTCCGACCATGCCCCCTCTCTCTTTGACAGTCAGCTGTTCATGTTTTCTGCCATGTTGTCAGCCAGCCAATATTGTCAACACTATCACGACGTGTTAGCCACTCCACACAGCCGTGGTTCTGATGCGCCCCTTGAAGTGGTGTTGGCCCTGGGGGGCAACCATGGTTAACACATCTCTCCATGTGTTTGCTAGGCGATGTTGGCCCCAAACGCCAACTGAAAGTATTTGTTTATTTTTGTAAGTCTTCATCTTTTTGGGAACTGTTGTCATCAGTCTTATGTTCAATAAATGTGCTGTTGTGAATCCTGCATGTAAATCCATTCATCCTTCCCCTTCTCCATGTTCTGCGTAAAGGCGCACGAGGAGCACACGAGGAGGCTTATGGCAATTGGAGCTGAAGCATGTGATGTGGTCTTTGATGGCCTGCTGTTTATCTAAGCCTGCAACACAATGTGAAGGCATAGCCGTAAAACTAAAACAAGAAGCCAGAGAAACTGTCTGCTACAAAGCTGCTGGCATTCCTGTCAACAAAACCGGTGTCCGTTCTCTCAGTGACGTCATTTCAGCCTCCTTCCTCATTCAGTGAGCGGTGCCACAGTCTAGTCAAATTTGGTGGTTTTCTGATGATAACTTTGCTATGCAGGTGTGCTTGTAAATGTTATATTGATCATCGACAATGACTTTTGGGTTTATACAACATGCTAAAAAATGTCAAAATCGTGTCATGAGCACTTCAAAGTACTCCTTGTAAGCAGGAGTAGCTACAGGTGCAGGTATTTTCTTTGTAGACCTGCTGTAAGATTAAAAAAAAAGAAAAAGATTTTTCCGGATTTTTCCAGTTGATATTTCTGTTACCAAAGTGGTATCATGATTTTGGATAATTTGAGGAGGCTTAAGTGCAGGGAAACAACTTAGGAAGAACACTCAGACGCAGATGAAAAGTTTACACCACTTTAATGAAAAACCCAAACCCTATACAAAACACGCTAACTTAAATAATAAACGCACACACCACAATTAAAGAAACCCACAACCAAAATGCCACACTATGTACAAGAAAACAATTGCACGCTGGAACCACATGCAATCTAGGGAAAAGGAGAGGGGTTGAAGGATTAACAATGGATAAGGAGTACAGGGTAAATACTGCTGAGGGAATGGGTCTTATGGTACTGGCTGAGCCCGGCCATGGCTCCAGCCAGGGAGAAGAGAGGAAGAGTTGATGATGGCCAGTGAGGAGGAGGAGTGACTGGAGGACCTGGGTGGAGAAGCCGTTGTCGAGGAGGATTCGGATTCAGGTGAGCGAGCAAACACAGCCCTGGAGACGCACCACTGGAGGCAGCAGCGAATCTGAGGGAAGAGGAGGACAAGAAGGTAAGACAACGGAAGGGAATAATAATTTTGCCAAACAACAAGAACTGCTGTTGAATGGCGGCAGAAACCCAACGATCCAGCGGTGAGCTCCTCACACTCTGGCCCTTAAATAAGCTTGTGAATCAGGCAGCAGGTATGTAGTCACACAGGTGCGCTTGATGATCTCCGGAGCTGGGAAAACAGAAACAGGACGGGAGGAGGGAGACACGCTCGCCTGATCATGATAAGTGGATTATGATTTTTTTTTTTAATGCTAGCTGTCTTTTCCCCATACACACACACAGAATAGCAATAACCCTTGGGTAAATAAATGCTGAATCTTTAAGTCCCCTTTGACAAACTTTCATCCATTTCTAAGAACATTGGAAATTGGGGGCGGCAGTGGCTCAGGAGGTAGAGCAGGTCATCCAATAACCGCATGGTTGGCGGTTCGAATCCCATTCGAATCCTGCTCTCCCCGGATATCCTGCCGTTGTGTCCCTGGGAAAGACACTTTACCCCCAATTGCTCCTGGTGGGTCTGGAAGCGCCATGTTAGGTAGCATGCTGCCATCAGTGTGTGAATGGGTGGATAGCAGGATCTGTAAAGCACTTTGGTGTCCAGGGTGTACCCTGCCTCTCGCCCAAAGATGCTGGGATAGGCTCCAGCCCCCCTGCGACCCAAAAAGGATTAAGCGGAAGAAGATGGATGGATGGATGGATGGATGGAGATGAGAATAAAAGCGCTATATAAGTGAATGCCATTTACCATTGGGGGAAGCTTTTTTTTTTCTTTGGCAAATTGTATATTGCTCCAGTGCATTTTCAAATAAGCATGAATTAAATCACATAGAGTTTTCAAGGTAGTATTCCTTTTCTCCTCATTTTTCTGACTTGGATTTAAGGGTAAGTCTATTAAAGGAAATATTTTAGACAGTCTGGTCAGAATAACCCAACTTCCTTCTCAATCCAAACAATTTGATCCCACTATAGTTATGCTAATTGTTGATATGTGCAAAAGAGGTGCTGAATAAAAAAGAACAATCTAATTTACTCTAAACTTTAGATTAAATATGTATGGTCTTGGCATAACTGGATTGCCTGAGGACTTTTTGAAAAGTGGCTACAAGCAACAGTTACAGGTCCAGGGCCCTAGTTTTTTAAGTGCTACTTGAGTAGGTGCATTTGCTTTCATCACTGCCTATTTTACAGTACCTATTTTCATAAGGTACTGTAATGAGAGTTAGCTGTGATTACTGTTTTCATTGATACAACAGTCCCAGCTTCCTCCATTTAAGCTAAAGGCAGATGGTGTTCCCTTAGAACAAGTATCATCTTCCTGTTTTGTCTGCTTAAACTGTTGCACTTATATTGGCCTGCAAAGAAAAAACTTTATAGAAATCAAATCATAATGCTAATTTTATTTTATGTAGACTTCAAACTTTACATTTATTTATTCCAGCTGCAATGTAGGTTATTTTTTATGACATTTGTTTTTGGTTGTCCATCAGATGACATAACAAAACGTACAGATTGCATGGATTTGCAATTTTGCACTTTCCACAATTTGCAAAATTACAAATTTTGCATACAATCCAGTTCCAAATGCAGATCCATAATTTTATCAATGCACACAAATTGAAATAGAAAAACAAAACCTCACTGGCTTTAAGTGAATGAATAGCGGTCACTGGTTGCAAATAATTTAGCAACCATAACGTTGTGACTGCAGACATACTGTATAACCTAATAAAGTCCTGAGACTTTGATTTTTTTTTTTTTTAACCCCAAAAGCTTAGCCAAACGTGCTACTGCCAGGGACAGCCTTTGTGCAAAGTTTGGTCACCCTAGCATCATTCCCTCTTGAGTTAGAGCACAGATATGCAGAAAGACAGACAGATAATGTCACTGGGGAATTGCTCACTCTGGTCTCCTGTTGTCACTCTAGCCTCATTTGGTGTAAAATTATAAACCACTATGTATATTTACCCTTTATGACGCTGTGACCCATTTTCAGACCTTACCTATCGTCTAGGTCAAAAGCAAGGTCGAGGCCATAGGACGTTCAAGAGGGGTCACACACCCCAGACCCAAGGATAGAAAGACAGATGGACAGGACTCTGACTCAGGACTCAGTGACTGTTGACATGGGTAATAACATTAATTATCCCTCCACCTCCATGGCTTTCAGTTAGGTGTTCCAGCTTGAATGTTGACATTTGATTACATAGAGCACTAAGGGTAGTATCTCATGGAGTGGTGAATGCTGAAAAACGTAGCGATTTTTGGATTTGTCAACTTTTCTGATGAATGCTGGCAAAAATCAAGCTAGTATCTCATGGAGCGGCGAATGCTGAGGAACATTCAAGAACGCTGCGCCTTTTGGGTTTTGTCACAGTTCATAAAAAGTTGCAAAACAGCTTGCACATGTCATAAATCACCATTTTCAAGAGCTACAGAGGACACCAAGTGCTTGCTGTGAGTTTCCACATTTATTAACAATAAGACGAGCATACAGAAAAGCACTACACTTACATATAATGGGATGACGGAGGCACAGGAGGAGAACGGGGCTTAACGTCAACAGGGGGAGAGAATAACCTGGTAGGGACACAGGCTAAGGCGTGTGGGAACGCTGGGGAAAAAGAGATTAGATCTGCCGGATTCACACCCGAAAGGAAATGGGGCTCATGGCAGAGGATAAGGGAAAAGGAGAAATAATGCCTGGATGGAGCTCACCCCGTTCACCTCGGCGCCAAACCAATTACACTCACTCAGAGGAGGACTGAAACTTCTGAGGAGGTTAACAGTAGGAAACGGCCACAGGGGAAATGTTGCCGTGTTCTTAAATAGGGAAATGAACAGATGATTGATGAAAGACAGGTGTGGATACATGAGTCCGGCAGTAACATAATCAGTGACAGCTGTGCAGCCCACGAAACAGTTTGACAGCCGGAAGCTGCACAACACTGTCAAAATAAAAGCACAAACCAGAAACTAAATAATGATACAAGAATAAGACAACACAACCCTGAAAGATATAAATAATACCATGGATACAGAATGACACACAATAAATGGATAGGACTATAAGGACAAACCTAAGACTACAGAGAACTCATAAATAAGACCAAATACAGTAGATCATAATAAACAAAGAAACAAACAGGCAAAGACTAAACTTAAACTGGAGACTGAGCACGGCCCCCATCCGTGCTCAGGATCATGACAGTGCCCCCCCAAGGGGTGCCCAGACACCCCAGAGTAACATCAAAAAGGGAAGAGAACTCACCTACAAAGAAGACCCCCGCCCAAAAAAAAAGAACACAGCCCACCCCAGGCGGAAGGAGGGGGAACCCAGGTATAGAGGGACCGAAACACCTACAGAAAAACAAAAAGAAGAAAAAAAAAAACCCTCATGACCCACAACACTGACAATAGATAGGGTGACTATGGAACTCTAGAAATACTGGGTGGAAGGAAAAACAGTTCTGGTGGTCTGTCAAAGTCCCCAAACCACTGAATCACCCGGTGGAACGAATCGGGTGGTCTTCCAGAGTTCCAAATCCACCCAAGCAGATGATGATGTTCATCAGGTGGCCTTCCCACATCCCTGAGCCAACAGGCTGCAGGGCACGTCACGCCCCTTCCTGGGGGCAGCAGCTGGAACTCGTGCCACTTACAAACCACAGGGACTGAGGCGAATGGCTGATCAGTAGGGAGCCAAGACAAAGTGCCGGCTGACCAGCGGGGAAACCTGGCAAAGGTGACTACTTACCAGGCTAGCTGACCAACGAGAGGACCAGATGAGGAGAGTGACTGCTCAACGGAGGCCTCCGGTTAAGATGGGGAACTCACAATGTCCTCAGCCGACAGTGGAGAACCCTCAACGACCTCAGGCGGGGACGGAGGACCCTCAACAGCCTTGGACAAAGGTGGAGCACCCACGGCGGCCTTGGATGGAGGCAGAGCACTCATGGCGGCCTCGGACGGAGGCGGGGGACCCATGGAGTACCTCTGGCGGAGAGGGAGACTCACGGAGACCTCTGGACCCACGGAGACCTCAGGCTGAGGCGGAGGACCCACAGTGACCTCAGTCCTCAGTCGAAAGCCCCACGGTGACCTCAGGGGACCCAGACAAGGACTCAAGCAGAAGAGAGGAAACATACGCCAGGTTACTGCCACTGGCAGCAGTGGAGCCCGGCGAGGAGAATTCAGGAACAGCCAACGACTGCAACTGGTTCTCCTCAACAAGAGCTAAGCAAGATTTCTCTAATACTGATAATGTGAAGACAAAGAAGAGAACTTGCCTTAGCTCAAACTCCACCGCTGTCCAGGACTCCAGTGACTCTTGCTGGGATGTCTCAAATCCATTCATCTGGCGCTTCCACCCAGGCTCGGCCTCCTCAAACAGGGAGGAAGAGAAAAACACCGGAACATAGTTACCGGCAGTGGTGGAGCTTGGCGAGGAGAATTCAGGAGCAGAGGACATCTGCATCTGGTTCTCCCCACCATGAGCCTGACAAGATTTCTCTAGATCTGCAGGTGTTAAAACAGAATGCAGCACTTGCCTGGACTTGAGCTCCGACGCCGCCCAGGTCTCCGGCAACTCTGCTGTGAGTAGCAGCAGGCATGATGGTGGATGCAACCCAAGGACCCCCAGGTGTGGTGACCAATGCAGGGTGGAAATCCCGGCGTGGTGGCTGAAGCTGGGGGTTGCCTCACTGATGAAACCGGCTCCCGTGTTGCTGAAACCAAGGGACACTCTCCTGTCGTCTCAAGCTTCAGGATGTGGGTAGCATTCTCCTCCCATCCTGGGTGTGGCTGCGGGGCTGGAATGGAATCTTCCAGGGCTGCAGGTTCCTCTGCTGTCCAGCGACAGCATCCCAAGACTGGCGGACACTCAGGAGACACGGGAGGAAGCATGGGAAAGGCATGTGAGGAACCGGTGGCAGCAGCAGGCAGTGAGGACTCAGCTAATGTGGGCTGCAGGTGCTGAGCCTCCCACTGTGAACAAGGCAAGACATTTCATTTTTATGTGCAGGAAAATGAAAACACACTTGCCTTATCTCCCGCGGCGCATTAGTATCTGCTGCTTAAAGGCCTCCAGGCATGGCAACCGACACCGGTGGAACCCCAGGCGTGGCGACTGATGCTGGAGGCTTCCTCAGCACTGGTGCAGAGACCCATGCAGCTGAAGTCAGGGGACACTATCTTGTCGGCTCAGTCTTCAGGGCACAGGGGGTGCTCTCTCCCATCCAGGATGTGGCTGCAGGGCACAAACGGAATCTTCCAAGCCCGCAGGTCCCTCCATCATCTGGCGGCTCTCTCTCTGGTCCTACGGACATTTAGGGAAAGCAGAAGGGGACATAGGAGTTGCAGGTGAGGAGACATGAATAGCAGCAGCAGGTGGTAAGAGCTCAGCCAAAGTGTGCGGCTTCTGCTGAGCTCTCCCACTGGGAATAAGACAAGGCATTTCATCTACAGTTGTTAGAGAATGAAACTTGCCTTAATTCCCATGGTGTGATGGTGGCCGCTGCAATGGACCCAGATATATCCCTCTCAGAAGCTGCAGCGGACATGGGCCCCATTGTAGAAAATGGATGAGCTGGGCCTGCAGGCATGCTGACTGCCAAAAACCTGCAGCTGGGGGTGACGTCATGGAGGACAGAGAGGCAGCAGCAGCAGACAAGGAGTAGGCTGCTGTTATGTTCCTTCGATGGGATGCAGTGGAGTGACAGCAAGAGGCTGGGTGTTTCTGTTCCAGGGGACATTCTCTCATCGGCTCAGGAACAGCTGGTAGAAGATGTGGGACGGAGGGAGGCGCTGGAGAATGACCTCCCAAAACCAGCAAATGGCAGGAGGCTGAGAGCGTCTGTACCAGGGAACGCTTCCCTGTTGGCTCTGGTACAGTGGGGAGGTGAGCCTCTCACTAGCCTGCGAAATGTCGTCTGGAGAGTGAAGACGGTTGTCAGGAGCTGTGCATACCTGTAGTACTTCCTCAAACCGGGATGCGGCTCTACGATCATTGCCGCCGACTCCACATTCTTCAGAACCTCCTTAGACGACTGGAAGGAGAGTGTTGCATAAACAAAATCCTGGATGAACAGAACCACTCACTGTTCATCCACGCTAGGGCTTCCAGCCACCAACCTTCCTCTGCTAGTGGAGCCTCGGCGCGCAGTCGGCCTAATCTCCACTCTCTCTCCGGAAAGAAAAATAACAGGTGAAGGGGGAAAAAAGCACACAATGGCTGGTGTCCACACTGGCCCTGTCCTTCTGTCATAAATCGCCCTTTTCAAGGGCTACAGAGGACACCAAGCGCTTGCTGTGAGTTTGCACATTTATTAACGAAAAGGCGAACATACAGAAAAACACTACACTTACATATAATGGGATGATGGAGGCGCAGGAGGAGAATGGGGCTCAACGTCAACAGGGGGAGAGAATAACCTGGTAGGGACACAGGCTAAGACATGTGGGAACACCGGAGAAAAAGAGATTAAATCTGCCAGAGTCACACCCGAAAGGAAACGGGGCTCACGGCAGGGGATACGGGAAAAGGAGAAATAATACTTGGATGGAGCTCACCCGTTCACCTCGGCACCAAACCAATTACTCAGAGGAGGACTGAAACTTCTGAGGAGGTTAACCCTTTAACTACCCAGATTAAATGGACAGGTCACGCACCCTCACTGGCACAGCGCAGCAACTGCATGTGTCAGCTTATTGACTGACTTATGTAATTTATGTTGCTGCCACAACATTATGCAAATTAGATGTGTAAATTTATTCCTATCTGAAACTTTGGATCATATTCTACATCTTTCTATTTGACAGTAAACCATTATCTCTTGTAACTTTCAAGTTATAGCCTTGGAAATCTGAACTATTTTACTGACAAATTTTTTTACCACTCTTGACCACTGGGGGGGGGGGCTTGAGTTGCCTTGCATTGCCCCAGGTGTCACATGGCACCTAGGGCAGTTAAAGGGTTAACAGTAGGACACGGCCACGGGGGAAACATCGCCGTGTTCTTAAATAGGGAAATAGACAGACGATGATGAAAGACAGGTGTGTCATATCCAGCTCTAGGGAGCCGGGCAATCAGAGCCGGGGACAAGCCAGTGAGTCGTGATGTTTTATTTAGGGTAAAGGGGAAGGGATGAGGAGAGCACAGATACTCATGCAGACGTACACTCACAGGTTGCACAGCGCAGAGGTAAGCAGCTCGTACCGGACATGGGGGTAACAAGACGTACATACTCACAGCGGGATACAAACACAGGAATGCTGCAAGAGGAGTAAAAGCTGACACCAGACGAAGGGGCTTCAGCTTAGCAATGTGTTTATGTCGCAGCCCCGAGTCATCGAGGCTGCTCCTATTTATCCTCATTGGCAGCGCCCCAGCTGATGAGGACTAATTGGCCCCAGCTGTCCATAATGCTGCCAGCTGGGAGCCTGCTGAGACGCTGCTCAATGGGAAGCAGGGATGAGGGAAAACATGGGCTGAGTGCCGAGACGGCATCTCAACCCATGGTGACAGAGCCCCCCCCCCTCAAGGTCGGGCTCCTGAACGACCAGGAACATCCCAGCCCCCCCCCCCCCCTTCCCACCTAGGGTGGGAGGAAGGGAGGCAGGACTAGAGGGGAAGAAGCCAAGGGAAGGACAACACCAATGGGGCAATGTAGGGTGGCAGGGAAAAAAAAAACAAATACAATACTGAACAAAACAGGGAATAATCAACCCAGGTTCGAATGGGGAGAAGAACTGGGTCAGCACACCGGTTACACACTACTCAGAGAGTACCAACAATGCGTGACCCAGAGCAAGGAAACAAAAAACGGCCAAAAAGGTACAGGGCAAAAATGCTGAGTATGGTTAAATAAAGGGGAACACAATACACAGTGCCAATTTAAGTACATACACAGTCACCAAGAAAAGAGAAGGTGACAGGAACAAATGGACAACTACAGAGCATGGTGTTATGGAAAACAAGGCACATGACTCTATAATGAACCAACAGGGCATAAAAAAGAAATACTGAGTGCAGGCAAAGAAAAACCCACACACATGAATATATAAATACCCACAGTCACCTAAAGAAATGAAAGTGACTGGAATAAATGGATAACTGCAGAGCATGGTCTGAAAGGAAACAAAACATAACTCTACAATGCAAAAACGGGACTAAAAACATGGTACAAAAAATAAAATGCTGAGTATGTGAGATGGAAAACACAGCACTATAAAAACATATCCACCAACAGGACAAAACATTACACCCGAGTGACCTTGATAACGATAAAAGAAAAAGTGACACCCGAGGTGTACGGCAGGCAGAGTCCAAAAATAGCTGAGATGGCTCCGGAGATCTCCCCGCCCATTGTCCAGCTGGCGAATCAGGGGAAGAGAAGTGTTCCGATGGCGAACTCCGGACCCAGATCCCAGGAATCCAGTCCACCGGCAGCCGAACCAGGCCGCCCAGAAGGAAACACAGACCAGTGGGGGGAACCAGATCACCGAACCGAAAGTTCTGTGGGTCGGGTCGTCGACCCGCATCACTCAACCACCAGGACCGTTGAGACGGGCGAAGGATCAGAGCGGATCCCGGTGGAAGAGGCTCAGGGGAGAGCCGATGACGAGGGCGGCGGGCGTCAGGCCGCAGGAAAACGGCCACCTCCTCACCGGACCTGGACAATACTGGGGCAGCACCCACGTCGGACCCCGATCGGGCCTCAGGCGAACCCACGTTGGACCCCGATTGGGTCTCGGGCGGACCCACGTTGGACACTGCACCAGAACCGACCTCCAACGTTGAACCCGGACCCTCCAGCACCACGAGGAACAGCAACTCCTCGCCGGTGACCCTGGAAGAAGGCTCAGAAGAGAAAACAGAACCGGGATCAGGATCACCGGCAGCGCCAGAACCCGGCGAGACGAGCTCAGATGCAGCGGGCGGCTGCACCCTGCTCGTCTCCCCTAGAGATAGGCCGAAGTGCTCAAAGATAAAAAGAGAGAAAAGAAAGGAGAGCACTCGCCTGATCTCGGGTTCTGACGCCGTCCAGGACTGCGAAGATCCAGGATCCGTCGTCAGGAGGTCGTTGTCAGGCTCCCATCTAGCCGCGTCGGGCCCCGCAGCCAGCATGATGGTCAGCGCAGCTTGAGATTCCTCCAGCTCCGGTGACCCCGCCGACGATCCACTCGGCGTGAAGCCAGAAGAATCTCGTCCCGCTGGACCGAACCGCTCCTCCGTGGAGACCCGGGGACGCTCAATCATCGGCGTAGACTCCACGCAGCAGTCAGTCCCCCTCCTCCGTCCGCAATGTAGCTGCGGAACCACAGGCCCTCTCCATATCCCACCACGTTGACCCGGAGCCGGGGACCGCTCGGCGGAGAGAGACACAGAGGATGCGGGATTAGGAATACAGGTTACAGCAGGTGGAGGGAGTTCAGGGAGCTGCGAACCCTGAACTTCTCCTCCAGGGATGTGACAGAGCAAATCATTAAGCAGGTGTGAAAAAACAATGACTTGCCTGCCCCCTGGAGGTTGAGTATTGCCTGCTGTAGTGGAATCTGCTTCTTCCTCTCCCCGCCAGGCGATAACGGAGGACCCCCCGGGAGTTCGTCTGAGGATCGCTCGCGTTGTCTCCAGCAGAGAGCTCACCAGGCCGGAATTCCAGGCACACACAGCAGTCAGGAAGCGCGTCGAGGAGGAGGGGAAAACAGCCGGGGTGAGCCAGCCCGAATGTCCAGGAATGACAGCGGGGGAATGAGGCTCAGGAAACGGGGCTGTAGAATCTCCACACAGACGAGGCGAAGAGGTGACAGCTGCGTGGGAGGAACTGTCCTGACGATGGCCCAGAACTGGATCCGGACGAGGTTCGTGCAGAGGTGACTCGGCAATGTGATGACGGCTACTCCCAGGGGACGAAGCGAGGGGGAAACCCAGGATTCGCCGCTCCAGATCGGAGATCGAGACGAGGAAGGCGTCGAGCACGGGAAAGCTTCGTAGCCCTGAAGTCCTCACCATCAACCTCATTGCCGCCGCCACATGCCTGAAGGTGGTGACAGGAAACACAGTGGAGCTCGCGACAGCCACTCGACCCCAGACATAACTGCTGTCAGCTGCGGCTCCTTGAAGGGAATCCCGAGTGACGTGGCGCAGGTCGGGGGAAGTCCTCTGGTTGGCGCAAACTCCCGGACTGGAATGGCGGCAGGAACGGGACTCCGAAGCGGGGAAAGACGTCGCCCACTTCGACTCCCTGCCGGGATTTCCATCCACCCCGTGGAGCTTCTCTCGCTGTGTACCTGCAGCGTCTATCCTGGCACTGTCCTCCAGATGGTACAGAGAGTGAGGGTGACAGTCCAGGAGTTCCTCAGCACGGCCCGGATGCCAGCGTCTCGCGTTGGAGGCGTCGTGCAGGGTGAAGAGCGTCCCGTCGACAGCCTCCGAGATGGACCTCAGCTCGTCGCCCTGGCGCCGGAAGTGACTCCTGGGAAACGGCATGCGAGCAGCGCTGACACCCGGACAGAAAGGTACATTTCCACGGCGACTCACGGCCGCCGGTAACTCTTCTGGCTGCGACAAGGTGTGGATACATGAGTACGGCAGTAATATGGTAAGTGACAGCTGTGCAGCCCGCGAAACAGTTTGACAGCCGGAGCTGCACAACATTGTCAAAATAAAAGCACAAACCCTGAAACTAAATAATAAGACAAGAATAAGACAACACAATCCCAAAAGATACAAAAAATACTATGGATACAGAATGACACACAATAAATGGACAGGACTATAAGAACGAACCTAAGAATACAGAGAACTCATAAATAAACAGAGACCAAATACCATAGATCATAATAAACAAAGAAACAAACAAACAGGAAAAGACTAAACTTAAACTGGAGACTGAGCACAGCCCCCACCTGTACTCAGGATGATGACAGCAGTTTTGTCATGCAGGTTCTTAAACAGTTGCTTGTGTTCACTACTTGGTGAACTAAGAAGAACTTTAGAGACATGCGATACAACTGTTTAATACGTTCAACAAAAAAGTTAGAATGTTTACAATTTTTATTTTGATGACAAGAAAAACTATTTAGGACCTTAAAAACTGCAAACTGTTTTGCAACCTTTTACAAATTTTGCGAAAACCCCAAAATCACTGTGTTTGCCAGCTTTCACCGCTCTGTGACATACAGGAGTAAGGTAGTACATATATGGACTTTTTAAGGTTTTAGTGGTCACTTCGTGAACTGCAGCCCCATTCCATCTATTCATTTTGAAGAAGAGCTGCGGTTTATCGTAATGCTGGTTTGAACCATTTCTGATGAAAATTGGGCATGCGGAAAAGAGGTGAAAGAACTGCTGACAGTTGTTTTCTAAAGAAGAAAACGATCAGGAAAGACAAACTAATAGGTAGTGTTGAAAAGAGATGTTGGCTGGTAGTGATGCTGGTTAGCCCTACAGCCTTTAAAATGACTTAAAAAAAGGAGCCTTACCTGTGTCACCAGCAGAAAGACCAACCGCTGCACACCCCAGCATGCCTGCTTCCCATTAGAAATGAAGAAATGAACAAAGATGTGCCAGGAGTTGCCTTTTAATTCAGTTTAAAGTGGACAGTTCTCTGCACAGGAAGGTAAAAAACAAAAAACAAAAAAACTAGCACCTTGCTCGACGTCGGATATCTGTTCTTGCTTCCCAGCATTAAAGCAAGGTTCTACTTTTAATGAGCAACAGTTTGCCGGGCTCGCCTGTGGGTTTGCTAATTGGTAACAAATGCCATAGGTTTTCTGTGCAGAGTTTCCGTGGGTGACTGGCAGGTAACTGTTTGAGCCATTCAGAGGTGTCACAGTGCAGACTAATTGACACTAATGGAGAAAGAAGGTCAAGAATGGAATTTTTGCAAACCACTGCTATAGTAACTGTTCATAAGGGTCATGTTATATATTTAAACTTTATAATATGGCATCAAAAGGAAGAAAAGATCTTGCGTTTGTCCCTTTGGTTTGTTCTGGTTGTGTATATAATTCCCTACTAATCAGCTGTGCCTGACCGGAGACTTAGGTTTTAATTCCTGAAAATTAAATAGATCCCTAAAGCTTTTCATGGCTGTACCAAAATATAAACATTGAGTGTCTCTAAAAAGAAGTATTTTATTGGATTATTTTTGAAGGGAAGCTTTGGGAGCTTAAGCTATTTCTTAATGAGCTATTTTGTATTATTGTTGTAAAAATCACAAGGTATAATTTAATTTAGTCAAATGTGAACTATGCATGTAGGTGTTTGTGTGAATTACCACAGCACTGGCTTTTACTCAAGTTAGAAACTGGCAAACCTGGAAACTTGGGACCAAATGATATTTCTGCTGCCGTACACTTAAATTTCTCACACCAAAATAAGGGCGCTGCACAGGCGCCACTCCATTCCTTTGCGAGCAGAGATAAATAAAGACGTTGCTGTAAATGCTCAGCAACAGAGACAGATCTCAGTAATCCAAGTGGAAGAGTGAGTGTGCGATCTCTGGTGGAAGGTTGACCGTCTGTTATCTCTGTGGGCACCCGTAACCTAGGCCTGCACAGGCCAAGGCTACGGGTGCAGCGCCCCCCCCCCCCCCACCAAAAAAAAAAAATAGGACTGATTGCTGTTCTCTTCTTGTCCACTTTCTCCACATTTATAGCTTCCATTCCTTCCCTTTCTTTCTTTTTGTGCTTTATGATAATTAGGCCCAGCAGTGCTCTGCCTATCTTCTAATCTGTTTCCCTTCACTTCCTCACACTCTGACCATTTCACCTGATCCCATAAAGGAGGTTTTTGCTTGATATCCCCCCCCCCCCAGCTACATGCTACTCATGATCCTCTTTGCTCCCTCCTCTTAGTACTTATTTTCCTTATCACGCTCTCTCTTCACCTCACCACCTTTTTTTTTTTCAGCAAAAAAAAAAAGTTTCATTTTAATATGAGCACATCTGGGCCACAGTCCCTCCTTCTCTCTCCTTTCCAGTCTCTCTCTCTCTCTCTCTGTGTTTGTGGCCTCTGTGGTGACATAATTTAATATTCGTGGTGTCACAGTGAAGAGAGAGAAGGCTGGGGCTGTCAGCATGGCGAGGAGGGAGGACCACGCTGATTTAGTGCTCGCATCACAGCGGGAGCGTCTCCCCTTATTTTATTAGTAGGCTACGGTCAAGCTATTGCGCTGACAGGGAGGTGGGGCGGTGCAACTCAGATAAACAGCTGGAAGGCCAAAAGTGATGTAGCAGCAGTATTTAATGTAGACTCACAGAGGGGGAAAAAAAAAACAAAACACAGACACGGTTTACACCTCATATCAGTTGTGCTAACGCCTGTTCAGATGAAGTAATTAACTGAAGCCTGTGTAATGTCTGGGAAACAGTTTCTCATGTATTTGTTTGGGAATGCTTAAGCGCTGCGTTTAGGGCCTCGATGATTAAAGGCGTTTGAATTTAGCTCGGAATGAGTCCGTCGGAAGCCTCTTTCTTTTTCGCTTTCCCCCACCACTGTCGCTGTATGTGTGACTCGAAATCAATACCTTCATCTGCTGGGCGATATTTTAGCCCGGCCCTAACATACAGACATGTGGCAGCCATGTTCACAGGCACGCGTGTTTTATGTGCGCTCGTATGTGCGTGACTGTGAAGGCGGAATCGTTGCAGGCGCTGAGGCAATGCTGGTGACATGGAGCATGTTCCTGCAGCAGGGAGGAGAAATCTTGAGAATCTGGTGTTTGGTTTTATGTGAGAAGTGGATAGACAAACAAAATGGATAACATGATGCAGGGCTACTATACAACTAATTGCATGCGCAAATAATAAATAGATCTTATGCTGTGGGCTGAAGGCCGAATGGAAAGGTTGCTCTTAAAGTGAGATGATAATTGGAATTATGAAATAGCCTTCTAACAGAAAATTGAATATATAACCATTTTTACTAGCAGGTGATATTCACTATATGCACATTTTGATATTAAATGGACATTAAGTGCCCTCTAATGGTTTTCCAATGTGTGACATGAGGAAACATGGTGGAGATTTACATTTGATTTACATTTGAGATTTACATTCCCTTTATACCAACTCCTGCACCTCCTCCCACCAGTCTGTTAAGCTGATTAAGTTTGCGGACGACACCACCCTCATCGGGCTCATCTCCAACGGCGACGAGTCCATCTACAGGAAAGAGGTGGCCCAGCTGGTGTCCTGGTGCAGCCACAACAACCTGCAGCTGAACGCTCTGAAGACAGCGGAGATGATTGTGGACTTCAGGAAAGTCACAAACCCCCCTGCCCCCCCTCACCATCACAGGCTCTCCCATCACCACTGCAGATTCCTTCCGCTTCTTGGGCACCACCATCACCCGGGACCTCAAATGGGAGCCAACCATCAGCTCCCTCATCAAAAAGGCCCAGCAGAGGATGCTCTTTCTGCGGCAGCTGAGGAAGCTCAAGCTACCCACCAAGATGTTAGTGCAGTTCTACACGGCCATCATCGAGTCCATCCTCACCTCCTCCATAACTGTGTGGTATGCAGGAGCCACTGCCAGGGACAGACTAAGGCTGCAGCGCGTCGTGCGCACTGCTGAGAAGGTGATCGGCTGCAAGCTCCCATCTCTCCAGGACCTGTACATCTCCAGGACCCGGAGGCGTGCTGGCCGGATCATAGCCGATCCTTCACACCCTGGTCACGTACTGTTTGCCCCCCTCCCCTCAGGTAGAAGACTTCAGTCCATTCGGACTAAAACCTCCCGGCACATGAACAGCTTTTTCCCCTCTGCCATCAGACTGCTGAACATTAAGTGACTTATTGACTCTCGTGCACTATGTACAGCAGCTCAACCAGACTCATGACATTCATCACTGTTTTTCTGTTGCATTATCAACTGCACTGTGGTACCCCATATTATCTGCTACTTGCTAATTTATTTAAAACTGCCTTGACTAGTATTACTCATTATTATTATTATTATTATTATTATTATTATTATTATTATTATTATTATTATTATTACTTATTTTTCTACACTTATTGCACGTTTTTAGTCCTTTAGTTTTTTAGTTTATCTCTTTATCTCATCATGTTTTTAATGTTGCAGCATGGCACCGAGACAAATTCCTAGTTTGTGTACTACATGAACAATGGCAATAAATCTGATTCTGATTCTGATTCTGATTCTGTAATGTGTCAAGGCAGCTAGGTTCTTGCTATAGTAACCCCCAAAATTTGGCTTAGCAGCTACCAGGTTAGGGGGTCAGTTTGGGCAGCCTGAGCACATGCATGACATGCTTTTGGTGAGAAAAGAAGATCTTGTATCTTTAAAGGCCATGAACTCAAGTATGTCCGGCTGCTTACAAACACAAGAGGGATAAGCTCAGATTAGTCTGTCATTGCACAGATGCTGCACAGTGAGATTTTGAGATGTCACATCTGAAGATGCATTAAAGTTAAAACACAAATGACATATTTTAACTTAGATGGACCCAAAGGCAGACACAGTGGAGACAAGTGTAAGTGTAAAATGAATGCTTGTGAAAATTAAGAAAACAAAAATCCAAAACAAAATTGAGAAAGGGCTGGTGCTGGCAACCCTGGGGAGACAGAAAGGGAGCATGAACTTGAAGTTTAATTAGTTTGCTTACTTTTAACAGGTGCAGAGAGGAGTAATAAGTATATTTAGGTAGGCTGCCTTCTTCTTGGCAGGTTGTAGGAGAGCATAGACTCTTGCCAGAAGGAAGGAGGGAGAGCTGCAGGTAGGAGAGGTTGCCCTGGACCCTAGGGCTTAAGGTTGAGTAGAATATTTGAGTGTTGCTCAAGACTTACACGGAGATAGAGTTGGGATCCAGGTGAGATGGTAGTCTGCCGTATTAAGTCCAAGATCCACCTGGTTGAATCCTAGGTCCACCTCAGGAAGAGTCCAGGTAGGAATCTTGACAGAAATGAGGTGGTTAGGATTTGTAAGGCAGAAAATTGTTTTTAGGTTCACTTGTTCCCTCGGAGGGAGAAGGTGAGGGTAGAGACATGTAGAAAGTATGAGCGCATTCAGGTAGGAGACCCAGCACTTCACTGCCAGCAGCATGGAGAGAAGTCCAACAGTCCCACGATCAGAGTGACGAATGAAGCCCTTCATGTAGCCAGGAGCTGATGAGTTGCAGGTGGTGCGATTAGTGCAGCCGGAGAGAATCAGGCAGACAATCAGCAGTGGCATGAGGAGAGAGACTGTGCTTACCTGGAAAACTAAAACAAAGTTAAAACACAGAAATTACACACATCAGTTTATTGCACTTGAGGATTAATCTTTTTTTATGCTAAAAGTGTGCACTTAGTGTCCTTACGGCCCAGAAAAAGAGGCTGTTTCCTAATCTGCTTGTTCTGCTCTGAATGCTTCTGTCATGAGCTGAGCACTGGAGATTTCTGCCATGCTCAGTCTCATGGCTTTTCTCTATATTTGTGTATTTGTTGTATTTTGTGCCTTTTGGGTTTTGTATATTTTGTACACTTTCTTATTTTTCTCATCCTCTTGTTTATGTCATAGTTTTGTTACTCTTTACTTTTGTATTAGTTTGTATTTATTTCTCAGTCTTTATTTGTTGACATTTTATTCTTTATATCATGCTGTTGTGATTCTCTCTCTGGGTTGACAGCTGTCAGTGGCGCTTCTGGGGTTTTGCTCCATGATGGGCGGTGTACCTGTCAGCTGTCAGCCCCATCCTCTCCCCTCTCATTGCTACCAGCTGACCTGAGTTGTAATTATTGTTTCCTCCTGCCCACTCTGGTTCCCACACCTGTTTTCATTTGTATTATGTTTTATTTAAGAACCGATGCTCCATGTTTTCCTTGCTGCGGTCTTGTCTAGTACTTAAAGACATAAGTTTGATGTCCTCTAGGTTCTCTCAGTTATCATGTTAATCTCTTTGTGGCTTTTTAGTTATTTTGAGCACTTTTTACTCTATGTTTGTAATAAATCATCACAAACTCACAGTTCGGTGCGTGAGTCTCCTCTCTGCCCTGGAGGGGCATTTATGGCAGAAGACCACAGTCAGTTTGTGACCCAGCTGCTGTGGGTTTGTTGTTTTTTTTGTTACTTCTCTTATTTTTCTGGAGCAATTATTATGTCCCTGGCCCGCCGAACCTCAGCCAACAAAGGAGGATTGGAGGCCGGGACTCTGAGTCTGCAGGAGGAGTAGGCTGCTGAGTTTGTCCAGAGCTTTGTGGATGAAGCTCTCGCCTCCTGCAGCCCAAAGAAGATCTGGGAGAGTGTGAACTCGGTGACTGTTATTGTCAAGGCGCACCCAAGGCTTTGGAGGAATTCCCAATTCATGGAGTTGTTGGCCACGCACTCCGTCCTCCAGCAAACTTTCCCCGGGCTGATGTGGGGGCCGCCTCCAGTGAGCCCGAAAACGATGTGGAAGAGTGCTCCGCGGCAGATGCCCTGCTCCACCTCTAGTTCGCCTATTCCGGCTCCTGCTCCATCTGCTCCATGACGCCGCCATTCAGCTCCAGACTGCCAGAGGAATACCCCCACCTCTCAGGCAGCAGTTTCCCTTTCGCCGAGGCAGAAGACTCCCGCAGCAGTGCCCTCCTTGTGTTTTTCCTCTCCGGCTGTTTCGTCAGCTTCCTCCTTCTCCGCAGCTGCTGTTTCCCACTTCTTCTCGACGTTCCCTCCCACTGCTGAGGGGTCGGCTGTTTCTTCTTTGGCTCCGCCCGTCTCCGTGTCCGCAGGGGCGGCTCCTCCATGATCCTCTGAGGGGCCTATGACCACCACAGCCACAGAGAGGGATGACTTTACACCAGCTGCAGCAGAGAACATCATGCCCCGGGAACACAGGCAAGTGCTTTTTCATTCTCTATCATCCTCCCATGAATTACCTTGCCTGACTCCCAGTGGTGAGGCTCAGTTCTCACAGTCCTCTGAGCTCTCACCTCCTGCTGCAGCCATAATTACCTCACCTGCTCTCTCTGTGTCTCCTCCTGTATCCCCTGGATGCCCGCCAGTCATGGAATTGGCCCGTCAGATGATGGCGGAGCCTGCGGGCATGGAGGACCAAGTTTCAGCCCCTCAGCTGTGGTCCGGACAGAGGGAAAGCGCTGCCTCCAACCTGAAGCCTGTGCCGATGATACAGCGTCCCCCTGGCTTCAGCTATGCAGGATCCAGCACCACCGGTGAGCCGACCTCCTGCTGCCACGCCAGGCGAGCCACCTATGTGAGTCACTTTGCTGAGGGGATCTAGGACTGCACCTACCACCATGCCTGCAGCAGGGGCCAATGCAGCAGAGTCAGAGTTGGGCTTCCAGAGGGCCGGGCCTGAGACGTCGCCACTTGGATCGATGAAGTCCTGGATGATGGTGGAACTTGAGCTCAGGCAAGTACTCTCCTTTGTTTTCATTGCTTCTGTTTTGGAGAGATCTTGTCTGGCTCTTGGGGGGGAAGAGCCCGGTGCAGTCATCAGCTGCACCTGAGCTCACCTCATCGGGCTCCACTGCTGCCGGTGACCCTGACCTTGCTTCTCTGCCTTTCCTGTCTGAGCTTTCCCCCAGGGTCACTGAGGATTGTCCAGCTTCGCTAGAGGTCTCTGTGGGTCCAGCCTCGGTGCCCGAGATCACCATGGGTCCAGCTCCTCCTGCCAAGGTCGACACGGGCGCTCCGTCCCAGCCCGGGACCTCCGTGGGTGCTGATCCCCCTCTGGATGAGGTCTTCGCGGGTGCTTCATCCCAGCCCAGGACCTCTGAGTTTGCTGCTCCCCTGTCAACTGAGGTTGTTGCGGGTGCTCCGTCCCAACCCGGGACCTCCGTGGGTGCACCTCCTCCACAGTCCTGGTCTCCGTGGGTGCTATGTCCCAGTCAGGGACTGTCGTGGGTGCTGCACTCCAGCCTGAATCCAACATGGGTGCTGCGCTCCTGTGTGGGCCCGCCGTGGGTGTTACACTCCAGCCCGGGGGCCACCGTGGGTGCAGGTCCGGCCTAGTCCAGGCCCACCAAGGGTACAGCTCTGGCCCAGTCTAGGTCCACCAATGGTGCAGCTCTGGCCCAGTCCGGGTCCACTGCAGGTGCAGCGCTGCTCCAGTCCGGAGCTACCGCGGGTGCAGCGTTGCTTCAGCCCAGAGCTACCGTGGGTGCAGCATTGTTCCAGCCTGGAGCTACTACAGGTGCAGCTTTGCTCCAGGCCGGAGCTACCACAGGTGCAGCTTTACCCCAGCCCAGACCCACCGCGGGTGCTGCTTTGCTCCAGGCCAGAGCCATCGTGGGTGCTGCGCTGCCCCAGTCCGAGACCACAGAGGTTACTACAGGCCAGTCTGAGGGCTTCGTGGTTCCCTCTCCTCTGCTAGATGCCATTGAGGTCCCCTCTCCCCTGCCGGATGTTGTCGTGGTTCCCTCTCCTCTGCCAGATGCTGTCATGGTTCCATCTGCTCCGCCAAGGCCATCATGGTTCCCTCTCCTCACCTTGACGTCGGTATGGGTTCCTCAACTCCTCCATCTTGCTCACGACTGGTTCTTTCCATTGGGCAACCACCTCCTGGATCACCCTTTCTGGTTAAAGAACTCTGGCATACCACCCAACAGACTGTGCTGCGGGGTTGGGTGGCCCACGTTCTCTGGTAGGCCACCCAACTCTTTCCATCATGTCAACTGTTGGGCCTGGGTGAGTTTGGCCGCCCGCCTGGACTGTCCAGCTCTTTGGTCCAGGGGGCTTAGGTGGTTGGGGTTTTTCCTTGTGTGGGTCCTGAGCGGGGTTTTGTTTTGTTCCTTCCTAGCCTGTTCCCCCCCCACCCCCCACCCACCTGGGCTGGTGTATTGTTATACTCCTTTTTTTGGATGGGGGGGTCTTTTTTGATGTACCCTAGTCATGGCTGGTATCAATCCCTTGAGAGGGGGGCTCTGTCATGAGCTGAGCACTGGAGGTTTCTGCCGTGCTCAGTCTCATAGCTTTTCTCTATATTTGTGTATTTGTTGTATTTTGTGCCTTTTGGGTTCTGTATATTTTGTACGCTTTCTTATTTTTCTCATCCTCTTGTTTATGTCATAGTTTAGTTACTCTTATTTTGCATTAGTTTGTATTTATTTCTCAGTCTTTACTTGTTGATATTTTATTCTATATATCATGCTGTTGTGATTCTCCCTCCAGGTTGACAGCTGTCAGTGGTACTTCCGGGGTTTTGCTCCGTGATGGGCAGTGTCCCTGTCAGCTGTCAGCCCCATCCTCTCCCCTCTCATTGCTCCCAGCTGACCCGAGTTATAGTTATTGTTTCCTCCTGCCCACTCTGGTTCCCACATCTGTTTTCATTTGTATTATGCCTTATTTAAGAACCGCTGCTCTGTGTTTTCCTTGCTGCGGTCTTGTCTACTACTTCCAGACGTAAGTTTGATATCTTATAGGTGCTCTCAGTTATCGTGCTCATCTCTTTGTGGCTTTTTAGTTATTTTGTGCACTTTTTATTCTGTAATTAATCATCACAAACTCACAGTTCAGTGCGTGGGTCTCCTTTCTGCCCCAAAGGGGCATTTATGACAGCTTCTGTACCTCTTTCCAGATGGCAGTAGGCTTAAGAAAGGTCCCTTTGACTACTGGAAGTGTTTGAGGGGTTATTTTATGGTGTATCAAAAACTACATTGGGCAGTGGCTAGACTTTGGCTCTGGAGCCGGTCTAGAATGAAGAAGTAAGACAACTCCTTCCCTCCACTAGTCTGAGGGTTCAACTTGAACAAGTGATAGCACCCTCTTGCCTCCCTACCTAGGGATACAGGTCCTGACATTGGCAGCAGGATGTCCGGTGGTGCAAGCGGCAGAAGAGCTCTTCACAGAGCCAATAGCGTGAACACCAGATGGCATGCAGATTAACCTCAATAGATAAACAGATGGTATCAACTAGCAAGTGAGCTGCTACTACAGGGCGTCCTCCTCGTCAACAATGTATGTTGCACGCTTGTGCACCACATTGCATCTGGTGTTGAGGCCCAGAGAGGCAGTCTGGTGGAGGCACAACACCAACTGGCTTTGGAACTGTGCAATGCATCATGTTTGAGATTGAGATTGGGGAAGCCCTGTGGCAATGGAGTGAATGTCCGGCAGCAGGTTTGAGTAGCTGGGAGCTGCTAGCTGGAGCTCTGCACACAGGCGGCTCAAATCTGGTGGTCGTAACTTTAGCTGACTTATGAACATCAGCTTGTTGGGGCAGGAATGCAAGAGTCCAGGCAGCCCTTTTCAGGGATAGCACTGCCTGCCCTGAAATGGGAAGCCCCTAGAAAAGGTGGGGTAAAGAAAGCATGCTCAGATCACACCTGGCTGGTTAACGGCGGTCAGCGGGACTTCACTTTTAGCGGTAGAAACTGGAAGAAGAAGATGATAACTGTTGTGACATGGAATGTGCGAACTATGTTAGACAGAGACAACCGACCAGAACGAAGGACTGCGTTGATTGCAAGGGAATTGCAGCTGTGTGGCATTGAGATTGCAGCTCTCCAGGAAACACGTTTAGAGGCACAAGGCCAACTTCAAGAAGAGGAATACACATTCTTGTGGGTTGGCAAGACTGCAGGACCAAGAGAGGCTGGAGTTGCCTTTGTGGTTCACAACACAGTTGCCAGGAAGTTGACATCACTTCCTACAGCGATCTCATCTAGGCTTATATCTATGAGAGTACCTATTGAGAGAGGAAGATACTTGACTCTGGTGAACGTGTATGCCCCCACGATGACTTACACTGTTGAGGAGAGGGAGACTTTCTATCAAGAACTCACTCAAGTTGTGCTCAAGGTCCCCAGAGAAGACAAGCTCCTAATATTAGGTGACTTCAACGCTCGAGTTGGGATGGACTGGGAAACCTACATGGGCATCATTGCCAAGTTTGGCAAGAAGAAAAAGAACTCCAATGGGGAGCTTCTGCTGAGCTTCTTTGCACAACTAGAGCTCAGCATTACTAACATGTTTTTCTACCAGCCCGACAAGAATTACTTCACCTGGAAGCACCCACGCTCAGGTTACTATCACTTGCTCGACTATGCCATCACGAGAAAGTCAGACTTGGCAGATATACTATGCACAAAAGCAATGCGTGGACCAGAATGTTCTACTTTTCACTATCTTGTGAGATGCCAACTCAGAATGAAGATCACTATGCCTCGCAGGAAAACTCCCACTAGTGCCAAGCCTAAGAAACTGGACATTAGTAAGCTGACAAACACCGAGCACTGTTGAGAGCTGATGAGAGCAATAGAAGCCACATTGGAGAGGGTTCAGCCACCTGGAGAGGACAGAGATCAGCATTGGAAAGCCCTGAAGGAAGTGGTGTACTCTGCAAACAAGGAAACACTAGGCCACCCCCATAGAAAGATTCCTGATTGGTTTTGGAAGCATGGCAATGAAATTGAGCCTCCTAGAAGAGAAGAGGAGCAAACATTTTCAGAATCTTCAGGAGAATTCTGAGAGGAGCAAGAGGGCACTTGCTGAAATCAAGACCAAGATGCAGAGGGAAGTGAGAGCTCTTCAGAATGACTGGTGGCAGAGGAGAGCAGAAGAATTGCAGCGTATGGCGGACAACTATAATTATCGTGGACTGTTTGCCAGGTTGAAAGCCATCTATGGACCCAAGAGCTACGCTGTCACCCCAGTGAAGTCAGCGGATGGTAGTAAGCTGCTCACAGACCTTCAAGACATCAAGGCCAGGTGGAAGGAACATTTTAGTGGTCTGCTAAACCAAGAAGGATGTGCACACCTAGCTGCTTGTCAGCAGCTGAAGAGGAGACTCACAAGGAATGAGTTGTGTGGAGAAATCAGCAGGGAATAGCTCAAGAAAGCTCTGAAGTCAACGGCAAATGGCAAAGTGCCGGGACTGGATGGTATTTCCTCAGATATCCTGAAAAATGGTGGCGAAAAGTTGTGCGAAGCTCTACTAGACCTTTTCAATAGATGTCTACTCTCTCGTACTGTGCCCCAAGACTTTTGAGATGCTTTAACTGTCACCATCTACTAGAGAAGGGGTGACCACGCAGAGTGTGGAAACCATTGGGGAATATCACTACTGGCCGTAGCTGGCAAAGTCCTTGCCAAAATTGTCTTGAATAGACAATGGCCATTCCACTGTTGACATGATATTCACTATACAGCAGCTACAAGAGAAGGCAGCAGAGCAGCACCAGCCATTGTATGTTGTCTTTGTTTACTTCACAAAGGCATCTGACACCGTGGACCGCACAACCCTCTGGAAGGTCCTCGAAATTTATGGATGCCTTGACAAGCTTGTTAACATCATCAAGCAGTCCCACTATGGAATGAAGGCACAAGTCTCAGTTGCCGGTGAACTCAGTGATGCCTTTGTGGTCAACTACGGTGTGAAGGAGGGGTGTGTGCTGGCACCAACTCTTTTCTCCCTCTACCTCACAGCTGTACTAGACACTATGAATGAAGGGCTCAACAAGGGCGTGTTTCTCTGCACAAGGACAGATGGCAAATTGTTCAACCTTGCCCGGCTTTGTGCCCATACAAAAACACAGGAGATGTGCATCAGAGAACTGCTTTATGCTGATGACTCTGCCCTTGTGGCCAGTAACGCAGCTGATATGCAGAAGATTGTGGATCATGTCTCCTTTGCAGCTGATATGTTTTGCCTAAAGATCAACATATCTAAGACCGAGCTGTTCTACCAGCCCCCTCCAATGTCCACTGAACTGCCAGAAATGATTACGGTCCACGATGAACCACTGAAGACAACCGAGTCTTTCATTTACTTGGGCAGTACCGTCACAAACACCAACTCTGTAGATTTGGAGGTGGAAAGAAGGATCCAGTCCGCCACAAAGGCTTATGGTGCCTTTGGAGTTGTCATGATATTAGTACGAAAACCAAAGTGAAGGTTTATGCAGCTGCAGTTCTTCCTTGCCTGCTCTATTCCATCGAGTGTGCCACTCTTTACCGCAGACACATCAGGGCTCTGACAAGACTCTAGCTTTGCCACCTATGCTCTATCCTCAACATCAAGTGGCAAGACCATATCCCAGACGTTGAGCTACTGCGTCGTGCACACACAGTCAGTGTTGAAGCCCTAATAACAGTGTCACAGCTTTGCTGGGTAGGGCATGTACGTCGGATGGCCAACAGTAGACTGCCAAAAGCTGTGTTCTACTCAGAACTGAGCCAAGGAAAAAGGAGCCATGGAGGACAAAAATTGCATTTCAAAGATGTCCTAAAGCGGCATATGAAGAGAACTGGCATCCCCTATGATACCTGAGAGGAAGAGGCACTCCGGAAAGTCAGTTGGCAAGGACTGTTGAGGAAAGCAATGTCAGCTGTAGAAGAGCAGCGCCAGCAAGAATGTCAGCGTGCACATGACCGAAGACATTCAGCAACTACTTAAGCATTTTCCAGTACAACAACTGTCAGCGTTTCTGCAGATCCCGAGCAGGTCTGATTGCCCACACAAGAGCCTGCTTGAGATAGGCCTCAACTCAAACACAAGACAAGACAATCATCTTCAGCAACGAAGGACAGCCATCAAAAACTACATGAGGAGAAGTGGAGACTGTCAAAATGAGAAAGGGGAACGTAAACACGGGCAGCAATGAGTGATGCTGTGATCCTGGTTTAGTTGCAGGTTTGTATTCTTCACACATCTGACTAGAAGTTTCTGTGGTTTGATTTTCAACTTAAATCAGGCACCTCTTGCCACACTCAAGTTTCCTAATCCAGATGGCTGCACCCAGGCACTGCACATCATCAAATGGTGTAAAATGTTCTTCTGTTTTAAATATCTCTTGTAGATGTCCAGGTTCTATCCAGCATGAACTTTGTGCAAAAGTATTTTATCCACAAACTATCACACACTGTGTTGGGTTTTTTTTAGCGTCTCGAGCAGAAAAAATGGTCATGCTAATTGCACTAACCTGGTTAAAGTGATCCACAATTCCCCTGGAACATGGTTGGCGCAGAAGTGATGTCATTCTGATTGCCGAGCTGGAGACTCAAGTGTGTTAGGAATGGAGTATAGGAGTCAAAACAGTAGATTTAGTTTGAATCTTTAGAGTGGAAGCAGATTCTGAATACCATCCACCTCCATACTCATTGTTAGCAGTTTAGAAATTAGGAAACAGTGAAGATGGGGTGTATTTTGTGGTGACAAGCAATATCATCTTTCACTAATTTAGTTGGAGGACTTGGGTGTCCTTCTCAAAGCTTATAATATTGTGTCAGACCTTGGAGATGGCATTCCATGTTTTTGTCTCTGCTGTGATAGGTTTTCAAGCAGCAGCTTTTAATGGACTATTCAACTGCTTGATATTTTATTCTTCCATCCAAAGAGGTGATACCTTAAGATTAAATGTGTTCTTGGTGAGAAAAATTACAAACACTAAGATAAGATAAGATAAGATAAGATAAGATAAGCCTTTATTAGTCCCACAACGGGGAAATTCCAGGATTGCAACAGCACAGGGATAGCAACACTCAGAGCAACAATCAGAAGGCAAGAAAAAAAACAAAACAAAAAAAAAAACAAGCAAGCAAGAGCAGCTAATATACATATGTACATATTACTATAAAATATATATATATACACACACACACACACACACACAGACACACAGTGCAGAGCATTGTAGCTGGATGGAATAAATATATGAATATATGAACACACAGTGCAGAGCATTGTAGCTAGATGGAATAAATATGTAAATATATAAACACCCACAGTACGGAGCAATGTAGCTAGATGGAATAATATGTAGATATATAAAAACACAGTGCGGAGCATTGTAGCTAGATGGAATAAATATGTAAATATATAAACACCCACAGTACGGAGCAATGTAGCTAGATGGAATAATATGTAGATATATAAAAACACAGTGCGGAGCATTGTAGCTAGATGGAATAAATATATAGATATATAAATATAAACACACCCAGTGCTGAGCATTGTAGCTAGATGGAATAAATATATAGATATATAAATATAAACACACCCAGTGCAGAGCATTGTAGCTAGATGGAATAAATATGTAAATATATAAACACACACAGTGCAGAGCATTGTTGCTAGGTGGGATGAAACAGCATAACCGTCTATTTAGTTATCCTACATGGTATGATTATGTGCCCATACATATTCTCACCCTCCATAGCGACCGGTATGTTCCTAGTTGTATGCCGGAGAGGACCATTGTGTAAGTCTATTGCATCTTTTGCATTAAAAAAAAAACAACTATTAGTTTGTTACGTCTTTTTGCTATCTCTGCGAGCAGCCCTGCTTAGGTTGTACAGTCTGACAGCCGTTGGTAGGAAGGACCTACGAAACCTCTCGGTTGTGCACCTGGGATGATGTAGTCTGCTGCTAAATGAGCTCCTCAGTGCATCCAGTATGTCCTGCATAGGGTGGAACTCGGACTCCAGCAGAGATGACAGTTTAGCCACTATTTCTCTCATTTCAGACTTTGCAGTCTTTAAAAAATATCTGCTATTTCAAACTTTTGTAGAGTCTTAGAGCCCAATCTCACCTAAAAATCCAACATTGTAGAAGAACTTGGAATAACGAGGCGGTGTGACTTATAAACCAAAGTTTATTATCAGCTTCGCTCCTCTAACAAGTCTCATCTAGTGCAGCAGCAGAAGAAGTAAGAGAGTGAACACATTCGGCTCTATGTACTTATACTCACACACAACAAAAGACATGCATATCAAAGCTGACATCCCCCATTAACTTAATCCCCTCCTTTGTCTCCGTACCCCTCCACCTGGCCCTGGGAGGTCAGGGCGACCTATCTGGTCTCCACCGCAGTGCCTCGGATGCTCTTTGATCTTCACTGGCGGTTGAGACTCTTTGTCCTGTTCTGAGGTGTGAAGTCGCTTTACATATGTAGTCACCAAACATTCTCACATGCTTATACATATGTAGGTTATGGGATATATGATTAATATAGACCACAGCCCCTCCAAACGACTAAAGAAAAGAACAATAGAAAAATTCACAGTTTAAGATAATTATTATGACATACTAACTGCTACACCTCTTGACAAAGAAGAAACTTTCCAGTAGCTATGCTCCTGTAGATAATTCAGTGATAATCATAACAGCATAGTAATATCACAAATCAGTCCTAAACTGTTACAGCACAATTAGTGAACAACTTTTGAGTAGTTTGCATCAGTCCCTGTGCCGTCTGGGCTTAAATCTTCTTCCGAATCTGCTGTGGGTCCGTTTGGGCATCCTGGTGGGACCTTCCTGTAAGGAATCTGCAGCTTGGGAAGGAGAGTGATTATTTGTTCCCTGCAGGGGGGCTGAGTCTTTTCTCTTGGGGGGTCTACCCCGCCGAGGTGCTCTCGCCAACCGTGCAGGCTCGTCTCTCAACAAGAAGGCAGGTTTAAGTCTGTCAGTGCTGACTGTTTCTTTTCTGTCCCCAAAATCAAGCACAAAATGCTTATCACCAGGTTCCAGCACTCTGAATGGTCCATCGTATGGTGGGCGGAAGGTTGGTTTTAAAGCTTCATGCCTAACAAAAACAAATTCAGCGTTTTTTAAAGCTTGGGGGACAAAAACCCGTGGAAAAGAGTGATGTGCCGGCCCGGGGAGAGAGTCCGGTCCGTTGCTGCCTAAAAACCTCGGGGCTGGAAGATGCCCTGGCTCTGGGTTCTCTGGTAAAAATTCACCTGGGAGCCTGAGAGGTTGTGCAAAAACTAATTCTGCTGGGGAGGCGTCTAGATCCTCTTTAGGTGCAGCACGCAACCCCAATAAAACCCAAGGAAGTTTATTTACCCAATTTGTATCCGTTAGTGAGGCTCTGAGGGCGGCCTTTAAAGACTTGTGAAAGCGCTCGCATAACCCATTAGCCTGAGGGTGATAAGCGGTGGTGCGGTGAATTGTCGCTCCTAAGCTGCTGGCCATGGCTGACCAAAGCTCCGAGACAAATTGAGGCCCCCTATCGGACGTGATGTCCGATGGGACGCCGAAACGTGCCACCCAGTTTGTCAAAAAAACGCGAGCGACTTCCTCCGCTGTGGTTGACGCCAGAGGGACCGCCTCAGGCCAGCGCGTAGTGCGGTCTATCATCGTTAACAGATGTGTGAAACCTTGGGGGGAAGGTAGTGGTCCCACGAGGTCGACATGAACGTGGTCGAACCTTCTAGGTGGGATTCGAAAAGGCTCTAGAGGGGCTTTTGTGTGTTTGTGTATTTTGGCGCGCTGACAAGAAATGCAAGTCTTTGCCCATTCTTTTACGTTTTTGCGCAGGCCAGGCCACACAAACTTTTCGGCGACCATTTTAACCGAAGTGCGCACACCTGGGTGCGCGAGGGAGTGAATTGAGTCTAAAATACGGCGGCGCCATGCAGCTGGGACTACCGGGCGAGGTCGGCTGGTTGAGATGTCGCATATTAGGGGGGGTACACCGTCGCGTAAACCCCTTTCCTCCAGCCTTAACCCTGTTGGTCCAGACAGGAGTGCGCACACGTCCGCGTCACTACTTTGCTCCTTCGCCATGGCTGTATAATCTATCCCTACGTGGATTGGGGCTGCGTATGTGTCCGCGTTGGCGAAGAGTTCTGCGGCTGAGGTAGTATAATCTGTCTCCTCGCGCTCTGGCGATGTCACAGCGTGAGAGAGGCAGTCTGCTACCACGTTAAGTTTGCCTGCCACATGTCGAATGTCTGTGGTGAACTCTGAAATCGCAGCTAGCTGTCTTTGTTGCCTGCCTGACCACGGTTCAGAAATTTTAGCCATCTCAAAGGTGAGCGGTTTGTGGTCTACAAAAGCCGTGAAACGCCGCCCCTCCAACCAGAACTGGAAGTGGCGGATGGATAAATGAAGCGCTAGCAGCTCCCTGTCAAAGGTGCTGTATTTACGCTCAGTTTGGTTTAGCGATTTGCTGAAAAATGCCAAAGGTTGCCAGGTTCTGCCGACGTGTTGTTCTACAACTGCCCCTATGGCCAGGTCTGAAGCGTCTGTGGTTAGCGCAATGCGGGCCGAGGGATCAGGGTGAACCAACAATGTGGCATTAGCTAGGGCACTTTTTACTTCCGCGAAGGCGCGTTCGCGCTCCGGGGTCCATTCGACCGCGTTGGAAGGTTTTTGTTTTCTGAGCGCGTCATATAGGGGCTGCATGAGCTGAGCTGCGCGGGGGAGGAAACGGTTGTAAAAATTAACCATTCCCAAAAATTCTTGCAGCGATTTGACCGTTTGTGGCCGTGGGAAACTTTTTACTGCGTGAACTTTTTCTGGCAGTGGGACTGCCCCCTTCGGTGAAACTCTGTGTCCCAAAAAATCAATTTGTGACACGCCGAATTTGCATTTGGCTGGATTGATTATTAACCCGTGCTCTTCTAGTCTCTGAAAAACCATAGTGAGATGCTGTTCGTGTTCTTCCTCAGACGAGCTGGCTACCAGCATATCGTCGAGGTAGACGAACACGAAAGGGAGGTCGCATAATACTGCGTCCATCATCCGCTGAAAGGTTTGAGCAGCGCCTTTGAGGCCAAAAGGCATCCGCAAAAATTCAAAAAGACCGAATGGGGTTATTACAGCTGTTTTAGGAATGTCTTCCGCTCTAACGGGGACTTGATGATAGCCGCGGACCAGGTCTATTTTTGAAAAAATGCGCGCACCCGCCAGATGTAGTGAAAAATCTTGGATGTGAGGAATACGGTAGCGGTCATGCGCTGTCGCATTGTTTAATCTGCGGTAATCGCCGCACGATCTCCAAGAACTGTCGGATTTCGGGACCATGTGAAGCGGTGACGCCCAGGGGCTTTTAGAGCGCCTGATAATGCCTAGTTTTTCAAGGGTGGTAAACTCGTCCCGAGCTATGGCGAGCTTGGTCGCGTCTAAGCGCCGAGCTTTGGCGAATACGGGTGGGCCCGTTGTGGGGATAAAGTGTTCGACCCCGTGCTTAGCCACTGTAGCTGAGAATTTGGGAATTGTGAGTGCTGGAAATTGGGTGAGGAGTTGATCAAGCTTACCTCCTGCTGTAGTGACGCTGGCCTGCACGGGTGGTGGAGAAACTCGAGCTGAGCAGGAAATAGAAGCAAAGGACAGTGCATTAACCAAGCGTCTGTTCGCTAGATCGACTAATAACCCATGTGCACACAAAAAAATCTGCGCCCAACAAGTTAAAACTCACCGCCGCTACAACAAATGTCCATCTGTAGTTGCGGCCATGGATGCGGAGGGGCAGGTTCCTTTCGCCAAAAGTGTCGATGATGGAGCCGTTGGCTGCCACCGCTCCATTGCCCCGGGGGCCCATGGCCCGGTCTGCTTGGGAGGGCATGATAAAACTCAGTTGAGCTCCCGTGTCAATGAGGAACTGCTTGCCGGTGTGTCCGTCCGTCACATATAGAAGCTTGCTTTTTTCGCCGAGAACTGCCGCTGTTAACGGTTCTCAGCTTTGGCGTTTTCCCGAAATTGTGAATTTGCAGGGGGGAAGGCATTTGTAAGCCTTCTCGGCGAAGCGGTGGTGGTAATAACAGACGTCGCTCCGTCTGTTACGTCTTGGCCGTGTCGCTGCCATGGCGGGCGGATTCTGCTCATTGGTTTGTGGCTCCCCGTGGCTCCGGACATTGGTGTTGAGGTCTGCGGATGCTGCTGTGGGTGTCTGTTCCCTGCAGGCATTGACGAGTCGCTGCACTTCGCGAGCCAGCATGCAGAAGTCTTGCTGGGTGCTACATCGCATGTTGGCAAGCGTCCCTCTCATGTGTGGCGGCAGCGTACTGAGGACTATAAATTGGAAGAGGAAATTGTCATTGTCCTCTTCTTTAAGTTGCAGCAAGTCCTCCATGAGGGCCTTGGGTCTGCATCCTCTGTGGCCGTAGACCGCCAGGATCCTCTCGGCTCTCTCCTCGGCAGAGGGGATGAAATTCGCCACGATGGTCGCTTTCAGTTCTCTGTATTTGTCCTGGGCCGGCGGCCGCTAGATGATGCTCCGCGCACATCTCGAAGTGGCGGCGTCGAGTTTGGCGACGATGTGATAGAACTTTGTATCGTCAGCCGTGATGCCCACAAGTGCAAACTGGGCTTCAGCTTGCTGAAACCACGAGGCGGGGTCTTCCTGCCAGAAGTCCGGCAGCTTGACGGTGACGGCATTTGTGTGGACCGTCACTGATGTGTCCGCAGGGTGAGAGTGCCTTCCTTCGGCTCTCGCCGCGGCGCTGGTGCTCGGTTGAGCCCTCTCTATCACTTCTGCCGTGGGGGAACGTCGTCCATCTGTTCCCCTGTCTGCATGGGCGCCGGCGTCTGCCTGGGTCGCCACAGATGAGTCGATCGCGGGGGAACGCCTCTGGTCCATCCTCGCGTCAGGGTCACCAGTGTAGAAGAGCTTGGAATAACGAGGCGGTGTGACTTATAAACCAAAGTTTATTATCAGCTTCGCTCCTCTAACAAGTCTCATCTAGTGCAGCAGCAGAAGAAGTAAGAGAGCGAACACATTCGGCTCTGTGTACTTATACTCACACACAACAAAAGACATGCATATCAAAGCTGACATCCCCCATTACCTTAATCCCCTCCTTTGTCTCCGTACCCCTCCACCTGGCCCTGGAGGTCAGGGCGACCTATCTGGTCTCCACCGCAGTGCCTTGGATGCTCTTTGATCTTCACTGGCGGTTGAGACCCTTTGTCCTGTTCTGAGGTGTGAAGTCGTTTTACATATGTAGTCACCAAACATTCTCACATGCTTATACATATGTAGGTTATGGGATATATGATTAATATAGACCACAAACATACAATTTTTCACTCTGAGAAAACGTCCATAGAGACATTTTTCCACATGCAGTGGATACGTGGCATTTATACCTCTAAGAAATGTGTCTACCAGCACTGTAATGTTTGTGTGCCTCTCTTTCATTAGAGGTGACACTTAACCAAAACATTTTCCTAACCTTAACAAATGGGGAAAACAGCCACTCACAGTTCAGCATGGGATGTGAACTCACAACTTGTTGGTTGAAACTGCAAGTAACTAACCAGCCACCATCACCCATCCATCAACTGAATGAGTGTTGGAAGCCTGACTAAAACAGGTGTTCTGCTCATGTGCAGTGAGTACGGTGATTTCTTTTCATGTATGCATTTGCACATGCTCAGAGAGTGAAGGAATGTACTCTTTAATACACATCCAGGTATGTTATTTTTTGTTTGTTTTATTTATTTATTTATTTATTTATTTTTGTACTTATTTTGTACCCGTAGGTAGATTTGTTTTGCAGTCTGGTGACAAGCCACCAGCTGCCGGTCGCTGCGTGCGCAAGCGCCCCGTATCCCTAACCTGCATGTTTTTGGCATGCGGGAGGAAACCGGAGAAATCCCGGAGTAAACCCACGCAACACGGGGAGAACATGCAAACTCCACACAGATCACTGTTGGCCGGGGGCAGGGATCGAACCCACGATCTCATGATCCCCGCTATCCCCCGGCCGAGGGTAAACTGTGCTGCCGCAGTGCTAACCACTGCGCCACCGTGCAGTTTTATGTAGAAATGCACATTTTTTTTTGAAAATGTTCTTTTGGTACAATTTTGGTGAGATCAGGTTGAGTCTTACATTGATATGCAATAAATTATATTTCAGCAGCCTTTAGTTCAACTCTCATCTTCACACTCATAACTATAAAAGACACAAAAGAGCCAAATATTCCTATAGAGTGTGTAGTCTTGTCATCTTTGTAAATGGTGCACTGGTTCTCAACTTGAAGGTTATAGGATTAAACCACAGGATTCACAAAGCATTTCTGTGTTGAATCTGCTTTTCCTTCCTATGCCCGTGTGGGTCCAGGTTGCATCTTGCCTCTTACTGGTAGTGTCATATGTCTGCCTTTCAGGCAGATGTGGGAGTTAAGCGAGGGCTCAGAAGTGCAGGCAGGACCAGGTGCAGAATGCTGATTTATTTACAAAAACTCCAGGACAAAACAAAGGCAGCATGTGGACTGAAAACCAAACTAACATAAAACAAAAACTTGGCATCAAAAACACAAGCAAGGCAAGGCAGGAAAAGGCTTACATGAAACACTTGGGAACATGGACACATAGAACTGGCTGGGTAACAACACAATGACCTTTCAACAAACACAGAACAGACTCATATATAGGGGGGATAACAATTAACCAGACACAAGACAGCTGAGGACAATCAGCACACACATGAGGGAGAGTAACTATTGATACAGAAACATGAGGAGCTGAGGACACTAGGAAAACAAACATGCACGCAAGACACAACATGACTAAAGACAGGACAAAAATACTAATCAGTAAAAATAAACAGGGATGACAAAATATAATCAAATACAAAACAACAACCATTAGACACAGACAACAGAGAATGACTAGACGTGACAGACAATGATCAGGGAACATGGGGCACTTAATAATAATATTCAAAATCATAATAATACTGTGGAAAAGCAAAGACTAAAATTAACATAAAGCGTGGGCATGGCAGATTGTGACATAATGCCCCTTTTAAGGGGTGGAATCCAGACACCCCAAAACTAAAACAACTTAACCCTTTAACTGTAGACATTTTATGGATGGGTCACGCCCCCAGTGGCACAGCGCGGTGGCGGAGTGGTTAGCACTGCGGCAACACAGCAACTCACCCTTGGCCGGGGGATCCTGGGTTCGATCCCAGCCCCCGACCAACAGTGATCTGTGTGGAGTTTGCATGTTCTCCCCGTGTCTGCATGGGTTTACTCCGGGATTTCTCCAGTTTCCTCCCACATGCCAAAAACATGCACGTTAGGTTAATTGGCATCAAACTGGGGAGTCTAAATTGTCCTTAGGTATGAATGTGAGAGTGAATGGTTGTCTGTCTCTCTGTGTTGGCCCTGCGATGGACTGGCGATCTGTCCAGGGTGTACCCTGGCTCTCACCCAAAAGATGCTGGGATAGGCTCCCGCAACCCGAAAAGGATTAAGCGGAAGAAGATGGATGGATGAATGGATGGATGGATGGATGGAACTTTCAAGTTATAGCCTTGGAAATCTGAACTATTTTATTGACAAAATTTTTTTTACCGCTCTTGACCACTAGGGGCCTTGACCACCCTTTAACCATTCCTGTCGCCATACGGCACCTGGGGCAGTTAAAAGGTTAACAGGTGAGAGAAGGGGGCAAGGTATGGTGGGAAAACAAAACAAAACACAGGAATCATAGAGAGCAAAAAAAAAAAAAAAGAATGTCTCGCAGGAGTCCTTTTAAAGTTCACAGATCCACTGGACTGGGGAACAAAGTGAGTCAGGGAGCTGATCCAGATCCAAGGCCACCAGATCGTGAAACAGGGTGGATCAGGGGCCCTTCCAAAGTTCATGGGCCAACAAACCAGATAACAGGATGCATCCTGAGAAAACTGTGGGGGGTACTTTAAACTCAGTAGAACAAAACAATGGGGCTTCTTGCTCAAAAGAAAACAACATATGGGTTTTAATCTCAGGAGGTGAAAACATAGATCCTTTAAACTCAGGGGACAGTGACAACACAGGTACTTTAACCTCAGGAGAAAATGGCAACACAGGTGTTTTAAGCTCAGGTGAAAATAACATGAGATCTTTCTCAATACATAATAAAAGTTTTAAACTTAGGAGATAACAAAGGTTTCTTTTGCTCAAAAGAAAACAACATGGAGGTTTTAAACCCAGGAGATGACATTAGGGCTCTTTGCTCTGGCGACCACAAAGGAGCCCTTTGACCTGGAGACCACAAAGGAACTGTTTGCTCAGGGAACAACAACATAGGGACTACAACATAGGAATTCCTATCTCAGAGGAGAACATAGGGGCCTCTTGTCCTTGACATAACTGAGAATTTCTTTGTTCAGAAAACAACAGCTGAAGGGTCTCTTGTGCTGGCAAAAACCAGATAGAAGCTTTGACCTCAGTGGATGGCAATAGTGGAGCTTTTAGCATTGGAGACAGTACCTGAAGGGTCCTCAGCACAGGGGCTCACAGTAGCTGAGAGGCGTGGTGACCTCAGGCAATGACTGTAGCACAGCGGCGAAATCAGATGATGCAGGGTGATCCGTGAAAAGCCCAGGTGGCTCAGGCTGTGGGACCTCGAACCCAGTCGCTTGTGGATCCATCCCCGACACATCCACCTCAGATGGGAAGGAAGAGACAAACACCGGGTCACTATTACTGGTGGCATTGGAGCCCAACGGGGAGAGCTCAGGAGCAGATGGCAGATGCAACTGAGTCTCCCAGCCAAGAGTAAGGCAAGATCTCTCTAATACTGACATAGTAAATACAAAAAAAGAGGACTTGCCTTTACTCTTGCTCCACCGCCAACTGTGGCATTGATGACTCTGCTGCTGCAGCCCACGCAGCTGGCATGATGGCAGGTGAAGCCTCAGGTGCAGTTACAGGTGAAACTTCAGACGTAGTGACAGGTGAAGCTGCAGACATGACAGGCGGAGCTACAGGTGTGCTGACAGGCGATGTTGCAGTCTTGGCGACCAATGGAGCTATTGACGTGGCGTCAGGCAAAACTGCAGACATGGCATGAGACGAGATTGTGGACACAGCAGGGAGTGGGATCGCGGGTATGACGTCAGGCGAAGCTGCAGGGGTAGAGGCAGGAAAAACTGCATACAAGGCGTCAGATGAGCCTGCAGACATGGCAACAGGTGAAACTCCAGCCATGGCAAGAGGCGAGCACTCACCTGAGAGATGGCATGGAGTCGCTATTGGCGGTGCAGAGCGGCGAAGAACAAGCGTAGCAGAGCTCCGTGGGGCAGAAGTGGAGCGAGCAGGAGTGGAAAGCTGAGGTGCTGGAGCCAGGGGACACTTCCTCGTTGGCACAGGCTGTGGCGTCAGCAGAGAGCTCTCCTCCAGGCCCTGAAGTGGTTGCGAAGCTGGGGAGAGTGTTGGGGCTGGAGGGTGCAGCGCTAGCTCCAGAAAAGTCTGGCGGAGGTAGCTGCAGGTGAGGGAAAGAAGTTCCTTTACCTCGGGACAGCTCTGCAGGCTGGGGAACATCTCCACCACCTTCATCGCCACTTCCAGAAGCCTGAGGGTCTCCTCTGATATGCGGGCGGTGTGTGCCTTTGCCACCAGAGACATCAAGGAACGGGCCACCCCCTGCTCACCCGTGTCAGGACCACCAGCTGTCATGCTGCCTGATGAGTCCAGGTAGGGAGACGTCATACTGTCAAATGTCTGCCTTTCAGGCAGATGTGGGAGTTAAGGGAGGACTCAGGAGTGCAGGAAGGATCAGGTGCAGAATGATGATTTATTTACAAAAACTCCAGGACAGGTGGCGCGGTGGAGGAGTGGTTAGCACTGCGGCAGCACAGCAACTCACCCTTGGCCTGGGGATCGTGGGTTCGATCCCAGCCCCCGACCAAGAGTGATCTGTGTGGAGTTTGCATGTTCTCCCCGTGTCTGCATTGGTTTACTCCGGGATTTCTCCGGTTTCCTCCCACATGCCAAAAACATGCAAGTTAGGTTAATTGGCATCAAAAAAACTGGGATTCTAAATTGTCTTTAGGTATGACTGTGAGAGTGAATGGTTGTCTGTCTCTCTGTGTTGGCCCTGCGATGGACTGGCGATCTGTCCAGGGTGTACCCTGCCTCTCACCCAAAAAAGATGCTGGGATAGGCTCCAGCCCCCCCATGACCCAAAAAGGATTAAGCGAAAGAAGATGAATGAATGAATGAATGAATGAATGAATGAATGAATGAATGAACTCCAGGACAAAACAAAGGCAGCATGTGGGCTGAAAACCAAACTAACATAAAACAAAAACTGAGCATCAAGAACACATGCAAGATGAGGCAGAAGTAGTGATGTTACGCTCGATACCGCCCACTCGATACTGATTTGGCAATAAAAAGTGAAAGTGTCATGAGTAGTGTGTCAAGTGCTGTTTCAGCACACCTACAGTCACGTGACCATAGCAAGTGAGGCCTCGTTAGGTCAGTCACATCACGTGACTTGAGGGCTCGCAAGAAATTTGAGAGGGTTCTATTGGAAGTATTTTGTTTTTTGTTTGCCTTGTATTGTTTGTTCCTGTCGTCCAATTCTGAATAGACCTCGGATGGCCAAATGCTCAAACAAAAAAGTATTGAGATTTTTTCAGGTTTTCCACTCAGATGCAGTTCTGACACTCAGTCAACAGATGACACTCTTTACTAAATGTTTCATAACACTATCGATCATGAAGCAGTTGTCTCAAAGTTGTTCATTGTTTTATAAGGTCTCAGTTTCACCATCACTAGGCAGAAGCAGACTTACATGAAACACTTGGGAACATGGACACATAGCACTGGCCGGGTAACAACACAATGACCTCTCAACGAACACAGAACGGAGACTAACATATATAGGGGAGGGAACAATTAACCAGACACAAGACAGCTGAGGACAATTAGAAGCAGTCAGGGGCTGAACAGCACAAAAATGAGGGAGAGTGGTTATGGATATGGAAACGTGAGGCGCTGAGGATACTAGGAAAACAAATATATACACAAGACTAAAATGACGACAATGAGGACAGACAGGGGATGACACAATATGACTAAAGACACAGGACAAAAATACTAAACAGTAAAAATAAACAGGAATGACAAAATATAATCAAATACAAAAAGACAACCATTAGACACAGATAACAGAGGATGGCTAGATGTGACAAACAATGATCAGGGAACAAGGGGCACTTAATAATAATAATCCATCTTCTACCACTTAATCCTTTTCGGGTTGCAGGGGGCTGGAGCCTATCCCAGCATCTTTGGACGAGAGGAAGGGTACACCATGGACAGATAGCCAGTCCATCACAGGGCAAACACGGAGAGACAGACAATAATTCACTCTCACATCCATACCTAAGGACAATTTAGAATCCCCAGTTGATACCATTTAACCTAACCTGCATGTTTTTGGCCTGTGGGTGGAAACTGGAGTACCCAGAGAAAACCCACATAGACACGAGGAGATCATGCAAGCTACACACAGAAAGGATCACCGATGGTCAAGGGGTGGGATCGATCCCATGACGTTCTTGCTGTGCTGACACAGTGCTAACCACTGTGCCACTGTGCTGCAATAATAATAATAATAATAATAATAATAATAATAATAATAATAATAATAATAATGAAAAGCAAAGACTAAAATGAATATAAAGCGTGGGCACGGCCAGGAACCGTACCCAGATTGTGACAGGTAGCACCATTTCTACCTTAGGAACAAGGAATTAATTTCACTGGAACACCACCAGTGGGGTCTCTCTGCACTGAAGAAACCACCCCAGTAAGCAGAAATTTTCAGGAACCTGTAGAGGCTGAAACAAGTTCCTGCTCTGCTGGATGCAGGTTTTGGCCATAAAAAGGTGCTGGGTGGGATCTGTGATTGACTGGGTGCTGATTAAGGGTAAGATTGCTATGGTATAATGAAGCATCAATCAAAAAGGACACATATCAATCTTTTATTTAATTGTATATATTAGAGCTGGGAATAGTAACGTGTTAACTCAATTAATTACGGCAGTTCCATTAACAGATTAAAAAATATTATAAATTAACACCCCCACTGCACTTTCCTGCTAGAGTGGAACTTAAAGCTCTCCAAAACGGTTCCGCCTAGACTGTCTTTAGCGCGTCATGTGATCAAGCTTGTTATTTTATTTCATTGTAGATGTTCAAATTGTCATAATTGGGCCCTTTCAGGACAGAAATAAGGCACCATTCGCCTGCTGTGAGTTTGCTTATTTAATAATTAATAATAATGAACACAAAAGCTCACCACGAAGGGCGAACTACAAAAACGTTGTTTACAAAGACCACGGAGGGTGACAACAGAAAAATACAAATGAAGAAAAATTATGAAAGGTAACTTACAATAAAACTGTCGAAGCAGAGATTAAGGTTGAGGTTTAAAACAAGAATCAAGAGAGGGGATTCCTGTCTAAACACAACGAGGTCGCAGCGAGGAATAACCCTCGTCAGTGAACTTAAATTGTAATAGAGAAACTCAAACATCAAACAGGTGTGGAGTGAAAGTGATTAACAAAACACAAACAGCTGTGACAACCATGAAACGGCTTGACAACCGGAAGTCACAAACTGTGCTGTCAAAATAAAAGCATGAAACACAATGAAAGAAAAATCAAGACTAAATACAAATACATAAAAGAGGAAAACCACAAAGACCCGAGCACGGTACAGACCCGCGCACGGCATCATTACACAAATCAGTTTGCTGGAGTATGACTGTAATACGGTGTAATAAAATGTGACCCGTGCTGGCAAAATGAGCCACATTGTGGAAATGATCAAAACTGAGGTAACGTTTTTTTCCATATTCTGTATGGAAAGACCTTAAAAATGATATTTAATTTGTAGGAAGTGCACAAAAACGGACCCGGAAAAAGACGATTTGTTTATATTTTGGCAAGGTTTAAAACTCGCGTTCGACTGGTCGGGAGTTACATCTTCCACAAAAACATATATATTTTTAGAAGGTATGTTTTCTAAGCTTTCCAATGATACCAGGCACTCATGGAGATTTTCCCGGGACTTGCCGCTAGCAAACAAAGAAAGAGTCATGATTTATGACTTCTCGTGCCTGCAGCTCGTAATGACGTGGTGCACATTCCGGCTCATTTTGCCAGCATGGGTTACAAATATGTACATTTGAACAATAGATTATATTTAATTAGACATTAAACAAGAAACCAGTGAATGAATCTCTTCAGCTAGCACTGTACTAAACGCTAACTTCATGTTCCAGCTAGTGTGCTGTGTTGGAAATGTTCACTTGTTCCCTACATAGTGGCCTATATATAGTGAATCAACCATTTTGGGCCTATATATAGTGAATGAGCCATTTTGTAGTCAGTGTTTGAAATCTTCAGTAATAGTTTCACTCACTATTTAGTACACTCAAAATATTCCACAATGTATTTTGAAAAGTACCTCCGATGGTCACTACATTAGTCTACATATCCCATAAATCAATGCGCAGTCATACTGTGTACAGTACTCACCAGTGATGTGTGGTCATGGAGGATGGGTGAGGCTGAAAATAACGGTCAGAGGCTGCGCAATATCGTTGCCCCAACAAGAGGGGGCATGCTTGAGTACAGTGAGAACGGGATTTTTTTTTTTTTTTTTTTTTTTAAGGTGATAAGGACATTTTTTTAACAAAGTCAGTGGCCCTGTTTATATGGTCACAAGTAAACTGATTACTGGAGTAAACCGATAAAGGAAATAAACAGCTTATGGTGTTTACATGCACTGAGTAAATGGTTTATTGGGCAAATAAGCTGTGGTAATCCCTTTTCTCATAAAATGATAATGGCCTTTAACTGATAAAGGTCACTGGATTACTCTGTTTTATAGGACAGTTTGAATAATCAGGTAACTCCAGAAAGCTGATTATATTTGGTTTACTCGTGACTACGTAAACAAGGTCAGTGATTTTTGTCCAGAGGGATAGACAAATTTACTTCATTTACAAGTAAAGGATAAGACCATGCATGCATAGTTGTTATAAATCATATTATAATGCAAGAAATCTCTGTCTGTCTGACTTTTCCACACATATCTCTCGAACCGTTCGTCAGACTGGCCTCAGATTTTTCATGTGCTTTGCTGAGGTTACGAGGGTGTACATTTCTGAATTTCAGCCTCCCTGGGTATGCGGAAGTTTAGGAGGGCAAATCTTTAATGAATGTCCATAGAGGAGCTATGGGCATTCATAGTTATAACATCATGGACGCACAGATTGACATATTTATCGGCCCAGGAAACACACACGCAGGCTCAGGTAAGATTCAATAGCTTTATTCAACAGCAAGGGTGTTTGGTTACGTGTATGTGATATGTTTATGGATTGTGGGTGGACGAAGAGAGTCGGGAACAGAGCAGCACGCCGTGCAGCCAGGCAACCCTATGGGAAGAGAGGAGACAGGAATATGAGCTGGCTTAACCAAACGGAGAGATATACTGAATATGGCTTACTTGCAGGTGGGACGGTGGCTGGCGTTGGCTAGGGATCTTCGGCCTGGAAGACAGCGTTCTGCTGCGCATACGATGAGGCGTGGAGAGGAGAGGAAAGGAGATGGCGATGACGGGAGAATCCGCCGCCAGGGAATCCACCTGTGCACAGGGGAGAGGCTGGTAGACAGGTAAGTGATTAAACAGCATACGTGCTGTAGAGAAGGTCGGCAGGACGGGAAGAGACAATCCTGCTGAGGGCTTGAGCGCGCAGAAACACAGACGGCTCCAGACCGATGCTCTGGGCCGAGTGGGCTAAATAGCCCGTGATTGACGAGGCGCAGGTGTGCGTGCAGCTGAGGTGGATGGCAGGGAGCAGCGAGTTGTGACAGTACTCCCCCCCCCCTAGCAGCGCCTCCTGGCGCTGGCTTGTCCGGGTGCGCCCGGTGGAACTCCGTGATGAGATCTCTGTCCAGCACAAAAGAAGAGCGCGCCCAGGACCTCCACTATGGGCCATATCCTTCCCAGTCCACCAGGTACTGCAACCCGCGACCTCGACGCCGGGAGTCCAGGATGGATGCAACCCCCCAAGCCGGGTGACCGTCGATCATCATGGGAGCGGGTGGAGTCCTAGGGGGCAGACAGAGTGGGTCGGAGATCACGGGCTTGATCTTAGACACATGAAAAGTGGGACACACACGGGGGGGGGGGGGGCAAACGCACAGCCACCGGGTTGACAATTTTGGAGACGGTGAAGGGACCGATGAAGCGTGGAGCCAGCTTCCTTTTCTCGGCCTTAAGATTAATGTCCCAGGATGACAACCAGACCTGTTGGCCCACCTGGTAACTGGGGGCCGGCTTCCTGTGGCGATTAGCCGTGGTGCTGTTGCGCGCCGCCGTGCGTAAAAGCGCCTCGCGCGCCCTGGTCCACAAGCTCCGGCAGCGTTTCAGATATGCCTGGATGGACGGAACGGCCAACTCACTCTCCTGCTTGGGAAACAAGGGGGGGTCGTAGCCCAACGACTCCCGGAAGGGGGACATCCTGGTAGCCGATGACTGTGTTGCGTTGTGGGCATACTCTACCCAGGCCAGGTAAGAACTCTAGGAGGATGGATGGGAGGAGGTGACGCAGCGCAGGGCAGCCTCCAGCTCCTGATTGGCGCGCTCACACTGCCCATTGGATTGAGGGTGGTGACCGGAAGAGAGGCTCACCGTGGCCCCCAGGGCATTGCAAAAGCACTTCCACACTTGGGACACGAATTGGGGCCCCCGATCGGATACGACGTCCACTGGGATCCCGTGCATCCTTACCACATGTTGGACCAGGAGATCGGCCGTCTCTCGTGCCAAAGGGAGACCCCGGAGCCGCACAAAGTGGGCGGCCTTGGAGAACCGATCCACAATCGTCAGAACAGTGTCGTAGGTGTTGGAGACAGGGAGACCAGTAACAAAGTCAAGGGCGATGTGTGACCAGGTGGAGTAGTCTGGGTCTTGCTAGTAGCACTCTGGGGACAAGCCCGGACGTAATTGGTGACAAACTTTTGGCGAACGGGCCACCAGAAAGAGCGTTGAAGGAGGTCCACCAGTCGGGAGACGCCAGGGTGAGAGGCGAGCTTGGACATGTGGGCCCAGTGAATGACCTCCCCCCGAACTGCTGATGGAACGAAGAGCCTCCCATCCGGGCCGCTACCAGGGTCCGGTTCAGTCTCCAGCGCCCTCCTGATCTTGTCCCTGATGGACCAGGAAACCGCCCCCACAACACACGAACTGGGCAGGATGGTGTGATCCAGCTCCTCCGGGGCCTCAGGGGCAAACTGTCTAGACAGTGCGTCGGGCAACCCATTCTTGGAGCCTGGACGGTAGGTGATCGTGAACCGGAACCGAGCAAAGAACAGAGACCAGCACGCCTGGTGGGCATTCAGACGTCTGGCTGACCTCAAATACTCTAGGTTCTTGTGGTCCGTCCAAACCACAAAAGGCTGAGCTGCCCCCTCCAGCCAGTGATGCCACTCCTGCAGCGCGAACTTAACAGCCAGAGAGCTCCCTGTCGCCGACATCATAGTTACGCTCAGCCGCCGACAGGTGCCGGGAGAAGAAGGCACAGGGCCGCTTGACTCCATCCACCGGTGATCGCTGGGAAAGCACCGCCCCCACCCCCGTGCCAGATGCATCCACCTCCACCAGGCACTGCAGCGCGGGGTCAACCTGGGTCAGGACCTAGGAGGAGGAGAACTCCGTCTTCAGGGTCTTGAACGCAGTCGCTGCCTCCTCGGTCCATGGAAGGGCACCTTGGGAGAGGTGAGACGGGTCAGGGGAGAAACGATGGCACCAAAGTTGGGAACAAAGCGACGGTAGAAATTGGCAAAGCTGATAAACTGCTGCACCTGTTTCCTGGAGATAGGTGTGGGCCACTCGACCACCGCTTTAACCTTGGCAGGGTCGGGGAGGATCTGGTTATGGGAAATAATGAAACCCAGGAAAGAGGTGATCTTGGCATAAAACTCACATTTCTCCGCCTTGATGTAAAGTCTGTTCTCCAACAGCCGCTGCAGAACCTGCCTCACGTGGGCCTGGTGCTCCTCCCGAGACCCGGAGAAGATGAGAATGTCATCCAAATACACGACGACGAAAACCCCCAGGAAATCTCGCAGGACATCATTGATGAGCTGCTGGAAGACGGCGGGAGCGTTGGTGATCCCAAACGGCATTACTAGGTATTCAAAGTGGCCGCTGGGCGTTCGAAAGGAAGTCTTCCACTCATTGCCCTCCCGGATCCGGACGAGATGGTAGGCGCTGCGGAGGACTAACTTGGTGAACCAGGTGGCCCCCTTGAGGGAGTGGAATGCGGTGTCCATGAGTGGCAGGGTGTACCTATCCTTCACCGTGATGTCGTTGAGGGCTCTGAAGTCGATGCACGGACGCAGGGACCCATCCTTCTTTGAGACGAAGAAGAAGCCGGCACCAAGCGGGGACGAGGAGGGGCGAATGATCCCAGCGCTGAGCGACTCCCTGATGTAAGTGTCCATTGCTTCACGTTCAGGAGCAGAAAGGCTGTAGAGGTGGCCAGATGGTAATGGTGCCCCCGGGCGGAGGTTTATGGCACAGTCATACGGACGGTGAGGAGGAAGAGACATCGCCTTGGACTTGCTGAACACGAGCCCCAAGTCATGGAACTCCGGGGGCACCAGGGTGAGGTCCGGAGGAGAGGAGACTGGGGCAGGCGGAGGAGAGGATGAGGCGCAAGCCACAGACTGGAGGCAGGTGCCCATACAGAAAGAGCTCCATGAGAGGACGCTTCCGGATTGCCAGTTGAGCACAGGGTTGTGTAGGCGCAGCCACGGGTAACCCAGGATGACGGGGCTGCAGAGGAAGACAGGATATACAGGCTAAGGTCCTCTCGGTGGTTGCCAGAAACTATTATTGGCACCGGCCTGGTGCGGTGTGTCACTACTCCCAGGACAGAGCGAGAAAGGTTGACAAGGTTGAGGGGCGCTGACAACGGTTGACAGGGAATACCCAAACGGGTTGCCAGGCTCTTGGAAATAAAGCTTTGCTCTGCCCCCGAATCCACCAGTGCATGAGTGAGGTGCCCGGTGGAGTTGAGGCAAAATCTGATGGGCAAGGAGCAATTCGTGAGGGGATTTGGCCGATTAGTGTCCGCGAGGCCCCCTACAGTGACTCGCGGACCCCCCCCCCCCCCCGGTTTGGCTTGGCCGGGCATTGCTCCATGGTATGCTGGTCGCCTCCACAATACATGCAGAGGCCCAGCTCCCGGCGGCGTTGTCTCTTCGCTAGAGGGAGCCTGGTTCGCCTGACCATCATCGCCTCTTGCTCATCGACGGACTCCGGAGCGGGTAATGCCAGGGGGTGAGACTGAGGGGCGCGGGCGGAGAATCCGTGCGGGCGGCTGATTGACTTCCGCTCGGCGGCCCGCTCCCGCAGACTGTTGTCCAAACTAATGGTCAGAGAGATTAGCTCGGACAGTCGCCCTGGAAGATCCCGGCTTGCCAACTCATCCCGCAGACCAGAACTGAGGCTGCGGAGGAAGATACTGCAGAGGGACGCCTCCCCCCAGCCAACCTCCTCCGCTGCCACCCGGAAGTCAACAGCATAATCCGCCGCCGACCGGCTGCCCTGTTGGAGGCTAAGGAGCCGGTCAGCGAGGACGCTTTTATGACGCGAGTGGTCAAACACCTCGAGGAAGTCCCGCACGAACTGGTCATAGGAGAGGTTCACGTAGCTGGGCTTCGTCATGACGGTGTAAGCCCAAGTTAACGCTCGCCCCTCCAAGAGATTAACCAAGTAACCAATTCGGCTGTGGTCTGAAGGAAAATCCCCGGGAACGCGTAGGAACACCGACTCACATTGTAAGATGAACCCCCGTGCCTCACCGAGCTTCCCGTTGAAGCGAGCGGGAGTTGGGATCGGAGTGAGCCGGGTTGGCGCTCCCGAGCTAGGCTGGCCAGCCACGGAGGCAGCCGGAGCTGATCCGCCATGATGAGCCGGGGGGAACGCTTGCTGGGGGTCAGGACGGACCAACCGGTGAGTTATCATGGTCAACTTATTTTGTATCACCTGCTGTTGATGAGCTATTAAATCCACCCGAGCCTCGAGGGTGGAAAGACGGCGTGCGAGCCCGCTGTCCGCTGGACCGCTCTGCTGGAGCCGTACTGACATATTTATCGGCCCAGGAAACACGCACGCAGGCTCAGGTAAGATTCAATAGCTTTATTCAACAGCAAGGGTGTTTGGGTGTGTGTATGTGATATGTTTATGGATTGTGGGTGGACGAAGAGAGTCGGGAACAGAGCAGCACGCCGTGCAGCCAAGCAACCCTATGGGAAGAGAGGAGACAGGGATATGAGCTGGGCTTAACCAAACGGAGAGATATACTGAATATGGCTTACTTGCAGGTGGGACGGTGGCTGGCATTGGCTAGGGATCTTCGGCCTGGAAGACAGCGTTCTGCTGCGCACACGACGAGGCGTGGAGAGGAGAGGAAAGGAGATGGCGATGACGGGAGAATCCGCCACCAGGGAATCCACCTGTGCACAGGGGAGAGGCTGGTAGACAGGTAAGTGATTAAACAGCATACGTGCTGTAGAGAAGGTCGGCAGGACGGGAAGAGACAATCCTGCTGAGGGCTTGAGTGCGTAAAAACACAGACGGCTCCAGACCGATGCTCTGGGCCGAGTGGGCTAAATAGCCCGTGATTGACGAGGCGCAGGTGTGCGTGCAGCTGAGGTTGATGACAGGGAGTGGCGAGTTGTGACACAGATGCTGCAGTGGTTACTGTTGCTGGGTAGACACATCATCAAAGATCAAACACAGGCATCACTAAATGAGTGGTGACGTCAAAGATCAAAGGCAGGTTTCACCATGGTTACTGTTGCCATGGTAACAGTAACTTTCTATGGGCATGCATAAATTCTTGCTTATATTTGGTTTCTATGGGCATGCACGGGTATGCACTATTATTAACCATTTAAATGTCCCAGGCACCGTTTGGCACCATAACCCCTAGTGGTCAAAAGTGGTAAAGATTTTTTCTCAAGAAAATAGTTCAGATTAAGGCTATAACTTGAAAGCTGCAAGAGATAATGGCTTACTATCAAATAGAAAAATGTAGAATATGATCCAAAGTTTCAGATAGGAATAAATTTACACATCTAATTTGCATAATTCCACCGCAGCTATATAAATTACATAACTCAGTCAAAAATGGGCTTTGGACATACTGTATTTACACAAAGAATGGTTCTGTTTTTTTGACACCATTTTTTTCTACAGGGGCATTTTGTTATCTTATCTTCAAAGTATATGAACCACATAATCATTACAATGTAAAGAAACAAAGAAATTCATCACTTACTGTTGGCGAAAGGGGCCCGCTAGCTGGCGTGGTTGGTCTGTTTTCGTCCAATGTGGTCGTTATTTTGCGTTCTGTTGGTCATTTGCACTCTCTCCCACATCTAGAAAGTCTTATGATTATCCCACATCAATTTTGTTTGTATTCCATGGCAATTTTTTGTGTATGACGCCGTTTTTTATGACGATGTACGAAGATGCATGGCGGCCATATCTGTTTTCTAACCTCAAAGAAGGAAGAAGAAGAAGAAGAAGAAGAAGAAGAAGAAGAAGAAGAAGAAGGATTTCTTCTTCTTTGGTATATTCTGTGTCAGCCATGATTCCTCCAACGCGTTTGCCACCTTCTGAACTGGCATGATGAGTACAAATCCTCAGTACAGCTGGGGAGTTAAAGGGACATCACTCAGTTGACAGGCGCAGTTGCTGCGCTGTGCCACTAGGGGAGTGTGAAACTCTGCCAGTTAATAATTTGTAATAATGGGATCCTGGGTTCAATCCCAGCCCCTGACCAACAGTGATCTGTGTGGAGTTTGCATGTTCTCCCCGAGTCTGTGTGGGTTTACTCCGGGATTTCTCCGGTTTCCTCCCACATGCCAAAAACATGCAAGTTAGGTTAATTGGCATCAAACTGGGGATTCTAAATTGTCCCTAGGTATGACTGTGAGAGTGAATGGTTGTCTGTCTCTCTGTGTTGGCCCTGCGATGGACTGGCGATCTGTCCAGGATGTACCCTGCCTCTTGCCCAAAAATGCTGGGATAGGCTCCAGCCCCCCCGCGACCCGAAAAGGATTAAGCGGAAGAATATGAATCAGTGTAAAGTGTGAAGCTGCAACACACAGAGAGAGATGCAGCTCTCTGAGCCACTAAAATTGACATTATTACATTACTTGTCCAAAAACAAAGTATAATGAATTCTCTGCCCAAAAAACTTGTTTATAAAATAACTTAATACATTATTCTTGTGTAAATGAGGGTCTTTACACATTGTCCATACCCAAGGAGAGTTATAAAATGAAAACATGGACTTTTATTACTGCCTTTACTGTCTTCTTCTTCTTCTTCTTCTTCTTCTTCTTCTTCTTCTTCTTTTTCTTCTTCTTTCGGCTGCTCCCTCTGATATGAAAGTCTCATTCATCATGATCCACATGTTTGATTTGGCAAAGGTTTTACGTCGGATGCCTTTTCTGATATACCCATCCCCATTTACCCAGGCTTGTGCACCCCCTGTGGCTGCGTTGTATTCGATTATGTGATAATTCAATAAAATACCTTACACTTGCTTTTTTTTTAAATTTATTTATAAAATCTGATTTGTACATCTGACCATGAAAGCATCATAGCTTCACCAGCCATAAACCTCACTGCATGTCACTGGTACACACTGCACTACATTAGTGTTGCCAACTCTTACTCTGTGGGAGTGAGTCTCACTCTTTTCCCCTCTGTCTCACACCTCAAACCTTATTTTTCACTCCAAAATAAGGAAAATACTGCCAATATCATGTTGACCTCCTTCAGATTTTTACACAGTAAGAGCTCTTGAGGCAGTGCTGTCTAGGTATGGCCAAGGCCGATTGTCATAACGAGCAGACTGAACATCTAGAACTGGTTCTGAGGTATAGAAGTGCATTTTAAAAAAAAAAAAAATGCTAACATGTATTGTGCCTATCCATATTCACTCTACCCCTTCCCCACTTCCCCTGTGATTAATCACAATTAACTAATTATCTAACGAAAATGTCTTAATCTCAATTAATCATGATTACGTTGATTAGTTTAAAAAAATGTAATCAATTCCCAGCACTTGTATGTTGCAAACTCTTGACTATAAATGAACCCACTGAGTTTTCAGTCCACTAAATGGGGGAAAGTAAGTGTGCATTGTCAGGTGAAGTCACCTTCAGCAAAGGAGTGTCTCATGAGATTTATCGCCAGGTGTACAAATCAAGATGGCAGTTGGTAGGGGTGGGAAAAAAAGGTCAAGAATTTGATTGGAAAATTTTAATTTAGATAAAAAAAATAATCCATATGTTGTCTGTTGTGTCTTCAAATAATAAGGAGTCGAGATGACGTTTTATAGTTATAATAAGAACAAGAACACAGGAACACAGGAGACTCTACTGCGAGCACAGGAGCCACAGCGAAGAGACAAGATGTTTCCCTGCAGCTGGCTTATATACCCCAGGTGACGCCACCTCCCAGAAGCGGGGCGTCACCCGTCTGTAGCCCAGGGCACCTCCATAATAATATATATATAATGTATGATGTAACATCTCCCCAACCCCCCGAAAAAAACGTAAGCACACAACTGTACCCATCTTTATAATTTACGCCAGACTCACACACTAATACAAAAATGGTTATAGTCACACACACACACACACACACACACACACACACACACACACACACACACACACACACCACACTGGCCTAGCAGAGCCCCCGCTATGTAAAACAGTCATTGAACAGAAAGCGGGCACACACCAAAATAAATTAATCTCGACATAAATAGATACACATATCACCATCTTAAAATATGTACAAATATGAACAATGGCGGTACCCAGTTTCGTAAACCCGCATTTCTACCCCATAACCAAGGTACAGAGACTCCTAAAACAGAACTACAAGGCACACACACAACATAGGGCAATTACCATGGTCATACCCACTCCTCACTAACTTTCACACACAGGTGTTACTGCACCTCCCCTCACCCACATGTATCACTCAGAACATTCCCACAGCCAAATGGCATTCACAATCAACAATGGTGGTCACATTTCACATTTGAATAACATTGTTTAACATTTTCTTCTACTTTTCACATTTCTCATAGTTTCTTCCTCATTATCTTTCTTCATGTATAAGTCTACACTAACCTTAGCAAACACACTTCAAAACACACTAAACTAGACACACCGTAAACCCCACTGTAAAATTCTGACCCGGGTCTCCCGTAGGCCCCCCTCTGGAGTGTCCATCCCGCAGCCCACTCCCAGAGCGCCTCCGCTTCTTTGTGACCAAAGACGGGCTGCACTTGCATTCCTTCTTTCCTGAACGCTGCAGCTGGTTCGGGTGCCGTCTCGACCCATCTGTCAACTTCAGGTAACCATTGTCGTCAGCACATACCACACACAGATCACCGTGTCCATCTCTCTGCTCCCTTGATCTGCGCGCACATCCTAGCCGAGGCTCGACCCTAGGGCGCACACCATCGCCCTCGCCCAGGGGAGCACTCACTGGCTTTCTCGTTCTTCTGCATAGTGAACCGGTACCCATATGGCTCTTCAGCATCCCACTAGGCTTGCTCGAGCCTTGTCCCTTGTTTTTCATTCTGGGCATGTCTAGGGTTCATGCCGTCTCATCTCACCCCGATCGCTTTCATTTGCTGTGTCAGAGTGGCACTGGCAGTGCCCAGCTCAACAGTAGCACTCGGCCAGCCACCGGAGCCTCGCTGCACATGCTCTTGGGAACCATCCGCCTTCACGGGGGCTACCGGAGTGGTGGCTCAGTTGGTAGAGCATCCGCCCCACATCCGGGAGGCAGGGGTTCAAATCCCGGCCGGGTCATGCCAAAGACCATATAAAAGTGGAACTTCCTGCCGTCCAGCTTGGTGCTCAGCAATAATGGAATGGAAGAGGGAAATTTGTGGCGGCGCCTTGCATGGCAGCGGCCCTCTGATTCTACACTTGGGGTGTGTGTGATTAACACAGTAGATAGGTAAAACACAATCTCGTTCTATTGTACATGATTGGTTGTACAGTTGAATGACAATAAAGGGTGATTTAATTTAATTTGATTTAATTGATTTAAACCGTGCCGTTCGGGTCCTGAATCCACAGGACCGCAAACACTGACACAGAGTTCCCATCGTGTCAGCGTACTCTGGTGCTGGCAGTGTCCCTCTTCACTCGAAAAGGTCCACCCTAAGTCCTACACTTCTTCGCCACTCCTCGAGTAAAATGGCCGTTCCCACAATCCACCACCTGACCACTCCTCCACTTCTCCGCAGGCGATGGAGAAACTGAGCCCATAAAACAAATCACAGCTCATTAAATTATTTCCACTACGGGCCACCATGAACTCGGCTGTGCACATAGAGGCTTTCCTGTACCTCACCGACAGCCACACCGAGTCCACAATGTCCAAAGGGTTATCGCCATAACCGCAATAGGCAATGTCTGTTATACTCACAGTGTAATGGGGGAAGAACTTCTTTACTGCTGCCAAATTCAGGATGGAGGCAGCTGACCTCGTGTCCACCATCATCGGTATTGGCGTCCCGTCCAACAGTACATTGCACGTAATACAACCATCAGTGTTGGGCAACACCGTGTGGACCACCGTGGGTGTCTTCTTCGTCGGAGTACCCTTTCCTGGTTTCCGTTCCTCCTTCTCAAAATTTCTGCAAACCCTGGCAAAGTGGTGAAACAGACCACACAGACCACATCAGACCACACAGACCACACAGACCACAGACCACACAGACCACATCCGCAGCCATAGCATCTCGGCGTCCCTGGGGTGAACCTAATTTTCACAATGGCCACGTACTCATTGTCACTGCCATCAACCGAATCCAAGGCCAGTGCCTTCCACTGCTTATCGTTCCTGGACAGGGCTTCTGTGTCACCGAGATTTTTTGTTAGCCTTTCCGCTGCCTCTTGTTGTTGTGCTGTCTCCATGGCTGCTAGCAGTGTTAGCTCACCATCGTGGGTTAGCAGGCAAACTCTCGCCGAGGAATAGGCCATGTGTTCCGCTAGCTGGTTGCGGACCATCTCCTCCTCCAAAGCTCCAAACCTGCACTCACCCGCCAGCTGCCGAAGGTCTGCCACGGACTGCTGAACCAACTCTCCAGGTTGCTGGCACAGCTGCCTGAACTGTATGTGCTGCATTATGGTGTTTTCAGGGGCGTGAAAGTAGCCCGCCGTGAGCCTCACAACATCGCCAAATGACTCACCATCTCCTAGCATACTCAGGATCCTCTGGACTTCCATACCAAGGTTATGGACCAGAATAGCCCTCGCACGTAGTTTGCCAAGGTCGAACGCCATAGGATAGTTCTCGAAGGCCGCATACCATCTGGCCCAAGGGATCAACGGCTCACCCGGAGCCTCCAAAAATGGACGAAGTGCGGTAGCAGCCCTCTCCATTTCCATATATCCTCGTTGCCAAATGCTGTGTGTTCAAATAATAAGGAGTGGAGGTGACGATTTTTAGTTTTATTAATAATGAGAACACAGGAACACAGGAGACTCTACTGCGAGCACAGGAGCCACAGCGAAGAGACAAGATGTCTCCCGCATCTGGATTATATACCTCAGGTGACGCCACTTTCCAGAGGCGGGGCGTGACCCCTCTCTAGCCCAGGACACCGCCATAATAATATAAATATATAATTTACGATCTAACATTGTCCACATTCACATCCTATGGACACAAAACCAGGGAACTCTTTAGAATCAAACTATTTCAGTTTTTACTTTAATGTGATTTGTCAGAGGAGGCAGTAGCTCTGTGTCTTTATTGCATGCTAGCAGCTGCTGAAAATTCTTCCGTTTCTGATCAATGCTTTTTTTTTTGTAAAACAGGAGTGAATGTGTGAAAAACCTTGAACAGAAAAAAAACAAATCTCAGTGGGAAAGTCTTTGTTGGTATGAGGCCAAAATACACTACACTACTGTGAATTTGCCACTTTTGTAAGGAGATGAGGTAATAGTGACAGCAGTTATTGTGTGAGGGGAGATCACTGTTGAGTTTGTGTAGTGTATACAAACACTGTCAAATTAGATTGTTGAAGTGAAGATTTCTTTTGAGTGGGGACTTGTAAGATTATTTTAACTGTTCAGTCAGAACAATCTAAAGGCTTTAGAATAAAAACAAAGGGGTTCTCTGTGATTTTGCTTGATGTACTGAAGTCAGTTCTCAGGGATGATTATCTGAAGGATGTCAGGGATTCAAATGCATGATGGAATGTGCCACATGGCCCTTGATTTCCTGTGTCTTGGTGTCAAATGGGTGCACAGGGATCGATCCGTTTCACACAAATGATGTCTGCGTGTATCATGTGATGAGGTTTTAGGCTGAGAGCTCTGAAATTCATTACAGCCGTGTATGTGTGTTCATGCGAGTCGCTCTGTGTGTTGGTGTAGGAGACAGAGGGGATGCTTGTTTGATTCATAAGATGAAACCCACCCGGCTATGAGGGAACTCATTAGACTCCTGTCGTCTCACCTCCTGGTTGGAAAAATACCTGGCATCTGGGAGTTTATATTCCCTCTTTCTTTACAGCTCTCTCTCTTTTTCTTTTTATTGCTTCTACACTCTTTGCCACAAAATCCAAGTGCAATCACTAATCAGTCCTGCAGACTTTTTGCAGCGATCTCCTCGTGCTGGTAACCACCACCTGCCTTTCATTTTTTTTTTTTTTGCCGTCTCCGCTCATTCGACTTAGTTTTCTGTCACATTCGTGCGCATCCTCGTTGCCTGCCTTTTGTATCGCACCCCATTAAGGCTCATCAGGCTCATCGCCTCATCCCTCTGTAATCACATCATTCATGCATTACTCCCATCCTTCTAACTTCATCCGTGCCATCTATCACTCTTCTGCCCTGTCTCCTCCACGCCAGCGCTGTGCATTTTTAGAACTCCCAAGTGATTGCTTGTCACTGCTGATTGTACGACTTTGACACCTCTCTCCCCCCGCCATGTTCAAACCTACCTCGTACCTATAATTTTACCTTGTCACCATGGAGATTTTGTCTGCTTGTGCAAGTCCTGTCACAGATTTAGCGCAGGTGAAAGAGGTATGATGCAGGGAGCATTTTCATGACAAAGCCTATCACAAAATAAAGTGAGCAAAAGAAAAGAACAATCAGGGACAACCAGGGAGGCATTGGAAACTCATATTCTGAAATAGAATGCAATGCAGTACTGGAGAGCAGCGAGAGGATCTAACCCACATTGGTCTAATTTTTGGCAGTAGGTTTTTTTAGTGTTTTTTTTTTTTTGAAAGTTCATTACACACACACACACACACACACACACACACACACACACACACACACACACACACACGCACAGAGTGGTGTGAAAAAGTGTTTGCCCCCTTCCTGATTTCTCATTTTTTTGTATGTTTGTCACACTCAGATGTTTCAGATCATCAAACAGATGTAAATATTAGATGAAGATAACACAAATAAACATGAGATGCAGTCTTTAAATAAAGGTGTTTATTATTAAGGGGAAAAAATTCCAAACCTACATGGCCCTGTGTGAAAAAGTGATTGCCCCCTAAACCTAATAACTGGTTGGGCCACCCTTAGCAGCAACAACTGCAATCAAGCGTTTGCGATAGCTGGCAAGGAGTCTTTTACAGTGCTGTGGAGGGATTTTGGCCAACTCATCTGTGCAGAATTTTATTTATTTTTTTTATTTTATTTGTTTATTTGACAAGGACAGTGCAATAAACATAGACAATTAATCTAATGACAATCAATCTAATGTGTTGCACAAAGAGTGTATAGCTATTAGCTAATTTGCAACTCTTGTCCCTGGATGGGCTTTAGAAAGAAGAAACAGGTAAAAAGAGAGAAAGATAAAGAAAAAAAAATGAAAACAGGATAAACAATAACCACATACATCAATGCAAACAAGATTATAAATACACAATATAAAAACCTGGTTCACATTTGCCTATTTCAGTTCTCCCTCCCTTCGTCACTCACTATAAACATACACATTCATTCCTTCACTTCATTCACTCACACCCTGCAGACAATCATTTCATACATGGGTACATTCTTGTTTATTTTTTAGCCAGTTTTTAACCTTTGTAGTAAATGTTTTAAAGTCCGTTATTATTTTGATTTCATTTGGTATTGTGTTCCAGATATGACTGCCCTTTACAGAGAAAGCTGTTTGTCCAAATGTGGTTCTGCGGTGGGATATTTTACAGTTATTGTTAACAGAACTCCTGGTGGCTCTGCTGCTGTCCTGTCTTTGGATGAATCCAGCAAGTGGCTCTGGCACTGATTTATGGAAACATTTGAAAATTAAATTCAGAAAACGGAGGTCAATGAAACTCTCAAAACTCAATAGATTGTATTTTTTTTAAAATATAACAGTGATGCCACCTAATGGGCTTTTTATCCAAGATTTTTAGAGTTTGATTATATAATGAACCTATATGTTTTATTGTGGAAGGAGCTGCTTGAGCCCAGACTGTCAAACAGTATGATATATGAGAAAAAACCATAGAATGCATATACAGTACAGCTGCTTGGTATGGTATGTAATATCTAATTAATTTAAAGCAGTTCAGATTTTTTTTACTGTTTTAGAAATTTTCTTTATATGAAGATTAAATTTGAATTGAGGATCTAGTACAATGCCAAGGTATTTCAATTCTGTAACTAAACTGATGTCTTGATCATGTATATTAACTTTAAAATGCTGCAGGTTACATTTTTTGTTTGAAAAGCACATTGAAACTGTTTTCTGAAGGTTCAGCAATAGATGGTTCTGGAAGAGCCACTCTTGGACATCAACCATACTTGTAGACAGTACATCTGCAGCCTATGCTGGAGTCTTGGCAGCTGTGTAAATAACTGCATCATCTGCATAAAGTTGACATGTTGCAGCTGAGCAGTGTAGTGGCAAGTCATTAATAAAAAATGCTGAAAAGTAAAGGACCAAGAATGGACCCTTGTGGGATACCCGTACGGTTATTTAAAAATAAGGATTTATCCTGGTGAACTTTTACACACTGTTCTCTATTCTGGAGATAAAATGCAAACCATTCTAATGTATCTGGAGAGAAGTTAAAAGATACCATTTTGGATAAAAGCAAACTGGTTTACAGTATCGAAAGTCTTTTTGAGATTCAACTTTATTCAATTCAATTCAACTTTATTTATATAGCGCCATTTCACAACAACAGTCATCTCATAGCACTATCAACTGTAGGGAGGACCCCCACAGTTGCAGAAAGACCCCAGCAATCAGGCGATCCCCTGTGAGCAAGCACTTGGCGACGGTGGAGAGGAAAAACTCCCTTTTAACAGGAAGAAACCTCCAGCAGAACCAGGCTCAGGGAGGGGCAGTCATCTGCTGCGACTGGCTGGGGGGTGAGGGGACAGAGAAGAAGAAAAGAACAGACATGTAGAGAGCAAACAGCACGATGGGGACTCAATCTATGGGAGAGAACAAACAAATGTTAATGACCGGCAAAAAAAAAATATTTCATAGAGAGTGAGGAAAGGAGTGAGGCCCAGTGCATTACTGGAGGTCCCCCGGCTGACTAAACCTATTAGCAGCATAACTAAGGGAGGGTTCAGAAACACATGATCCATCCCTAATTGTAGGCTATATCAAAAAGGTAGGTTTTAGCCCTATTCTTAAAAACAGAGATCGAGTCTGACTCCCGAATCCAGATTGGCAGCTGATTCCACAGGAGAGGAGCTTGATAACTGAAGGCTCTGCCTCCCATTGTACTTTTGGAGATTCTAGGTATTACAAGTAAACCTGCATTTTGGGAGCGTAGTGCTCTGTTAGGATGATACGGTAGTATCAGATCTTTTAAATAAAAAGGAGCCTGATTGTTTAGAGCTTTGTAAGTAAGAAGAAGGATTTTAAACTTAATTCTAAACTCTATGGGAAGCCAATGAAGGGAGGCCAGAACCGGAGAGATATGATCTCTCTTTCTAGTACCTGTTAAAACTCTTGCTGCAGCATTTTGGATCAGCTGAAGACTTTTTAAAGACGTTTTAGGACAGCCTGATAATAAAGAATTACAATAATCTAATCTCGAGCTAACAAAAGCGTGGATCAGCTTCTCAGCATCACTCTGAGACAAGATGCTCCTAATCTTGGCAATATTACGCAAATGATAGAAGGCAGTCTTAGAAACAAATTTAATATGTGAATTGAAGGACAAATCCTGATCAAAAATAACTCCAAGGTTCCTCACAGAGCTATTAAGAGAAAGAGTAACTGCATCCAAACTGAAAGTTTGATTTGGAAAGGAATTTCTAAGGTTTTTTGGACCAACAAGAATGACTTCAGTCTTATCTGAATTTAATAGCAGGAAATTACAAGTCATCCAAGCTTTGATTTCCTTAAGACAGGCTTCTAACTTGGCTAATTGATTAGTATCATCTGGCTTCATTGACAGGTATAATTGTGTGTCATCTGCATAACAGTGAAAATGTATACAGTGCTTTCTAATAATGTTGCCTAACGGAAGCATATATAAACTAAAAAGAGTAGGGCCAAGCACAGATCCCTGTGGAACTCCATGACTAAGCTTTGAGCTGAGAGAAAACTCATCATTTACATGAACAAACTGGAACCTATCAGATAAATAAGATCTAAACCACTGCAACGAAGTTCCATTAAGTCCAACATAGTGTTCTAATCTATCAAGTAGAATATTATGATCAATAGTATCAAAAGCTGCACTAAGATCTAAAAGGACAAGTACAGAAACTAGTCCATTATCAGATGCAATGAGGAGGTCGTTAGTGACCTTCGCTAAGGCTGTTTCAGTGCTATGATGGATTCTAAACCCAGATTGAAACTCCTCAAATAAACCATTTCCCTGCAGGTGGTCAAATAATTGCGTAGCAACAACTCTTTCTAAGATTTTTGAAATGAAAGGGAGATTAGAGATTGGTCTATAGTTAGCTAAAGCTCCTGGATCTAGCGTTGGCTTTTTGAGTAAGGGTTTAATTACAGCCGTTTTAAAAGCCTGCGGTACATGGCCTAAAGTTAATAAAGAATTGATTATATGAAGAATAAAGCTACCAATAAGTGGGAAGACTTCTTTAAATAACCTGGTAGGAATAGGGTCTAAAAGACAAGTTGAAGGTTTGGATGAGGAAACTATTTTGTCTAACTCACAAAGGTTGATTGGAGTAAACTCATCAAGACAGACATCAATAGAAGGAGTTGTAGTAGTTACAGTATTTAAGTTAACTGTGGGAAGAATCTGATTGATTTTATCTCTGATGGATGAAATTTTATTATTGAAAAAGTTCATAAAGTCCTGACTAGTAAGCTCTAAGGGGATGCTAGGATTGACAGAGTCCTGACTCTTTGTCAACCTGGCTACAGTACTGAAAAGAAACCTGGGATTATTCTTGTTCTCTTCTATTAATGCAGAGTAATAACTCGTTCTAGCTTTTCTAAGAGATTTTTTATAAATTAAAAGATGATTTCTCCAAGCTAAATAGATTTCATCTAAATTAGTAGAGCGCCATTTTCTTTCTAATTGACGAGTCTTCTGTTTTAAGCTACGAGTTTCTGTGTTGAACCAAGGAGTTAAAAATCTCTGATTAGACTTTTTCTTTTTTAAGGGGGCCACCAAGTCTAGAGCCTGATGCAGAGAAGCTGAAACACTATCCACCATGTTATCAATTACAGAAGGAGCAAGCTGTCTATAGCTTATTTCCGTTGTGTTGACACATGGCATAGAGGAAACAATCTGCATAAATTTGGAAACAGCATCATCTGAGAGGCATCTACTGTGATAATATTTTTCTTTAGGAGCCAAATAGTCAGAAATAGTAAAATCAAAGGTTAACAGACAATGGTCTGACAGTACAGGGTTATGAGGAGACACTACAAGATTTTCTATTTCTATGCCATATGTCAGAACAAGGTCCAATGTATGGTGGAGGTAATGAGTAGAATTTCCTACTTTCTGAGAAAACCCAATCGAGTCTAATATTGAATTAAAAGCCACATTAAGGCAGTCACTATCTACATCCACATGTATATTAAAGTCCCCTACTATAATTATTCTATCAGATTTCAGCACTAAATCAGCTAAGAAATCAGGAAATTCGGATAAAAATTCTGAATAGGTTGATGGGGGACGATAAACTATGGCAAATAAAATTGGGTTTAACCTGGAATTGCTAAAGTGCCCAACACTGAGGACCAGGCCCTCAAAGGAATTATAACATGTTTTTTGCTTTACATTAACTAGTAATTTGGAATGGTAAATTGATGCTACTCCTCCTCCACGACCAGAACTTCTGGGATTTTGACAGTTTAAATAACCAGAGGGAGTTGATTCATTTAAACCAACATAATCCTCTTGCCCTAACCAAGTCTCTGTAAGGGAAATTAAATCAATCTGATGATCAATTAACAGATCATGGACTAACAGAGACTTGGGAGTTAGAGACCTAATATTTAATAAACCACATTTAATTTTTAAATTATGAGGAGGAACAGAGGCCAAATCATTCAATTTAGAGGCTTTATGTTTAATTTGAGTTTTACCAATAATTTGCTTTATCACTTTGGGATGCTTATACATTATATTTTTATTTACTTTGGAGGGAGCAGACAACGATTCTCTGATGGGGAAGACAGGGGCTAAGCTGAGGGGTGGCGGATGAAGAGGAGCTGCAGAGAGGCGTGTAAAACTGAGACTCTGCTTCCTGGTCCCAACTCTGAGTAGTCATGGTTTTGGAAATTTGGATAAAAAAGATGCCAGATTGTTAGATAAATGAGAAGCACCATCCAAAGTGGGATGAATGCTGTCTCGTCTCATAAGACCAGGTTTTCCCCAAAAAGAGCTCCAATTGTCAATGTAGCCCACGTCATTTTTAGGACACCACACAGACAGCCAGCGGTTCAAGGATGACGAGCGACTAAACATGTCATCACTGGTCAGATTGGGGAGGGGCCCAGAGAATACTACAGTGGCAGACATCGTTTTTGCAAAGTCACACACCGATTCTATATTAAGTTTCGTGACTTCCGACTGCCGGAGACGGATGTCATTAATGCCGGCGTGAATAACAATTGTGGAATATTTACAGTTACTTTTAGCCAGCATTTTCAAATTTGACTCGATGTCGCCTGCTCTGGCCCCAGGAATGCATTTGACTATGGCCGCTGGAGTCTCTAGGTTCACGTTTCTGACTACAGAGTCGCCAATGATCAGAGTTTTTTCCTCAGCGGGTGTGTCGCTGAGTGGGGAAAAACGATTAGAAACGTGAACAGGTTGGTGGTGAACCGGGGCTTTGCGACTAGGCTTCCTTCTCACCGTCACCCACCCAGTCTCCTCGCTGCAGAGGAGAGCCGGGGAACCGGTGACAGGGGGACCTAAGCTAGCTAGCTCCGCTGCAGCTAATGGGCGTCCGTCGAGATTAACTGGCGCAGACGGTGTTTCAATGCAGCGGAGCCGGGATTCCAAATCAGACAACCTCGCCTCGAGCGCCTCAAAAAGACAACATTTATTACATTTACCGTTATCACTAAAAGAGGCAGAGGTGTAGCTAAACATCTGACAGAGAGAGCACACCAGAGGAGGAGAGGAAAGAGAGCTAGTAGCCATAGCTAGTGGCTCGAGAGCTGGAGAGCAAACCACACAGGCAGACAGCAAAACAGGAAGTGACGATACGTTACCACAAGGAAGTGACGATCCTGATTGATCCAGAAAAACAGCCCCTACCACATTACCCCTGTCCAAGGACTGTTTGACATTTTCAATAAGGCAACAATTTGCTGTTTCTGTTGAGTATCCTGGTCTAAAACCAAATTGGTGTGGATGAAGAAGTTGACTGTCTTGTAGATAGTCTATCAGCTGTGTAGCTACAACTTTTTCAAGAACCTTAGACAGGACTGGTAAAATAGAGATTGGGCGGTAATTGCATATATCGTCTTTACTGCCTGATTTATAAACTGATATGACGACAGTTTTTTTTTTTTTTTCAACCAGATGGAAATGTACTAGACCTAATGGAGAGATTAATGAGATGAGTCAGTGGTTTGATTAATATTTTGCTGTGCGTTTTGAGAAAGGAAGTGCTCATATTGTAGATATCATTAGTTTTTGAGTTTGACAGTGTTTTAACTTTTTTTTTTTGACAGTCATTTAACAATGCCAGCAATTAACTCCTCATTTACCTCATCGATGTGAAAAGAAACTGTTGAAAGTATTGATTTTGTGTTGTTGAGCACATTTGGCAGCACAAAGTTTTTTGTTAATTCTTCTACTGAGTCCACAAAATATGAATTAAATTCATTTGCCAATGTAGCCTTGTCAATGATTGTCTTGCCATTGATTCTAAGTTCCTTTACCCCCTTCTGAACATTTTTTTTATTAGTTAAGTTATTTAAATACCTCCATAGGGAACTGTTGTTACCCTTTGCATGATCTATCAGTTTATTGTAATAAGATACTTTTGATTTTCGCAGATCTTGTACCACTTTATTTCTTAAACTTTTGTACACAAGGTGATCATTTTGTAATTTAGAGGTTAATGATGTTTTCAATGCAGCATTTCACCTCTTCATAAGTTTTCTTATTTCATTATTTAACCATGGTAGGTTAATCTTCTGTTGTCTACTTTTAATTTACTTTGTAAATTTTTCTATAGACTTTGTAATTGTTGCAGTTATAAAATTACAACAATCATCTACTTCATATATTGATATGAGCTGCTCCCAATTTTGATTCTCTAAGTAATGTTCAAACTCCGCAGTTTTTGATTTGAGAATAATAAAATTTACTTTGTCAATATCAACTCCCCCAAAATACTGTAATCGCTTTTTAGTAAGTTTTCTGACAGCAAGAACCATGTTATGATCTGAGAGACCAGTTACAAGATTATAGGTTCTAATTATTCGTTCTGGTTTATTAGAAAATGCCATGTCAGTAAGTGTTCTAGATTGTTTGGTTATCCTGGTGGGTCCTTTGATCATTTGTTGGTAATTAAATTTAGTCATGAGGCTTTTCAATTTCTGTTTGTCCTTTTTATCAGACCAGTTAATATTAAAGTCATCATAAAATATTGTTTCTCTGTTCCTCTCAAGTTGTTTAACCAGATCACTTAATTCATTATAGAAAGAAGAATTGTAAGACGGTGGGTTGTACAATACTGCAACGTTGAAATTCATTACCGGTGAGACACATACATTAACAGCTAAACATTCAAGTGAAGTATTCAAATCAATCAATTGACATTTAAATTTCTCTTTGATGTAAATTAAGACACCTCCTCCCCTCCCTACCTGCCTGTCTTTTCTAAAACACTGATAACCCACAATATCGATCATATTAGTGTCTATGTTCCTGTGTAGCCAGCTTTCTGAAAGACAAAGATAGTCCAGATTTGAGTCCAACAACAACACCGAAATCTCATCTCTTTTGGGGATTATGCTCCGTATGTTTAAATGTCCGCCGAGAATCCCCTTTGGTTTAGCCTTTGTATCCCAAAGAACTCGTGCATGATTAACAGTTTGAAAAAAATAAATGTTGTTTTTGCTTTTGTACAGCTCGGTTTTCGGATCTCGCCTCATTTGCATTTTGTTTAACTGCTCCTGCTTCCAAAAGTTTGGACGTAGCACAGCTGTTTACAGCAGGATCAGATATGTGAGTCTGTCCAGTGCAATTCGACTCACCCGACTCTCTATGTCCAGCTGTACTGAGGCGAAGACCAGCATTATGCTGCTCCACCAGTTCAGGCGTTAACGGGGCCATTGACAGCAGCGGCCGATCAGCTGGTTCAGATGTTAGTGGGGCCGTTGACAGCAGCGGCCGATCAGCCGGTTCAGATGTTAGCAGGGCCGTTGACAGCAGCGGCCAATCAGCCGGTTCAGATGTTAGCAGGGCCGTTGACAGCAGCGAGTGATCAGCCGGTTCAGATGTTTGCGCTAACCCAGTGGCCTGCTGTTTGATAGTAGCAGGTCCAGGGTTAAGGTGAATATCCCCTGCCAGAAGTAGCAGTACTAACAGTACTTTAACTGTATAGCCTCTGCCATATTGTGTTATTGGCTTAACAGCCATGTTTGTTTGTTGTAATTCAGCCACATTGGATGGTTTTCGAGCATTGGCTGCCTTTTTAAGGTCATGCCACAGCATCTCAGTTGGGTTCAGGTCAGAACTTTGACTAGGCCACTCCTAAGTCTTCATTTTATTTTTCTTAAGCCATTCAGAGGTGGACTTGCTGGTGTGTTTTGTTTTCTGGCAAAACTGAAATGAGCCTTTATGGTTTTTTTTTTTTTTGCTCAGCAGTGGTTTTTGTCTTGGAACTCTGCCAAGTGGGCCATTTTTGCCCAGTCTCTTTCTTATGGTTGAGTCATAAGTGAGGACTGCAGTTCTTTGGATGTTGTTGTGGGGTCTTTTGTGACCTCTTGGATGAGTTGTTGCTGCACTCTTGGGGTAATTTTGGTCCACCGGGCACTCCTGAGAAGGTTCACTACTGTTCTATGTTTTCGCCATTTGCGGATAATGGCTATCACTGTGGTGTGCTGGAGTCCAAAAGCTTTAGAAATGGCTTTATAACCTTTTCCAGACTGATAGAGCTCAATTACTTTGTTTCTCATTTGTTCCTGAATTTCTTTGGATAACGGCATGATGTCTAGCTTTTGAGGATCTTATGGTCTACTTAACTTTGTTAGGTTGGATCTATTTAAGTAATTTCTTGATTGAGAACAGGTGTGGCAGTAATCAGGCCTAGGTATGGCGAGAGAAATCGAACTCAGCTTTCCAAAGATGTAGCATCATCTTGCTTTGGCTCATCAATAAAATTATTCTTCATCTTAAAGACATTGTTTCACCCAGGAAAAGGCCAGTCAAGCGTTGCTTTTCCTCCCAAGACCACAGATGAACCAACATTCCTTTGTTAAGCAAAGCTAAGGAATGCTTCCAATGGATTAACTCACATCATAAATAAACTGGGAACTTCCCCAACTAAAACAGGTTTATATTCAACAGGCATACCATAAACTTTAAAGGCATTTCCTAAGGCCCTAGGATTATTCACAGCTCAACACTACCCCTGGTGAACGTCTCTGAAGTAGATGCTGACTTTTGACTGTACACTGCTGAACATTAACTCTCTTTCTTCAAGTTTCATTTCTCAGAATAATTTCCAGGACACTATGGAAAAGCAAATTGACTCTGATGTTTGGTGTGGACAGTCATTTGGGTTTTAAATGCTTATTACTCCTTGATTTTAAATATGTGCATGTTAAAATGTTTAAAATGAATTTTATTCTTGCATGTTAATTTAAAAGCACTAGTTATAAAGTTGCATGAATCACTGAAGTAGGTTAGACTTTATACATAAGTATATTATATTATATATATTATATAAGTATATTATATATATAAGTATATATTGATGAATCTTCAGTATTAAAATTGGTGTCATCCAGTGAAAAGTACCAAGTCATATACTTGTTGCACCAATCACAGGTCAGCTTCTGCTTAGCAACAGCTCTCTCAATATCATTGGTTGTTACAGACAAAAGACTGTTGTTCATTGGATTAAAGTTCATAAAACCCGCCCACGAAGGTAGACTATTGGCTTGGAGTTCTGTCAATCCCCCGGAGCCTGCGAAAAGTTGTCTGGTGTTAAAAAGGGGGGAGACGCCCTCCTGCAGACCAGAGCAGAGAACATGGAGAGCAGTATGAGAGTATCACAGAGTTAGTTTTGCCATTGTTGTGTGCTGTGTAAACGTCTGTCTGTTTTAATGTTTTTTCTCTAAACGTCCAGGAATTACTTATTCTTTGAGCTCAACTTGTTAAATGAAGTATAACTTCATGCTTTACCAGCATTTCTCTTTTTCTAATTTTTTATACTTTTAAACTTTATATAACTCACCGTGTGTTTTTCAAGGACTGACCATCTCCATACTGGAAGCTGTTTTCAACTCTATGAAGTCAGAAGAAGAATATCTTTTAATTTTGCAATTGGGATCAGATTTTGTAATTATTCTCAAATTCCCTTGGGAGAAACCGCTGATCCATGAAAGCCTCGACGCAGCTCACCATTAAGCGTCACTGAAGAAATCACCACCACCATCTGTGTTTTGACCTAAGCTCCAACTACTATCGCAGTCAAAATTTCATCTTGTAACTGCAGACCTTGGAAGCTGCTGTACCTTGTCCGAATATCTGCTGGCAAGATATTCTGGTTTTGGTGCCATTTGCAACTAAAGCTTCAGGAGAAGCCGCCGAAAGAACTTCAACCCGGATTCACATGAGCCATTTCTCTTTGTTTCATCTGCTGAAAAAACATCTGAGATTTGAAAATAATTCAGCATCTGATCAGACACAAAATTAAAAGAGAAATAATATAATTTTTCTTATTAAAATTCCATTTTTACTTTTTTAGAGTAGCTCAGAATTTACCATATAATTAGTTAATTTTCTCCATAACTTTTGTGTCCAAAATTATTCATAATTTTCATTTCAGCACTTTCAAATTCATGCTAAAGTCCATGGTTTTATAGGCATGCTCACATTGTTACTCTATCCTCAGTTAAAATTTAATGTGATGGTTAATGTTGATCATTTCACTGCTTACAAATCATTTCAATGTCCTTTAATCATCATTTCATTTAAATAAATATGTAAAATGAGAGAAGTTTTTGGTAATGTATTCCATTCTGAGTCTGGTTTCGAAGCCCCAGTATTGAATTCACTAATATTTTGAGACTGATTACTAATTAATTTATTGAGTGATTAAACAGGTATAAAGTGAAATTAATTAATAAGTTGTTCACCAAGAAAGAGGTGAGCTGGTGCCCCCAAACGAGTGTTTACTATCAACTTTTTCTGTGTGTGTGGACCTGGAGTAAATCTCAGGTCCCGATACAATAATAAGAATTAAATAATCTTTATACCTGATCATAATTATAAATCAAATATCACTACAATGTGATAAACCACATTTAATTTATGTTTTACCAATCACTTTTTCACACAGGGCCATGTAGGTTTGAATTTTTATTTACCCTTAATAACAAACAACTTCATTTAAAAACTGCATTTTGTGTTTACTTGTGTTATCTTTGTCTAATATTTAAATTTGTTTGATGATCTGAAACATTTAAGTGTGACAAACACACAAAAAATTGAGAAATCAGGAATGGAGCAAACACTTTTTCACACCACTGTGTACACACACATATATACACTCACCGGCCACTTTATTAGGTACACCATGCTAGTAACGGGTTGGACCCTTTTTTGCCTTCAGAACTGCCTGAATTCTTCGTGGCATAGATTCAACAAGGTGCTGGAAGCATTCCTCAGAGAGTTTGGTCCATATTGACATGATGGCATCACACAGTTGGCGCAGATTTGTCGGCTGCACATCCATGATGCGAATCTCCCGTTCCACCACATCCCAAAGATGCTCTATTGGATTGAGATCTGGTGACTGTGGAGGCCATTTGAGTACAGTGAACTCATTGTCATGTTCAAGAAACCAGTCTGAGATAATTCCAGCTTTATGACATGGCGCATTATCCTGCTGAAAGTAGCCATCAGAAGTTGGGTACATTGTGGTCATAAAGGGATGGACATGGTCAGCAACAATACTCAGGTAGGCTGTAGCGTTGCAACGATGCTCAATTGGTACCAAGGGGCCCAAAGAGTGCCAAGAAAATATTCCCCACACCATTACACCACCACCACCAGCCTGAACCATTGATACAAGGCAGGATGGATCCATGCTTTCATGTTGTTGACGCCAAATTCTGACCCTACCATCCGAATGTCGCAGCAGAAATCGAGACTCATCAGACCAGGCAACGTTTTTCCAATCTTCTATTGTCCAATTTCGATGAGCTTGTGCAAATTGTAGCCTCAGTTTCCTGTTCTTAGCTGAAAGGAGTGGCACCCGGCGTCGTCTTCTGCTGCTGTAGCCCATCTGCCTCAAAGTTCGACGTACTGTGCGTTCAGAGATGCTCTTCTGCCTACCTTGGTTGTAACGGGTGGTTATTTGAGTCACTGTTGCCTTTCTATCAGCTCGAACCAGTCTGGCCATTCTCCTCTGACCTCTGGCATCAACAAGGCATTTCCGCCCACAGAACTGCCGCTCACTGGATATTTTTTCTTTTTCGGACCATTCTCTGTAAACCCTAGAGATGGTTGTGCGTGAAAATCCCAGTAGATCAGCAGTTTCTGAAATACTCAGACCAGCCCTTCTGGCACCAACAACCATGCCACGTTCAAAGTCACTCAAATCACCTTTCTTCCCCATACTGATGCTCGGTTTGAACTGCAGGAGATTGTCTTGACCATGTCTACATGCCTAAATGCACTGAGTTGCCGCCATGTGATTGGCTGATTAGAAATTAAGTGTTAACGAGCAGTTGGACAGGTGTACCTAATAAAGTGGCCGGTGAGTGTATATATATATATATATATGTGTGTGTGTGTGTGTGTGTGTGTGTGTGTGTGCGTGCATTGGGCTGACGTGCAGTGCCATTTCTCCTCCAAACATGCTGTGTGTTGTGGCATCCAAAAAGTTCAATTTTGGTCTCATCTGACCAGACTATAGAATAGAGTAGAATAGAATAGGTTTTATTGTCATTGTACATTTGTACACTACAACGAACTAGTACTGGAAGCTGCTACCATAATTCATGCAAGGTATCATGGGGCCTAGGAATAAGGTGGATACATGAAAGTGCAGAGTGCAAAGACAGGTGTGCTATTGTGATAATTAAAAAAGTTCTCAGTTCTGTGCATGTGAACGTTCAGAGGGGCGTGGTAGGGTTTCTGACTGTTTGCAGTTCGAGTCAGGTGAAGAAACTATCAGTCTGGAGGTGTGGGACCTGATTGATCTGAACCATCGACCAGAGGGAAGTATGTCAAACAGGTGGTGGGGGGGATGTGAGGGGTCCCTTGTGATGGCCTTGGTCTTTCTGAGACAGGAGGATCTGGAGACGTCTTCCAGGGAGGGCAGAGGGAAGCCAATAATTTTTTGGGCGGTGTTGATGACCCTCTGCACAGCCTTTCTGTCCTCGGCCATGGAGCCGGCGTACCACACACCCAGGCAGTAGGTGAGCATGCTCTCCACTGAGCAGCAATAGAAGTCCAGCAGCAGCTTCTGGTCCAGGTTATTCTTCCACAGGACACAGAGGAAGTGCAGCTGCTGCTGGGCTTTCTTCACCAGGGTCTTGGTGTTGACAGTCCAGGAGAGGTCATAGGAGATGTGGGTGCCCAGGAACCTGAAGGCAGGGACGTTTTCCATGCGGTCGCCATTTATGAAGAGAAGGAGGTGGTCGTGTCTGTTCTTCCTGAAGTCCAGTATGGGTTCTTTGTTTTTTGGACGTTCAGTTTCAGGTTGTTTGCTTGGCAAAACAGCAACAGGTTCTCTACCTCCGCCTTGCATGTCTTCTCATATATTCTCCCAGTATTTTACTGGCTTGCCCAAATGTAGTGCAGCAGACTTTAAAGGAGCTTCAACATGCTTTTTCTTCTGCAATGTAGTCTTGTGAGGTGAGCGGGCATAGAGCCCATGTCGGTTGAGTTCATTACTTATTTTCTTTGAAACTGCAATACCTGCTAACTCCAGGTCTCTCTGGAGCTCTCTACAAGTGGTCTTTGGCTCTTGGATAACTCTTATGATAATTCTTTTGACTTCTCTTTTAGATATGTTGCGAGGAGCTACTGGTCTGTGGCTGGTTTTTGGTAAAATGATGTTCTTTCCACTGCGGAATGATGACTCCAACATTGCTCACTGGAACATTCAGCAGTTTAGAAATGTGCTTGTAACCAATGCCATCATTATGTTTTACAACAATAAGGTTGTGAAGGTCTAGAGAGAGCTCTTTGCTCTTTGCTAATCCTATCATTGTCAATCCAATTGCTAGTCATGTTTTCGTGGTCAAGGAATCTGAAAACGTACACACAAACACTGTATGGGGGAACTGTGGCCGCCATTACGGAAAATGCCATTTTCGTGAATAACTACTGAACCACTAATCCTATCATTGTCAATCCAGTTGCTAGTCATATGTTTTCATGGTCAAGGAATCTGAAAACGTACACACAAACACTGTATGGGGGGAACTGTGGCGCTTGGCGGAGGTCTGCGCTCTCCGAGTGCTTTTCTAGTTTACAGCTGTGACCTAGGGGGAAGGGGCAAGGGACAACTCACATTCATACCTTCCCAGTTGATGCCAGTTAACCTAATCTGCATGTCTTTGGTTCCTGTGGGAGGAAACCGGAGAAATCCAGGAGTAAACCCGCACAGACATGGGAAAAACATCCAAACTACACAGAAAGATCATTGTTGGTCAGGGAGTTGGATCGAACCCAAGATCCCATGGCCAAGGGAGAGTTGCTTTGTTGCCACAGTGCTAACCCCTGCACCACCATGGTGTTGAAGTGGATATATGTATGTTAGTCTTAGCACCAACGAAGCATGAGTGATTTTGATGTCCTTAAACTGAGAAGCACCTGCTACAGTTACAGTTTCTTTAGGATGAAGCTCAGAAACTCCTTTTTTGATATTTTTTGTGTAAAGGAAGAAAAAAGATGCATCAAGATTCATAGACTAATAATAAGCTCAAATCAGAGGCCCCTAAATCATAAGAAGTTCAAAATGTGAAGTGCCTAAAGATTCTCACCTCTAGTTTTGATATATGTCTGTAACCAAATTCATCAGTGTGTTTTTGAACAATTAGAGCTGTGAAGGTCTTGCGAGAGCTCTTGACCTTTCAGCATCATGAGATGTTTCTTGCATGACACCTTGGTAACAAAAAAAAAAAAATTATAGCCACTCATGGAGTAGTTTCCCAGTTGATATTAATTTCCAAAGATAGGAGGTAAAACTACTTTCTAACAACTAATGGATTTCAGCTTATTCCTTGATGCCTTGGGTTAATACTTTTTCTGATGTGTTCAATACTTTTTCCTGATGCATTCCACTTGCATATCATACATAACTTCATTTATGGACTTAAATGTTTGGATTGCTTTTTATGTGTGGATTTCTTTAGTTAAAACCACATGAGTATCCTCATTAGAAATGCGGGGGGGGGGGGGTGCTGAAAAACTCATAGTGGTCAAATTTGACCAAATGTGGTTTATTTTTTAACATATTGTAGTCTGCCCTTCGGTCCACACACTTCTTCCATCAGTGTTGCAACGGTTGGATCCCTGTGGTTGAAAGATTAACCACATTTGGTGAAATTTGACCACTATGAACTTTTCAGCACCCCCCCCCCCCACCCATACTGTATGTACTGGAAAAAAATGCTGACTTATTCAGTCTTAATTTCCCCCATTGTATCTAATCTCCAGACGTCTGAATATTATCTAGACTAGTCTGCTTGTGTATGCAACCCTTCTTCTACAGGCAGTGCTGTGGAATGGTCATTCCAAAGGAAAAAAAAAAAAAAAATGTTGGAAAATTGATGGAAAATAATGGCATCCTGTATGTTTACTTTCAAATTGACACCCCAATATAGTGTGTTGCTTCTTGTTTCTATTTTAAGTGGAGGTGCAGACACTAGATTTTTATATTTTTGTAAGGACTTGGGACAGCATTCATTTCCCTGTTATGTTGGAATTACCTCTGTAATGACGAGGCCAGGTGCACAGCTGAACTTCACTTTATTAAAAGGGTTGGTCACACACAATACAGCCACCAGGCAGGGGCATCGGCAAAGAGGCCAAACGGAGATGCCCGCTGGCATTTATAGGGCAGTGCAGTGGCGGAAAGAGGAAGTGGCCACCACTACACCACACTTCATAATAATGGCACAAATACAATATTACACCCCCTCCATAGAAAAATCCAAAAATGCACACATACAATTAAGACCCTCCTAAATTTAGGACCCGAATCACGCACTAAGAAAACTGAAACTGAAATTACTAAATGGCCTAACACATTCACACAACAAACCTAAAATAGGGAGGATGGGTGGACTACCGTCCTGCCCCACACGGCAAGATGCACCAGTAAAACAAATAAAATCCATAAATAACTTAAAAGCATGGCCGTGTTCCTAAACTAAATAAAACACACCCAGAACAATAACAGTTTAAATTTCTTTTTTTAAAACACATACAAACATATGAACATTTGAACATTAGAACCCTTGTGGAGATGAAATAACCAGACCGAACTTTCCGAGCAGACAAACTTTATTTCACTCTCCCATCTTCCAGAATCAGAACATTAAACATGTGTAGCAGGGACTCTCTCTTTTATATCCTTCTAATTCTACAGCATGGGTCCCCCCCCCCCCAGAGTCTCAGACTGGGTGTTAAGTCTCCCGTCCTCTCCGCCCATAGCTGCTATAACGGGGGTCTTTGGCTCCAGGACGCTGCTGTGCCGGTGGGGGGGTTCCTGGGGGTTTGTCCGTCTGTGGGGGGGACAATGGGGGGGGGGACATTCAGCATGCTCATGTGACTGCTGTGATGAATCATTTACCTGGGGAGCTCTCAGTGGGGGTCTTCCTCGCCGAGGAGCTCGAGCCAACTCCAGCTGCTCGTCTGCCACAACAAAGGCGGGATTAAGCCTGTCTATACAGATTCTCTCCCGGCGACCCCCCCGGTCTAACACAAAATGTTTGTCCCCAGTTTCCAGCACTCTGAGCGGGCCATCATAAGGTGGGCACAATGGGGTCCGGTGGGCATCGTGCCTGACAAACATGAATACCGCGTCCTTCAAGGTTTTTGGCACAAACGCGCATAGAAAACAGTGGTGGGCCAGGCCAGGGAGCGTCCGTGCGTCTGGGCTATGCTGCGAACGCGGGGACGGATGGGTGTTCGGCGTGGGGTTATCTGGTAAAAACTCCCCAGGGAGCCGCAGGGGCTGCGTAAAAACCAGCTCTGCTGGGGAAGCTGCTAAATCCTCCTTCGGTGTGGAACGCAACCCTAATAGAACCCACGGCAACCGGTCCACCCAATTTGCATCCGTAAGCGAAGCCCTGAGCGCTGCTTTCAGTGACCTATGGAAACACTCACATAACCCATTGGCCTGTGGGTTGTATGCGGTCGTGCGATGAATTGAGACGCCCAGGCTCCGGGCCATAGCGGACCAGAGGTCGGAAACAAACTGCGTGCCCCGATCGGACGTGATGTCCGAAGGGGTGCTAAAACGTGCCACCCATGTTGTTAAAAAGGCAAGTGCCACGTCTGCGGACACAGTGGAAGCTAGTGGGACTGCTTCGGGCCATCGCGTGGTGTGGTCCACCTCTGTCAGGAGGTGCGTGAACCCCTGTGATGGCGGGAGGGGGCCGACGAGGTCCATGTGAATGTGGTCGAACCTCTTAGCCAGGATATGGAATGGCTCCAAGGGGACCTTTGTGTGCCTGTGCACTTTGGCTCGTTGGCACGCTACACAGGCTGCAGCCCACTCTTTCACCTGTTTGCACAGGCTCAGCCAGACAAACTTTGCTGCCACCGTTTTGACTGACGCGCGTACACCTGGGTGCGCCAGGGAGTGAACGACTCAAAAATGCAGCGTCGCCAAGCGCGTGGTACCACCGGGTGCGGGCAGCCCATGGAGACATTACAGATTGGGGGGGCTCCGTCTTGCATAACTCTGCTCTCCAGCCTTAACCCTGTTGGTCTAGACTGGAGCGCGCAAACGTCCGCATCTCCGATCTGCTCTGCGGCCATGGCTGTGTAATCTATCCCCACGTAGACTGGGGCCACTACGGCGCGCGAGAGACAGTCAGCCACCACGTTGAGTTTACCGGCCACATGACAAATGTCGGTCGTAAACTCCGAGATCGCGGACAGCTGTCTCTGCTGCCGGCCCAACCATGGTTCCAAAACCTTGGCTATCGCGTACGTTAGCAGCTTGCAGTCCACGAACGCAGTGAAGGCGTGCCCTTCCAACCAGAACTGGAAGTGGCATATGGCCAGGTGGAGAGCCAGCAACTCCCTGTCGAACGCGCTCTATTTACGCTCATTGTCACGCAAAGACCTGCTAAAAAAGGTGAGCGGTTGCCAAGAACCGGCGACATACTGCTCCATGATGGTCTCTATGGCCACGTCTGATGCGTCTGTACTAACTAACTAACTAACTAACCTGCACTTATATAGCGCTTTTCTAGTCACAAAGACCACTCAAAGCGCTTTCATTAATACTAACCCTCTATTCCAAGGGCCTATAGGAAACAGATATCTAGGGACAATTTAGAACAGCCAATTAACCTAACATGCATGTCTTTACCTAGGGCCACTTTAGAGTCTCCAATTAACCTAACCTGCATGTTTTTGGCATGTGGGAGGAAACCGGAGAAATCCCGGAGTAAACCCACGCAACACGGGGAGAACATGCAAACTCCACACAGATCACTGTTGGTCGGGGGCTGGGATCGAACCCACGATCCCACGATCCCCACAATCCCCCGGCCAAGGGTAAACTGTGCTGCCGCAGTGCTAACCACTGCGCCACCGTGCAGCCTGTAGTGAGTGCAATCTGAGCCCCCGGGTCTGGGTGTGCCAGAAGTGCTGCGTTCACCAGAGCTGTTTTAACCTTGGAAAACGCTTGCTCCTGCTCAGGAGTCCAGCCAACTCTGTCCGCCGGCTTCCGTTTCTTAAGTGAGGCATACAACGGCTGCATGAGCTGGGCTGCGCGGGGGAGGAAACGATTGTAGAAGTTCACTATCCCCCAAAACCCCTGCAGCACCCTGACTATCTGAGGCCGGAGAAAATTCGCCACTGCGCGCATCTTGTCCGGCAAGGGTATCGCTCCCTCCGGTGAGATGCGGTGTCCCAAAAAAATCAATCCCCATCACGCTGAACTGGCATTTCTCCGGGTTGATTATTAACCCATGCTCCTCCAACCTCCGGAAAACCGTCCTGAGGTGGGCTATGTGTTCGTCCTCGGACACGCTGGCCACCAGGATGTCATTCAGGTAGACGAACACAAACAGCAGATCGCGCAACACCGCATCCATCATGCATTGGAATGTCTGTGCTGCGCCTTTTAACCTGAAAGGCATGCGTAAAAACTCAAACAGACCAAATGGGGTTATTACTGCCGTTTTAGGTATGTCCTCCGCATGCACCGGGACCTGGTGGTAACCATGGACCAGGTCTATCTTAGAAAAAATACTTAAATACTAAAAATACTAAATACTAAAATACTGTGCTGTGGCATTGTTTAATCTGCGGAAATCTCCGCAAGGTCGCCATGATCCCTCGGCCTTAGGGACCATATGTAGTGAGGATGCCCATGGGCTGTTTGATCGTCTGATGATGCCCAGCCTTTCCAAGTTAGCAAACTCCTCGCGCGCTATGGCCAGTTTAGCTGTATTCAGGCGCCGAGGTCGTGCAAAAACGGGCGGCCCGGTGGTGGTGATAAAGTGCTCCACCCTGTGTTTAGTGATGGCCGCCAAAAATGTTGGGACCATGAGTGCTGGGAACTGGGTGAGCAGTGTGTGGAACTTACCACCTGGAGCTGTGACGTTGGCTAGTGTTGTTAGCCTGGCTCCTCGAGCTGTACAGGGGAGAGAATCAAAAGGCATTGCATTAATCAGGCGTCTGTTAGTAACATCGACTAATAGTACATGTTCACACAAAAAATCAGTGCCTAAGATTGGGAAACTGCATGCCGCTATGACAAATGTCCACTGGTACGTACGGCCGTGCAGGGATACAGTCAGTGTCCTCTCACCAAAAGTCTTAATGTCTGAGCCGTTTGCAGCCGTCAGCTCAGGACCGCTAGTTCCCGCTAGCCGGTCTGCGTAGGATGGCAGGATGAGGCTCTTTTGGGAGCCGGAGTCCACGAGGAATCGTCTCCCCAAGCGTGAGTCTGTCACATACAGCAGCTTGCTTTCTTCACTGGCGGTTGCAGCTGCTATCGACTGCCAGTCCTGGCGTTTCCCGAACGCTTGAATTGTCATAGTGGCACACATCAGCGTGTGTCCTCTCCAAAATGGCGGTGGTAGGAGCAGAGCGTGTCTCTCTGGTGCTTCCTGGCCCCTGCTGCCACTACCATCGCTGGCTCCTTGCTTCCGCTGGCCGTCTCGCTGGGTTCCGACACCGCTGCATTCACTGAGAGGGCTCTGATGGTGAGGATGATCCGATCTGCTTCCTGGGCTAGCGCATGGTAGTCACGCGCAGCCAGCAATGGTGAGTTGGCAAGGACCGCTCTGGCCGCCATTGGGAGGTTCCAGAGGAAAAGGTGGGCAAATAGAAAATGACCGTCGTCCGTGCCCATCAACGCCAACATCTTCTCCATCCGTTCTGCGTCCATCTTCTCCATCCGACCCGTCTCCCAACTCAGAGCATGGCAGAAGTCTCTCTGCTCTCTTGCAGTCCAAGAGCGTGTAGCGCTGGGTCAGCGCGGCTTTGAGAGCCCCGTATTTGTCGTGGGCTGGGGGCTGTTGGAGCAGGCTCGCTACATGCTGAGTCGTGTGAGCGTCCAGCGCTGCGACCACATAGTAATACCTGGTGTCATCTGCCATTATTCCCCAGAGCGCGAACTGGGCCTTGGTGTGGAGGAACCAAGGCTTCAGGTCGTGAGGCCAAAAGTCCGGTAGTTTAACCGAAACGGCGCACACATTGCTGAGGTTTCCCGTCCGGGTCGTCTCCGGGGTGTTCGCCTCCTGTTCCATTCTGCATCAAGGGTCACCAGTGTGGAGATGAAATAACCAGACCGAACTTTCCGAGCAGACAAACTTTATTTCACTCTCACATCTTCCAGAGTCAGAACATTAAACATGTGTAGCAGGGACTCTTTCTTTTATATCCCAAAACTCACACCTCCCTGCTACCTGAGGTCCTGCATTCACCATTCACTCCCCCAAGACAATTCCCCTTACCCCCCAGCCCCTTGATCTCCATGCTCTCTCATTCTGAGAGGAAAACTACTGAACTCTACAGCATGGGTCCCCCACACTCTCTTTGTTTTTTTTTGTTTGTTTTTTTTTCAAACTCACCCTACTTTCCTTCTGGCAGAAAGGGACAGAATTGGCTTGTGGAGGACAAAGGGCAGCCCCTCAGTAGACCCACCCCTGGAAGCGGTATGCCACCAAGATTGCCACTGACCTCATAGACGAGAGCACCCCTTCGCTTCGCCATCGACCACCTCTCTCTTCCAGACCTGCCATCTGAAGCCTCCTCCCGGGCACACTACAGCTCATTGGCGTGCCTCCATGAGCCATCCAACAGCTGGAAGTAGGCTGCGCCCCGCTCAGCCATGAAACGCAGCCGCTCTTGGTATTCCTCTGGCTATCGTTTGGCCCACATCCGCCATGGACGTCCCTCCTCTCAAGCCCGGAACAGGTCCGTAACTCTCAGAGGAGCTCTGCTCGGCCTGCAGTATTGCTGATCGGCACGCAGTTCCTCTGTGTTTGTCGGTCTGGCCCAGACTCTTTGTAAAGCTGCTGCAGTGGTCACCGCTGTAGTTTCATATCCTCCAGCCCACTGTGGCCAAGCTCCGGAGGAAACTGGGGCTAGCTTGTCGGCGTCACCATGCTCTGTACCCTCTCCTACGGTACCCCGAGCGCCAGCACTTAATGGCCTTTTCCACGGGCCCCGCTTTCCCCAGCACCGCACCAGGGCCCCGGTGTTTGTGCATTTTCCATGAGCCCCAGCACCGGTTAGCAGGCGCGATTTTCATACCTGATCGAGGGCAGGGTCGCTCACGGCCCCGGCTCCGCGGGCCCGGGGCTGTGATGTGACGTCAACAGACTGGTCGCCGCTGATTGGTCAGGTCGTAACGTCACGATAATAGCGACGGTCTTCCCCGTCTTCTAACGGCCATTTGCCATATTGTCATGGACTAAGTCGGTCACGGAGTGAATATGATATTAATACAGACAGCGTTGTAGGTTTTGCAGCACTCTACACCGTGGTCCAATGAAGAGGTGCAGAGTTTTCTCTGCTTTGTGGCAGATCCACAGTGAGGAGTGACCCGGACCTACGGCTGCACAGAAACCGGAGTATGGACCAGCTGTAGACGAAAACCATCTATTTATATGGTGAGTGATTTTTAATAATGTGCATCTGCTTGCTTATTTATCCTATTGGTGGTACGGTCACTTTTTTTGAGCCATTACAGTGCTGTTCTGTGCTGGCTAACGTTTTAAAGCTAACGTTTTTAATTTGCTAGCTAGCAAGTACCAACTGGTGAATTGCGCATGTTTTCTCCTAAATATTCGCTTGTCAGAGCAAAACGATGAAATCTGTTAATCCTGGTTAAAGTCCTGGTTTGCGTTTTTTTATTCCACTTTGGTCCTGGGCATTAAATTGTGTGCTGTTCTGTGATGGCTAACGTTTTTTAGCTAACGTTTTTTGCTAGTACCAACTGGTGAACCGCGCATGTTTTCTCCTAAATATTCGCTTGTCAGAGCAAAACGATGAAATATGTTAATCCTGGTTAAAGTCCTGGTTTGTGGTTTTGGATAAAAACTTCAGATTTTGACTGAGTGAGTCCATACTCGGTGATTCACAGCATCAGTTAACGTTATTAATTCATTCTGATTGCTGAAGCCACAGTAAAAACAAATGATTTTTAATGTAACGCAGCCCCTGAAAAATCTACCAAAGCGCAGCTACATGAAAATTGTGGTTAAATACAACAACGAAGTACTTTATTGTCACATTCAAATTGTAATCGCTCCTGTTTTGTTTTTCTTTTGAATACTTGGATGAAATATGGTGGGCAATATAAGCTGCGGCTTCAGCCATCACCCATTTCAGATAACCTATGTTGAACTGTATAATCAGAGGAGTTATTGTTTAATTTGACCTTGTTAAATTTTTTCCTCTGTTATATTATTCTATTTTCTTTTAATCTTTACCTTTAATCAACCCGAAATTAAGATTCATTCATTAATTCACATTCCACCACTGGCTTTTAGCAACAAGTGTATTTCCCAAATATGTGTTAAACTTGCTTTAACTAACCACCACCCATTTGTCTTTTGTGTAGGCAAGACGGAAACTGTCACCCCAACTGGACCTTGCCTCACTATTTACAGAGATGCAGGCTGAAGATCTGCTGGACCAGGACCAGGGGCCGATCCGGTTGCTTCTCAGTGAGGGAGCGTGGCAGCCGTGTGTGACCCATTCAAATTTTATTCTTTTTTACAGTTTGAATTTTGCACATTCTGAATAATCTGGAATTTGCTGCTGATTGTAATAAAGAATTTAGTGACTTAAGTGTTTGCATCATGATTTTCTATTTTGTCTGTTAAGACAGCGGTGGGAAAAGAGTCAACTGTTCAAAGGATTTATCTGTGACCTTGAAAATAATGGCTCATTTTTAAGAAAAAAGTAACCAACACAATAATTTTATTAACTGAACACTGTATTGTTGGATGTATATGGAGGAATTCTGGGTCATATTAGCATCTGCTCTTCATCATAATGGGTTTTGGGCAGGAGGGTGTCTAATCATGTGCCATGGAGGGCAAAGACCCTGCAGGCTTTACCTCCAACCAGTGTCTTCAACAGCAGACTCCACTGAACTTCTTCCACTGACTGATCAGTGACAACACCTGCTGAAGAGACTGGGTAGAAGAGAGAACCTGCAGGGTCTTGACCCCCCATGACAACTGATTGGAAGCCCCCGGATTAGGTTTAATGGGATTTAAATTTTAACACAAACTGCTTTATGGTTCATAATATTATATAATACAATATGGCTCATAATTTTGATGAGACTTACACCCAACCAAAAGTGATTTCTCAAAATGCTGGATTGTTCTTAGCTTTTCCAATCTTTCAGTGTTTAATTTGTGCCACATGGTGGTAACCTTCAGATATATAAAAAAAGAGACATCTGCCAAAAATTCACAGGTTTATTGTCAGTGCAATTCCCAGTGCAATACTACATGAATGCATGTATAGTACATTGTTGATGCAGAGAATATACATTTCTACAGTACATGTATCGAGGAAATCAATTATTTTCCATGTGACCTTATGACTGCATTATTTTAATTGCCTTTTTGTAATTAAAGTTTTTATTGACTTTATACAAGATGGTACTACACATACTGATCTTCCAAGTATCACATCAGTCTCCAAAAAGGATAAATAGGGTAAAAAAAAAAATATATGTATACATATACTGGATTACAAAGCAAGGATATCAGTGAGGGAAGGCAATAACCCCCCCCCCCCCCCGAAAAAAAAAACAAACAGAGAAAGACAGGCCTTCATTAACATTACCTATTTTTAACTATTTTACATAATTGCCTTTAATCCTAGATCAAGTTTGTTTTGGCCTATAATACATCATAACTATAAAATATATCTTATACGTAACTCAGTACTGTTTACTTTTTGAATAGATATTTTGTGGCTAATATAGTTATTAAACTGGCGATCAAGTTGTGTCAGCTGATCAATTTTTTCTATGACCACACCTCAGACTGCTGCAGAAGCAGGTACAGTCTCTTCATGATTTTCACAGAGCAGAGTAATTTGTTGTACAGGAAATGAACATTTCTACAGAAATTCTTAAGCTTGGTGAAGCTGTGCAGTCATTAGTGCCAGGCTGATGACAGTGAGAGGCGATGCTGAGCCAGAACGACCATTTGAAGAGGTAATTTCTCAACAACAGAACCATCTGAAACACACACACACAGCATACATATTTTAGTACCTAACTTGCAGACATTACAGTGTAGCACGACGTACTTACAGCAAACTAGCATTAGCAACCATTAGCTTACCTAGTTTGTATCCTCACGTCTTCGGCTCTCCCAGAAGCTGCAGAACTATTCCAGAGTGTTTAGTCTCACTGCCCGTACCCTTATCTGGCGGTGCTTTTTGGTATTTACGGCGAAAAAAGCCACAAACCGAGGAGTCGCCTTGTAGAGCAGCCATGTTATGTTTGTTTGGGTCGCGCGCTTCACGTCACGAGAGTGAAGCGCCGCCTTGCTGTTAAGAAATCCCACCCAGCCGCGGCCGGGCTGCAGTACTGTTGAAAAGCAATCGAGGGACCATGGAGCGGCGCCGACCCGAGTCGTGTTCTCGGGCCGAGGCTGACCAGGGCCCATGGAAAAGTGCCTTAAGATGTTCCTGCATCAAACTTGAGTGAGGCTGGTCCTGCTTGACCGCCGTGATACCTGATGAATCTTCGTCCCACACAGCATCATCCTCCACCACCAGAACCGGACGGTTCCGCTGGCCACAACCAGTCCACTCTTCCCCAGCATTATCTTTAATGGCAAACCCCAGTCCATAAAATGGGTCACAGCCCATGATGTTCTTGCCTCGGGCCATCACGTGGAACATGAACCCAGCCATCACCACCTACTTGTACCAAGCCGTTAATGCCAGTGTTCCAACTGTGTGCAGCCTTTCACCTCCATAACCGTAGAGTGCTGTGGGGTAAGTTATTTTATAGTGGGGAAAAAATTTCCTCACCATGGCACAATTATATAATGATCCCTCCGCCCCCGTGTCGACAAGCAGTGTCACCTTAAACATGAACCTGTTGAGGAGCTCCTCAGACTTGCTACCTGCTGCCTCGGGATCAGACCCCCCAGTGTGCAGCCTCCAGCCTGAATGCTTTCCTACAACACAACTCCTTCGAAGATGGCGGAGAGACATAACACTTAAACAAAGAGCTCTCCCTAGCCGGATTAAAAATCATCGGTAAATGGCCAACTCGACATAAACGAATCAATAAACTAAGGGATGAAAACACGAAGGAACCGGGCACAAGGACAAAAACAGGGTAAAATTGAAAAATTCCTCTCCAACAACGCAGGAAAAACCGCTGTACGCAAAGCCCAAAAAAACGAGATGTCTACAGCAGAGAAAATGGAGGACACCAGACTCGACAACATGAACGCTGGCATCGCCAGTTTGGGTGAAGAGTTAAGAGAATTCAAGCGACAGCTACAACAGGATTTAGCGGCTCTTAAGGAGGAACTGAAAAAAGAAATTAAGGAGGAAATCATGGACCTCCGAAGAGAAATGGAGCGTAAATTAACGGAAAACATGGAGGAGCTGCGCTCCCAGCGGGCGTGTATGACAGAAGCGCAGACCCGAATTTCGGAACTAGAAGATTGGAAAAGCGAGGCAAACGAACAACTACAGACCCTGACGACGCAAACGCAGAGGATGCAGGAGAAAATAAACGACTTGGAGAGCAGATCCCGACGAAGCAATATGCGCATCTTTGGAATTCCGGAGGGCATTGAAGGCAACTCGATGACAAAATTCATGGATCAGTTCTTAAAAAAAGAACTGGAAATACCCGGAGAAACGGATCTGCAGATTCAACGGGCGCACAGAACACCGGCACAGAACCCGAAAACAAACTCTCCACCCAGGTCAGTTGTGGTAAACTTTGTGAAATATGACATAAAGGAAAGAATCCTGACGCAAGCATGGAAAAAAAAGATACGAATCGGCGACAAACAGGTATTTTTTGACCATGACTACCCGACAGAAATCGTGCAGCAGCGGAAGAAATATGCCAACATTAAAAAAACGCTGAAAGAGAAAAAAATTAGATTCCAAACGCCGCTAACGAAAATGAGGATTCATTGGGAGGAAGGCACAAGAACCTACAACACGGCCGAAGAGGCAGCGCGGGATATGATGGAGCGGGGCCTTGAGGTGAGCGTGCCGAAGGAGACGGCTGGAGCAGCGGCGGCCCTGAACGCACCACGACAGACGGAGTGGAGACGAGTGAACGGCGGAAGAAGGGGGAGAGACGTAGAGCAGCGGGCCCAGGACAAGCTACAAGGCTTTCAACTGAAAGCCTAGATCATAACAAAGATTAAGAAAGGCACAGAAGAAATGAAGGCCAAGAAGACAAGGTAAAAGAGAAACAGACGGCTAGGAGAGGTTTAAGTGATATTTGTTGGACATTTCTAGACTTATGACTATTACTTTGATAGTAATTAGAAGTCTAGGGAGGGCCCTTCACTCTGTGAAGACAAACCCCCCACCCACCAACAGGGACCAGTGGGCAGAAGAAAGGCCCAAAGTACGGAGGTCGAGTTTTTTTAATGTGTTTTTATATAAATATGTGTTATTTTTGTTGTTAAAGGGGCTAGGAGCACAAGTTAAAAAAATGGAAAAACATGAATATGGGTAAAAATCTTAAGATAATGACACTAAACGTGAATGGTCTGAACTCACCTGTTAAAAGGGAAAGAATAATAAGAAAATTCAAGAAGGAAAAAGCTGAAATTATATTTATGCAAGAGACACATTTGAGCAAGGCAGAACATGTGAAACTAAAGAGATTTGGCTATAAGAACTCCTACTACAGTTCATTTAAGGGAGGAGCAAAAAGGGGGGTTATGATACTAATCTCAAACAAAATACAATTTGAAAGTGAACAGGAAATCCAGGATAAAGAAGGCAGGTATGTAATAATAAAGGGAAGAATAGATGGTATGCAGATTACATTAGTGAACATCTATGCCCCACCAGAAAGTGACAAGGGTTTTTTTCAACATCTGTTTGATCTCATAGCAACACACAGTGAAGGAGTCCTAATTTGTGGAGGAGACTTAAATGCTGTCATGGATCATGAAGTTGACACAACAAGTGTTAAGAAGACAAAAAAACATGTAACAAAGTTCATAAGAACCTCACTGGCAGAAATGGGTATGGTAGACATATGGAGGGACCTACACCCACTCGAAAAAGACTATACACATTATTCAGCAGTCCATAAAGTACACTCTAGAATAGATTACTTCCTTATGAATGAAGGTGACAGACACAGGGTGAGAAATTGTTGGATTGGAGTGGCAGAAATATCAGATCATAATCCTATATACATGGAAATATATTTAAACAATAGAAAATGACAAACAACATGGAAACTTAACGTAGGACTGTTAAATGATGATAAAATGAAAGAAAGAATAAAAATAAACATAAACGAATATATCCAAGAGAATGACAATGAAGAAGTGGACCCAACAATACTATGGGACGCACTAAAAGCCGTGTTAAGGGGTAAATTAATTGTTGAAACAGGAAAAGCAAATAAGACTAAACTGGAAGCGTATGAACAAAGATGTGAGAGACTGAGGGAATTAGAACGTAAACATCAAAGCACAAATGATCCAAAAATATATCAAGAAATTAAAGAAGAAAAAACAAAGATAAAAGAAACACAAATGGATGAAATTGAAAGGAAAAATAGATATCTAAAGCAAAAATATTATGAAACGGGGCCAAAAGCCACAAAACTGCTGGCAAAACGGTTAAGAAAACAACAAACAATGAATAATGTATACAAGATTAAAGACCCCACCACAAATAAAACCACAGTTAACCCAGAAAACATCGAAGAAATTTTCCATAATTTCTACCAAGAACTATACTCGCAACCTGAAGAAACAAATACTAAAGATATCAAAAAATTTCTAGACACATTGGACTTGCCATCAATAGGAAATCAACAAAATGAAAAACTAACAGCAGAAATAACAACACAAGAGATCAGAGATGTGATTAAGTCACTTAAAAACGGTAAATCACCAGGTAGTGATGGATACCCATCTGAGTTTTATAAACTGTTTATAGAAGAACTCACGCCACAACTCCTAAAGTCATTTAATTGGACGCTGAACAACAACAAAATACCTCCATCATGGAACGAAGCAATCATTTCAGTTATTTTAAAACCAGGGAAAGATAAAGAACAATGCGGAAACTATAGACCAATCTCTTTATTAAATGTAGATTATAAAATATACACAACAATTATATGTAAACGAATAAAGACATTCTTGACGGAATTGATAGAAGATGATCAAACTGGATTCATAGAGGGACGCCAAACACATGACAATATCAGGAGAACAATACATATAATTAACCAAATACATAAAGAAAAGAAAAGCGCAGTAATAATGAGTTTAGACGCAGAAAAAGCATTTGACAGGGTTAACTGGAAATTCCTATATAGTGTACTGGAGCGCTTTGGATTTAACGAAAAATCGGTACAATGCATAAGGACGCTATATCAAGAACCTGTGGCAAGAATCAAGATAAACGGTAGCTTAACAGACAAAGTAAATATACAAAGATCAACTAGGCAGGGATGCTGCTTATCGCCCACCTTGTTTGCTCTGTTCATAGAACCATTGGCTCAAGAGATACGACAAAATAAGAAATTAAAAGGTGTAACAATAAAGGGGGCGGAACACAAGATTGGGCTATTTGCAGACGATATTATAGTTTACCTTGAACAACCAGATAAATCAATAATGGAAATGATGAACTTGATAGAAAATTTTGGAAAATTATCAGGATACAAGATAAACATAACAAAAACACAAATACTGACATTCCACTATAACCCTCTAAACCAGATAACTGATAAGATCAAACTAAACTGGAACCAAAAAGAAATAAAATACCTTGGAGTGAACATACCTAAAGACCTAAGCAAAATATATAAAGCAAACTATGATAGGTTGGAACAAGAAATAAAAAAAGATATTGATAGATGGTCAATCTTAAATATGGATCTGAATTCAAAAATTGAGACAGTCAAAATCAGCATACAACCTAGATTACTTTACCTCTTCCAGGCTATACCAACACAGATTCCAGATGCCCAATTCTCAAAGTGGGACAGGATGATATCGAGATTTGTTTGGGGAGGTAAAAAACCAAGAGTGAAATATAAAACCCTCCAATTACCAAAAGAGAAAGGAGGCATGGGCCTACCGAGTCTAAAGGAATATTACTACTCAGCACAAATAAGATATATCATATGTTGGTGCGACGAGGGATATGAGGCAAAATGGAAAGAAATGGAAAAGGAAATTGAGGGACTCCCAGTACAAAGCATAACAGGGGATAAAGATGCATATAAGCAAATCAAACAAATAGACCCAATCACTAAATTTACTTTAGAACTGTGGTATAAAATAGTACAAAAATATAATATAAGGGAAGACATAAAACTATAGAAATGGGTAGCATTTGACAGTCAGTTTGAACCGGCAAAACAAGATAGGGGATACAAAAATCTGGTGAACAAGGGAATCACAGCATGGGGCAATATCGGAAAAAAAGATCTCGGGAGCTTTGTAAATATCAGGAGAAAATTTAAATTAGAAAGATCGGAATTTTTCAGATATCTGCAGATGAGAGATTACTATATGAAGAAGATTAGGCATAACCTCCAAACAGATGTGAACGAGATTATACAACTTATTTTAAGCTCATATGCAGGAAATAAAATAAGAATTATTTCAAAACTATATCAGAAACTTATGACAAACAATCATACAAGTAACTATATAAAGGAGAAATGGGAGAAAGAGCTCAATTTAAACATAACAGAAGAAAGCTGGCAGGAAATATGGAAAACACAACACACATCAACAAATTCAAGGGCATGGAGGGAATTTGGATGGAAAAACCTGATTCGCTTTTTCATTACACCACAGATTCAAGGAAAATATACAAATACCCAATCTTTATGCTGGAGGGGATGTGGGGCTCAAAATGCAGACCACTCACATATGTTTTGGAAATGCTACAAAATATCATCATTTTGGAAATCTATGCATGTGACAATACAGAGGATATTAGGATATAATATACCAATGAACTGTAACCTGATGTACTTATGTGATCTTAAAAAAGACAATGTTATACAGGCTGAGGACAGATATCTAGTTAAAATCTTGTTGATTGCATGTAAAAAAACTATCACAAAAAAATGGCGATCAGAAGTTCTTCCTGACCAAGAACAATGGACTGACATTGTTGAGGACATACGTATGATGGAAAAACTAACATATCGACGAAGAATGCAAGAAGGAATATGGGAGAAAAAATGGCGGAAATGGACACACTACAAAGTGCAACAACGAGGCAGAAATTGAAAGAATAACCAAAGACACTGAAAAAACCAGAAGAATTAAGAGATGGAAACTAAAAACTTGATGCTCCAACATTTGTCCCCCCACCCTTTTATTTTTTATTTTTTTTTTATTTTTTATTTTTTATTTTTTATTTATTTATTTTTTTTCTTTTTCCCTACCCTAACCCCTTTGTTTTTTAAATGTAGAATGTGATCTGAATGCATTATATATGATGAAAAATGAATAAAAATCTAAGTTACAAAAAAAAAAAACATGAACCTGTTGGTATTCGGGGACACCACATGGATAGCTGTCGGGGTGGGTGAAGTTGATTTTCTCCGTGGGCTCTCCGGCTTGGACATACGACACACCCTGGCATAATGGTTCAAGCATCCACACTTGCTACAGCGCTCCCCTCTAGCCGGACAGTCCCTAGCCTTGTATTGGTGCTTCATGGATCCACAATCCATACACAAGGGTTTTCTGTGGGCAGACCTTTGGCTGATAGTGTTGGTTTCCGTGTTGTCATTGGTCATGCTATCCTCGCTGTCTGGGTCTGCTACTAATGCTGTGGAGGTAGTCCCCAGCTGCCATTGTGATTGGTGCCACTTTAGCTCTGAAGCTAGCTTGCCTGCGGTCTCCACTTGGAGAGCTAGCTCGACCGCCTCAGATAACGTCAGGTCACTCGGCGCCGAGAGCAGCCTAGCTCATAAAGCATTGCTTGTTGTGTGCTCCGCCAGCTGGTCGCGTATCATCTCTTCCTCCAGCTGCCCAAAACAACACTCGCTAGCCAGCTGCCTCAGGTCGGCGACAAACTGGTGGACAGGCTCACCCACCCTTTGGTGTCGCTGCCAAAACCTAATCCTCTGGACAGTCACGCTGTCCTGGGTGCTGAAATGGCACACTAGCAACTCGACCACATCCTCATACGAGTCGGAAGCCCCTAGTGGACGCAGGATACGCTGCCCCTCAAACCCAAAAAATTATGCACCAGAAGTGCACATACCCTCAGTTTATCTAGCTTACCCAGGTCGAGCACCATGATGTAGTTTTGAAAGGCGGCAAACCATCTTAGCCAGGCCACAAGTGGCTCGCCCGGGAGCTCCAGGAAGGACCAAAGTGGTGAAACACACGCCTCCATGTTTATGCTCATTGCCAAAATGTTATGTCGGAATTGCCTCTGTAATGACGAGGCCAGGTACACAGTTGAACTTCACTTTATTAAAAGGGTTGGTCACACACAGTACAGCCACCAGGCAGGGGCATCAGCAAAGAGGCCAAACAGAGATGCCAGCTGGCATTTATAGGGCAGTGCAGAGGCGGAAAGACGAAGTGACCGCCACTACACTGCACTTCACAGTAATGGCATAAATACAACTTTACATTCCCCCTTAAACTTTTTAATTCCATACTCATTTTCTTAATACATATTCATCAATTTAACAGCTTTTACATGTACACCAGCTGACAATGAATCTCTTCTGCTTATGCTAAATTTTAATCAAGTTATAATTTATTCCAATTTAACCCTGTTTCCTGCTTCTTCATCACTCTAATTAATGTACACCTCCAGAACACCATTTGGCAGCAGGTTGTGTTTAGCTACTTTCCATATTTCAAACAGTCCTGACTGAGCTGAGATGATAATTGTGGGGGAAACAAACAAATAAACAAAAAAGATAAAAATTGACTGACAAAAATTATTGACCCTCTAAAGACAGAGTTTTACTTTGCCATTGTATAAACTTACTGAGTTTATACACTGTCAGATATTGGCTTCTGTGTTAGAAGCCAATGACAATCAGTCAAATTATATTTTGGAGAAGAAAAATGTTTGCACAAGCCAGTACCCTGTTTGCATCGATTTTCATGTTTTCTTGCCACCTTTCTATCAAGTGGAACAGTCACAGTTGGGACCATAGGCTTATAGTAAATAACTACTTACCTTAACTTGTTGTTGTGTTTCTATCCAAACCTTATTTGTTTATTCCTTAGCTTTAAAATGAGGATTTCAATAAAAGTATCCCACAACAGTTATTTTTGGAACAGTAATTTTCCAGGAAACCTTGCATGGATATCAGAGGCACCTGTGGTTTTGCACATACCCAGTTACATGCCTGGGGAACAAGTACTGGCTTGAATTGTTTAGATAATTAGATTGTTTAGATAGGCCCACGTTCACCCAGTATGTCACATGCCACGCTAGAGACAATAAAACACTGGACTTATTCTATGTAAAAAGTAAGGAGGCGTACACCTCATCACCACTCCCCCCACTCGGGAGATCGGATCACAACTTGGTTCTTCTCCTGCTGGTGTACAAACCCCTAGTACACAGACAATCTCCGGTCATGCGCACAGTGAAGATATGGTCTGAGGAGGCAATGGATGCTCTAAAGGACTGTTTTGAAATCACTGCCTGGGAGCAGCTCTGCAATCCACATGGTGAGGACATCGATGGCCTCACTCACACCATCAAGGACTACATCAACTTCTGTGTGGACAACATCGTGTCCACCAAGACCATACGGTGTTGCTCAAATAACAAACCCTGGATCAACCCTGAGATAAAAACACTTCTGAGAGAGAAGAAGAGCATCTTCAGGTCGGGGAACAGGGAGATTCTGAGGTCCGTACAGAGGGTGCTGAGGAAGAAGATCTGAGAAGGCAAGGACAGCTTCAGGAAGAAGATGGAGGAACGGAACAACATCGGCGGGGTCTGGAGAAACCTTAAAACCATCTCTGGGCTCCAGAATACCTCCTCCCAGGCCACGGGGGGGCAGGGAGTGGGCAAACAATCTGAACCTGTTTTTTAATAGGTTTGACCAACCACCCTCCCCACCGCCTGCACACCAACCACTGCTGCCTATAAAGTCATCGAGACCTGCTGTCCACACCCCACTCGACCAACACCCCCCCACTCCCAGCACATAGCCCCCCAACCTGACCCTCACTAAGACCCAGGTGAGGACGGAGCTGAGGAAGATAAAGGCGAGGAAGGCCTCGAGACCAGACGGCATCAGCGCGAAGCTCCTCAAGTCCTGCGCAGACCAGCTGTGTGGGATGGTGGAGCACATCTTCAAGCTAAGCCTGAAGCTGGGGAGGGTACCACAGTTGTGGAAAACATCTTGTGTGGTACCCGTACCAAAGACTTTGCACCCCAGAGACCTGAACAGCTACAGACCAGTGGCCCTGACGTCTCACATGAGGAAGACCCTGGAGAGACTGTTCCTTGCTCACCTCCGCCCCCTGGTGGGACCAGCAATGGATCCACTCCAGTTTGCCTACCAGCATGGCATCGGGGTGGAGGATGCAGTGATCTTCCTCCTTCACCGTTTCCTGTACCACCTGGAGAAGCCTGGGAACATGGTGACGATCATGTTCTTTGAATTCTCCAGTGCTTTCAACACCATCCAACCAATGATCCTGAGGGACAAGCTGCTGTGCGCAAGGGTGGACCAGCACCTGTCATCATGGATCCTGGACTACCTCACAAACCGGCCACAGTTTGTGAGAACCCGAGATTGTGTGTCCAACATGATCATCGGCAGCACGGGGGCCCCCCAGGGAACAGTTTTGGCTCCCTTCCTGTTCACCCTTTACACTGTGGACTTCTCACACAACACAACACACTGCCATCTACAGAAGTTCTCTGACGACTCTGCGATCGTCGGCCTCATCTCCAACGGAGATGAAGCTGAGTACAGAGGACTTATCCAGGACTTCGTGGACTGGTGCCATCGGAACTGCCTCCAGATCAACGCGAGGAAAACTAAGGAGATGGTGGTGGACTGCCACAGGCAAGGACAACCCCTCACAGCACCAGTAAACATCCAGGGAACAGACATTGAGATGGTGACATCGTACAAGTACCTGGGTGTTCATCTGATCAATAAACTAGACTAGTTACACAATACCGACACACTCTACAAGAAGGGACAGTGCAGGCTGTTCCTACTGTGGAGGCTCAGATCTTTTGGTGTACAATGGGTGCTCCTGAAGACATTCTACGACACGGTGGTGGCATCAGCCATCAGCCATCACTTTTGGAGTTGTCTGCTGGGGCACTGGCATTACAGCAGCCGATAGGAAGAGACTGAATAAACTGATGAAGAAAGCTAGCTCTGTCCTGGAGCAACGCCTTGACCCAGTGGAGGAGATAGGAGAGAGAAGGATGGTGGCTAAACTGTCATCTCTGCTGGAGTCCGAGTCCCACCCTATGCAGGACACACTGAATGCACTGAGGAGCTCATTTAGCAGTAGACTACATCATCCTAAGTGCGCGACCGAGAGGTTTCGCAAGTCCTTCCTGCCTACAGCTGTCAGACTGTATAACCTAAGCAGGGCTGCTCGCAGAGATAGCAAAAAAAAACCCAAAAAACCAAAAACATGACGACCTAATAGTATTGAATGCAAAAGATGCAACAGACTTACACAAATGGTCCCCTCCAGTATACAACTAGGACAATATCAGTCACTACGGAGGGTGACAATATGTATGGGTACATATTCATATTATGTAGGATAACTAAGTAAACGGTTATGCTGTTTATTGCATCTAGCTACAATGCTCCGCACTGTGTATATATATTTATGTGTACATACAGTATGTATATTCACTGCTCTTATTTTCTTATCTTCTAAATTATTGCTGTGAGTGTTGCTGTCCCTGTGCTGTTGCAATCCTGGAATTTCCCCATTGTGGGACTAATAAAGGCTTATCTTATCTTATTTTATCTTATAATTCTCATTATCACATCTGTTCATTTTCTTCTGTAACTCAGTGAAATGTGTCAGTGGGAATCATGACAAATAAGACAGGATACTGTAAAGGTTAGCAGTAAACATAAATGTCTTTGGATTTATGTTTTTTTTTTTTTTTGGCTCTACTCTCTGTTTGGTTTGACACCAAAGTTCCCTCCCTCACTCCGTCGCTGCCCAGCTTCTCTCCTCTGACCTCTCTTCTCCCCCATCTGATCCTCTGTGTCCCCTCTTAGCCGCTGCAATTCACAGGGTAATGGTGCTTGTCATCTGCAGTCGGATCCATCAATATGTGGGTCGTCTGTCTGGACTAGTTTGGTCATCTTGGGTTTACATTCCAAGCCACCTCTCCTCCATCCATCCATCCATCCATCCATCCTCGCCCTGTAATCAGAAGCCCATCCCCACTCTCAATTTTGAGAGCATGCAAGCATTTTTTTTGGTCATACCAACCCCTTCAGCCAGTTTAAGTCATCCATGTGTGTTTTGTCTACAGGACACATACAAATTCTGCTCACCCCCAGTTATTTTTTTTTTTTTCATCGAAAAGGTCATTCACTGCCCTTTTTCCACATATTGACAGCTCACACAGGTCTTAATGAAATGCTTGTGACATGTTTTGGTCATATTTTCTTTAATTATTGAATTATTACAGCATCGTTGTGAAACATATTTTGCAGCCTTCCTTAGAATGGCTTGCTTCAGTTGGGCAGCTCGGTAGAGCAGTGGTTAGCACTGTGGCAGCACAGTAAGAAGGTCACAGGATTGATTCCACCCCTGACCATCGTGAGTTCAATCCCACTTCCTGACCATCAGTGAACCTTCTTTGTGGAGTTTGCATGTTCTCCCCTTGTCTGTGGTTTCCTCCCACAGGCCAAAAACATGCAATTTTGGTTAATTGGAGACTCTAAAGTGAACCTAGATGTGAATGTGAATGGTGAAGGGACTGGCGCTGTACCATTGCTGCCTCATCCATCAAGGTGGATGCCTGAATTTCCCTCTGGGGATTAATAAAGTATACAAATATCTCTTTAAATGTCTAAAAGCTGCATTTAGCACCATACTCCCTCTTACATCACTATTGCTAATTTTAGCTGGCTAGCTCATAGATTGGATAGCGACTCAGAGCCAACTAATGCAAATTTGTCTTGAAGAATGAATGAAGTAATGCATCACTGCTAGACAGGGGTGTGTGGTTTCATTTGTCAATAGGGTACGACCAGTCCTGGAGTACCAGAAACAGAGAAACGTGTGAATGAGTGAATGGGAGCCAAAGGTGGCTATCTGCTATCTGCTAAAAATAATGTCTAAGAGCAACGTAAATGGCTAGTTGTTCGTAGATGAACAAGGATTCCAGTGGGGGTGAACAGAATTTAGAAAAAACAGCAATCAAAATCAGCCAGATTGGCAGGTAAGCAGGACTGTGTGTCATCTTCTTCCCACTGAGTCAAGCTCTAATGTGGTTAGACTGACCAACTCCGCCCACCTAGCATAGGATCCCGCCAAAAATATAGCAAAACTAGAAAAGCACTCGGAGAGCGCAGACCTCCGCCAAGCGCCACAGTTCCCCCCCATACAGTGTTTGTGTGTATGTTTTCAGATTCCTTGACCATGAAAACATATGACTAGCAATTGGATTCACAATGATAGGATTAGTGGTTCAGTAGTAAAAGCATTACCTCCTTGGCGGAGGTAATAAACTGAAGTGTTGCTGTTGTGTCCATCTCCTCCATCTCCAAACTCCCAGGCTGCGGGCATTGCAATTCATCGCACAACCGCGTACAACCCACAGGCCAATGGGTTATGCAAGCATTTTCATAGATCACTGAAAGCAGCACTCAGGGCTTCACTGACTGATGCAAATTGGGTAGACAGGTTGCCGTGGGTTTTATATTGGGGTTGTGCTCCGCGGCAAAAGAGGATTTGGAAGCTTCCCCGGCAGAGAGCTTGTTTTTGCGCAGCCCCTATGGCTGCCCGGGGAATTTCTGCCAAATAATCCCACGCTGGACAGCTGCCCGTCTCAGCTTTTGCAGCGTAGCGCAAACACAGGCACGCTGCCGGGCCCGGCCCATCACTGTTTTCCGCGTGCTTTTATGCCTAAAACTTTGAAGAACGCGGAGTTCGTGTTTGTCAGACACGATGACCAGCGCCCTCCATTGCGCCTGCACACATGTTGAAAATGGCCGTATCTCACAATGTTAAAGAATCCTTTAAAAAATTCCTGTATCCAGACGGTGATCCGGATCATCCCCAAAATTTAATCAGTTCTTCCTTGTACCATTTCCAACAACGCCTGAAAGTTTCATCGAAATTCGTCCAAAACTTTTTGAGTTATCTTGCTAGCCAACAGACAGGCAGACAAACAGACAAACAGACAGACAGACAAACGCTGGCAAAAACATAACCTCCTGTGGCCTGCGGCCTGGCGGAGGTAATAAGCCAGAATGATGTGAGATATATTATCGACTGTGGATTAGTGAACCAGGTGGAAACAGGGATGTCTATTAGGATGACTGACATCTAAAGAAAATAACCATACAAACTACAATTGGTAAGCAAACTACCTAGTAGTACTATTGGCTCTTAAGCTAATGCCTTGATTGGGCTCTGTTATGGGTTTTTTTTTTTTAATTATTGTTCGTTCATTCTATCTCCTGTAATCATAAATGATTACAGGATGACATGACCTGACATGACATTTATGTCAGGCACTACATTTATTCCAGGCATATGCCAATGCATTTATGTCAGGCACTACTTTGCTTGCTACCGGATAACCATGAAAACCGGTACTACCTGTCTCATGGGTCAGGCTGTCGGTGACTCAACTGGCAACCTCACCCTTCTGAGGTCGTGGAGGGTGAAACTGGACATCCTGGCAGAACTAAAAACAATATCTGTCACAGGTCTGTGGTGGACCACTCCCAGTTACACGGGGTGAGACTGGACATCCTGGCAGATAAGCACATCTGACACAAGGTCTGTGGTGGACTTTTGCCAGTCGGTGCATCGTGATATGCGCTACACAAAGAGCAGGGATAAAAAAACCTATCATCTGGTCTGCCACTGCAACAGATACTGGAGTCAGTTTGTCTTGGCCTGTCCTTGCCACTGATAATACCTCTATCTGCCAGGAATGTGCCACTAGTCCAGCAAAAGCTAGCGGTACTCAAATACTTTGCAAGCAGTTTCATGAAATAGTCAGTCAGAAAGCAACTCTTACTAGCTCAGACATCGCCCAGGTTGACAAGGTTGGGAGTTTCTGGTGGCGGAGGGCGAGGGACGGAGCTGTTAGGAGGAATCTGATTGGACCTGGGTGAAACAGTCATTGTCGCCCCCGACAGACTGCTATGATGATGATGAATCATAAATGACATTACACCCAATACTTTTCCCATGAGACAGTGAGGATCCAACGCAGCCTTGACCACTGTAGTAGAACATTTAGACGCCAACTTCTGACTGAGCATGTTATGATCCAAGCGCTGATCTCGTCCGCGCTCGGGTCATACGTCATCTCCTGCAGGCTTGACAGCAGTGATTACCCTCTGGCTCCCCGGGCTCTTATTGTGACAGCGCTCGGAGGAACTTCCTGCTGTCAAAGCCTGCCAGCTGTGCTGCATTCAGGGCTCATTAGCGGCCGGCATTTAAGCGGACGCTGAATGCAGCCCAATGCAGCAGTCTCCGTCAAACATCCCTCATCAGATGTCGAGCGAGCGTCCCTCGTCTCAGAAGCCAATATTCCTTATTATCCCACGTCTATGATCATCCTTCGTCCTAACCTGGAACCGTAAGTGAGCTTGTTCAGCCTTGTGGCTTCTACATCCAGTGTTGTGTGTTTTAGCCCACCGTGGCTCATTCCTTTCTGTCACTTTGTGTATTATCCTTTGTTCGTGTTCACAATAAAACATCATTGCAAACTCACTAATGACCTGTGGCATCTTATGGTGGCTCGCGAGGGCCGCCGTGGCAGTAGACTGCTGCCAGGGTGCCTAAACGGAGGCGCCACACCGAGACGCCATTCCCGGTGAGTTTTGCATTTGGACTTGCGCTTTCCTGTCTGGGTACTGCGTGCTGGAAGCATGCCGTCGCGGAGGGGCCGTGCTCGGAGCCAGAGCTACGAGCTGGTGGACACCCTGGAATACGTTGATGAAACGCTCATCTCCGCCTCTCTCCTCAACTATCACAGCGACGTGCGCTGGTACCTGGACTGTGCTGAGGATGTTTTGAATCATCTTCCCCTTTACGCCAACCACCCCGAAGTCAGCGAGAGGAGGGATGACATCACCGCACATCGCGAAATACTCCGCATGATGGAGGAGGACTACGGGGGTAAGCAGAGGAGGAGGCATCCCCGCTCCCTGCTTTGGGATCCCGTTCCTGTCCTTGATCCACTCCAGGAGTTTGCGCCACCCGGGGGTCGTCAAAGACGTCGGCGCCCCGGCCAAGATAACCCTCAGCAAAAACCCCGTCCGGATCCTGTTCTGGGTCGTCGGAGGAACCCTGCCTCCTAGCCAGCTGCTCCTTCGGCGTCACGTCAGGAGGGAATCCCCGCAGCCTCTCCCCCTGGGCCACCTGTTCCCGCTGTCCCATCAGCTCGTTGTGCCCGGATTGTCTCGGCTGTCGTCCCCTCCTCTGTGACGTCACCTCCTGCTGCAGAGAGAGTTCAGAGTCCTGTTCCGGTGAGCCCCGTCCCAGATCCATCACGAGCGGCTCCTCCTCATCCTCCCAGGGGGCCCTCTCTCACCATCCGGCGGGGAAAGGGAGGAGCAACGTCCGCTACAGCAGGCACCACCCTGCCTCCGGGAGACAGGCAAGTACAAGTTCACTCATCTCCTCATAATTGTGATTTTCCTTGTCTGACTCCTGGGGGTGGAGTTCGGGGTTCGCAGTCCCCCGAGCTCCCACCACCTGCTGTAGCTTCTATTATTAAACCCGCTTCCTCTGTGTCTCCCTCCGCTGAGCGGTCCTCGACGCCAGTCCAACGTCGCCGGATGAGGAGGGGGCGTGCGATTCTGGAGAGCCTGATTCTAGCCCCGCAGCCATGTCGTGGGCGGAGGAGGACAGCGGGCTGCAGCGTGGAGCCTGCGCCAATGACAAAGCGTCCCCGGGTCTCCACAGATGAGCGGTCCGGTCCAGCGGGTCGAGGGTCCCCAGCCACCACGCCGTGCGGGTTGTCGGCCTGGACGCCAGTGCCGGAGGGTCCTCAGGCTGCGGACACCATCATGCCAGCTGTGGAGCCTGACGTAGCTGAGTGGGAGCCAGAAGACGATCTCCTTCCGTCTGAGCCTGGATCGTCGGAGTCCTGGACAGCGACAGAACCCGAGTACAGGAAAGTGCTCTACTTTGTTTTTCTCCTTTCTATTCTGGAGCACTTTTGCCTGTCTCTCGGAGAGACTAGCCAGGGGCAGCCATCCGCTGCGCCCGAATTCGTCTCGCTGGGCTCTGTCGCTACCGGTGATCCTGATCCCGGTTCTTTTCTCTCTCCTGAGCCTTCTCCCAGGGTCACCGGTGCGGAGCTGATTCCGGTCGCTGTGCCAGAGGTTTCGGGTTCAGGGTTGGAGGTCGGCTCTGGTGCGGTGCCGACCCAGTCGGGGTCCAACGTGGGTGCAGCCGTGACCCAATAGGGGTCCATCGCGGGTGTAGCACCAGCTGAAGTCAAGGTCGGTGAGGGAGCTGCAGATCCCCTGCCACCGGACACTGGACTGGCTCATCCTCATCATCATCATCCCCGTCCTCAGGATCATCATCACAGCTCATCTCCACGGGGGGCCGTTGGGGTTCCGAATACTCCGCCCGGCTCCGTCCTCTTCCCCCTCTCCAGGGAGGCTGCCTTCTACTTCCCCCCTATGGTCCTGGTGGCTGTGTGATGCGGGTCGGCCTCCTGGTGAGCTGCTTTGCTGGTTCGGCGTTCTGGGTTGGCCACCTGACAAACGTTCCCACCCTTTCGACGATCGGGCCCGGCCGCCAGAGGAACTGTATCCCCGGGCATGGGACTGGGGTAGGCCGCCCGAACTGTCTCTTTTCCCCCTGCCTGCGATGTGGACGCTAGATGCAGGGCGGCCCCCCGAACTATGGGCCTTCATGCCACAGTACTAATGAAATTGTTGCATCTCACCCCCTCCTAGCGGGTGTTCGTTGTTCATTTTTCCTCTGTTAAAATTCATTGCCTGTAACAGTTGGTATGTCTTTCTTTTACCTTTGGGAATATGGCATTTTCTCTTGTCATTTTCTGTATTGTTTCATTTTCAGTCTGCCTTGACCATGGTTTGTGTATTTGTGATTATCCTGGTTGCTGTTATTTTGCCCTGTGATCGTCTCCTTTACGTTCTACCTTGGTCGTAATTTGTGCATGGGAGTGTCTTTTTTTTTTTCTGTCTGCCTGCACGCTCCTGTTGTTGTCATGTTTTTTGGGGGTTTTTTTGGTCTTTGCTCGTGCGCTGCCCCCTGGCCTGTTCCCCCTTCCGCCCATCCTGGGGGTGGGGTGGGGTGGGGCTTGGGTGTCATTGGGCATTCAGAGCTCGCCCTCAAGGGGGAGGTACTATTATGATCCGAGCGCTGATCTCGTCCGTGCTCGGGTCATACGTCATCTCCTGCAGGCTTGACAGCAGTGATTACCCTCTGACTCCCCGGGCTCTTATTGTGACAGCGCTCGGAGGAGCTTCCTGTTGTCAAAGCCTGCCAGCTGTGCTGCATTCAGGGCTCATTAGCGGCCGGCATTTAAGCGGACGCTGAATGCAGCCCAATGCAGCAGTCTCCGTCAAACATCCCTCATCAGACGTCAATCGAGCGTCCCTCGTCTCAGACGCCAATATTCCTTATTATCCCACGTCTATGATCATCCTTCGTCCTAACCTGGAACCGTAAGTGAGCTTGTTCAGCCTTGCGGCTTCTACATCCAGTGTTGTGTGTTTTAGCCCACCGTGGCTCATTCCTTTCTGTCACTTTGTGTATTATCCTTTGTTCGTGTTCACAATAAAACATCATTGCAAACTCACCGGTGACCTGTGGCATCTTATGGTGGCTCGTGAGGGCCGTGACAGAGCATTCTCAAAACAATACTTATCTGTTTGGTCTATCGCAGGGGTCACCAATTAAAAGTGTAAGAGGTCCGATCAGTCATTCCTCCACAGCTGAGGTCCGAATTACAGCTGGGGATCTTTAGGCACTACGCAATACAATTATGATTCAGGGTCTCCGATTTGATTCTAAAACGATTCTCGATGCATTTTTTGTTTTTTTGTTTTTTTCCGGATTTTTTTCCTCTCACTGTGTGACAGCTTGGTACTTTTAAAGCCAAGTGTTTATAATGACCCATGAATTTATTTCAAACATTTTTTTAGTAAAAGAAATGGAAGAGAAATGTAACAAGTCACATGGACAAATTTATCTGAAAACGGGCTGTAAAGAACTGTCATCTTTTCACGGACATTCTTTAAGAAGAACACAGCTGTCTCCAGCAGGCCAATATCATTTGCTTTTACACATTATTTTATTAAGCACGTTTTAGCTGCTTTTAGTTCTGTATTATTTTAACACAAAAAATCAAATAAATTAGTTGTTGTAAATTCCTCTTTTACAAGGGCAGAATAGAGAGCACCAAACGCAGGCTGTAGGTTTGCACATTTAATGACAAAAACACAAAAACACAAAACATTACATGTACACTTAACCGTAGGAATAATGGGGAATGCCCGGAGAACAGTAATCAGACGGGAACTCCATCAGGTATAGATACAGGGAAGCTAACAATAGCCGAGCAGATTAACAAACAATGAGTTAAACAACAGGCGGGTTTCTCAAGTCTGAAAAATAGTAGAGAAGCACAAGCATCAGGGAAGGAGAACGGTGCTGCAATGAACTGCATTATAGCACGGGTTAAATAGGCACCGATAATTGAGTCCAGTTGTGGGAGGCACGAGTGAGGAAAGAATTAACTAAACAGGTGACAGCTGTCGAAGCCCACGAACCGGCTTTGACAGGAGGAAGTAAACAAAGACTATCAAAGTAAAAGCACCAAACAAGACGAAAGAGAATCAGGAACAAATACAAGAACAATACATCAATGGGGAAAACTGAGAAAAGCTAAAAATACAAACTGATAAATAGTGAAACTACAAAAGAAGAACTAACATGGGAAAATAAATAGGAAACAGGATAATACATATGTACATAGATAAAATGACAGTGACAAAACCAAGAGCCATCACAGAAATACAAAAGATGACAGAACACAACTAAAAAACTTAGCATGGGGCCCATCCGTGCTCAGGAGCATGACATTATTTGCTCAATTTCAAATAAAGCATGCAGTAATTTAATCACAATAATACAGGGGAACACTAAGGGGCAGATTTACTAAGGCAGCGCAAATTAGCGAGCGCACAATTTAGACAGAGCACCAAAGGGAGTGGTCAATTTTTGCCAGTGATCGACTAACAGCATGTAAAATTATGAACACAGATGCAGTAATTTCTTTTCAATAATGACCAGCCATCCACCCAGAGCACCGCAATATTGCACACAGGCACACTTGATGAGGAAGTGGGTAATCAACACAGGCACCCCCAGTTCTGAGGAGCATAGTATATAAAGCTCTCTTTTTTTTTAAGCTTTTGTTTAAGTGCAAACCCCACTAAAACAGTTTATTTTTGTTCATTATATTTCCAAATATATTTACTTTTTTGTTGAATATGTGTAAATGATGCATCTGTATCTAATTTACAAAAGGAGTAGTCATGAACAAATTGATTATTTAACCAGAGTGTTTATTTTATTAACACTAGAACATCAAGATTGTTGGATGGAGACTCTGTGGTTTTATTATGTGATTAACTTTGTTTTAGCAAAAGCTACAGCTCTCCCAGTTCACAACTTTTTATAAATGCCATTCAGTTAGGGTGTTACAGTTTCGAGGAATGTTTCTATGGGTCTGTGCCCTCTTTGTTAATAATCTCATTGTTTTCCTCCTATATTGTGTATTCTGAACTGGGAGAGAGAAAAAGAGAGAAGAGGGAATTGAATTACTGCTGTATGCACAGCAAAAAGAAATACTGTAAATATACAGTGTTGTGAAAAGGTGTTTGCCCCTTCCTGATTTCTCTTTTTTTTTGTATGTTTGTCACACTTACAGTTAATGTTTCAGATCAAACAAATTTAAATATTAGACAAAGATAAAACAAGTAAACACAAAATGCATTTTTAATTGAAGGTGTCTATTATTAAGGGTAAAAAGAAATTCAAATCTACATGGCCCTGTGTGAAAAAGTGATTGCCCCCTTGTTAAAACATAAATTAACTGTTGTTTATCACATCTTTGGAAAGCTGAGTTCAATTTTCTAGCCATTTCTAAAGCACTGGGGCTTCAACGAACCACAGTGAGAGCCATTATCCACAAATGGCAAAAACATGGAACAGTAGTGAACCTTCCCAGGAGTGGCTGGCTGACCAAAATTACCCCAAGAGCGCAGCAACGACTCATCCAAGAGGACACAAAAGACCCCACAACAACATCCAAAGAACTGCAGGCCTCACTTGCCTCAGTTAAGGTCGGTGTTCAAAACTCCACCATAAGAAAGAGACTAGGCAAAAATGGCTAGCATGGCAGAGTTCCAAGACAAAAACTGCTGCTGAGCAAAAAGAACATAAAGGCTCGTCTCAGTTTTGCCAGAAAATCATCTTGATAATCCCCAAGACCTTGGGGAAAATATTCTGTGGACTGACAAGACAAAAGTTGACACACAACAAAGTTGAGACACAAAAGTGTCTCATTACATCTGGCGTAAAAGTATCACAGCATTTCAGAAAAGGAATATCGTACCAACAGTAAAATATGGTGGTGGTAATGTGATGGTCTGGGACTGTTTTTCTGCTTCAGGACCTGGAAGACTTGCTGTGGTAAATGGAACCATGAATTCTGCTGTCTACCAAAAAATCCTGAAGGAGAATGTCTGGCCATCTGTTCATAACCTCAAGCTGAAGCACATTTGGGTTCTGCAGCAGGACAATGATCCACAACAAACCAGCAAGTCCACCTCTGAATGGCTTAAGAAGAACAAAATGAAGACTTTGGAGTGGCCTAATCAAAGTCCTGGACTGAATCTGACTGAAATGCTGTGGCATGACCTTAAAAAGGCAGTTCATGCTAGAAAACCCTCCAATGTGTCTGAATTACAATTCTGCAAAGATGAGTGGGCCAAAATTCCTCCACAGCACTGTAAAAGACTCATTGCCAGTAATCACAAATGCTTGATTGCAGTTGTTGCTGCTAAGGGTGGTCCAACCAGCTATTAGGTTTAGGGGGCAATCACTTTTTCACACAGGGCCATGTAGGTTTGGATTTGTTCCCCCCTTAATAATAAACACTTTTATTTAAAAACTGCATTTTGTGTTTACTTGTGTTATTTCTGTCTAATATTTAAATTTGTTTGATGATTTGAAACATTTAAGTGTGACAAACATACAAAAAAATGAGAAATCAGGAAGGGGGCAAACACTTTTTCACACCACTGTAAAAATATGGATAGAGAAAAAAAAAACAAAGAAAATTGACAATGTGGAAGATTTTGCTTCAAGAACAAGAGAGAGCTGATAGGAAAATTCCAGATCGGAGACTGAACCTCCACAGAAAAAAGAAAAAAGTCATTATCGGTTGACACCATCTGTATGTCCACTGAAGGTATAAGCGCTCCTATTTTATGGATACAAATTCATGTAGTAGGTTATATATAGCATAAACAAATTGAATATTAAAAAAATGCCGGCTGATGTCAGTTCAGCATAACACTGATCTCTGTGAGACCGTTGATATTCATATAATCTGTTCATCTGTCATGTCAAATAAAGTCACGGCAGAGAGAAGCTTCTGCCACGCGCCCTCGGTTCTCGCCAGTGTCTTGGCACCAACAATCACTATCATGTCAGGCGCAGATGAATAAAGACAAGCTTTTTTAGGGTGTTAAATCTTGGTGCATTTAGCAGAAGACTGACAAATCCAAACCATAATAAATTACCTTGCGGCAGTCATTTAAATACTCGCCTCCCTCAAATTTGCACGTTGACATGACAAATCCCACAAATACATATGCAATGAGGCCAGGCACAAAATTAACATAGTCTACCACCTTTCCATCGCTAACTTTGCCCTGCGCCCTTTAGTAAATCTCAACAGTAGTCTTTTTAACACCTAAACAGGGTTTTGCAATGGTGCAGCACGTTAGTAAATCTGCCCCTAAATGTATTTTTGACTTTGGGGCTTTGATTTTAAATAGCTCTAAAATTCTAAAATCTACAGCTCAAATCCTAAAAATGTAAAGTTTTATCCACCTTATTCCCAGCCCCTATGATGCCTTGTGTGAATTATGGGTGCAACTTCCGGTACTGTGGGGTTGTCACTGAAACGGGACACTTTTCCTTGTTAAAAAAAACAAACAATGACTTTGGCATCAAAAATGCGGGAACACGGCCTTTTGCACCACAAAAAGAGTAACATAATCATACCACTTCACACAACTATCAAGGGATGAAAAGATGACCTTAAAGAGTGGCCTGGCAGACAGTATATCCGTTAGTTAGCGTCACTGCTAAGATGCAAACGCTGTAAAAGCTCTGAGATATATCAGTGTTTCCACTGCAATAAAGATGGTTGCATTTTGTTAAAATATGTTGGACATAATCATATTTACCTTACAGCAGATGTAGAATCTAGTGAGAGCAATAAAGAACTAACAACACCATGCTTGGGTGTTTTAATGTCGGGGTAAATACAGACAGCTGCAGCTGTTTGTTTTACCCCGACATTAGAATGCTCATGCTGCTGTTATGCCATGAATGCTTGTTATTTAACTTAACACGTATAGACATTTTCTGACAATTGTTCAAAATATTATTGATTTATATTTTGTGATAATTTAAAAATTAATGCATGCTGAAGCTACTAATATCAAGTCCACATCATCCCAATGCAGTGCAACAAATGCAAAAAAAAAAAAAAACTCTTTGACACCTTTCTTAAATCGTTAAGTGTCATGAACTCCCCATGTGGTCCGAATAAGTCCAAACAAGGCACCAAGTGGAACATAGTCCTTAAATGACATTGACTAACACACGGCAATTAACGACCGCATGTCTAGTTCAATGACCTAGCAATGCGTGACTGGCAAAAGGCTCCTAAAGTACACGCATTGCTGGGGATGGTAAATTGGTCGCACCTGGGCGAGGAGCGGGGAGATGGCAAACGGGAGTGGGAACAGCTGACAGTAATAGAGAGGGGGTGTGGTTGGACCGGCAGACAGTTAGACAGCGCTCACACCAGCGTGAGCCCAAGAGGCTGCCTCACTGCTGCTGGCCAAAAAGCAGTGGCTATGGGTACGGCAAAGCACACAGAAATACATACTAACATACATACAACATGGCACCTTACCCACAGAGAGGCCAGGACCAAGCCGGGGGAACCAAGCCGGCTCGGCTCCTGACAGTTAAGCCTTAGGAAGCAAACTGTTTCTGTTTTTTTTTTAATTATTATTATTTTACTTCATGCAGCCTTGCATCTGGTGGCATATGTACACATCAGCTATGTGAAATTCATACAAGTGAAAACATACCTGGTGCTGTTGTGTCTGTCCTGTGTCTGTACCACCGATCACATCAACAGTCCTTTTTAGTTTTCAGTGCATGATCTACACATTGCTGTTGAAGCCACAGATTTAGCTCTGCTTACTTGTGAGGAGCATCACACCATAAACAGCAGCAAATACCAGAACTACGCAAAAACATTCAAAAATACAAAAACTACAAGTGCCACTTGACTACAAAACAGATATGTGGACTAAACATTTAAACAAATTTAAAACTAAAAATTAAAACGCCTCTTCAGAGACAGAAACTATATAAAGACTGTGTTTTTTTAAGAGAAGTGAGCATTTTTATGTTGTTTTTTTTTCTATAATCACGTGACCAAGAGAAGCATTTCAGAAGGTCAAAACCTACAAAAACACAAGTTTTCCATGAATGGAACCTTTATGTACAGTATGAACATCTGAATAAACTTTTTTTTTTTAAAAAAAGACTTACTTTTCACACCGTTCTTTATAATTGGAATATAAAAAAATCCCCTCAGATATCACATCAAACAAATAATCTGCAGTGTGTCTGCAAACTGCAGAACCCACAGTGAGACCTTTACTGCCTTGAAGTAATCACTTACAAGCCACACAGGGAGAAGAATAAAGCATGCCGGGCACAGAAAGGAGAACTCATAACCATTAAAGTCAGCACAGTAATTGAATGAAAGTTGGCCAGCTGTTTTAGTAGCTCGAGCACAGGTATGTGTCCTAACAAGATGGCTGGATGCAGACCTTTTGTCGGCTGCTACTGTAGGTGTTGCGTCGTTAGATTCTAAGGGCTGGTTTCCGTGCTCGGATTGGGCTTAGTCGGATGTGAAATGGCATAAGAGGTAATGCTGTCGTTATGGCATATAATTTCACACAGTGATGGATTGACAGGAAGCACAGTTTGCTTTCCTCTGTGTGTGTGTGTGTGTGTGAGAGAGAGAGCGAGAGAGCACTTGGCTTCTTTTGTGTTTCCTGTATTTGACTATGGATATGTATGCACCGATGTGGCTCAGACTGTAGGTGAAGACACTCTGCCAGGCATTCCGATCAGCTGGTAAATTGTTATCGGCGAAGCCCACATAAACACAATTGCACATCAGTATGCAAGAAGAAATCTTTTGCGGCGGTTGTGGGGTGGTGGTGGTGGTGGTGGTGGTGGTGGGGGAGGTGGAACAGTTATAAAAGAGGCGAGATTTGTGGCCGTGCACAAGGCGCACGTGTTTGCGTGCGTTTCACAGCTTGGGCCCAGAAAGCAGGTTGTCAGCCACTGTGGCATATGGTGTGCACCCAGGTGATGAGCCAGTCTCAAGTATGGACCCCCTTTTTTTTTGTGCGCATGGATTATAGGTGTGTGTGTGTGTGTGTGTGTGTGTGTGTGTGTGCGTGCGTGCATGCGCGCCTGTGTGAGGGGCTCTCTTTCACTCTGATGACCATCTGTGCCCCGCTCTTCAAAGCAGCTCCCTCTGCTCAGCCCCATAGACAAATGAATTATTAAACTGCCTTCCCAGGTGACACCCAAGCCATTTGTTACCTCCTCTGTGACAGGGGGGAAGGAGCAGAATTCGGGAAACAATCACTCGGATTCTTCACCTGAATCCTCCCACCTGATCCCCCCTCGTGTCTGCGCAGCTCCCTCTGATCCACTCTGGCGTCCACGTGCTCTAAACTTCTGCTATCCTCTTGGCAGTGGAGCACTCCTTCACCGGGGCTGGCCACTGATTTGACGGCTCCCTGTCCCTTATTACCCCACTGCTTTGCCTCTCAATTGACTCTGTTCTTAATTTGCTCCCTTCCTTTTCTTTCTCCCATATCACGGCCCTTCTCCCCCCCTCCCCAACACACACACACGCACTCTCTCTCTCATTCTCTTTCTGTCCAAAAAAAGTCAATCTTTCTTCCAGCTCCAGCCTCAGAGACTGCAACCGCTTGAAGAATCCAATAAGGTTGATTAAGTGATGACAGTATAATTACAGCCATGGTACAGGCACAATCAATCTCTTGCTTCCTGAATAGGATAAATGAGCCGACTTGGGTCATCAGCATATGGGAGATAACTTCACCTAAAGGTACTCACACAGAGGCCAATTGAAGGAATCAGACATAAAACAGGACTTGTTTTAATTTAAAAGAATACTCCCGATTGCACATTGCGACTTTGCTTCAACAACTGTAATTGTGTCTCATTCTCTGATCAGACATTCCGATGTCTTAAGTTTTAAGATCACTGAGATTAAAAGCATATCTAACTCAGCCAGGTGTTTTGAGGATCGTTACACCTCTTGTAAATCAAGAGCCGTTTGGAGAAGAACCTGTAAATGCTACAAATGTGAATACGCAAAGGCTTGTGTGTATGCACAAGCTGACCTGTAAACTGCACACCCTTCACAGGCACAAACCCAGTCGATACAATTAAGACTCAAACACAAAAGATGAAGGGAATGCTTTTTCAAAATTTCGAATTAACAGTGCCACCTGCTGCTACTCAAAAAGCCTCAGATGCATACATGTGAAAGTTGATAAATGTTCAAGAGCCTCAACTTCGTATGAATATCCTCTGATGTGGGGTTCTTTTCTGAAATGGCAGCACAACCCCCCCCCCCACCACCACCACCACCACCCCAAAAAAAAAAAAAAACAAAACAAACAAAAAACATTGCAAACTGCTCTCGACTGCAGGAAACAATTAGAAACAGATTAGAAGAAAAACAGATGGTTGCGGGGAGCCATTTTCCAATTCTCGCCCTAGATTATGTAGATTAGAAGCTCAATGCTATCACAAGCTTCAGTCACTGCACAGGCAAGAGAACGGCCTGCTTCCTTCTATTGTCTCTCTGAACATGCTGTATGGGATTGTAGGGGGTTCTAAGTTTGCCTCTTATGTTATTTTCCAGCTCAATTTTTTTTTTCCCACAATATCTTTATTGAACCTTTTTTTTTTTTTAACAAACATGATACAAACAATCAAACACTAACACTAAAGTACTACAAAAAAAAAAAAATGCACTAAAAACACCAACAACCACCAACAAAATCAAATCTTCAACAATGCTCCTCTGTTTAGTCTAGACAATCCAATACATAAGTATACATATTATGTTCACCAGTTTGGAATTTACAAGGTCCACACACATCATTCACCTTCTTCTTCAAGAGTTATGTTTAAATTTTTTACATAATCAATAAAAGGTCTCCATATATTCTCAAACACAATTTCCTTTGATTTTAGTATATATGTTATTCTTTCTAATGGAAGGTTTGTTAACATCTGTCTTAACCACTGAGTCACATCTGGTCTATGAGTCTTTTTCCATAATAGTGCAATACATTTTTTGGCATTAAGCAAACTGAGGTCTATGAATGTTCTTTCACTTTTATTAAAATTATGCTTTTCTGGGTACAGACCCAGCAAAAACAGTTTAGGATTCAATATGATTTGTTTTGAGATTATTTTTTCAATTGTTACCCTCACCTCTTCCCAAAACATTCTTATTAATCTACATTCCCATAAACAATGAAATAGGGTTCCTTTACTTTCCATGCATTTTGTGCATGTATCTGGTATATTTTTGTTATATCTATTTAACTCCTCCGGTGTAACATACATCCGCATTAACCATTTGAAATGTATCAATTTAAGGCGTGCATTTATTGATTTGGTTTGAGCTTCTGTACAAGCCAATTCCCATTGTTCCTCTGAAATTTCAATTTGCAGATCTTCTTTCCAGTAGTTTAATCTTTTCAGTGAATTTTCACTTGAAGATAGTGTCAATGAGTTATAAAACTCTGAAATAATACCCTTTCTTTTACTATCTTTCATCATCATTTTTTCCAAGGATGAATAAATAGGTCGAGTGAGAGCTTTATTTTGATTTGATCGAATAAAGTTTCTAAGTTGAAGATATTTAAAAAAATGTGTTCTATTGAGATTAAATTTGATCCTCAGCTCTTCAAAAGACATTATGTTGTCTGCACATGGCAAATATAAATCCTGAATCTTTTGTATCCCTTTTAAATTCCATACTTTAAATACAGCGTCCGCTCTCCCTGGTTTAAAATATTGATTACCCCATATTGGACTAAATTGTGACAATAACTGTGGTTCTTTTAAATAGTTTTTAGCTTCACACCATATTTTGATCATATGCTTTACAAATGGATTTTTAACTTGTTTTTGTAATTTTTTTGCCGAATCTGAGTATATGAATATGGGAAGAGGTAAAGGTAAATTGTATGATTCCATTTCAGTCCAGTGAGGGAGATCATTTGATGAAAAATAATATGTCATAGACCTCAGTTGTGCCGACCAATAATACAACATAAAATTTGGACATTTCAGACCTCCACGATCAAATGGTAAATATAATAAAGACAAACGTAATCTAGCCCTCCTGTTGTTCCATATAAATTCCACTAACTTTTTTTTTATTCTTGAGAATAGATCTAAAGGTGGTGGTAAGGGAATGTATTGAAATAAATAAAGTATTTTAGGTAAAATATTACTTTTAAGTATATTGATTCTCCCGATCATCGACATTGGTAGTGACATCCATCTCTGAGTTAACTCACTGATATCTGACATTAAGGCTTCATAGTTGACACTGGCGACTGATTCTAGCTTAGGCATAATTTGGATTCCTAAATATTTAAACTGATTTACAACATTGAATTGATTTACCTCAGGGGCTGGGTAATTTCTCTGGGTCTCATTTAGCATTAATATTGAAGATTTAGTTTTATTTATTTTATATCCTGATATTTCCCCAAAATTCTTTATTAAATTCAACAAGGTTGGAATTGATTTTTTTAGATTCGACATAAACAAAATTATATCATCGGCGTACAGGGAGATTTTATGTTCTGTTGGTCCAACTTTAATTCCATATATTTGTGAATGTAAATGTATCGCTATCGCTAAAGGTTCAATTGCCATAGTAAACAGTAAAGGTGAAAGTGGACAGCCTTGTCGACATCCTCTATTGATTTTTATTGGTTTTGAAATATTGTTATTTGTTAGGATTTCTGCTGTAGCATTATTGTATATTATTTGAACCCATTTTATGAAATTATTTCCAAGTCCAAACCTTTGTAGGACTTCAAAAAGAAAGGGCCATTCAACTCTATCAAAGGCCTTTTCGGCGTCCAATGATAGGAGAGCTGTATCCGGTGCTTCTTTATTAAAATAAATAATATTAAATAGTCTTCTTACATTATGGAAGCCTTGTCTACCCTTTATAAAGCCATTCTGATCTCGATTAATAATATTTGGTAAAATTTCTTGTATTCGTCTTGCTAAAATTTTACAGATTATCTTAAGGTCGGCGTTTAATAGGCTTATTGGTCTCATATTTTCACATTTATTAGAGGGCTTACCTGGTTTTTTCCAGCTCAATTTTTACTCCTTCTGGAGTTTCATCCACACTGCCCCTGAGTTCATGTGCTGTACGAAATAACCCACTGTAAACCCCCATGTACAGTATCTCACAAAAGTGAGTATACCCCTCACATTTTTGTAAATATTTTATTATATCTTTTCATGGGACAACACTGAAGATATGACACTTTGATACAATGTAGTCAGTGTACAGCTTGTACAACAGTGTAACTTTGCTGTCCCCTCAAAATAACTCAACACACACCCATTAATGTCTAAACTGCTGGCAATAAAAATGAGTACACCCCTAAGTGAAAATGTCCAAATTGTGCCCAAAGTGTCAATATTTTGTGGGGTCACCATTATTTTCCAGCACTGCCTTAACGCTCTTGGGCATGGAGTTCACTTGAGCTTCACAGGCTGCCACTGGAATCCTCTTCCACTCCTCCATGATGACATCACGGAGCTGGTGGATGTTAGAGACCTTGCACTCCTCCACCTTCCATTTGAGGATGCCCCACAGATGCTCAATTGGGTTTAGGTCTGGAGACATGCTTGGACAGTCCATCACCTTTACCCTAAGTTTCTTTAGCAAGGCAGTGGTCGTCTTGGAGGTGTGTTTGGGGTGTTTATCACGTTGTAATACTGCCCTGTGGCCCTGGGAGGGGCCACAGGGCAGGGGATCATGCTCTGCTTCAGTATGTCACAGTACATGTTGGCATTCATGGTTCCCTCAATGAGCTGTAGCTCCCTAGTGCCAGCCATACTCATGCAGCCCCAAACCATGACACTCCCACCACCATGCTTGACTGTAGTCAAGACACACTTGTCTTTGTACTCCTCACCTGGTTTCCGCCACATACATTTTACACCATCTGAACTAAATAAATTTATCTTGGTCTCACCAGAGCACCAGACCACAGGACATGGTTGCAGAAATCCATGTCCTTAGTCTGCTTGTCTTCAGCAGACTGTTTGCAGGCTTTCTTGTGCATCGTCTTTAAAAGGGGCTTCCTTCTGGGACGACAGCCATGCAGACCAATTTGATGCAGCGTGTGGCGTATGGTCTGAGTACTGACAGGCTGACCCTCCACCCCTTCAAACTCTGCAGAAATGTTGGCAGCACTCATACGTCTATTTCAAAAGACAACCTCTGGATATAACATTGAGCACGTGCACTCAACTTCCATGGTGGACCATGGCGAGGCCTGTTCTGAGTGGAACCTGTCCTGTTAAACTGCTGTATGGTCTTGGCCACCGTGTTGCAGCTAAGCTGCAGGGTGTTGGCAATCTTCTTATAGCCTAGGCCATCTTTATGTAGAGCAAAAGTTCTTTTTTTCAGATCCTCAGAGTTCTTTGCCGTGAGGTGCCATGTTGAACTTCCAGTGACCAGTGTGAGACAGTGTGAGAGCGATAACACCAAATTTAACACACCTGCTCCCCATTCACACCTGAGACCTTGTAACACTAACGAATCACATGACACCGGGGGGGGGGGGGGGTAAGTGGGCATAATTTGGACATTTTTCAGTTAGGGGTGTACTCACTTTTGTTGCCAGCGGTTTAGATATTAATGGCTGTGTGTTGAGTTATTTTGAGAGAACAGCAAATTTACACTGTAATACAAGCTGTGCACTGACTACTTTACATTGTATCAAAGTGTCATGTCTTCACTGTTGTCCCATGAAAAGATATAATAAAATATTTTCAAAAATGTGAGGGGTGTACTCACTTTTGTGAGATGCTTTATTTCTTTAAAGGTCACTCAGTGTCTTACACACTTTCTTCATCTGGCTTCTGTAAACATAAGGAAACATTTTTGCACATCTCCTCGTAGTTGATGTGGAGGTTAGTTTGCTACAATCTGTTCATGAATGAGTCCTCTGTAATGCGGCCTGAAATATTGCTTTGGTCTTTTTTCAAAAAGAAGCTGTATCCATTTGGGTAGGGGGAAAAATCGATACAAGGTATAGTTCATATATCCATATCTGCATATGTATAGACACAGGGGGATGTTTTGTGATTGCATGTGTGGAATGACCTCACGTCTCAGAAGAGGACAATAGGTCTGGACCGCCTGCGGAGAACAACAAGGAGATGGAGGTGCGGTGGTGAAGACCTGAAAAGACTTCCTGACCCCCCAGGGTCAGGCGAAGGAACGGGAGGACATTGGAAGGAGACAATGGATGATTAGAAGGATATGACAAGGATGTGTGATGTTGGCTTTTGTTGTGTGATGTATAAATATGGGGGTCTGACTGCGATCAGCCGCTTTCTGCTTTTGGTGAGACATGTTGGGGATGTGAAGCCAACATTAAATCTGAATTACAAAACCATTCAGCTTCTTCATTTCAAGCTCCCCACATTGGTGACCAGTACGTGAGGATGGATGAAAGGTGTTCCCCCGTTGCAGACTCGTCGGAGGCGGCCCGAGCGAGCGCCGTCGCCATCAAGCTCCCAGAATTCTGGCAGAACGACCCGAACTCGTGGTTCAAGCAGGATGAGGCACAGTTCGCGCTCGCAGGGGTGACGGCAGACAAAACCAAGTTCTGCCATGTCATCGCTAGGCTCAACGCCGCCACAGCACAATGCGTGCGGAGCGTGATACAGCAGCCTCCCGCCAGCGACAAATACGAGGAGCTGAAGGCTACTCTCATCGAGAGCTTCGTGCCCTCGGCCGAGGAAAGGACCAAGAGACTACTGGCGATGTATGGCCAAGGAGGGCGCAGACCGATGGCCCTGATGGAAGACATGCTTCAGCTGAGGGAGGCAGACAACGACAGCTTCCTCTTTCAGCACATCTTCCTCAGCAATCTCCCGGCGCACATGAGAGGGACTCTGGCCACCATGCGTTGTAAGACCCAGCAGGATTTCCGCGCGCTTGCCCGGGAAGCACAGTGGCTCCTCAACTCCTGCGGCGAACAGATGGCCACAGCAGCAGCGGCGGACCTCGGTGTGGAAGCCCAGGGCATCGGGGAGCCGGAGACAGCGGAGCAAATCCCGCCTACCATGGCAGCGACGCAGTCGCGACGCAACAGACGAGACGACCTCTGTTACTACCACCGGCGATTCGCTGAGAGGGCATACAAGTGTGTGCCACCGTGCAGTTTCAAGAGCTCGGGAAACTCCAAAGCCGGGAACCGTTAGCAGCTACGGCTCTCGGCGAGGCCAACAAGCTGCTCTACATCACTGATGAAGGCTCCGGGCAACATTTCCTCATAGACACCGGAGCTCAGGTGAGATTCATCACCCCGACCTACGCTGACCGAGTGGCTGGACCCCGCGGCAACGGGGCAACGGCGGCGAACGGCTCGAACATCAGCACTTATGGTGAAAGGACCTTGTCTCTGTCCTTACACGGCCGCACTTATGAGTGGACTTTTATCATAGCGGCGGTGAGTTTCAACATGTTAGGTGCTGATTTCTTATGTTCACATGGGTTGTTAGTTGATCTCGCAAACAGACGCTTAATCAATGCACTGTCATTCTCTTCTATCCCCTGTGCAGCTCGAGTGTCCCCACCACCCATGCAGGCCAACGTCGCCTCAGCAGGCGGTAAGTTTGACAAACTCCTCACCCAATTTCCAGCACTCACAGTTCCCAAATTTTCGGCAACAGTAGCAAGACATGGGGTGGAGCACTTCAATTCCACAACGGGCTCCCCTGTTTTCGCTAAAGCTCGGCGCTTAGATGCGACCAAGCTCGCCATAGCATGCGACGAGTTCGCCAGCCTGGAAAAACTGGGCATTATTCGGTGCTCGAAAAGCCCATGGGCTTCGCCACTGCATATGGTCCCGAAAGCTGACGGCTCCTGGAGACCTTGCGGCGATTACCGCAGATTAAACAATGCTACAGCGCATGACCGCTACCCAATCCCTCACATCCAGGATTTTTCACTACATCTGGCGGGTGCGCATATTTTTTCTAAAATAGACCTGGTCCGTGGCTACCACCAAGTCCCAGTCTGACCTGAGGACGTCCCTAAAACAACCGTAATAACCCCTTTTGGTCTTTTTGAGTTTCTGCGCATGCCGTTTGGCCTTAAAGGCGCGGCACAAATGTTTCAGCGTATGATGGATGCTGTGTTACGCGATCTTCCTTTCGTGTTTGTCTACCTCGACGATATTTTAGTCACCAGCACGTCTGAGGAAGAACACGAAAATCACCTCACTACAGTTTTTCAGAGGTTGGAAGAACCATCCATCCATCCATCCATCCATCTTCTACCGCTTTTCCGGAGGTCCGGGTCGCGGAGGCAGCAGTTCAAGCAGAGAAGCCCAGACTTCCCTCTCCCCAGCCACCTGCTCCAGCTCTTCAGAGGGGATACCAAGGCGTTCCCAGACTAGCTGGGAGACATAGTCTCTCCACCGAGTCCTGGGTCTGCCCCGGGGTCTCCTCCCAGTGGGACGTGCCTGAAACACCTCAAGTGGGAGGCGTCCAGGAGGCATCCTAATCAGATGCCCATACCACCTCAACTGACTCCTTTCAATGTGGAGGAGCAGCGGTTCTACTCTGAGCCTCTCCCGGATGACTGAGCTCCTCACCCTATCTCTGAGGGTGAGTCCAGCAATCCTACGGAGAAAGCTCATTTCAGCCGCTTGTATCCGCGATCCGCGGTTGGAAGAACATGGGTTAATAATTAATCCAGCCAAGTGCCGATTCGGCGTGGCGCAGATTGATTTTTTGGGACACCGCATTTCCCCAGAAGGGGCAGTCCCATTGCCTGATAAGGTGCGCGTAGTGGCAAATTTTCCCCGACCACAAACGGTCAGATCGCTGCAGGAGTTTTTGGGAATGGTAAATTTTTACAACTGTTTCCTCCCCCGCGCAGCTCAGCTCATGCAGCCATTATATGCCGCGCTTAGCAAGCAAAAGCCCTCCAAGGTGGTCGTGTGGTCCCCGGAGCGGGAACGCGCGTTCGCAGAAGTAAAAAAAGCCCTGGCTGAGGCCGCGCTTTTGGCCCACCGCGACCCCTCGGCCTGCATAGCGCTTACCACAGACGCATCAAATCTGGCCATAGGGGCGGTCGTGGAGCAGCACGTGGATGGGGTTTGGCAACCACTAGCATTTTTTAGCAAATCCTTAAACGAAACCGAGCGCAAATACAGCGCGTTTGACAGGGAGCTGTTAGCGCTTCATTTGGCCATTCGCCATTTCCAGTTCTGGCTGGAAGGTCGGCGTTTCACGGCTTTTGTCGACCATAAACCGTTCACTTTTACGATGTCTAAAATCTCAGAACCTTGGTCGGGCTGGCAACAAAGGCAGCTGGCCGCAATTTCGGAATTTACCACGGACATTCGGCACGTAGCGGGCAAACTCAACGTGGTGGCAGACTGCCTCTCCCGCGCCGTGACATCATCAGGGCACGCGGAGGCAGATTATACTACCACAGCCGCAGGGCGCAAGACCAACGCGGAAGCGTACGCGGCCCCAGTTCACGTAGGGATAGATTACGCAGCCATGGCAGCAGAACAGGGTAGTGACGCGGACGTGTGCGCACTCCAGTCTGGACCAACAGGGTTAAGGCTGGAGAGCAGGGGTTTGCGTGACGGTGTGCCCCCCTTAATCTGCGACGTGTCAACTGGGCGACCTCGCCCGGTAGTCCCGGCCGTGTGGCGCCGCCGCCTTTTTGACTCAGTTCACTCCCTGGTGCACCCGGGAGTGCGCGCTTCAGTGAAAATGGTGGCGGAGAAGTTTGTTTGGCCGGGCCTGTGCAAGCACGTAAAGGAGTGGGCAAGAACATGCATGTCTTGCCAACGTGCCAAAATTCACAAGCACACGAAAGCTCCTTTAGAACCGTTCCGAATCCCGGCCAGGAGGTTTGACCATGTGCATGTCGACCTCGTGGGCCCCCTACCATCGTCGCAGGGGTTCACACATCTTTTAACAATGGTGGACCAAACCACACGTTGGCCAGAAGCGGTCCCGCTGACGTCAACTACGGCCGCAGAGGTGGCTCGCGCTTTTTTAACAACCTGGGTAGCGCGTTTTGGAGTCCCGTCGTACATCACGTCTGATAGGGGGCCTCAGTTTGTCTCAGATCTCTGGTCTGCGATGGCCAGCAGCTTAGGGGCGACAATCCATCGCACTACCGCGTATCACCCCCAGGCTAATGGTTTATGCGAGCATTTTCATAGGTCTTTGAAGGCTGCCCTCAGAGCATCACTAACGGATGCAGATTGGGTTAACAAACTACCGTGGGTTTTATTGGGGTTGCGTTCTGCACCCAAGGAGGATCTAGACGCCTCCCCAGCAGAATTAGTTTTTGCACAACCTCTCAGGCTCCCCGGTGAATTCTTACCAGAACATCCAGAGCCGGGGCGCCTCCCAGCTCTGAGGCCACTAAGCAGCATGGGAGCGGACATGCTCCCGGGCCCTGTTCATCACACTTTTCCACGGGTTTTTGTTCCCCAGGCTTTAAAAAATGCCGAGTTCGTTTTTGTTAGGCACGAGGCTTTAAAGCCAACCCTCCGCCCACCATATGATGGTCTATATAGAGTGCTGGAACCTGGAGATAAGTATTTTGTGCTGGATTTGGGGGATAGAAAAGAGACAGTCAGCATTGACAGACTCAAGCCTGCCTTCATGTTGAGTGATGAGCCTGTATGGGTGCCGAGAGCACCTCGACGTGGTAGACCCCCCAAGGGACACGTCCCAGCCCCCCCCCCCCACAGGGATCAAATAACCACTCTTTTCCTCAAGCTGCAGATTCCTTACAAGACAGCGCCGCTGGGACGCCGAGGCAGGCGTACAGCAGATTTGGAAGACGGTTGAAACCCAGACGACACACAGACTGATGTGAATGTGATAATGTGTTTTAAGATATACTGTCGGGGTTATCATGGCAGTTTTAAGGCGGACATGGGGCATAGACTATACTGTTACTGTTATCACTGTGCTTTTAATGTGATCAACTTGTATAGTTATGCCAGTCATGTCACCATATTCTGTGAACCTAAATATATTGTCCTTTTCTTAGACGTTTGGGGGGGGCTGTAGTTCATATATCCATATCTGCATATGTATAGACACAGGGGGATGTTTTGTGATTGCATGTGTGGAATGACCTCACGTCTCAGAAGAGGACAATAGGTCTGGACTGCCTGCGGAGAACAACGGGGAGATGGAGGCACGGCGGTGAAGACCTGAAAAGACTTCCTGACCCCCCAGGGTCAAGCGAAGGAACGGGAGGACATTGGAAGGAGACATTGGATGATTAGAAGGATATGACAAGGATGTGTGATGCTGGCTTTTGTTGTGTGATGTATAAATATGGGGGTCTGACTGCGATCAGCCGCTTTCTGCTTTTGGTGAGACATGTTGGGGATGTGAAGCCGACATTAAATCTGAATTACAAAACCATTCAGCTTCTTCATTTCACGCTCCCCACACAAGGTAATATTGTGATACTTATTGTGTAGATTCAGAGACACCAGTATTGTGATACTTTCTTAAAAATTATTAATAAATGTTATAAATCTGAACTTACCCATTTAGGTACCAGATAAATAAAAAACAAACAAACAACTTTTCAGCCCATTAGATGGTGCTAATGTTATGATTGAACCAGGTTTTGGACCCAATCGCAGAACAGCACAAGACACATATTGAGGCAAATGAGCAATTTTGTCATCTGATCCTGTAGAGGGGTCAGAAAAGGAAGAAGGGGAAGTGACTGTTGATATTAGAGAGTAAACATGACTGAACATTTTCAGGAGAAAGTTCTTACTTGAGTTTTCTGCCGTCGGACACATAGGAGTCTTCAACCCATAGGTCTCAGACCACCGAAGGTCCTGAGGTAAGAGTTTGTTGAAAGGAATTGTGTATAAGATAAGATAAGATAAGCCTTTATTAGTCCCATGGTGGGGAAATTACAGGATTGCAGCAGCAAAGGGATAGCAGCACTCAAAGCAATAGTAAATAAGATAAGATAAGAACTGGTTAACTAATGCAGTAAATAAATATATGTACATAAGTCCACAGTTATATAAAGAGTGCAGGAGCATTGCATTTAGATGGTATTAACAGCATTAGAGTTTGTTAAATTACCTGGCAAAATATAACTATAGACCCAGACAGTATATTTCACATTTGATTGAACAGTGTTGTTGTCACCCTCAATAATAATTGTAAATGTATAAGTTACAATATGTATTGGAGGGACAATCCCTCTTGTGCAAAGTTGTGATGTTGTAAAGTGTGACAGCCGTAGGTAGGAAGGACCTGCAAAACCTCTCCTTGGAGCACTCTCTCTCGCTTGTTATTGGAGCACTCTCTCTCGCTTGTTATTGTGTGATCTATTGTCTGCTAATTGTGCCACAGAGAGGTTTTTTTTTTCTCCATAATCAAAATTTAGCTTACATAAGCTGTATTCTGATGTTGAAGTTTTTTTCTCTCACCCATTGTGTCTTTTTCCCTCCCCTTATCTTCCCTTATTCCCCATCTTTTTTGATTAGGTGCCATGATGGCTGCTGTGTCGTTGTGATACGCTTACACAGTGTTCCAATGTCAGGTCAAATTCCTCGTGTGTTTTCTACATGCTTGGCAATAAAGCTTTTTCTGATTCTGATTCTGATTCTGATTCTGACTTAGGATGGCATAGCCTACGACTAAATGAGCTCCTCAGTGTTTTCAGCATGTCCCACATGGGGTGGGACTCGGACTCTAGCAGAGATGAAAGTTTAGCCACCGTCTCTTCTCAGAACAGAGCTGTTTTTTTTCATTAGCCTGTTCAGTCTCTTCTTGTCGGCTGTCATGATGGCGCTGCCCGAGCAGACCACTCCAAATGTGATGGGTGATGCCACCACAGAATCGTAGAAGGTCTTCAGGAGTGCCCCTCGAACACCAAAAGACCTGAGTCTCCTCAGGAGGTACAAACTGCACTGCCCCTTCTCGTAGAGCATGTTGGTGTTGTGTCTCCACTCCATTTTATTGTTCAGATTGTTCAGGGAACACCCAGGTACTTGTAAGATGTCACCATCTCAGTGTTTGTTCCCTGGATGTTTACCAGTGCTTTGGGGGATTGTCCACGCCTGTGGCAGTCCTCACATTGATCTGGAAGTAGTTCTGCAGTCATCAGTCCACAAAGTCCCAGATAAGTCCTCTATACTCAGCTTCATCTCCGTTAGAGATGAGGCCGACGATCGCAGAGTCGTCAGAGAACTTCTGTATATGGCAGTGTGTTGTGTTGCGTTGAGTGAGAAGTCCGCAGTATAAAGGGTGAACAGGAAGGGAGCCAAAACCGTTCCCTGGGGGGCCCCCGTGCTGGCCATTTAAATTTTCAACATTCAGTATAATTATGCAGAGATCTAATTATACTGAATTTGGTACCCTCCATCCCCCACCCCCACCCCCCAAAGCCCCAGACTCAGCCTTTGGCATGACACTTTGTTTTATTACTTAACTAGTGCATTGCCAGTAGAACGCAAGTATTCCTGTCTGAAACAAGTTTTCCAATCAGGCTTTACAGGCCCAAATGTAGGCTGTGTTTGAAAGTGGAATACAAAGAGGTGTATCCTATATGTAGGCACTCTCATGTTAGACTTCGACAAATATCATCATCATCATCATAGCAGTCTGTCGGGGGCGACAATGACTGTTTCATTTAGGTCTGATCAGATTCCTCCACGCAGCTCTGTCCTTCGCCTTCCACTGCCAGGAACTCCTGACCCTGTTAACCCGGGTGACGTCCAAGCCAGTATTAGTTGCTTTCTGACTGACCATTTCAAGAAACTGCTTGCAAAGTATTTGAGTACCGCTAGCTTTTGCTGGACTAGCGGCACATTCTTTGCAGATAGAGGTAATATCAATGGCAAGGACAGGCCAAGACAAACTGACTCCAGTATCTGTTGCAGTGACTGACCAGATGATAGGTTTGTTTATCTCTGCTCTTTGTGTAGTGCATGTCACAATGCACCGACTGGCAAAAGTCCACCACAGACCTTGCAACAGATGTGCTTATCTGCCAGGATGTCCAGTCTCACCCTGTGTAACTGGGAGTGGTCCACCACAGACCTGTGACAGATATTGTTTTTAGTTCTGCCAGGATGCCCAGTTTCACCCTCCACGTCCTCGGAAGGGCGGGGTTGCCAATTGAGTCACCGACGGCCCAACCCAATATCGACAAATATAAAAGGGAGTAAATAGCATGAAGATTTATTTGATTGTGTGAAGATTAATAACAGAATACCTAAATATTGAAAGTGAATGGAATAAACAATGTTAGTGACTGTTTCAGTTCCCTTGTTTATTTGTTTGTCAGATCACTTATTTGCGTGATCTTTTAGCACTTATATATGTCATGTAACATAACAAATTAATTGGTTTGAGCCCAAAATGCAGGCGAAGAGGACATGTATATTAACAGAATGGGGTAACACAAAATACAAGAACTGTTCAGTGTAAAAACATAGTCTGGCACACAAAGCGCTGGAGGTCCGAGCTCAGTTGGCTGAAGGAGGGACTCCACGCACTCCCAGCGCAGAAACAGGCAGTGGACAAGGAAGGGCAAATAATCACATAGAGGAAGACTTACATAGGGCGTCGGAGCTCAGCGGACTCTGGAAAAAAAACAACACCGAAGTAGTCCAAAGGGAGAAGAGAAACCAACAGCTCCAGAACCTCAACATAAACTAGTGTAGCCAAAGACTGGTAGACAACTCACTGATACTACGTAGTGCTGACTTACGCCGAGACACTGAATGCCTCACTATCACCCAATAAACACCAGACAGACTAATGAGTGACAAGTGGGCGCAGGTGTGCGGCGGGAGTCTGTGTATGAGTGCGTGTCAGCTTATGTGAGTAAGAATGAATATGTGTGTGTGTGCATACATGAAAGAGAGTGCTTGAGTGCGTGCGTGCATGTGTGTAAATGTTTGTTCAGGTTCAGGTTCAGGTTACTTTATTTGTACCCGTAGGTAGATTTGTTTTGCAGTCAGGTGACATGATTTTAGACACATATTTACAAACCACAATTACATTCAACATGAACACAAACACAGACACACATGAAGCTGACTACAGTATAAACACGATAAAAGTACTCAAGGCTCCATTAATCAGGACATAAGACAAAGAGATAAGAGAAAAAACAAAGAGATAAGAAAGAAGGGTCGTATTAAAAAAGTTAAAAACTAAGTCAAAGAGATTAAAAACTCAATAAAAGTCTGAAGTCGAAAACCCAATAAAAGATTTAAAACCCAAGTAAAAAAAACTACAAAAATAAACAAATATAAAATAAAAATTAATAAATAGAAAACTAAATGTGCAATATATTGCTACATCTTGTTCAACTCTTTGACAGCCGCAAGAACAAAGCTGTTTTTGTAGCGCTAGGTTTTACATTTTGGGACAAAAAAACCTCCGTCTGGAGAGGAGAAGCTGAAAGTGGCAGTGCAAAGGGTGGGAGTCATCATTTGAAATGGAAGTAGCAATCCTCTGTACCTGTCTGGTGTACAGGGATGTCATGCTCAGCTGTGACTCACTAAGCAAACAACTGGACCATCTAACTACATGGTCTAAGGATTTCCTCTGTTTCAGTTTTATCTGACCAAACCATGACACTAAAGAAAAGGATAAAACAGATTCAATAAAAGTCCGCTAATACATTGTCATTATGGTTCAGTCAATTTGGAAGTGTGCAAGTTTCCTTAAACAATGCAAATGTTGCTGACCCTTTTTGCACACCCTTTCACAGTTCTCTTCAGAGTTTAAATTACTATCAGTAATCGTCCCAAGATATTTGTAAGATTGCACACATTCAGTGATCTGGCCTTTTAGTACAGTGACTTCGTGCCTGGGAGATTTCCTCCTAAAGTCAATAATCATATCTTTAGTTTTTGTCGTATTCAGCTGCAGGTAGGAATCCTCACACCAGTAAACAAAATCATCAACTACTGGGCTGTGGCCACTGTCACCATCCTGTAGGAGACTGACAATAACTGAATCATCAGCATACTTTATAATGTGTCTGTTGTCATGTCTGCTCTGACACATGTTTGTGTACAGGATGAAGAGTAGTGGTGACAACACACACCCCTGAAGAGAGCCTGTAGAAGAACACTTTTGATCAGACAATGTACCATTGACCCTTACTCTCTGTGTCCTGTTGGTTAAAAAATCCAGAATCCAACCCACCAGATTATTACTCAAATCAAATTGTTGCAGAAGCCTTTCAACTAAAATATGAGGTTGGATTGTATTGAAAGCAGAAGAAAAGTCCACAAATAAAAGTCTGGCGTGTGTCCCATTAAAATCCAGATGTTTAAAAAGCATGTTTAACAGAGTGACAGTGGCATCCTCCACTCCTCTGTGAGGCCTATAGGCAAACTGCAAAAGATCCAACGCACGCTCAGTCTGCTTTAGGACCTCAAATCTGACCAGTTTTTCAAAAATTTTCATGAAAATTGAAGTCAAGGCAACTGGTCTAAAATCATTTACTGTTTTAGGACAGCTGAATTTTGGAACAGGGACAACCACAGCATCTTTCCAGACCTTAGGCACATGTTGTGTCAGTAAGGACTTCTTAAAAATGTAGTGAAACACAGGACTCAGTTCATGTGCACAGGACTTTACCAAGTGTCCACATACATTATCAAGGCCCTGAATTTTGTTCACTTTTACAGCACAGAATGCCCTTTTAACATCCTGCACCTCAATATTAAAGTGCTGATTGTCTTTGAGTTTCTGTTTCAAATCTTGGGTATCTGTGCTAAAATCAAAGGAATCAAAACGACCGTAAAAACAAGTAAGAGCATTAGCCAGCTCTGTGTCTGAATTAAAACCATCTAAAAACACACGATTACTGCGCTTTGTGCTCTGAAGGCCTGCAGTAGTTTTCATACTGGCCCAGGCTGAACCAAGCTTCTTTGCTGCCATTTTACTTTCCAATTCGGATTTATAATTCTGTTTTGCTCTTAAAATTTCAGCCTTCAGCTCTTTTGTGGCAACCTGCAGCTCAGAAACAACCCCCTGTTTAAAGGCAAGTGCTTTCCTCTGTAAGTAGGATTTAACTGATTTAGTAACTCATGGCTTGTTGTTGGGATATACTGTATTTTGACACGTTTACGTGGAACGATCATATTCATACAGAAAGCCATGTAAGAGCATGTCACGTCCACCAAAGAGTCCAAATCATCTCCACAGGACAGTGTGAACACCTCCCAGTCCGTGCAGTTAAAACGTTCCTGGAGGCTCTGAATCATCTGTGCAGACCATTATGTCCCTTGTCTTTGTCTTTTCTCTTCTGAGAGCAGTTTTATATGTGGGCAGCAAATGTACACAGTTGTGATCTAAGGATCCTAAAGGAGGAAGGGGAAGTGATTTAAAGGCCGCCTCTATAGATCCATAGCACAGGTCCAATGTCTTTTCTCACCTGGTTGGGCAGGTGACGTACTGATAAAAGTTTTTAAGTGTCTTCTATAGAGACACATGGTTAAAATCCCCAAGGATAAAATTTGGAGCCTCTGGGGAAATCAACTGCAACCGCTGTACCACATTAAAGACGGTGCTGGAGGCGGAGGTAGCATCCGCCCTCGGGTGAATGTACACAGTTGTTGTGAAAAGTTGGGGGAACTTGCGGGGCAGATAAAAGGGGCGCAGGGATACGGACAAAAGCTCCACATCTGGTGTACAGATTCGCTCTCTGACCGTGACAGATGTACAGTACTGTTTATTAATATACAAACATACGCCGCCCCCTTGACATTTCCCCGTTACCTCTTCCTGCTGATCCAAGCGAAGTGGGGCTCCAAAACCGTCAATACAAAGGTCCGAGTCCTGGTCACAATCCATAAGCCACGTCTCTGTGTAAGCCATGACACAGCAGTTCCTGAAATCCTTCTGATATCGTACATTTCCTTGAATTTCATCCACTTTGTTTCTCAGGGATTGTACGTTCCCCATAATAATGGAAGGAAGAGGAATGCGGTTAAGCTGACGCCTCCTCAGGTTTAATCTTACGCCTCCACGCTTTCCACGTTTCCTTCTCTTGTTCCTCTTTTCATTGCTGTGTCCATGAAAGTCTCTTAAAATAAAGTCCGGCAGTTGCGGCCCAGATTCAAACACAGACGCTGGATTATCCATGTTTATTTGCAGTAATATGTCTTTGGAGTACTGCATTCTCACCGGCGTGACTGCGCTGAGGTCCTAGACAAAGAGCCGGCAAGAAAGAAGCCACAGTGCAAAAACAAGAAGAAAATCCATACTGATGGAACCAAAGAACTCTTCGTTATATAGTCCACAAACATTCAAGGATAAGAATGGCACAGAGAATTATGTTAAAACACATTAAAGTGCATGAAAACAGAGACTAAGATGCCAAATTTTTTTCACCCACTGCTGGTCACTGCGTGTGCATGCGTCCTCCCAGTGTGGTGATGACAAACAGCCGGTGAGTGTCTGGCAAGGAGAGAGAGAGACAGATGTGACTGTAGGCTTGCAGGGAGCCCGGCCCAGGCCCTAATCACCTGCCAGCTGGAACCAATTAACAATAAATCAAGAAACTACAACCACCAATCATGTGCGGGGCTGAACATCAGCCCCGCACATGACAATATTCAAGATAATGGTGTATGTTGCACTTTGGGGAATGGGAGTTGTTAAGTAATCATTATAATTATTTTAGTTTATATCACTGTTGATGGACTGGCGATCTGTGTCTCTCACCCAAAGATGCTGGGATAGGCTCCAGCTCCCCTGCAACCCGAAAAGGATTAAGTGGAAGAAGATGGATGGCTGGATCACTGTTCAGTGATGGTGTTCAGTATAATATTGAATTTCTTCTGTGTATCGTCAATAAATTCATGCAGTACTATAAAAGGACATGTTTACAAATATGTGAGACCCATTGTAGTGCATCATTTTATATTTTAGCAATATTTTGTTATTAAAAGGTTTTTAAATCTTTAATGCTCAGACTGAGGCGGTGATGATCTGAACCTTGAGGACGTGACTGGCAAAGACTAACAATGTGAGCACCGCCACTCTATTATAAGAGTTTGTTTTTTATTGATGCAAGAAGATTATTATTATTATTATTATTATTATTATTATTATTATTCCTGAACAATCACATTTTGACCCTCTAAACCTTAACCAAAAGGCTTTTTTTTTCACACACACACCTCAGACCCGGTGAAAAATGTTATAAACTGGAAAAAATATGTGCCCCATGCTGAAAATTTATCCAGCGTATGGTTGATACGTCCTGCATTCATGGAGCAAAGGTTGTAGGGCCTTCCCCCCATGTTTGTTTGGTTTTTTTTTTACCTTTGCAGCTTTTACCAGTCAGAACAATGGAGGAGGCGGATCCAATCAGCTGATCACTCGAACCACAGAGCTCAGCTGTTTTCCATGATAAATCAGCCTCAGGGCAAAAGCACACTCCATGCATTATCTATTTTTTTTTTCACTTTATTGAAAATAACTTATTTTATCGCCATCAGTTAGAGTGCCTTTGAGTCAGGTCATGTCTGGCCGTTGCTTCTCTGGGCATGTTCTGTGTTGATTTATCAGACCCAGTCCCCGCTGACGTTCTGCCCAGTCTGCTGCACATCTCGTGTTCTCCACATATGCTAAATTATCCGTTAGACCTACGCAATCATGGGAACTTTATGGTATATTTTTTTTTAAGCATTAAATCTTCACTATTATGTTTTTCTAGTCTGATTAATTGTTTTTCATTTCCTTGTTTTGTCCAGGGAACACTGTGGTGACTGACAGGTCGGAATGACGCATATTATCCAGTCAGCACGGAGTCAATCCGAAATCCCGCCCACACTTCTTGAAGCTAGGGCATGAAGAGACACAGAGCGGTGGCTAAACTTTCATTGATAAAAATTACAAATTTTGACTGAGTGACTCCATATTCGGGGATGCACACCCTCGTAACTTCAGCAAAGCATGTTTAAAATCTTAGGCCAGTCTGATGAACGGTTCAAGAGATATGCGTGGAACAGACACACAGATAGACACACAGACAGAGATTTCTTGCATTTATAGATAGATGTATATTTATGAAATATCAGATTTAGGAGTGTACCTGAAATCAACACTACAGAGCAGGTGGTGACTCCTTCCTTCTTGTGAGCGTGACCAGTCAACTCCGCCTGCAGCAGCCAGGTAATGCATGTTAGGATTTATGTCACCAGCCTTGGCTTTTATGATTACTGGGTAAAATGCTGAATATTTTTGTATCTGTTGGAATTTAATATGGAAGAGACAAGATACATAACAACCAACATTTAGGTAGTTTTTACGAGGTGGGAGTATAAAACAGAGGCTAAAATTAAAACAGAAGCAACTGCATCTTTGGTCAAGCTAATGAATTTTATTGAATTAGATATAGTTTTCTTCAAAATTATGTTTTTCTAGTCTGATTAATTGTTAATGTAATTATGGAACAAGACTTTCGGTTGGCCTCGAAGAGATTCTGGCAAACTGTCCGGTGGCTCAGGAGGGGAAAGCAGCTCCCTGTCCACACTGTGTATGGTGCGGATGGGGCGCTGTTGACTTCGACTGGGGATATTGTCGGGCGGTGGAAGGAATACTTCGAGGATCTCCTCAATCCCACTGATACACCTACCACAGAGGAAGCAGGGTTTGTGGACGAGGGGGATGACTCGCCTATCACAGGGGCTGAGGTCGCCAAGGTGGTTAAAAATCTCTTTGGTGGCCGGGCCCTGGGGGTGGACAAAATTTGCCCTGAGTACCTCAAGGCCCTGGATGTTGTTGGGCTGTCATGGTTGACATGCCTCTGCAACATTACGTGGAGGTTGGGGGCAGTGCCTTTGGCATGGCAAACCGGGGTGGTGGTTCCTCTCTTCAAAAAAGGGGACCGGATGGTGTGCTCCAACTTTAGAGGGATCACACTCCTCAGCCTCCCTGGGAAGGTCTATGCCAAGGTACTGGAGAGAAGAGTCCGGCCATTGGTCGAACCTCGGATTCAGGAGGAGCAATGTGGTTTTTGTCTTGGCCGTGGCACATCGGACAAGCTCTTTTTTTTTTTTCCACAATATCTTTATTGAACCTTTTTTTTTTTTTTAACAAACATGATACAAACAATCAAACACTAACACTAAAGTACTACAAAAAAAAAAAAAAAAATGCACTAAAAACACCAACAACCACCAACAAAATCAAGTCTTCAACAATGCTCCTCTGTTTAGTCTAGACAATCCAATACATAAGTATACATATTATGTTCACCAGTTTGGAATTTACAAGGTCCACACACATCATTCACCTTCTTCTTCAAGAGTTATGTTTAAATTTTTTACATAATCAATAAAAGGTCTCCATATATTCTCAAACACAATTTCCTTTGATTTCAGTATATATGTTATTCTTTCTAATGGAAGGTTTGTTAACATCTGTCTTAACCACTGAGTCACATCTGGTCTATGAGTCTTTTTCCATAATAGTGCAATACATTTTTTGGCATTAAGCAAACTGAGGTCTATGAATGTTCTTTCACTTTTATTGAAATTATGCTTTTCTGGGTACAGACCCAACAAAACCAGTTTAGGATTCAATATGATTTGTTTTGAGATTATTTTTTCAATTGTTACCCTCACCTCTTCCCAAAACATTCTTATTAATCTACATTCCCATAAACAATGAAATAGGGTTCCTTTACTTTCCATGCATTTTGTGCATGTATCTGGTATATTTTTGTTATATCTATTTAACTCCTCCGGTGTAACATACATCCGCATTAACCATTTGAAATGTATCAATTTAAGGCGTGCATTTATTGATTTGGTTTGAGCTTCTGTACAAGCCAATTCCCATTGTTCCTCTGAAATTTCAATTTGCAGATCTTCTTTCCAGTAGTTTAATCTTTTCAGTGAATTTTCACTTGAAGATAGTGTCAATGAGTTATAAAACTCTGAAATAATACCCTTTCTTTTACTATCTTTCATCATCATTTTTTCCAAGGATGAATAAATAGGTCGAGTGAGAGCTTTATTTTGATTTGATCGAATAAAGTTTCTAAGTTGAAGATATTTAAAAAAATGTGTTCTATTGAGATTAAATTTGATCCTCAGCTCTTCAAAAGACATTATGTTGTCTGCACATGGCAAATATAAATCCTGAATCTTTTGTATCCCTTTTAAATTCCATACTTTAAATACAGCGTCCGCTCTCCCTGGTTTAAAATATTGATTACCCCATATTGGACTAAATTGTGACAATAACTGTGGTTCTTTTAAATAGTTTTTAGCTTCACACCATATTTTGATCATATGCTTTACAAATGGATTTTTAACTTGTTTTTGTAATTTTTTTGCCGAATCTGAGTATATGAATATGGGAAGAGGTAAAGGTAAATTGTATGATTCCATTTCAGTCCAGTGAGGGAGATCATTTGATGAAAAATAATATGTCATAGACCTCAGTTGTGCCGACCAATAATACAACATAAAATTTGGACATTTCAGACCTCCACGATCAAATGGTAAATATAATAAAGACAGACGTAATCTAGCCCTCCTGTTGTTCCATATAAATTCCACTAACTTTTTTTTTATTCTTGAGAATAGATCTAAAGGTGGTGATAAGGGAATGTATTGAAATAAATAAAGTATTTTAGGTAAAATATTACTTTTAAGTATATTGATTCTCCCGATCATCGACATTGGTAGTGACATCCATCTCTGAGTTAACTCACTGATATCTGACATTAAGGCTTCATAGTTGACACTGGCGACTGATTCTAGCTTAGGCATAATTTGGATTCCTAAATATTTAAACTGATTTACAACATTGAATTGATTTACCTCAGGGGCTGGGTAATTTCTCTGGGTCTCATTTAGCATTAATATTGAAGATTTAGTTTTATTTATTTTATATCCTGATATTTCCCCAAAATTCTTTATTAAATTCAACAAGGTTGGAATTGATTTTTTTAGATTCGACATAAACAAAATTATATCATCGGCGTACAGGGAGATTTTATGTTCTGTTGGTCCAACTTTAATTCCATATATTTGTGAATGTAAACGTATCGCTATCGCTAAAGGTTCAATTGCCATAGTAAACAGTAAAGGTGAGAGTGGACAGCCTTGTCGACATCCTCTATTGATTTTTATTGGTTTTGAAATATTGTTATTTGTTAGGATTTCTGCTGTAGCATTATTGTATATTATTTGAACCCATTTTATGAAATTATTTCCAAGTCCAAACCTTTGTAGGACTTCAAAAAGAAAGGGCCATTCAACTCTATCAAAGGCCTTTTCGGCGTCCAATGATAGGAGAGCTGTATCCGGTGCTTCTTTATTAAAATAGATAATATTAAATAGTCTTCTTACATTATGGAAGCCTTGTCTACCCTTTATAAAGCCATTCTGATCTCGATTAATAATATTTGGTAAAATTTCTTGTATTCGTCTTGCTAAAATTTTACAGATTATCTTAAGGTCGGCGTTTAATAGGCTTATTGGTCTCATATTTTCACATTTATTAGAGGGCTTACCTGGTTTTGGCAGCAGTATAATTAAGGCATTATTTATGTATGATGGTAAATTATTATTTTGAAATGCTTCTAAAACCATTTCCAAAAAAGGTTTTATTAATTTATTCTTAAATTTTTTATAAAGGTCAACTGGAAGACCATCTGGTCCTGCACTTTTTCCTGATTTCATATTATCAATGGCTAGCCCAACTTCTTCTTGACTAATTTTAGACTCCAATATCTCCCTGTTTTCATTTGGAATACACGGTATAGATAGTTCGTTCAAAAACCCATTTAGTTTTGTTAAATCAGGTTCATTTTTGGTATCATGTAATTTTTCATAGTAATCTCTAAAGGCTCTATTAATTTCTAAAGGATCTATAACTACCTGTCCGTTACTTATAATACTGGTAATTGGTGTTTTAATTTCCTTAATTTCCAATTGTTTAATCTGCCATGCTAATAATTTTCCTGATTTTTCACCTTGTTCATAAAAAGATTGTTTCAATCTTAGAAGACTCGAGGCAGCTCTATTCGCTGATTTTTTGTCGTATTCAGCTCTCAAAATCAGTAATTCATTCTCCAACCTTGGGTCACTTCCTGCATACACTTTTTCCTGAAGATTTTTTATTTTATGTTCCAATTTAGCTCTCTCCTCTCGAGTCTTCTTAGATTTTGATCCTGTATAACTAATAATATGCCCCCTAATAAAAGCTTTGAAAGCCTCCCACTTTACACATGCTGATGTTTGTGTAGTATTGATGTCAAAGAACTCGTCTATCTGTTTTTCTATATACTTGACAAATTCCTCATCCTGAAGCCATTTATGCTGAAATTGCCATCTACCTGATTCCTTTGTCAATTTTTTATCTACATATATTAGACAACAGGGTGCATGGTCAGAGATCACGATGTTATCATAAAAGCAGTTTTGAATCTTGGACCTTAATTCTGTGGAAATCAAAAAATAATCAATACGTGAGAATGTCTTGTAGGTACTGGAATAACAAGAATAGGCTTTAACTTGTGGTTTCATTTCTCTCCATATATCTAACAATCTCAATTCTTTCATAAAATGATTAATAGTCATCCTACATCCAATGTGCGTACAATCCAGTCCTGTTGATCTATCCACACCTGGATTCAATGTACAATTAAAATCCCCTGCTATTATATGTTGCCCTGTAAGTGATGATAAGATGAGAAATAAATTAGCAAAGAACTTCTGATCATCTATATTGGGACCATATAAGTTCACAAGATTTATATTTTCTAATAGCAAAGAACCTTGAATGATTACATATCTTCCAAATTTGTCTCCAATTACATTTTTCACTTGAAAAGGAACTGATTTATGTATGAGAGTCATAACTCCCCTGGCTCGGGATGAAAATGAAGAGGTGAATACACTTCCCTGCCATCTACTCCTAATTCTTTTAACATCCTCCTCTATCAGATGAGTTTCTTGTAAAAACACAATTCTTGAACCCATGTCCTTTATTTTATTCATAACTTGTTTAAGTTTTTTTTAAATTTTGTAGACCTCTGCAATTCCATGAAGTTAAATTAAGATTAACACTTTGGTCCATGATCAATAGAGAGTTTGGGATTACCTTGCAGTGTAAACATGCTCATACAGAGAAGCAAAAACATGAGTGGTTGAACATTCATCCTACAAACTACACACAAACAAATTTCCCCTTCCCACACTTGTGGCAAACCCCCCAAAATCAAAAGAAAAATTCTGTCTCCCGATATAGCCATCGACCGTTCCACACCCACGGGGAACAGCCTAAGCCACTCCTTCTTCATCCTCCCAATCACCCTAACTCTACTGCTTTTAATGACGTAACATTAACTCTCCTCTGTAGTTTTCCAACTTAACTCCAAAATTTTTAACAACTTTGTACATCATAGTTTTTTTTTTTTGTTTGTTTTGTTTTTGTTTTGTTTTTTTTAAAATATATAATACAATCTATATTTTGTAAACTTACTATTTACTTCAAGTCAGTCAGATGTCTGTGCAAATGCTTAATTATTCTACCTTATATTTTGTTCATGCTTAGCTCCCACCAGTCTCTTCTTCTTCTTTGATCTTCTTGATGAACTCCTGCGCCTCCTCTGGGGTCTTGAAGATGTGGGTTCTGCCCTCATACGTGGTCAGCAGTCTCGCAGGATAGATTACACCATGACGAATCCCAAGGTTGCGCAGCTCCTTACGTATGGGATCAAACTGCTTCCTCAATTGCTGGATTCCTGTGGCCAAATCTGGGTAGAACCGCACCTGCTGGTCCTGGTGTTTAATCTCTCCTTTTTTAGCTCGTGCAGCGTTGAAGATCTTCATCCTGTCTCTGTTGTTAAGAAACTTCATAATTAAGGTCCTCGGCGGTCCCTTATCTCTCCGTGGGCCAATGCGATGTGCTTTTTCCAGAACCACTGCTGATTGCAACTCCTCGCTGCCCAGCACCTCCGGAATCCACTTTTCCAGAAAGGAACATACGTCCCGACCTTCTGATTCCTCTGGAAGACCCACCAGCCTCAAATTATTCTGTCTCGACCGAGATTCCAAATCCAAAATATTATCTTCCAGAGATTTATTTTTTTTTTCCAAAGTGCGCACCTTTAATTGAAGACGGGTGACGTCATCTTCAGCACTAGCGAGACGGAGCTCCATCTGCGCCGTTCGTTCTACACAGTCACCCAATTCCTTTCTTATTCCTTCCAACGCTGTCATAATCCCATCAAATCTAGAGGAAAAGTCCGCTCTCATTGAACTCATGGCAGCCATCAGCGCATCTGCGCCATTCCCCGCAGAAATCGCAGCGTTGCCAGCCTCCTCCGCCATATATGGAGCCCTGTTTGCTGCGTCACAGACCTGAAAGTCCGTTAATTTGGACTGTTTCGGCGGCTCGCTTTTTCCTTTTCCTGGTTTTCCAGCCTTAGGCTTCGCCGACATATCCTCGCCCAAACGCTGGGATACGTTCTGTCCCAAATGAGAGAGTTATTTGCCGATTTTTTTTCTCCAGGAGCAGAGCAGAGCGAGACACGTCCGTCCTACGTGGCAGCCATAACCGGAAGTCCCGGACAAGCTCTTTACCCTCTCGAGAATTCTCGAGGGTTCGTGGGAGTTTGCCCAACCAGTTTACATCTGTTTTGTGGACTTGGAGAAGGCATTTGACCGCGTCCCTCGTGGTTTTTTGTGGGGGGTGCTTCGGGAGTATAGGGTATTGGGCTTGTTGTTACAAGCTATTTGGTCTCTGTACAACTGTTGTGAGAGTTTGGTTCGTATTGCCAACAGTCGGTCGGACTCATTCCCCGTGAGAGTTGGACTCCGCCAGGGCTGCCCTTTGTCACCGATCCTGTTCATAACTTTTATGGACAGGATTTCTAGGCGCAGCCAGTGACTGGAGGGTGTCATGCTTGGTGACCACAGGATCTCATCTCTGTTGTTTGCAGATGATGTTGTCCTGTTGGCTTCATCCAGCAATGACCTACAGCTCTTGCTGGGATGGTTTGCTGCTGAGTGTGAAGCGGCTGGGATGAGAATCAGCACCTCCAAGTCCAAGTCCGTGGTCCTCAGCTGGAAAAAGGTGGATTGTCCTCTCTGGATTGGGGACAGGCTCCTGCCCCAAGTGGAGGAGTTTAAGTATCTTGGGGTCTTGTTCAACAAGTGAGGGGAAAATGGAGCGAGAGATTGACAGACAGATTGGAGCAGCATCTGCAGTGATGCAGACGTTGTACCGGTCTGTTGTGGTGAAGAGGGAGCTTAGTTCGAAGGCAAAGCTGTCGATTTACCACTCAATCTACGTTCCTACTCTCACCTATGGTCACGAGCTTTGGATAATGACCGAAAGAACAAGATCACAGATACAAGCGGCTGAAATGAGCTTTCTCCGTAGGATTGCTGGACTCACCCTCAGAGATAGGGTGAGGAGCTCAGTCATCCGGGAGAGGCTCAGAGTAGAACCACTGCTCCTCCACATTGAAAGGAGTCAGTTGAGGTGGTATGGGCATCTGATTAGGATGCCTCCTGGAAGCCTCCCACTTGAGGAGTTTCGGGCACGTCCCACTGGGAGGAGACCCCGAGGCAGACCCAGGACTCGGTGGAGAGACTATGTCTCCCCCAGCTGGTCTGGGAACACCTTGGTATCCTCTCTGAAGAGCTGGAGCAGGTGGCTGGGGAGAGGGAAGTCTGGGCTTCTCTGCTTGAACTGCTGCCTCCGCGACCCGGACCTCCGGAAAAGCGGTAGAAGATGGATGGATGGATGGATCGATGGAAAAACAGAGGTAAACTCATTGTTTTGTTCTTGCTCAGCAAATTAATGTTCAGATATGTGTGAAGAAGTTATAATTTTACCACAAACTTTTCAAGTAAAAACAAAATATATTCATTATTATAAAACAGAGCTGAATTTAGGAGTAAAAAAAACTAAACAAAACACAAATTTATGAGAAAATTAATAAATCTACAAAAAAATGTCTGAAAGTTTTGAGAAAGCCTCACAAGTTTAATTAATAAGAATATTAATGTAATTATATCATAAGGTACACATATAATGTGAACACATTATCAAGCAAAATTTTAAGTATGAAGTTCAAAATGGCAGTTTGTACATTACTTTTTGCAAATCCATTTCTGAAAGGAACACACAACCAACAGATACAGATATCAGATTAAAAGGTAGCCTACTCATCTCAGGTTGCAGTCAGGCTTCAGTTATGTGTGTCTTGTTTTGTCTGTATTATCTTCTCTTATAAATGATATTGAATTCTGCAGTGCAAAGATGCCTCATAAAGAGAGGAGACAAAAACAGAAAGTGAAGGAGCTGCAAGAAGCAGCTAAAGGCAGTGGATGTGTGCCCAGCTGGCTCATAAGGAGCACCACAGGTTAGAAGAACCAAGTATTGATGGTGTACATGGGCATACTTTTCAGTTTGCCAACATTCCTATTGACAATATTTTTTTTTAACTGATCTTATGCAATATTCTAATTTTTTAAAAACTGAATTTTTGGGTTTTCATTAACTGTAACCCATAATCATCAAAATTAAAAGAAATACAGTAAATGCTTGAAATATATCACTCTGTGTAATGAATATGAGTTTTACTTTTTGAATTTAATTACTGAGATAAATATATTTTTCAGTGATATTCTAATTTATTTAGATGCACCTGTATATTGTTAACAAATCTTGTTCCATGTGCCCCTTTTTTGAAAGTCGAGCCCCTGCCCCCTCAAATGGTGTCTGCATGGCCCTGACTCAGTATATCGCAGGATCATGATAATATCATATTGTGGGGCCTCTGGTGATTCCCACCCCTATGCACCTTATGTTGGAAAGTCCAAAACAATGTAGCTTCCCCTCACAAGTTGAAGGAAAAAAAGGTTAAACTCAAAGCTACAGAGCTCTTATTTAGATGCAGACAGAGGTTGGCAAATAGGGAGAACAGAATACACACAGGTGGGTTAAACCCTTTGTCATTTACATTCCTGACATCAGAATCATTTTTTTTAATCTCACCTGATGAAGGCTCCCCGCTACAGTGCACAACACAGACCAGCATATGCTTAATTAAGGGGTGCAGTGCTGCATTTGTAGTGCAAGTGGGTAAAAGGAGGGGATATTAAAAGACAGTTTATCACCAGCAAAAGCTCTGCAGTGTTTTGTATCTTAAGGACCACACTGATGAATATTTTCCCTTCCCCTTTGTTGCTGTAGCATCAGGCATTGTTGTCTTGCAGAAATCCAGTACCAGGTGGCTTGGCATCTGGTCAGCATGTTAATCACCCCCAACAAAGATCTCATCACTTCCCATTTTTTAGTCCCATGGTTATGGTTAGGAAGTGTTTGCAAATATAGAAATTGGGTAAATTTTACTGAGAGCATGAAAATATTTCCTTGACTGAGATGGACACAGATGATTTCTTTGAACAACTGCAAATTGCTGGGCATGTATTAATTCAATTTTGGCAGTTACAATTACTGTAGATAGATAAATAAACAGTAAGATAAATATTTCTAAAATTCTTGTCACATTTGGTTTAAAAAAGTACAGTGACCACCCATATGTCATAAATCACCCATTTTGTTGGCTGAGTGAAGACACCACACGCAGACTGTGAGTTGGCGCATTTATTAACTGAAAGACGTACAAGTACACAATACACGAAACATAAACCTACGAAAACAAACCGGAGAGAGATGGGGGATTCCCTTGGTAAGAATGCAAACAGACGGGGGCTCCGTCTGGGGATGAAAGAGACGTAACACTAACGTCTGGTAACAAAAGACCGCTGCAAAGAATGAACTACAGAGACCTGTTTAAATGGGAATGAACCAGATGATCATCAGGCATGGGTACATGAGTGAGAAAATAATCAAAACAACAAGTGACAGCTGTGCAGCCCGGGAAACAGTTTGACAGCCAGAAGCTGCACAGCACTGCCAAAATAAAAGCACCAACCAGAAACTAAAAAATAATACAAGAATAAAATAACACAACCCCAAAAGATGTAAATAATACCGTAAATACAAATGACACACTATAAATAGACAGGACAATAAGGACAAAACTAAGAATACAACACTCACAATGAACAGAGACCAAACACAGTAGACCATACAACCTGTGACACAAAGAAGCAAACAAACAGAAAAGGACTAACCTCAAACTGGAGACTGAGCACGGCACCCACCCGTGATCAGGATCATGACAGTGCCCCCCCTCAAGGGGTGTTGTACCCAGACACCCCAGGGCAACATCAAAAAAGAAAAGAGGACCCACAAACAGAGAAGACACCCCCCAACAAGAAAAAGCAACCCACCCCATGCGGCAGGAAGGGGAACCCAGGCACGGAGGGATCAGCACAGAACTCTAGAACCACTGGATTAGTAGATTAGGCAGTTTGGGCGGCCTACCAAAGTTCCAGGACCAGTGGAATATGCTGTGGAACACATTCGGTGGCTTTCCAGAGTTCTTGAACCGCCCGAGTAGATGGTGTAGCCTGTTGGGTGGCCTTCCAGAGTTCATGAGCCACCCATCCAAATGGTGCAGTCCGACAGGTGGTCTCCCAGCACTCCTCAGCCACTGGGCCATGGGGCACAATGCTGTCCCCCCTGGAGGTGGCAGCTCGAACCCATGCCCCCAACTGGTCACATGATCTCCAGCGTGGATGAGGTAGAACAGGAGCTGTGGAAGGATGACTCCCGACATTGATTACTGGCCAGTGGTGGAGCCAGACGGTGATGGCAACTGACCAGCGAGGGGACCAGATGAGGGGAGAGACTGCTCAGCGGAGGCCTCTGGTGAACACGGGGAACCCACAATGACCTCAGCAAACTGTGGAGAACTCTGGATGTCCTCGGACCACAGCAGAAAGCCCTCCACAACCTCTGACCACGGCGGGGAACCCTCAGCAATCTCGAGTGGAGACAGAGGACCCTCAACAACCTCAGGCAGAGACGGAGGACCCTCAATGACCTCAGACGGTGGTAGAGCACCCACGGTGGCCTTGGACGGAGGCAGAGCACCCATGGTGGCCTTGAATGGAGGTGGAGCATCCACGGAGACCTCAGACGGAGATGGAGCACCCACAGAGGCCTCGGACAGAGGCAGAGCACCCACATAGACCTCTTCCAGAGATGGAGAACCCACAGAGACCTCTGGCGGAGATGAAGGACCCATGATGACCTCAAGCAAAGATGGAGGACCCACAGTGACCTTAGGAAAAGGCTCAGACAAAGAGGGGAAAAGCACTGGGTCAGAGTCAATGGCAGCAGTGGAGTCCACCAAGGAGGACTCAAATGCAACTGACGGTTGCACTTGGTCCTCCCTATCAAGAACCAGGGAAGATCTCTCTAAGACAGGTAAAGTGAAAACAAAAAAGAGAACTTGCCTGAACTCGAGCTCCACCACCGTCCAGGACTCTGGTGATCCAGGCTGGGTGTCTCGACTTTGCGCTCCCAACCTTCCACCTCCGACTTGGCCACCTCGGACAGGGAGGAAGAGACAAACACCAGAGAATTACTGGCAGCAGTGGAGCCCTGTGAGGAGAACTCAGGAGAAGAGGACATCTGCAACTGAGTATTCCCCCCACCCCCATGAGCCAAACAAGAATTCTCTAGATCTGTAGATGGTAAAACAGAACCGAGTACTTACCTGGACTCAAGGTCCACTGCTGTCCAGGACTACGACAACTTTGTTGTGGCGACCCATGAAGCAGGCATGGTGGTGGATGCAGCCCAAAGACCTCCAGGCATGGTGACCAATGTAGATGGGCCTCCCGGCATGGCGACTGAGACTGGAGGTCACCTCATCATTGGCACTGAGCCCCGGGCAGCTGAAACCAGGGGACACTTCCTTGTCGACTCAGGCTTCAGGGATCTGGGACCACTCCTCTCCTGTCTGGGATGTAGCTGTGGGGCTGTCGTGGGATACTCCAGGGCCTCAGACTCCTCCGTCCATCCAAGGACCGGCAGATGGTCAGGAAGGACAGGAGGAACCACAGGAGAGACAGGTGAGGAGCAGGTGACAGCCAAAGTATACTGCTGACGCTGAGCCTCACCACCAAGGATAAGGCAAGAAACTTCATTTTCATGTGTAAGAGAATGAACACACACTTGCCTTATTTACCAGGTCATGATGGTGGCTGCTGCTGCTGAACCAGGCAATGTTTTTCCAGGAATGCCAGGGGTGGTCTGGCGAGGAGGCGAGGCTGCAGCAGGATAAACTCCAGCTCAGTGTAGTGGAGCCAGGAAATGCCTCACCGAAGGCATCGTATCCTGCAATGCCAAAACCAGGGGACCCTCCTTTATCGGCTCAGGTTTAAGGGCACAGGGGGCACTCCTCTCCCATTGAGAGCATGGCTGTGGGACTTGAGCAGGACCGTTTGGCACCACAGGACCCTCTGTCATCCGGCGGCTCCCTCCCAGGACCAGTAAACACTCTAGGAAGTCAGAGGAGGACACGGGAGAAGCAAGAGAGGATGCAGAATTAACTGCAGCAGCAGGGGATGAGAGCTCGGTCACCACGTACAGTTGCCCCTAAGCCCTCCCACCTGGAATTAGGCAAGACAATTCGTTTTTAGATGTTAGAGAATGAATAGATACTTGCCTTAATTGCCGGGGCTTGATGGTAGCTGCCGCTGCGGGACCAGATGGGGCACTTCCACGAGCTGCAGAGGCCAACTGGCGAGGCAGGAGAAATACCGAAGTCAGGGGATGTTGGATCATCGGCTCAGACTTCATTCCATCCGGCGACACTCCCTCCAACTGGACCACATAATCGGGAAGGAGCCATGGCTTGTAATCCAGCAACAGTTCAGTCTCCAATACCAAAGCCCTCTGGCACTCCTCCAGCTCCTTGGCTGATAGTGTGGGCCACTGTTCGGGAGGGGAAGGCAGGGCTGCTGCTGCTTGAGAGCGACGCAAGGCTGGGGGCTTCCATGCCCGGGGCCGCTCCACAGTTGTGGAGGAGGTTTCCTCCAGCCCGTGGAGCGTGGACGATTGGTTAGTAATGGAAAGGAGTAGGTCCATTATCTCCGAATAGCTCCACAAGCTAGGGCATGCTTCAAGCACCTGTACCGCTCCAACCAGACACTCCCGGGCTTCATCAGGAGTGCGAGAGGCATGAACCTCTGATAAGATGTACTGTAACACTTCCACTGTCCCACGTGCCATCTTGCTAAGACCACATTGGCTGTGATCCGAAAATGCTGCCATGCCAGCGAAAAAATGGAACACAGAAAAAATTCACGGGAGCGAAAAAGAGAGGGCAAAAACACAAACTCACAGCCGCTGGCGTCAATCACTTAGCAGCATTCTTCTGTAATAAATTGCCCTTTTTAAGGGCTGACTGAAGACTCCACATGCAGACTGTGAGTTTGCACATCTATTAACTGAAAGACGTACCAAGTACACAATACACGAAACTTAAACGTACGGAAAAAAAAACTAGAGAGAAATGGGGGATTCCTTTAGTAAGACTGAAAACAGATGGGGGCTCCATATGAGGATAAAAGAGATATAACACTAACGCCTGATAACAAAAGACCACTGCAAAGAATGAACTACACAGGCCTGCTTAAATGGGAATGAACCAGATGATCATCAGGTGTGGGTACATGAGTGAGAAAATAATCAAAACAACAAGTGACAGCTGTAGAGCCCAGGAAACAGTTTGACAGCCAGAAGCTGCACAGCACTGCCAAAATAAAAGCACAGACCAGAAACTAAATAATAATACAAGACTAAAATAACACAACCCCAAAAGATGTAAATACTGTAATACTGTAAATACAAAATGACACACAATAAATAGACAGGACAATAAGAACAAAACTAAGAATACAACACTCCATAAATGAACAGAGACCAAACACAGTAGACCATACTGCCTGTGACATAAACAAAGAACCAAACAAACAGAAAAGGACTAACTGTGGAGTGTGTGAAATCACAGGCAGATTCATTTCAGACGATTTATTACACACTCACATCTTTCAAGCACAGAACAGAATGACCTCTCAAGCAGAAACTCTCCCCTTAAGTTTCATGGCATTTACATCACACACAACATGGCATTTGCATCACACTGCATTCAACATCCTTCATCCCTGACTCCTTCCTGCTATCTCACCAGGAATTTCCTGCTCTTTGTTCTCCCAAGCTTATCATGTCTCCTGTCTGAGATGCTAGATAATCTGGCTCACATAAGGTGCTACCTCCCCCCACAGCAGCTTAGATAGGACAATAGAATAACAGTCCACATGCTGTGATAGAACAATTTGAACATCAGTCCACATGCTGCTTGGGCTTCCGTCTCCTCCCGTATCTGCTGTAACTGGGATTTACCGCCTATGCTGTGCCAGTTGGGGGCTGCTGGAAGTGTGTCTTTACTGCGGGTGGGCTGTTGCTGGGGGGGGGGGCACTTCGGTCTGTCTGTGTGGCTGCTCTGGAGAATCTCCCTGGGGAGAATCCCTACGGAGAGTCTCCCTGGGGAGCTCTCCGTGGGGGTCTTCCACGCCGAAGGGCCCTAGCCAACAGCACTTGCTCGTCCGCCACAACGAAAGCGGGTTTGAGTCTGTCTATGCCAATTTTTTTCCCTCCTGCCCCCCAAGTCTAGCAAAAAATGCTTATTCCCCGTTTCCAACACTCTGAACGGTCCATCATAGGGTGGGCGCAATGGAGGGCGGTGGTCGTCGTGTCTGACAAACACAAACTCCGCGCTCTTCAAAGTTTTAGGCACAAAAACACGCGGAAAACTGTGGTGGGCAGGGCCCAGCAGCATGCCTGTGCTTGCGCTAAGCTGCAAAAGCTGAGACGGGGAGCTGCCCAGCGCGGGATTATCTGGCAGAAATTCCCTGGGCAGCCGTAGTGGCTGCGCAAAAACGAGCTCTGCCGAGGAAGCTTCCAGATCCTCTTTTGGCGCGTAGCGCAACCCCAATAAAACCCATGGCAGCCTGTCTACCCAATTTGCATCCGTCAATGAAGCCCTGAGTGCCACTTTCAGTGATCTATGAAAACGCTCGCATAACCCATTGGCCTGTGGGTTGTACGCGGTTGTGCGGTGAATTGTAACACCCAGGCTGCGGGCCATTGTGGACCAGAGTTCGGAAACAAATTGCGGGCCCCTGTCGGACGTATTGTCCGACGGGACTCCAAAACGCGCCACCCATGCTGTTAAAAAAGCGCACGCTACGTCCGCGGACGCGGTTGCCGCCAGCGGGACCGCTTCTGGCCAGCGCGTGGTGCGGTCCACCATTGTCAGGAGGTGCGTGCACCCCTGTGATGGCGGGAGGGGGCCCACGAGGTCCACATCAACATGGTCGAACCTCTTAGCCGGAATACGAAACGGCTCCAAGGGAGCCTTCGTGTGTCTGTGTACTTTGGCTCGTTGGCACGCCACTCAGGCTGCAGCCCACTCCTTCACTTGTTTGCGCAGGCCCGGCCAAACAAACGTCTCTCCCAGCATTTTGACCGACGCACACACTCCTGGGTGCGCCAGACTGTGAACCGGCTCAAACACGCAGCGGCGCCACGCGGCAAGGACCACCGGACGCGGGCGACCCGTGGAGACATTGCAGATTGAGGGGGGCCGCCATCCTGCAGCACCCTGCTCTCCAGCCTTAACCCTGTTGGTCTAGACTGGAGCGCGCGCACGTCTACATCGCTAATCTGCTCCGCAGCCATGGCTACGTAATCTATCCCCATGCAGACCGGGGCCACCATGGCTCGCGAGAGGCAGTCCGCCACTACATTCAGTTTACCAGACACATGCTGAATATCGGTAGTAAACTCTGAGATCGCGGCCAGCTGTCTCTGCTGCCGGCCTGACCACGGTTCTGAAACCTTGGCCATCGCGAATGTTAGCGGCTTGTGGTCCACGAACGCAGTGAAGCTGCGCCCTTCCAGCCAGAATTGGAAGTGGCGTATGGCCAGGTGGAGGGCCAGCAACTCTCTGTCGAACGCGCTGTATTTACGTTCGCTGTCGCGCAAAGTTCTGCTGAAAAAGGCGAGAGGCTGCCAAGCCCCGGCGACGCGCTGCTCCACGACAGCCCCTATGGCCACATCTGAAGTGTCGGTGGTGAGCGCTATGCGGGCCGTCGGGTCTGGATGCGCCAGCAGTGCGGCGTTTGCCAGGGCCGCTTTAACTTCCGAGAACGCCCGCTCTCGTGCCGGGGTCCATTCCACCCTATCCGCGGGTTTCTGTTTCTTGAGCACGGCGTACAATGGTTGCATGAGCTGAGCCGCGCGGGGAAGGAAACGGTTATAAAAGTTCATCATCCCCAAAAATTCCTGCAGCGCCCTGACCGTCTGAGGCCGGGGAAAATCCGCCACGGCGCGCACTTTGTCAGGCATCGGGATCGCTCCTTCAGGAGAGACGCGGTGCCCCAAAAAATCAATCCCCGTCACACCGAACTGGCATTTCGCCGGGTTGATTATTAACCCGTGCTCCTACAACCTCCGGAAAACCATCATGAGGTGGGTTTCGTGTTCGTCTTCGGACGCACTGGCTACCAGGATATCGTCCAGGTAGACAAACACAAACGGGAGATCGCGCAGCACTGCATCCATCATGCGCTGGAACGTCTGTGCCGCTCCTTTTAACCCGAATGGCATGCGCAGGAACTCGAATAGACCGAACGGAGTTACTACCGCTGTTTTGGGTATGTCCTCAGCTCGCACTGGGACTTGGTGGTAACCGCAGACCAGGTTTATTTTGGAAAAAATGCGTGCTCCGGCGAGGTGGATGGAAAAATCCTTTATGTGGGGAATTGGGTAGCGGTCGTGCGCTGTGGCGTTGTTCAACCCGCGGAAATCCCTGCACAGTCGCCACGATCCTTCAGCCTTAGGGACCATGTGTAGCGGGGATGCCCATGGGCTGTTTGAGCGCCTGATGATGCCCAACCTTCCCAGGTTGGCGAACTTCTCATGCGCTATGGCCAGTTTAGCTGCGTCCAAGCCCCGAGGTCTTGCAAAAACGGGCGGCCCGGTGGTGGTGATAAAGTGCTCCACCCCGTGTTTAGCGATGGCCGCGGAAAACGTTGGGACCGTGAGTGCTGGGAACTGAGTGAGCAGTGTGTGGAACTTACCACCTGTAGCTGTGACGTTGGCTTGTGCTGTTGGCTGGGTCACTCGAGCTATACAGGGGAGAGATTCAAAGGACAGTGCATTAACCAGGCGCCTGTTAGCAACATCAACCAGTAAACCATGTGCACACAGAAAATCAGCCCCCAGTATATGGTAATTCAGTGCTGCTACGACAAAAGTCCACTCATGTGTACGGCCATGTAGAGATAAGAGCAGAGTCCTCTCACCAAAGGTCTTAATATCCGAGCTGTTTGCTGCCAACATCCCGGGGCCGCTAGATCCTGCCAGCCGGTCAGCGTAGGTCGGCCGGATGAAGCTCTTCTGGGCTCTGGTGTCCACGAGGAAACGCCTTCCCGAGTGTGCGTCCGTCAAGTAGAGCAGCTTGTTCTCTTCACCGAGGGTCGCGGCTGCTACCGACCCCCGGCCTTGGCGTTTTCCCGAGTGCTTGAATTGGCACGGTGGCGCACATCTGCGTGCCTTCTCTCCGAAGCAGCGGTGGTAAAAACAGAGCGTGTCTCTCTGGCGCTCCTTGGCCCCCGCTGCTGCTACCGTCGGTGGCTCCTCGCCTCCTCTGGTCGTCTCGCTGGGCTCTGCCGCTGCCGCGTTGACTGTGATTGCCCTGGTGGTGATGATGATCTGGTCTGCCTCCTGGGCTAATGCACGGTAGTCGCGCGTGGCCAGCCACGGCGAATTGGCCAGAACCGCTCTCGTTACTGTTGGAAGGTTCCGGAGGAAGAAGTGGGCAAACAGAAAGTGCCCGTCGTCCGTGCCCCTCAACGCCAGCATCTTCTCCATCAGGTCTACAGCCGAACCATCTCCTAACTCAGTCCGCGTCAGGAGCCTCTCCACTCTCTCACAGTCCGAGAGCGTGTAGCGCTGGATGAGCACAGCCTTGAGCGTCTCGTATTTGCTGCTGGCTGGTGGCTGATCGAGCAGGCTCGCTACCTGCTGAGCTGTGCGGGCGTCGAGCGCTGCGACCACATAGTACAATCTGGTATCATCTGCCGTTACTCCCCGGAGGGCGAACTGGGCCTCGGTGAGGTGGAACCAAGAGCGCGGGTTGTGCTGCCAGAAATCCGGTAGCTTGACTGAAACCGCACACGCGTGGCTGTAGGTTCCAGTCCGGGCTATCTGTGGGATGACTGCCGCCTCACTGTAGCTTCCTGACCGGGCCGGCTCCGGGGATCTTGCCTCGTGTTCAATAATACGTCTTGGGTCACCAGTGTGGAGTGTGTGAAATCACAGGCAGATTCATTTCAGACGATTTATTACACACTCACATCTTTCAAGCACAGAACAGAATGACCTCTCAAGCAGAAACTCTCCCCTTAAGTTTCATGGCATTTACATCACACACAGCATGACATTTGTATCACACTGCATTCAACATCCTTCATCCCTGACTCCTTCCTGCTATCTCACCAGGAATCTCCTGCTCTTTGTTCTCCCAAGCTTATCATGTCTCCTGTCTGAGATGCTAGGTAATCTGGCTCACATAAGGTGCTACATAACCTCAAACTGGAGACTGAGCACGCACCCATCGTGCTCAGGATCATGACACCATAATGATAAAAAAAAATAACAAATGTGACTATATATAATGATATCCTCATGCATTCGTTCAGCGGGTCAAAGATCAAAGACTTTTTCTGTTCACCCCTAAAGCATATTTTTGTGGTGTGTTGAAGGGTAGTATATTAAGGTTTTGAATAAACAGCATGGTTAATGCTGAGGTGTGACTCGGACTTCACAGTCACAATAAAAGGATACTCTAATGTGCAGTTTTATCTCACAACACAGTTTCTCCACAAGTTATGGCTGACTGTATCTGTAGCCCTGCTTATGTGAATTCCAAAGTTGAATAAACAGCATATTGCTGGTCAACATAAAACTGAACATTTTAAAGTGGTTTCAGAATTTGTAATCTAAGTAGTGCAGTGGGCTTTTTAATTCCTTACAAAGAATGTTCTTACTAATTTTTGCAAAGAGGTTGATCTGGCCACAGCACCAGCATGTAGGCCATGTTTTCAGAAGGCACTCTTGTCTTTGAGGAATATCCCCGGTCTAAATACTCATTTGTCTTTCTTGCTCTGTATATTTGCCCTTTTTTCCATGTCTTTCAACCAAATGTGCTCTTTTGCAGACATTGCTTTATAATGTAACAGTTTGTGTTGAAAACATAATTAACTATGTGATTAGACATTTCTTTAGATTTTATTATGAGGCCGAACTTACAAACTGGTCTTGGTGTTCAGAGATACTGTATGTTACAGTTCATTTATGCTGACCTTTTCTTTGTCAGTACAACCAAGAAACATATGTAGCTTTTGAAACCTTGATGTGTTCATACATTTGATTAATGTAGACCAAACACATATTTTTAGTGAGTTATATACAAAGACAATGGTATGTACCTTCATTTTCTATTTATATTGTTTTGAAAAGATGTTGACATCTAACTTTAGTTTTTACTTGTCTTTGGATCAACCTTGGACTGTACCCCCTAGTCTAATTCTTGCACTCCTCCCCTCTCTCCTTTTTATCTTTCTGGACTGTCCCCATGTCCCTCTAACAATCATCATGCCCTGTCAGCTGCAACTATAATAAGCAATTAGACTAGACAAAGGAGTAACATGAGGCAGAAGATGAGTATTTGATAAAGTTTAAATTGAATTCACATTCATAATGAACACCTACTTTGTTTCAATGCTGCTGTCAGTGTTTTGTCCTTGACCTGGTCCCAGACTGTATCATCCTGCAGTTCATTCTAAAATTAAGGATCCAGTGCTTCTGCGTCTCCAAGGAAAGCTCTGACATAGTAACTCTAGGAAACGCAGACTGCTTCTTATTCTTGGAAGTGATTCATTTTTTTTTTTTATTTTTATTTTTTTTACCTGGTGCTGGGTTAGATCAGACAATCTATTTGGCAGTGTATTATGACAGTCAAAAGTGCATTGTCAAAATCACAAAACTAATTTCTGGGCATGGCCTAGTCTATTTTGTTATTCCTTTGGCAGAAAACTCAGACTTTGTGTCAGCAAGAAGCACAAAAGGGTTGTCCTAAATCTCTTAATTAATTTTAATTAAATCTTAATTAAATCTCTCAGAGGGGTGTTTTGGGCATAACATGCGATAACCCAAGCAGAATAGCTCCTCTCCTCACCTTTAACAGACAAGGATGCATAATCTGAGACAGATTGCTATTATTGGGAACCCAAACTCATGCACTGAATCATTTTTTTGAATTTGGTGTGAGAGGATCCACTTTCATTCACTGGACACCACGTCCCATCAAGTCTATGGCTCATGCCCAACAGTGATGGTTCAGCCTGGGATTGTCCACCACCGGCCCCTGAGACCACATAACCACCCAAGCCACCAAGCCCGCAAGAGTTAATAATAATAAAATAATAATGCATCAGATTTATATAGTGCTTTTCATAAACACTTTTCAATGGATATATTATTCATTCACTCCACAGACAATGATAGTGGTATGCTACTACTGTAGCCGCAGCTGCCCTGAGGCAGACTGATGGAAACGGGGCCGTCAATCCACACCAACGGCCTCTCCGACCACTACCGAGCATTTATATGCATTCATGCCCAGTGTCATGGACACTGGAGGCAAGTTGGGTAAAGTGTCTTGCCCAGGGACACAACGGCAGGATGTCCTGGGAGAGTGGGATTCAAACTGCCAACCCTTCGGTTCTTAGACGATCTGCTGTACCTCCTGAGCCACTGCCGCCCACAAGGTTGGGGCGGCAGTGTTAAGTTGGAGTCTTAGTCAGCAGTGACTTTGGCTCCTCATGTCTTTTCACTAGGGGTGTGGCATATTGTATCATTCACAACAATACCAGTATAAATTTTGATGCTGGAATAGAAATAAATGTCACATTTTGGTGTCGGCTGTGTGATGATGTCATGCCATATTGCTGTTGATGTAAGTAAAGTGTTTCCATGGTTACCAGCATAAACAAAGATGGCATGGGAAGAAAGTGTCAACTGTGATGTCCAAGTTATCTGAAACTGGACTAGCTGTGTGGAAATATCTTGGTTTTAATGCTGTTTCAGACTGCTGCCATGTTATAAAGACAGTACAGCAGTGCGGATAATCTGCAGAGGAGTTTTTCCATACCTCAACAACACCGTTGTGATGCAAAGTTGCCAGTGAACTGTGGTCTATTGTCATTCCGTTTTGGCTGTTTTTATGTTAAATTTAGTAAATAATAAAGCCTATTCCTGCATCTTTGGGAGAGAGGTGGGGTACACCCTGGACAGATGAATGAATGAATGAATGAATGAAAGATCAAGTAAGGGATTAAGCCAGATTTTTACAAAATCTGTTTGTCCAAATAATGGACACTGATAAATTCTAGCCCTGGTGTAGGAACAGACATATGTTCACGTCCATGCTTTTTAAACACACTTCTGAAATAGCAGCTGATAATGAGCTGCTGATTTCAGACCTGTTTTCTGCGGATCAAAAGTGCATTGGGATGAAATGCACCTTAATACCAACGTGCCAAACTTGGTGCCGAACCTCACCTACTTTAAATCAGTGTCCTCCTAGTCATGAGGCATGCACATAGTCAGTTCCTATTTAGGTGGTGAGGGTGTGCAGTGGAAAACCAGACAATGAGGTGTCAGAAACTAATGAAAGCACCAGCACAGGGCACAGACTGTCAAAATAGGGCCCTATGTATACCAAATATAGAGTGAATCATATCAAAATGACAGAATATATTTGGGGGGTATATAGAATGAAACTATTTGTCAGATATAAATCTATCTGATCCACCACTGCACACTGTTTCTACATGATCTTTTAAGGCTCCTAAAATGTATAGTGATTGAGGCTGAGGGGAGCCTGCCCTTGGGCCAGGCAGGCATTGGATGAGGTGCACATCATTTATGTCAAAACCATTTTCTATTCTGAAAATTGAACTTGTTTCCTTCCTTGTATGACTCTCTCCTAAGGTGAACTTGCTAGTTAGAATTCATGACAATTCATATTTCTGGAGTTGATGTTTCAAAAGCATTTCTGGGTCCATCACGTTATTGTATTTATAGCTTTTATGTCTGAATTTCTTAATCCTGATCATCTACAAGAACAATTAGATTTAATATTCAAAACCTTTTCCACACTTTAAAAGGGTCAGGTTCTCAATGGTTTTGACACTGTGGCTGCCGTTCATCTTAAAAGACTTCAGAATAAAGCCATATTCATAGTCATAACTCACTGAGATGCTCCCACTGCTTTGAAGGGAAATTAACTAAAGTTAAAAGGCAAGCCAGACAATCACAGAATTAATGGCAGCTTGATGAATATTTTAATATCTACAAAGAAACTGGATCTGCCATCTGTTGCACTTTACAAGATAGTGAGTAATGACTGTGAAAATCCATATTTCTACAAGAGGGTGAACATGGTTCCAGTGGTGATTTCCACTGTAGATAATTGGTCTATGCATATCAAAAGATTTACAAAAATAACTTGAACAAACAGAAGCAAAATAAAAGATAAGACAAACTGTGTGATGTCAAGACAATATCAAGGCAGAGGCAAACATGAAATATATCACACAATTTCCTCCTCATGGCACCGTGATTCAAGACATACACACATGGTCGAATATATACTCACACACCCATCAGATTTCATGTTGGCTCCTTTTCTCATTCACTCCCTTACTCCATTTCTCTCTCGTTGCTCCACTACGCCTTTGAAACGTCTGTCAATATTGACTTTATTTATTTAATTGACATCGCTCGTGCTGACATTGGGACCTTTGCATAAACAATGATGCAATGCTTTGGAAACTCCTCATGATGAACGGAAGAGGGGAGGGGAATGAAAGAGAGGAGCACTCGTTTCTCACTTCAACCCTCCTCCCTTGTCAGTCCACTGGGAGGAGAAGCTTAAGTACTTTGGAGCTAGAGTGTCTGTCTTTCACACATCAAACGATTTGTTTTATCCGGTTCATATTCTCCCCTTCAGACCCTGCACAGCCTGATAGGGCTTTGATGATGAAACATAGAGGACATCCGTGCATTATATCTGAATTGGCATGCACAAAGGTATGCACGTGTGTGGATGTGCGTTTGTTTGGTCTGCTGTAACAATGTAGTTTCAGACGAGCTCATATTCAGACGGCAGTGCCGACGGTCCTCATTTTCACCACCTGTGCCACCCTGAGAATTGGTGACGTCCTTCACTTCTCTGTGTAATCAGTCAGTGTTACGAGCAACACACAGCCCACTTCGTGAGCTATCACTGAATTGGCCTTAGACAAGATACTGTTAGTCTGTGAACAATGCATGTCTGTAATTGTGAAAACAGATGGCAGCTGCCTCAATGGTGAGAACAATGACCCTGTTTACATGGTCACAAGTAAACCGATTACAATCAGCATTCTGGAGTTAGCTGATTATTCAAACTGTCATGTAAACAGAGTAATCGTATCTTTATCAGTTAAATACCCTGGTTACATGGTCATGAGTAAACCGATTACAATCAGCTTTCTGGAGATAGCTGATTATTCAAACTGTCATGCAAACAGAGTAATCTGATTACCTTTATCGGTTTACTCCAGTAATTGGTTTACTCATGACCATGTAAACATTGTCAAAGGCTCATTAATGGTTTATGAGAAAACAGATTAACACACCTAGTTTATCTGCCCAGTAAACTGCTTACACAGTGCATGTAAACACTATAAGCTGTTTATTACCTTTATCGGTTTACTCCAGTAGTTTACTCCTGACCATGTAAACATGGGCCACGGTTACATGGGCAAAATTTCATCAATCTGATTACAATTCAGAACAGAATTTTACTGTTTACATGGATCCTGAAAAAGCTGATCCAATTGGGATGTGCGTTTCCATGTGTCACACGTTTGAACGGAATAAATCATTTTGACATGCGCACGTCAACATTTCAACATTCCGAAAATAATAGAAGAAGAAGCAACTTCTGATGTTAGCAAGCCCCGCTTCGTGTCGAAATTAACCTGTATTGTGTTATTCAGACTGTACTTTTGCTTCTGCTGGTCTCTGTAATGAAGCTACAAGTACATACTTCTGCATATGACGAACAGAGGGAGACAGCAGGACGATACAGACCAGTTTTGTTTTACTCCCGCTATGTCTTCCACTAGCTGCTGGTAAGGCGGAAATACATCACATCGACGTGCGGCTGGTGTATAGACATGTGCAGTAAACATATTTTCTGCCCTACGTTCGGAATAAGTGTTTTCATGCACACCGTTCGGATTAACAAACGGCATAACCCACCCCTCTCAATCGGAATGAAATTTTGATCCGAATGACCGTGATTGGGTTAGAATATTCAGATTGGCGTGTTTACATGAAGCATTTTTGTTCCGGTCAAGCTTTTAATCCAGTTACTTGTTTCCATGTAAACATAGCTATGGTCAGTGATTATACCATTTAAGGATATGAACATTTTGATACATTTGATACATTTTCATTGTTATGCAGATGACACACAATTATACCTGTCAGTGAAGCCAGATGATAGTAATCAATTAGCCAAGTTAGAAGCCTGTCTTAAGGAAATCAAAGCTTGGATGACTTGTAATTTCCTGCTATTAAATTCAGATAAGACTGAAGTCATTCTTGTTGGTCCAAAAAACCTTAGAAATTCCTTTCCAAATCAAACTTTCAGTTTGGATACAGTTACTCTTTCTCTTAATAGCTCTGTGAGGAACCTTGGAGTTATTTTTGATCAGGATTTGTCCTTCAATTCACATATTAAATTTGTTTCTAAGACTGCCTTCTATCATTTGCGTAATATTGCCAAGATTAGGAGCATCTTGTCTCAGAGTGATGCTGAGAAGCTGATCCACGCTTTTGTTAGCTCGAGATTAGATTATTGTAATTCTTTATTATCAGGCTGTCCTAAAACATCTTTAAAAAGTCTTCAGCTGATCCAAAATGCTGCAGCAAGAGTTTTAACAGGTACTAGAAAGAGAGATCATATCTCTCCGGTTCTGGCCTCCCTTCATTGGCTTCCCATAGAGTTTAGAATTAAGTTTAAAATCCTTCTTCTTACTTACAAAGCTCTAAACAATCAGGCTCCTTTTTATTTAAAACATCTGATACTACCGTATTATCCTAACAGAGCACTACACTCCCAAAATGCAGGATTACTTGTAATACCTAGAATCTCCAAAAGTACAATGGGAGGCAAAGCCTTCAGTTATCAAGCTCCTCTCCTGTGGAATCAGCTGCCAATCTGGATTCGGGAGTCAGACTCAATCTCTGTTTTTAAGAATAGGGCTAAAACCTACCTTTTTGATATAGCCTACAATTAGGGAGGGATCATGTGTTTCTGAACCCTCCCTTAGTTATGCTGCTAATAGGTTTAGTCAGCCGGGGGACCTCCAGTAATGCACTGGGCCTCACTCCTTTCCTCACTCTCTATGAAATATTTTTTTTGCTGGTCATTAACATTTGTTTGTTCTCTCCCATAGATTGAGTCCCCATCGTGCTGTTTGCTCTCTACATGTCTGTTCTTTTCTTCTTCTCTATCCCCTCACCCCCCAGCCAGTCGCAGCAGATGACTGCCCCTCCCTGAGCCTGGTTCTGCTGGAGGTTTCTTCCTGTTAAAAGGGAGTTTTTCCTCTCCACCGTCGCCAAGTGCTTGCTCACAGGGGATCGCCTGATTGCTGGGGTCTTTCTGCAACTGTGGGGGTTCCCCCCTACAGTTGATAGTGCTAAGAGATGACTGTTGTTGTGAAATGGCGCTATATAAATAAAGTTGAATTGAATTTTGGTGATGCTTTGTTAAGAAAATGCCTGAATCTTTCACCAAAAGCTCTTTGTTTAGATTCCTGTCATGAGACTGAGCGCGGTTATCACTGAGCTCAGGCTCTTAATTTATTTCTGAATGTTTTCTGTATTTTTACAGCTTTGTGTTGTTTCCCTGTGTTTTGAGTTATGATGTTTCCTAGGCGGTTTATTGTTCAGTTAGTTATTTATGTCCTTAATATCATTTTTATTTTATGAGCCTCTGTAGTAGGAATTATATTTTTGTTTCTGTATGACATGAGTGCCTTACCTTTCCTTCCAGACACCCCCATCCTGTTATTTTCTCACTGTCTGATCCTCAGTCATCCCAGCTGTGAGTTATTGTCTAATTAGGTCACCTGCCCGCTCAAGCTGCCCACACATGCCGCCCATTGTGTCATCTTCTTCCCCAAACTATTTAAAGACTGTCAGACTGCCTTTCCACTGCGGCAGTCTTAATTTTCCTCTCTCTTCGCATTCAGAAGCCTGAATCCTGTTCTGGCGAATTTTCCTGAGAAATCACAGTCTGTAAGTTTTTCACTGTATTCGTTTTTGGACTTTGTTCTTGTGCACCTTGGAACTTTATGTTCTTTCTGTAATCCATTCTACAAACTGCAGTTGGCACGTGGGTCTGTCTCTCTCTGCCCAGAGGGGCAATTTATAATAAAAGACTGCCGCCAGTAATAGACCCAGGCACTGCAGTATGTTGGTTTGCTTTTTTGTGTGTTTTCACTCACCTGCCCTGTGGAGCAATTATGCTTCCAGTCTGCAAATCTGACAGAAGGAGGAAGAAGTGGAGTTGGGATGAGCTGGAGTTTGTCTCCATGATTGAGGACATGGCAGCCGGTGCTCGGAGCTGCCTATCCTGAGAGGACGAAATGCTGTGTTGGGGTGGAATAACAAATCTGCTGGAGGTCAAACCTAGCATGTGCTTCCATCCCCTTGTTCTGAGTCTCTCCCTTCCTCCACTACCTCCACTGCCATCAGCCCCCTCCTCGCTGGAGCCAGCCTCCCAATTGTCAGTACTCTTTCCAGCGGAGCGGGAAAAGCACTGCGGCAACAAGCTGGCATTCAGGGACTGCGGGTGGAAAGAAGGCATTGGGAGAAGCCGTTCCACTCAACGTCACGGACCATCACCTGCTCCTGCTCCTTCTCCGCCGGCTCCATCCACTCCTCGATGCTGTCATACAGCTCCCGATTGCTGAAGGAATACTCCCGCCCCTCAGACAGCAACACCCCTTTCGCCGAGGCAGAAGACTCCTGCAGCAGTGCCCCATCAGTATTTTTCCTCTCCAGCTGCTTTGTCAACTTCATCTTTATCTGCAGCTGCTGATCCTCATTTCTCCTTGCCATTTTCTCCCACTGCTTAGAGGTTGGTTGTATTTTCGCCGGCTTTGCCCGTCACTGGAGCTACAGGGGCAGTTCTTCAAGGTTCTCCTGGGGGGCCCTCTTCAATGGAAACTACGGAGAGGGTCAAACGTACACCTGCTGCAGCAGGAAACACCATGCCCCAGGAATACAGACAAGTATTGTTGCATTCTCCCACATTTTATGATAATATGCTTTGCCTGATTTGCGGTGGTGAGGCTCAGTGTTCGCAGTCCCCTGAGTCCTCACTGCCTGCTGCAGCTATCATTTTCTCACTTGCCCTCTCTGTGTCTCCTCCCATTCTTCCCGAGTGTCTGCAGGCCCCTGAATCAAGCCACCGGACGATGGAGGAGCCTGTGGCTCTGGAGGACCTGGTTCTAGTCCACGGCCACAGTCTGAATGGAGAGGAAGCACTGGTACCAACCTGAGGTCTGTGCCTGCGATAGAGCGTCCCTGGGCCTTGGCTGCACAGAATCCAGTGCCTGCAGGAAACCCATCTCTTGTCCCCATGCAGGGCGAGCCACCAGCGTGGAACACCTCACTGGGGGGTCCTGGGACTGTACCCCTCTAACTGTCCCAGTCACCCTATGGCAACATAATCCCTTGTGGTCAAGAGTGGTAATGATTTTTTTGTCAAGAAAATAGTTCAAATTTCCAAGGCTATAACTTCAAAGTTGCAAGAAATAATGGCTTACTGTCAAATAGAAAGATGTAGAATATGAGCCAAAGTTTCAGATAGGAATAAATTTATGCATCTAATTTGCATAATGTCACGGCAGCTATATAAATTACATAACTCAGCCAAAAGTGGACTTTGTACATATTTACACAAGGAATGGTTCAGTTTTTTGACACCGTTTTATCTACAGGGGCATTTTGTTATTTTATCTTCAAAGTATATGAACCACAATATCAGTACAATGTAAAAAAAAACAAATAAATTTGTCACTTACCGGTGCAAGGGGGTGGGGGTGGGGGGCTCGCTCGTTCACATGATCGGTCTGTTTTTGCCCATTGTGGTCATTGGTTTGCATTTTGTCTGTCATTTCTGCTCTCTACTACATCTACAAACTCTTATGATTACCTCACATGAATTTTGTTTGTATTACGCGGCTATTTTTCCTGTATGATGCAGTTTTCTGTGATGATCCGTGATGATCATGGCAGCCATATTAGCTTTCTGGGCTAAAAGGATGAAAACAGGAAAAGGAAATGAGGAGTTCATCTTCTTTGTTGTATTACGTGTCATCCACTGAGTCCTCCAATGTGTGCCTGCCACCTTTTGAAACTGGCAGATCAGTACAAGTCCTGGTTCAGCTGGGGAGTTAAAGGGATGTCAAGATTCAGTTGACAGGTGCAGATGCGGCGTTGCGCCATTAGGGGCGTGTGAAAACATGGAAAGTTAAAGAGTTAACGACCATGTCTGCTGCAGGGGCCATCGCATCAGAGTTGGAGCTGGACCTCCAGATGACCGGGCCCTAACAACCATCATGTGGATTGACAGAGTCCTGCACGGCAGTGGGGCTTGAGCTCAGGCAAGTGCCCTCTTTCATTTTTCTGATGTCTGTTTTGGAGAAATCTTACCCGGCTCTTGGTGAGGAGAGCCGGGTGCAGCCATCAGCTGTGCTTGAGCTCATCTTGCCAACATCAGCCACTGCCGGTGACCCTGACCCTGTTTCTCCACCTGTTTTATCTGAGCTCTCACCCAGGGTCACCGAGGACGTTCCTGATCTGCCAGTTGTCTCTGTGGGTCCAGGCTCACCATCTCAGATTGCCATGGGGAGAGCTCCCCCTGCTGAGGTCGCCGCGGGTGCTCCGTCCCAGCCCGGGACCTCCGTGGGTACTGCTCCCCCTCTTGCTGAGGTCATCGCAGGTGCTCCGTCCCAGCCCGAGACCTCCATGGGTGCTGCTGGCCCTCCTGCTGAGGTCGTCGTGGATGCTGCTTCCTCTCCTGCTGAGGTCGTTGCGGGTGCCCTGTCCCAGCCCGGGACCTCTGTGGGTGCAGCTCCTCCTCAGTCAAAGTCTCCGTGGGATCTGTGTCCCAGTCGGGAAACGTCATGGGTGCTGCACCCCAGCCTACAACCATCTTGGGTGCTGTGCTCCAGTGTGGGCCCACCATGGGAGTTACGCCCCAGCCCAGGGGCCACTGTGGGTGCAGCTTTTGCCCGGTCCGGGCCCACCGTGGGTGCAGTCTTGGCCCTGTCTGGGCCCACTGAGGGTGCAGCTTTGGTCCAGTCCGGACCCACCGAGGGTGCAGATATGTCCCAGTCCGGGACCTCCTTGGGTGCAGCGTCGCTCCAGGCCAGAGCCACCATGGGTGCAGCTCTGCTCCAGCCCAGAGCCACCGCAAGTGCAGCTCTGCTCCAGCCCGGAGTCACCGCGAGTGCAGCTGGCCAATCCAAGGGCGTTGTGGTCCCACTCTTTGCTACCCATTGCCATCATGGTTTCATGGCCTCTAATCCCCTTTTCTGCTCTCTGTTTGCCCTTCCCATCAGGCACCCGCATCCTGGACAACCTCTTCTGTTTGGGTTGCTGAAGAACTCTGGCAGGCCACCCGACAGACTGTGCTGCAGAGTTGGGTGGCCAGTGTTCTCTTGGAGGTCACCCGACTCATTCCATCATACTATCTGGTGGGCCTGGGACTCTGGTCGCCCGCCTGAACTGTTCAGCTCCTGAGTCCAGGGGGCTTAGGGTGGTTGAGGGTTTGCCTGCTCTGGGTCCTGAGCGGGGCTTTGTTTCATTCCCTCCTAGCCTGTTCCTCCCACCACCCACCCTGGGTGGGTTATTGTTGTGCTCCTGTTGGGGGGGGGGGGACAGGATCTTTGTTTTTTCTTTTTTGGTGTTACCTTGGGGTGTCTGGTATCCCCCCATTAAAGGGGGGCTCTGTCATGAGACTGACCGTGGTTATCACCGAGCTCAGGCTCTTAATTTATTTCTGAATGTTTTCTGTATTTTTTCAGCTTTGTATTATTTTCCTGTGTTATGAGTTATAATGTTTCCTAGGTGGTTTATCTTTCTGTTAATTATTTATGTCCTTAATATTGTCACGTCGGGGCTGTGTTAAGGGGGCGGGGATTCTCCCGGTATGCTTTGGCAGTGGAGGATTCAAAGGGTGTTATCATTCGTGTGTTCTAAAGTGTTATTGCTGTGTCATTATAACTGTGTTATAATGACACAGCAGTGTTATAAGAATTGTCAGAGCAGTGACTGATCATGCGTTTGTGTCACCTTCAGTGAAACGGAGATCTGTGTGAATGACCTCCTCCCCTGTCTGTGTTAAGGAGTGTGTTTTAAATAAAGCCTGTTTCGTCACAGTCATCTCTCCTTTCTTGTGTGAACCCCCACAACGTCCCATTGGTGTCAGAAGTGGAATATGGAGCAGATGGAAGCCAGGATCAGAGCAGAGATCCAGCATCTGGAGCGATTCATCGCTTAGCTGGGAATGGACGACAGAGCTGGTACACCGACCCCCAGAGTTGCTCACTGGGATGAATGGAGCAGTGGATCCGACGGGACTAGTGTACCCTGCCTTCTGCCTTTCTCAAGGCAGGACGGGCTGAGCAGAGCAGATCAGCCCCACTCCCCACCCTTTTCAGGGCAGGACAGGTCGGCGATTCCACTGTGACCAGGGGCAGCGATCGACCGAGAGGCGACCGTACCACCCATCTGGCAGAGGGCCAAGGTTCCCCGCATTAATGGTGAAACCCTGCTGGACGACTATCTGGTCCAGGTCGAGTTGGCTGCTCCGTCCAACGGCTGGCCACCAGAAGAGACCGCTGTACAGGTCACGCTGGCGCTGGAGGGAAGGGCTCTCTGCACGCTGTCCAATCTCCGGCCTGAGGAACGCCACAGCTGGCCAGCGCTACAAGGACCGCTCCAGAGGCAGTTCAGGAGAGCGGCCAAAGCTGAGCACGCCGAGGAACAGCTGGCCAACCACCGGCGAGGCAACCGGAAGAGCCTGGGAGCCTACGCAGCGGACATACGGCTGCTGACATGGTGCAGCTAACTGGATTTCGAGCCAGGGGTAGTGGAGAAGCTCGCCCTCCAGAACTTCATCTGGGGTCTCCACCTGGCCCAGCTCCAGAGCCACATCTGGATTAACGACGCGAGCAGCTGGGAGATGGCTGTGGCAGAAGCAGAGCGGGTGGAACTGCTAATGGATTGTACAGTTGATGCATCGGCACCAAGACAGAGAGCCTTCCAGGCCACAGCTGAGAGCGAGGAGGAGGAGGAGGAGCTGCGGCGGACCACAGCGGTGCGCCCACAGAGAAGACGGCTGCTGCGGCACGAGGAAGGGTGCTTCCGCTGTCGGGAGCCTGGACACATCGCGCGGTACTGCCCGGCACCCACCCCACAACAAACCAGCCACTCACCAACGTTAAACTAGAGCGAGGTGGCATGGACGGGGACCTGCCGCCTCCCACAGACATTCTCCCTGATGAACTGTCACCGCGTGTGGGCTGAATTGGACACTCGCCAGGGATGTACCTACAGTGCAGCCTGGACAACACGCCGATCCGGGCCCTGATCGACACCGGTTCTACCATCTCCCTGGTCTGACCCAGTGTGCTGCCAGGCACAGACGAGACAAAACCGCAGGGGTGGGAACCCACCGGGCGCTGCGCCATCACAGCTACCGGTTAGCGCACCAGACTGGGAGGGTGAAGAGTTCTTGTGGGGGGGTGGCCGGCCAGAACACAAACCACACATTCTGGCTGGCTGACATTCAAGACCCCTGCATTATTGGACTCGATCTGCTCGTAGCATGGAGTGAAAAAATTGCCAAAAATTGACACCGCCAGATCGTCCCTCCTGCTGGGAACTTGAACCATCATGCTCTGCAGTGGGGCCCAGAGGAGGAACCCGGAGGCCTGCGTGATCGAGGGACCGCCAGGGTGGGCCAAACCGGGCGGGTCACCGCAAGTACTGAACCCAACGGTGCCACCAGCATGAGCAGAGGGAGCACGATCACCGACAGAGGCAGCAAGGGGGGGGGCACAGCGGAGCGGGTCAATATGTCAGCAGAAACACAGCAGGTGGTTGAGGAATTGTTCCAGCAGAGCTGTGGGAGCTATTGGAGCTGTTGGACTGCTACGTGGACATCTTCGCTGCGAAGGATGAGGAATGCACCCGAACCAGCTTGGTGCAGCACGGGATCGACACCGGTGAGACCAGGCCGATCCGGCTCCGCCCTCGCCGTCTGCCTTTTTTAAGGTGGGTGGCAGCAGAACAAAAAGTACGAGAAATGCTGGAGGCAGACATTATTGAGGCCTCCAGCAGCCCCTGGGCGGCGCCGGTTTGTGGCTGTTCTGTGTGGATTACCGACGCCTGAATGACGTCACCCGCAAGGATTCCTACCCCCTGCCCCGCATTGATAACGCGCTGGATTACATCTCCGGCTCCAGCTGGTTCAACTCACTGGACCTCCGCAGCGGCTATTGGCAGGTAGAGCTGTCACCTGAGGCCTGCCAGAAAACAGCCTTCTCCATCGGGCAGGGACTGTATCAGTTCAAGGTGATGCTGTTTGGACTTTGCAACGCCCCAGCCACCTTTGAACGTCTGATGGGGCGAGTGTTGGCTCACGTTCCCCAGAGCAACTGCATTGTTTACCTGAATGACCTTCTGGTTCACGCAGTTGATTTTGACAGTGCCCTGTCCAACCTCCGGGAAGTATTGGACGCCATCCGACAGGCCGGGCTGCGGCTACATCCGCGGAAATGCCACCTATTTAAGATAAGATAAGATAAGCCTTTATTAGTCCCACAACGGGGAAATTCCAGGATTGCAACAGCACAGGGATAGCAACACTCAGAGCAACAATCAGAAGGCAAGAAAAAAAAAAACAAGCAAGCAAGAGCAGCTAATAAACATATGTACGTATTACTATAAAATATATATATATACACACACACACAGACACACAGTGCAGAGCATTGTAGCTGGATGGAATAAATATATGAATATATGAACACACAGTGCAGAGCATTGTAGCTAGATGGAATAAATATGTAAATATATAAACACCCACAGTACGGAGCATTGCAGCTAGGTGGAATAAATATGCAAGTATATAAACACACACAGTGCGGAGCAATGTAGCTAGATGGAATAATATGTAGATATATAAATATATAAACACCCACAGTACGGAGCATTGTAGCTAGATGGAATAAATATGCAAATATATAAACACACACAGTGCAGAGCATTGTTGCTAGATGGAATGAAACAGCATAACCGTCTACTTAGTTATCCTACATGGTATGATTATGTGCCCATACATATTCTCACCCTCCATAGCGACCGGTATGTTCCTAGTTGTATGCCGGAGAGGACCATTGTGTAAGTCTATTGCATCTTTTGCATTCAAAAAACTATTAGTTTGTTACGTCTTTTTGCTATCTCTGCGAGCAGCCCTGCTTAGGTTGTACAGTCTGACAGCCGTTGGTAGGAAGGACCTACGAAACCTCTCGGTTGTGCACCTGGGATGATGTAGTCTGCTGCTAAATGAGCTCCTCAGTGCATTCAGTATGTCCTGCATAGGGTGGAACTCGGACTCCAGCAGAGATGACAGTTTAGCCACCGTCCTTCTCTCTCCTATCTCCTCCATCGGATCAAGGCGCTGCCCCAGGACAGAGCTAGCTTTCTTAATCAGTTTGTTCAGTCTCTTCCTATCGGCTGCAGTAATGCCACTGCCCCAGCAGACCACTCCAAAAGTGATGGCTGATGCCACCACCGTGTCATAGAATGACTTCAGCAGCGCCCCTTGTACACCAAAAGACCTGAGTCTCCTCAGCAGGAACAGCCTGCGCTGTCCCTTCTTGTAGAGTGCATCAGTATTGTGTGACCAGTCTAGTTTATTGTTCAGATGAATACCCAGGTACTTATAGGATGTCACCATCTCGATGTCTGTTCCCTGTATATTTACTGGTACTGTGAGGGGCTGCCCATGCCTGCGGCAGTCCACCACCAGCTCCTTAGTTTTCCTCGCGTTGATCTGGAGGCAGTTCCGATGGCACCAGTCCACGAAGTCCTGGATAAGCCCTCTGTACTCAGCTTCATCTCCATTGGAGATGAGGCCAACGATCGCAGAGTCATCAGAGAACTTCTGTAGATGGCAGTGTGTTGTGTTGTGTGAGAAGTCCGCAGTATAAAGAGTGAACAGGAAGGGAGCCAGCACCGTTCCCTGGGGGGCCCCCGTGCTACTGATGATCGTGTCGGACACACAGTCCCGGGTTCTCACAAACTGAGGCCGGTTCGTGAGGTAGTCCAGGATCCATGATGACAGGTGCTGGTCCACCCCTGCGCGCAGCAGCTTGTCCTTCAGGATCATCGGTTGGATGGTGTTGAAAGCACTGGAGAAGTCAAAGAACATGATCCTCACCATATTCCCGGGCTTCTCCAGGTGGGACAGAGAACGGTGAAGGAGGAAGATCACCGCATCCTCCACCCCAATGCCATGCTGGTAGGCGAACTGGAGTGGATCCATCGCTGGTTCCACCAGGGGGCGGAGGTGAGCAAGGAGCAGTCTCTCCAGGGTCTTCATCAAGTGGGACGTCAAGGCCACCGGTCTGTAGCTGTTCAGGTCTTTGGGGTGGGAAGTTTTTGGTACAGGTACCACACAAGATGTTTTCCACAGCTGTGGTACCCTCCCCAGTTTCAGTTGGGAGACCACCTTCCTGGGCCACGTCATCAGCGCAGCGGGAGTTGCCACCGATCCAGAGAAAGTGGCAGTAGTGAAAAACTGGCCAGTGCCGTTGGATGTGGGAGAGCTACCGAGTTTTCTCGGGCTGGCCTCCTATTATAGGAGATTTGTGAAAGACTTTGCCACCATCGCCAGCCCGCTGCATCAGCTGACACAGAAGGGCCGTGCATTTCAGTGGAGTGAGACTGTGCTGCTGTGCTGCTGCTTTTTCCCAGCTTCGCTCCGCACTCATCGGCGCACCCATCCTGCAGTATCCCAACCTGAACCGCCCTTTCATTATGGACATGGATGCCAGCAACCAGGGCATTGAGGCAGTGTTATTCCAGGAGGGAGAACACGGAGAGCAGGCAGTTGCTTTTTTCAGCCAAACTCTCAGCAGAGCTGAAAGGAATTATTGTGTTACTCGCAGAGAGCTGTTGGCTGTCATCCAGGGGCTTCGCCATTTTCGACCGTATGTGTACGGGGGGAGGTTCCAGCTCAGGATGGATCATGCTTCCCTGAACCTGGCTACTGAACTTTAAAGAGCCGGATGGACAGTTGGCGAGATGGCTGGAGGCACTGCAGGATTATAATTTTCAGATTGTGCATCGGGCAGGCCGCCTCCATGCCAACGCTGACGCGCTGTCTCGGCATCCCTGTGCTGCGGAGGACTGTTGTCACTGCCAGCGGGCAGAGGATCAAGACCAAGCCGTCCCACAGGCTGCTGCTCTCCGGACCGCTGTGAGCAGGAATAACACAGCGGCACACAGCTCCTCCCCGGATAATCAGGCAGCTCTCCCCAGCGATGACGTCACAGAGGCCCTTGACGCACAGCAGCTGCAGAGTGAGCAGGACAGAGAACCGGTCATTTCCCAGGTTCGGCAGTGGCCGGACGTGGGCCACAACACCCTCATGACACCGCTGTCATGAGGGTGTTGTGTATCGTCAGTGGCAGACTCCAGCTGGGCAGCATCACATCTGGCAGCTGCTGGTTCCCCGGTGGCTCCGGCCCAAGATACTCCAGCTGGTCCACGGGGCGGTAGGAGCGGGCCACTTCGGGGTGACAAAGACCCTGCAGCATCTTCGAGCACAGTTCTACTGGCCTGGATGTCACCAGGATGTAGAGCTCCACGTCCATCGCTGTGACACCTGCATGGCTCAGAACGGGCCAACTCAGCGATCCCATGCTCCCTTGCAGCAGTACTGGGTGGGAGCACCGATAGAGCGGGTAGGAGTGGACATTCTGGGCCCTTTCCCGACCATGGACCGGGAGAACCACTATGTACTGGTTGCAATGGATTATTTCACCAAATGGCCAGAGGCGTATGTGGTCCCTGATCAGAGCGCCGCCACCACGGCATCAAAGCTGGTGGATGAGATGTTCTGTCGGTTTGGCGCACCGGAGGAGCTGCGCAGTGTTCAGGGTTGGAACTTTGAGGCTGAGGTCTTCGGGGAGGTCTGCAAGCGGCTGGGCATCCGGAAGACCCAGACCACCCCGCTGCATCCACAGAGTGACGGCCTGGTCGAACGGTTCAACCGGACCCTTACCACCCAGCTCGCTCTCCTAGTGGACCAGCGACAGTGAGACTGGGACCTGCATCTGCCCTTTGTTCTGTGGGCATACCGGACGGCAGCACAGGAATCCACCCAGTGCACTCCGACAGCACTGATGTTTGGACGCGAGCTACGCACACCGGTGGAATTGGTATCCCCCCCCCCCCCCCCCCCGGAGCCGGAGGTGGAGGGCAAACCAGGGTTGGATTATTTGTTTTGCTTGAAGGAACATCTCCACACGGTGCACGGACTGGCTCGGGAAGCCCTGGCAACAGCGGGGAGCCGGCAGAAGCGGGCATATGACTCCCGCTGCCAGGGGAGGGACTTTGCACCAGGAGATCGAGTCTGGGTTTTCTGCCCGGAGCGAAAAAGGGGACTGTCACCAAAACTGACGAGCCATTGATCGGGACCATGCGAGGTCCTACAGCGACTGTCAGATGTGGTGTTATAACTGTGTTATAATGACACAGCAGTGTTATAAGAAGAGTCAGAGCAGTGACTGATCATGCGTTTGTGTCACCCTCAGTGAAACGGAGGTCTGTGTGAATGACCTCCTCCCCTGTCTGTGTTAAAGAGTGTGTTTTAAATAAAGCCTGTTTCGTCACAGTCATCTCCTTTCTTGTGTGAACCCCCACAACGTCACAATATCATTTTTATTTTATGTCATGGTTGTGAGCGTGCGCCCCCTCCTTCCCATTGTTTCCTTCCTCAGGTCATCAACACACCTGGGTGAGGAGACGCACCTGCTGCCTCTCATCAGCCAGCATTTAAAAGGAGCATCTCTTCAGTGCACTGACACTGGCTGGTTTGGGTATACTGCCGTAGCAGAGTCCTATTGAAGCAAGTGTTATTTTCTGAAGGTGACGCTTCCGTACTCACCTGTCTCTTTTCTCCGTTCCAGGTTGTTGCCACTGTGCAGGTGCATCTCCGGGGACTGCGTGGGCTCACTGCCCCATCATCTCCACTCAGCTACAACCATTCTCCACCTGGTCAGGCACCACCGACTCCACCAACTTCACCCTGCTGGTTCGTCTCTTCCCCCAGTCGGGGTCCTGCTGGTCCTCCCTATTATCCCACATAAGTGGCAATTTGGCTTGCCCATTTTCTCTGTCTCCATTTCTCCTCTCACTGCTCTCGTTCTCTCTCCACAGGCTGCTTCCTCTGGCGAGTGACATTTTCCATAAGCTGTGCTTTACTTTGATATTTAATAAACTCCTCAAACGTGTGTTTGTGTTCTCGATTGACCTTCTGTTGCTGCATCGAGCACGTGGGCTGTCTATAATTGGTAATCATGACAGAACGAGCCAGCCTTTATTACAGCTCAGCAGGTGCAGCAGCATCAGGTCAGTCGGTTCTGGATTGCTTAGACGTGACCGAGAGACAGGTGGCCATGTTAACCCAGCAGCTGCAGACTATCTCACAGCAATTGGGCACAGTCGCCCAGAATTTGGCCAATTTTGCTCCTCTGGCTCCTCCTCCTCCTCCGCCCGTTCCTGTTGTTCAATCTCCTGTGCGCCGTATCACCTCTGTTCCCACACCTGCCCCGTACACGGGGGAGGTGGGGAAGTGCAAGGAGTTTCTTTGTCACGTACGGATGTATTTGGAGCAGGTTGGCGGGGAGTACCCATCCGACAGCGCTAAAATTCAGTTTATGATCCTATTACTGTGGGACCGGGCCCTCAGTTGGGCTTAGTCCGTGGTTGACAGCCCTGCGGGGTCTGCTTACACATTTGAGCAATTTGTGGTTGCTTTCACTCGCACCTTTGACCATACCAAGAGTCAAGGGAACATGATGAGCCGCCTTTTGTCTCTCCGCCAGGGCACTTGGTCGGCGGCCGAGTACTCGGTGGAGTAACAGGTCGAAGTGGCGGAGTCGGGGTGGAACGACATTGCCCCATGCAGCGCGTTCCTCTTTGGCTTAAATGCACACCTCCGCGATGACCTGGCAGTTTATGCAGTTCCCGACACTCTGAATGGTCTAATAGATCAGGCCGTTGGTTTGGACAATCGCCACCATGAACGTGCGAAGGAGCGACAGTCCTCCTCTCGCCCGTTCTCCATGCGGGTGCCTGCTGTGGTGACTGACACAGGTGGCACCGGTTCGCCTTCTGAGCCAATGGAGCTCAGTTAGTTCCAGCTGACCGATCAAGAGCATCGGCGGAGGAGGAGAGCTGGCGCATGCATGTATTGTGGTTCTATGAAGCACAATCTGGATGAGTGCCACCTGCAGCCAAAAAGACGCGGCCCGTCAGCAACCATGGGGGGGGGGGGGTCTGGCAGGTGGGACCAAACTTACTCCCCCTTGCAATTTCTCTGTGTCGGCCCTCATGCAACTGCTGGGGGTCAAGAGGAGGATTATGATGCTAGTGGATTTGGGAAGAGGGGAATTTTATCTCGTCCCAGCTCGTGCGGGGTATTCCCACTCTCAAATTGCCCAATCATTTGAGAATCACCACCATATCTGGCTGAGAGGTTGCGGTAGTCACCAAATGCATGGAGCCAATTGCCATCCTTCTTTCCAGTAACCATCGGGAGGAACTTTCGTTCCTGATTCTCCCAAATTCGTCTTCCCCAATGGTCCTGGGTTATCCATGGCTCTGGAGGCACAACCCCTTTATAAGCTCGGGGCAAAACTTCATAATCTCCTGGAGCTTTATGCTCTCTATCACATCTACAAAGTCTTATATTACCCCACGTAAATTTTGCTTGTATCCCGCAGCTATTTTCTGTGTACGATGCCATTTATGTGACAGTTAATGACAGTGCATGGTGGCCATATTTGCTTTCTGGGTTCAAAGAAGCAAAACAGGAAAAGGAAATAAAGATTTCTTCTTCTCGGGTGTATTACGTGTCATCCATGAGTCCTCCAACGCGTGCCTGCCACCTTCTGAACTGGCAGATAAGTACAAATCGTCAGTACAGTTAAAGGGATGTCAGAGTGAGATGACAGGCACATTTGCTGCGCTGTGCCACTGGGGGCATGCGACCTGTCCATGAAATGTGGCCAGTTAAAATGTTATGGACAAATATCCTCTGCCCTTGATCAATTCCACGTTCAAGCTCCTTCAGCGCTCACGGGTATTTACCAAATTAGACTTATGTAACGCATACCATCTTATCTGCATTCGTGAGGGGGATGAGTGGAAGATGGCGTTTTGGATACATCAGGGGCAGTTTTAATATCTGGTCATGCCATTTGGGCTTACCAACACCCCCGCTGTCTTCCAGCGGCTCATAAATGATGTCCTTCACAATATGTTCTATCAGTTTGTATTTGTCTATTTGAATGATATTCTTATTTTCTCCCGCTCGCCAGAGGAACATGAAGTCCATGTGAGAGCCGTTTAACAGTGGCTCTTGGAGAACCAGCTCTACGTTAAGGCTGAGAAGTGTGAGTTATCCACCACTTCTACCACCTTCTTGGGCTTCATAGTGGCTGAAGGGAGACTTATTGTGCTAATCTTTCTGATCCAGCGACACCTTATACATCGGACGGACACACGGATCACCCAAATGTCTCCTGAGCCGATAGACGGAGCCACTGTTTTTAGCAGGATACGTTACAGCAGAGACCAGCTGCTAGCACTTAACCGGACCAAGATGCTAGCGCAAGACTTCGACATACCAGGTGAAATAAGACAGAAACGATGTGGATGCCGTGCTGGAGCAAGACAGCGGGCAAGAAATATAAGGTACAGACCCGTCCTTCCATCTGTTATTATGGGGAATGTTCGCCCACTACTCAATAAGACCGATGAGCTAGCAGCCATCTCCCGCTACGAGAGCGTCTTCAGAGAGAGTAGAATGATGTTGTTTACTGAGACGTGGCTAACAGAACTAGCAACAGATGCTAACATTGAACTGGCGGGTTTCCACGCAATACGGGCAGACCGGACACCAGACAGTGGGAAGGCAAGGGGCGGAGGAGTGATAATGTATGTCAATAACAGCTGGTGCAGACCAGGACATATCACGGTTAAACAACATCACTGCAGCAAAGACATTGAGTTGCTAGCTGTTAGTATGCGGCCTACCTATCTCCCGAGGGAATACTCACATGTAATCTGCATTGTTATTTATACAAATCCGACGGCGAATGCGGGGACAGCGCGTGACATCATCCACTCAGTAACTGGCAGGCTGATGACACAACACCCAGATGCTCTTCTCCTCATCTCAGGTGATTTCAACCATATTTCACTGTCCCCCATTCTGCCCACGTTCACCCAGTATGTCACATGCCACACTAGAGACAATAAAACACTGGACTTGTTCTATGCTAACACTAAGGAGGCGTACACCTCATCACCACTCCCCCCACTTGGGAGATCGGATCACAACTTGGTTCATCTCCTGCCGTTGTACAAACCCCTAGTACGCAGACAACCTCCGGTCATGCGCACGGTGAAGATATGGTCTGAGGAGGCAATGGACGCTTTAAAGGACTGTCTTGAAACCACTGCCTGGGAGCAGCTCTGCGATCCACATGGTGAGGACATCGATGGCCTCACTCACACCATCACGGACTTCATCAACTTCTATGTGGACAATACCGTACCCACCAAGACAATGCAGTGTTGCTCGAACAACAAACCCTGGATCAACCCTGAGATAAAAACACTTCTGAGAGAGAAGAAGAGGATCTTCAGGTCGGGGAACAGGGAGATGCTGAAGTCCGTACAGAGGGAGCTGAGAAGGAAGATCAGAGAAGGCAAGGACAGCTTCAGGAAGAAGATGGAAGGCAAGCTGCAATGAAGCAACATCGGCGGGGTCTGGAGAAACCTTAAAACCATCTCTGGGCTCCAGAATACCTCCTCCCAGGCCACAGGGGGCAGGGAGTGGGCAAACAATTTGAACCTGTTTTTTAATAGGTTTGACCAACCACCCTCCCCACCGCCTGCACACCAACCACTGCCGCCTCTAAAGTCATTGAGACCTGCTGTCCACACCCCACTCCATCAACACCCCCCCTCCCACTCCCAGCACAAAGCCCCCCAACCTGATCCTCACTAAGACCCAGGTGAGGACGGAGCTGAGGAAGATCAAGGCGAGGAAGGCCTCGGGACCGGACGGCATCAGCGCGAAGCTCCTCAAGTCCTGCACAGACCAGCTGTGTGGGATTGTGGAGCACATCTTCAAGCTGAGCCTGAAGCTGGGGAGGGTACCACAGTTGTGGAAAACATCTTGTGTGTTACCCATACCAAAGACTTTGCACCCCAGAGACCTGAACAGCTACAGACCAGTGGCCCTGGCGTCTCACATGATGAAGACCCTGGAGAGACTGCTCCTTGCTCATCTCCGCCCCCTGGTGGGACCAGCGATGGGTCCACTCCAGTTCGCCTACCAGCATGGCATTGGGTTGGAGGAGGCAGTGATCTTCCTCCTTCACCGTTCCCCGTCCCACCTGGAGAAGCCCGGGAACGTGGTGAGGATCATGTTCTTTGACTTCTCCAGTGCTTTCAACACCATTCAACCAATGATCCTGAAGGCCAAGCTGCTGTGCGCAGGGGTGGACCAGCACCTGTCATCATGGATCCTGGACTACCTCACTAACCGGCCACAGTTTGTGAGAACCCGGGATTGTGTGTCCAACACGATCATCGGCAGCACGGGGGCCCCCCCAGGGAATAGTTTTGGCTCCCTTCCTGTTCACCCTTTATACTGCGGACTTCTCACACAACACAACACACTGCCATCTACAGAAGTTCTCTGACGACTCTGCAATCGTCGGCTTCATCTCCAACAGAGATGAACCTGAGTACAGAAGACTTATCCAGGACTTCGTAGACTGGTGCCATCAGAACTGCCTCTAGATCAACGTGAAGAAAACTAAGGAGCTGGTGGTGGACTGCCGCAGGCAAGGACAACCCCTCACAGCACCAGTAAACATCCAGGGAACAGACATTGAGATGGTGACATCCTACAAGTACCTGGATGTTCATCTGAACAATAAACTAGACTGGTCACACAATACCGACGCACTCTACAAGAAAGGACAGCGCAGGCTGTTCCTACTGAGGAGACTCAGGTCTTTTGGTGTATAAGGGGTGCTCTTGAAGACATTCTACAACACGGCGATGGCATCAGCCATCACTTTTGGAGTGGTCTGCTGGGGCAACGGCATTACAGCAGCCAATAGGAAGAGAATGAACAAACTAATCAAGAAAGCTAGCTCTGTCCTGGGGCAGCGCCTTGACCCAGTGGAGGAGATAGGAGAGAGAAGGATGGTGACTAAACTGTCATCTCTGCTGGAGTCCGAGTCCCACCCTATGCAGGACATACTGAACGCACTGAGGAGCTCATTTAGCAGTAGACTACATCATCCTAGATGCGCGACCGAGAGGTTTCGCAGGTCCTTCCTACCTACGGCTGTCAGACTTTATAACCTAAGCAGGGGTGCTCGCAGGGATAGCAAAGAAAAAACAAAAAAACGTGACGACCTAATAATATTGAATGCAAAAGACACAACAGACTTACACAAATGGTCCCGTCCAGTATACAACTAGGACAATATCAGTCACTTTGGAGGGTGACAATATATATGAGTACATATTCATACCATGTAGGGTAACTAAATGCACGGTTATGCTGTTTAGTCCATCTAGCTACAATGCTCCGCACTGTGTATATATATTTATATATTTATGTGTACATATGTATATTCACTGCTCTTAATTTCTTATCTTCTAAATCCTTGCTCTGAGCGTTGCTATCCCTGTGCTGTTGCAATCCTGGAATTTCCCCATTGTGGGACTAATAAAGGCTTATCTTATCTTATCTTATCTTATCTTATCTTATCTTATCTTATTGCTGACCCGGCCAAGGTGAAGGCAGTGCTTGATTGGCCAACTCCCCACTCCCATAGGGAGCTCCAGCACTTCCTGGGGTTTGCGAATTTTTACCGCAGGTTCATCCAGAACTATAATGGGAAAGCACTGCCTCTCACGCAGCTGATCTCCGTGAAGGTCCCCTTCAGGTGGACCGAGGCAACTGAACAGGCTTTTACTAAATTAAAAGGCCTGTTCACAGATACACCCATCTTGGCTCAGGTCAACATGCAGCTCCAATTTGTCCTTGAGGTGGACGATTCTGATGGGGTGGGCACTGTCCTCTCACAGCACTCGCCCTCTGACCAGAAGCTCCACCCATGTGCGTTTTTTTCTTGGTGGCTCACATCAGCCGAGAGAAATTATGACTTAGGGGACAGAGAGCTCCTCCCCATTAAGTTAGTATTGGAGGAGTGGAGACATTGGCTAGAGGGGGCTATTCACCCCATTGCCGTGTGGACCGATCACAAGAACTTAGAGTACTTGTGGTCAGCCCACCGACTTAATGCCAGGCAGGCTCACTGGGCCTTATTCTTCCAAAGGTTCAACTTCACCATCACTTTCTGGCCTGGTTCTCGGAACACCAAACTGGATGCGCTATTGCGCCAGTTTGATTCTGAGCAGGTAGCGCCCCCATCCCATCGTCAGCCTATCCCCCCCCCCCCCCCATGTGTCCTTGGAGCCCTTACCTCTGATATTGAGTGGGGGGGTCTGCCAGTCCAAGTCCCGGGAGCCCGTACCGACAGGGTGCCCCCAGAACCGCCTGTACGTCCCTGCTGGCCTCCACAGTGACGTATTCCACTGGGGTTACACCAGCCATTTTGCCTGCCATCCTGGGGTCACCCGCACCTCCATCCTGATTCGGCGGGTGTTCTGGTGGCCCACGCTGTAGCGGGATGTGCAGGAGTATGTGCAGGCCTGTGAAATCTGTGTCCGGGGCAAGTCCGACTCCTTCCCTCCTGCTGGACTCCTCCACCCTCTGCCCATCCCTGGCCTTCCTTGGTCCCACATCGCCTTGGACTTCATAACCAGAATTCCCCCTTCCCACGGGTGGTCGGTCATCCTAAATATCATTGACCGCTTCTCAAATGCTGTTGATCTCATTGCCCTTCCTAAGCTTCCCTCAGCCATGGAGACTGCAGACCTCACCGCCCATGTCATCCGTTTCCATGGCATCCCTCTTGACATCGTGTCTGACCGGGGTTCCGAATTTACATCCCAGGTTTGGAGGGTCTTCACAGGATTTCAGCATCAGTGCAGGAGTTTTATTTTTCTGACTTTAAACAATGCTTCTTCTCTTAAAAAGATATAATAAAATCAAATATAGAAGATTGTAAACATGTAAAAATGGGCGTGTATGCCTTGTAACTAGGGTTGCCAACCGTTGCGTTTTAGCCGGGATGTCCCATTTATTGGGCTAAATATGTTTGTCCCAAGAAGGATGTGCATTGCCCATTTATTCAAGGCTGCCTTAATGAATGCACTAGGCTGGCCTTCATAGGCCGCTGGGCTTCAGCCCAGCGGCCTATGAAGATCAGGGCCTATTGTGAGCCAATGAAAAAGATGACATTGTTGTTAATTGGTCAGATTCTATGTCCATCAGTTGATATTCATGTGTGGCTGCTGATTGGTCTAATTTACAAGGGCCTCACAGTGGGTACAAGTAACAATAGCCTATCAGAGGAATTGTTTTGACATGTGACTATGCAAGCGCCAGTGAGAGGTAAGAAGTAATTAGCTTGGTCAAAATGTCCGGAAAAAGTTTGAAAGTGGTGCTCATAAAATTATTGAGAGGAAAAGAGCTTAGGGAAAGTTAATTGCTCAACATTGTCATGACTTGCCACTCATCAGCGGCGCCAGCCGCGCGCACACCTGCTCCTCGTCAGCGGCGAGGTATTTAATCCACTCTGCCCTGGGCTTCGGCCTGAAGCCGTCTCTCAACTTCGGCCCCTTTGCTACTACGGATCTCAAACCGACTAGTGAAGATAACTTGGGTAAGCTCCCCTTACCTCTCTCCTCTAGCCATCCCCTGTGCACAGGTGGACATTCCCGGCGGCGGATTTCCTCATCTCGCCGTTGGCTCTACGCTGCTGCCACAGGTACTGCAGGTCGCTGTCTCCCGGGCCTCGCCCTTGTCGACGCCAGCCACCTGTCATAACCAAGTAAGCCAGCTATCATCATTATTCCCTGTATTGGTGTGGTGCCCGTTACCCTTCTCCCTCTGCTCTCTCCCACAGGGTTGTCCGGCTGTACGGCCTCCTGCCCCCGTGCCTGACGCAGATGCCACCACCAATACATTCTTATTCCACAGACACGCAGCCATACACTTCCTTGTTGCTAATAAAGCTGTTAATTCTATCTTTAGCCTGCGTGTGTGTCTCCTGGGCCGTGCATTATGTCAAACATATCTCAAAACGTAAAGGACTTTTTTAAGCTGGAGCATCAAGTGGATTATGCTGCTAATTACTGCATGGAGGAGGCAGATGGGTCATTAAAGCACTCACCTGGAGGAGAAGAGTGAAGGGAGAAGAAAGGCTGTGATTGCTTACATCAAGCAGCTATGCATGGGACAGTGTACTCCAAACTTGATAAAAAAGTAGACTGGATCAAGTATGCATCCATAGAATATGATGATATTTGTGAGCTGGACTTAAAGGATGCAAAGAAAGATTTCTCTTTAAAGAAGACCAGAATAAAATTCTTGTAAAAAGGTAAGACATGCTATTTGCAGTGCAATTTGGGGGGGGGGGGGGAGTTTTTTTTCACATTTTGTTTTTCACGTCATTATGGGGTATTGTGTGTAGATTTTTTTTATTTTTTTTTTAGGAAAAAAATGAATTTAATCCATTTTTGAATAAGGCTGTAAAATGGATTAAATTCATTCTTTTCACTTTACACATAAACTGCAGAGTATCATGATCTGGACATCTTGTATACACTTTCTATTATTTTTGAACTAGGCACAATTCTGTTATCATTTGTAGTTTATGTATCCTTAGTTTCTATTTCAGCTGTTTTTTTGTAGTCTCTCCTGTCATCCTCCCATTCCTATAGCCACACACGTGTTTTTTTTTTTTTTTTCATTTGACAGTACTTAGTTACCCAGCTGTCCTGTGTTCATTAATTTTCAGTTCTCTATATATGCTAGCCTCACTTTCTGTTCGGAGTGGCATTATTATCAGAGTTTCCCTCTGGTCCTTCGTTATCTTCTGGTCAGTGTCTCCTGCATATTTTGTGTTTGACAGCCCCCATGCCACAAGTTATTTTGCACTTAATAAATCATTCTTGCACCTGAAGTCTACAAGCCTAAAGGAGTTATCCCTTCCTGTTTATCAGAGGTTGCTATCCCACAGAATAATGTCACCAAACAAGGACTCCGTGGGCATGGATTTCAGCATGTACGGCCTGGAGGAGGAGGAGTGTTGGGCTGCAGGATTAGTGGAGGACTTTATCCCAGATGCTCACACTTCCCACACTCTTGAGGCAGCCCTGAGATTTCTGGACGGCGCAGTGGGGTATTAGAGGCATACCCCAGCCTGCGGAGCTATTCGGGACTCATGGGTCTCCTCATTTCCGTTCCCAACCTCCAGCATATGCTCCATGGGCTGGTGAGAAGCTCTCCCTGTATGTACCTGTGTCGATGATGAAGTTCCCCCTGGTGCAGAGGCCTTCAGCTTATCACCACTCGCTCCAGGATCTTCTCAATGCTGCACTCCAGCTCCGGTGCCTCCATTCCGCCTTCTGCCAGTGCCAGCCTCCGCTCCTCGACGTTTCCCAATGCCAGATCCTTGCCACCTCCCAGCTGATAACTGCCAGGTGTGCTCCGCTGCAACATGAAGAATTTCACCTCGTTTCCCCATGGCAGCCCCAGTGGCAGTGGCAACATCAGCGGCAGAAGAGCAGGAATTCAACTCCACTCCTCCAGCAGCAGCTCCTTCGCTGCTGCAGAGAAATGCAGCAACAACCTTCTCTCCACTCCAGATCTCTTCAATGGCTGTCCTGTCAGCTCCTTCCTCCTCATCATCTGTTGCTACTGCTCTTCTCTCCTCCATGGCATTGGCGCCTGCTGCTGAACTTACTAACCGGCCACAGTTTGTGAGAACCCGGGATTGTGTGTCCGACACGATCATCGGTAGCATGGGGGCCCCCCAGGGAACGGTTTCGGCTCCCTTCCTGTTCACCCTTTATACTGCGGACTTCTCACACAACACAACACACTGCCATCTACAGAAGTTCTCTGATGACTCTGCGATCATCAGCCTCATCTCCAACGGAGATGAAGCTGAGTACAGAGGACTTATCCAGGACTTCGTGGACTGGTGCCATCGGAACTGCCTCCAGATCAACGCGAGGAAAAATAAGGAGCTGGTGGTGGACTGCCGCAGGCAAGAACAACCCCTCACAGCACCAGTAAACATCCAGGGAACAGACATTGAGATGGTGACATCCTACAAGTACCTGGGTGTTCATCTGAACAATAAACTAGACTGGTCACACAATACCGACTCACTCTACAAGAAGGGATAGCGCAGGCTGTTCCTACTGAGGAGGCTCAGGTCTTTTGGTGTACAAGGGGTGCTCTTGAAGACATTCTACGACATGGCGGTGGCATCAGCCATCACTTTTGGAGTGGTCTGCTGGGGCAATGGCATTACAGCAGCCGATAGGAAGAGACTGAACAAACTAATCAAGAAAGCTAGCTCTGTCCTGGGGCAATGCCTTGACCCAGTGGAGGAGATAGGAGAGAGAAGGATGATGGCTAAACTGTCATCTCTGCTGGAGTCCGAGTCCCACCCTATGCAGGACATACTGAACGCACTGAGGAGCTCATTTAGCAGTAGACTACATCATCCTAGGTGCGCGACCGAGAGGTTTCGCAGGTCCTTCCTACCTACGGCTGTCAGACTGTATAACCTAAGCAGGGCTGCTCGCAGAGATAGCAAAAAAATGTGACGATCTATTAGTATTGAATGCAAAAGACAAAACAGACTTACACAAATGGTCCCCTCCAGTATACAACTTGGACAATATCAGTCGCTACAGAGGGTGACAATATGTATGGGTATATATCCATACCATGTAGGGTAACTAAATAGACGGTTATGCTGTTTATTCCATCTAGCTACAATGCTCCGCACTGTGTATATATATTTATATATTTACGTATGTGTGTATATGTATATTCACTGCTCTTATTTTCTTATCTCCTAAATTATTGCTCTGAGTGTTGCTATCCCTGTGCTGTTGCAATCCTGGAATTTCCCCATTGTGGGGCTAATAAAGGCTTATCTTATCTTATCTTAACTTCCAACCGCCTCATCTGCTGTTTCACCCGTCATAATTCCTGCAGTGCTTGCTCCCACATTTTCAACTCGGGTGCCCTCGCCCGCTGCTGCATGTCAGAGTGCCTCATCCGCAGCCTCTTCAGCATTCCCAGAGGTGGAGGTCACCTCTTCAGCAGTGGAGTCACCGGGGTCTTCGCTGGCAGTGGAATGGGAGTTAAGGCGAGCGCATTTTTCAGTATTTTTAACATCTATACATAAAGAGTCTTGCTTTACTCCTGTTGGGGGAACCCAGTTGCAGCCCCCACCTGCTTCTGGCCTTCCTCCACTGGGTTCCACTGCCGGTACCTGTTTTGACCTGGCACCCTCCCATATTTTTTCCTCCCCATCTGGGATGGCTGCATCAAGGATGGAATTCCAGGGTCCCAAGCATGCTGCTCGCCAGCCGCCTTCATCATCAGCATCATCTGGGTTCACCACACCATGTTTGTCTGAGCAGTCTGATCCACCTGGGCTGTCTAAGCAGTCCGGTCCACCTGGGCTGTCTGACCAGTCTGCTCCACCTGGGTCATCTGAGCAGTCCATTCCTCCTGGGCCATCCGAGCGGTCTGCTCTACCTGGGCTGTCTGAGCAGTCTACTCCACCGGGACCATCCAAGCTTTCTGCTCCATCATCACCATCATCAGAGCAGGCTACTCCATCATCAGCATCATTAGAGCAGGCCATACCATCATTGCCGTCATCGGAGCAGGCCGCTGCATCATTGCTGTCCTCAGAACAGGCTGTGCCATCATCATCACTTGAGGTCAGCACTCCTCAACCACTGGCTCTTGATCTTAAAACTCCCATTTTGTTATCTCCAGAGCAAGAGACTCTTGTATTATCCCCTGAGCAAGAGATTCCTGTTGTCTCCAGAGCAAAAGGCTCTTATATCATCTTCTTCAGGGCAAAAGACCCCCTATGTTGTCATTATCTCCTGAGGTTAAAGTTCCTATGTTGTCATTATCACCCGAGAGTAAAGTTCCCATGTTGTCATTATCTTCTTAGGTCAAAGTTCCTATGTTAGCTCCTGTGTTAAAAGCTCCTCAGTTCAGCACTCCCACAGTGCCGTGTTCATCTGTCTGGTGGTCCTTGGACTTGGGTAGGCCACCTGACATGTTGCGCTCTTCCATCTGGTGGTCCTTGGACTTTGATAGGCTACTTGACATGCTGAGTTCATCAGTCTGGTGGTCTTTGAACTGGGGGAGGCTGCCGGACTCACCATGTTATTTGGTCTGGGGATCCATGGACTCTGGTCACCCCCCTGACCCATCCCGTCCCTCCATCTGGTGGCCCTTGGATTTTGGTGGTCCACCCAACATGCCATGGTTATCAGTCTGGTGTTCCATGGATTGTGGCCTGCAACCCCATGACCAATTTTTCTTTGTGTGCTTGTTTTGCCCTGCCTTACCTTTATCCCCCTCCTCCCGCCCAATTGGGGTGTTCTTTGTTTTGATTTTGGGCATCTGAATTCCACCCTTAAGGGGGAGCACTGTCATGATCTCGATATCTTGTCAATGCTTTCTGTTATTTTTGAACTATTGACACAATTCTGTTATCATTTGTAGTTTGTGTATCCTTAGTTGTTTTCTAGTCTCTCCCATCATCCTCCCATTCCTATAGCCATTCACGTGTGTTTTCTTTTGACCCTAATTAGTTACCCAGCTATCCTGTGTTCATTAATTTTCAGTTCCCTATATATGCTAGCCTCAGTTTCTGTTCAGTGTGGCATTATTATCAGAGTTTCCCTCCGGTCCTTCATTATCTTCTGGTCAGCGTTTTCTGCATATTTTGTGCTTGACAGCCCCCGTGCTGTAAGTTATTTTATACTTAATAAATCATTCTTGCACCTGAAGTCTACCCGCCTTAATGTCATCCCTTCCTGTTTATCAGAGGTTGCTATCTGACACACAGCAATAATAAATATCTTAGACAAACAAACAAGCATAAACAGCCTTAATTTATTTCATTTTACTTATATATGACTTTTTGCAGTGCATTTGTGTTTTCTAGCACAAAGTTGCATTATCTCTCCAAGAGAAACAAAAATGAGGCTGTAGCGGCTCAGGAAGTAGAGCAGGTCACCTAATAACTGGAAGGTTGGCTGTTCCAATCCCACTCCTCCCACCTTGCTCTTGTGTCCTTGGGTGGAAAACACTTTACCCACCTTGCCCCCAGTGTGTCCATGGTTCATAACACTGATGTATGAATGTGAATAAATGTCGGGTGGTGGTCAGAGATACTGTTGGCATGGATTGGCAGCCATGTTTCCATCAGTCTGCCCAAGGGCAGATGTGGCTACAGAGGTAGCTTACCATTATTTATTTCTGTGGAGTGAATGGATAATGGACTCATTGAAAAGTGACTTTGGGTGTCATGAAAAGTGTGATATAAATGCAATCCATTATTAAAACTAGAAAAGCACTCGGAGAGCGCAGACCTCCGCCAAGAGCCACAGTTCCCCCCATACAGTGTTTGTGTGTACGTTTTCAGATTCCTTGACCATGAAAACATATGACTAGCAATTGGATTCACAATGATAGGATTAGTGGTTCAGTAGTAAAAGCATTACCTCCTTGGCGGAGGTAATAAACTGAAGTGTTGCTGTTGTGTCCATCTCCTCCATCCCCAAACTCGTTTTTGAGTTATCTTGCTAACAAACAAACAAACAGACAAACAGACAAACCAACGCCGATGATCACATAACCTCCTTGGCGGAGGTAACAATATTTTTAAGGTTTTATCAAGGTAAAAAAAAAAAAAAAAATCCCAGAATTATGACAACACTAATGTCCACAACATTGTGGCACCAAGCAATAGTTAAAAATTTCTGTCCCTTATTTGGCTGTGAGAAAGTTGGGAACCCTACTTGAAACATTTCATCCATCCATCCATCTTCTTCCACTTAATCCTTTTCGGGTCGCGGGGGGCTGGAGCCTATCCCAGCATCTTTGGGCAAGAGGCAGGGTACACCCTGAACAGATCGCCAGTCCATCGCAGGGCCAACACAGAGAGACAGACAACCATTCACTCTCACAGTCATACCTAAGGACAATTTAGAATCCCCAGTTTGATGCCAATTAACCTAACTTGCATTTGTTACGTTTAAATGCTGAAAAGGAATATAAATTCTGTTGTGGGAGATGAAAGTAGGAAGAACAGCGAGCTTGACGACACACAAACTTTATTTCACCTCCAACACAGAAAACAGAATCTCTCCTGGGGTCTCTGAGAGCTCACCTTTATACCTCTTTATTCCCACCTTTGAGACCCGGGGATAAAAGACATTACACACAGTACACAAAGTATGTCTGGCACATTAACATACAGGACACAAAGCCTTGGTGATCACCATCTCTCACGCTCTGGCAAACTCCCGTGTGACTCCTGTCACCCCGGGGGTCGACTTCTCCCTTCTGTTACCTCTGTGTGCCCGGTGCCACAGTGCATCTTCGTTCTTCCTCATTCAGTCCTTTTATCCCTTTCCTCCCCGACCTCCGGTTCTGGGTGGAGAAACCCCCACCTAAGTGCCACCACACAGCCTTCCCCCAAACACCCAGAAAGGGACCTAACCCCTCGGTCCTTTGGGCTTGAGCTGGTGCCCGTAGCGGCTGTGGTGGGGGACCGCCGGTCCAGTTAAGCGCCCTCCTGGCAAGGTGTGTGGGAGGGAATGTTGGTCTGTGGAGGGGGAGAGGGTGGGGAGGGAACAGGGTTAGTTTCGTGAGCACAATTCTCTGCCGGAGGAACACCAACTTGCGGAACTGCCATAGGTAGGCGTCCGCGCCTGGGAGCTTGAGCCAACACCACTTGTTCATCTGCCAACACATAAGTGGGCTTCAGCCTGTCAGTGCAGACGGTTTCCTTACCCCCTCCCCCCAAGTCTAACATAAAATGCTTTTCCCGAGTTTCCAGCACTCTGAACGAGCCATCATACAGTGGACGCAGTGGGGTTCTGTGTGCATCATGGCTGATAATAAAAAACCCAGAGCTCTGAAAGCTCTTTGGGACAAAGGTGCGGGGAAAACAATGGTGCACTGGGCCTGGCACATTAGCAGCCCCTGTACTAAAAAAAAAATTGCATGGACGGATCAGTCCTGAGTGCTGGGTTTTCCGGTAAAAATCCCCGGGGTTGAATGCGGTGGTGCGGTGATTTTGACCCCCAGGCTCTCTGCCATCATGGACCAGAGTTCCGAAATGAATTGCGGACCCCTGTCTGAAGTGATGTCTGATGGGGATCTGAACAATGCAACCCAAGCCGACAAAAAAGTGTGAGCAACCTCAGCGGACATGATGGAAGCCAGCGGGACCACTTCAGGCCAACGTGTGGTGCGGCCCACAATTGTCAAAAGGTGTGTGAAACCTTGTGATGGTGGAAGGGGGCCCACCAAATCCACATGGACATGGTCGAACCCCCTGGCCGGAATTTGAAAGGGCTCAAGGGGGGCTTTGGTGTGTTTGTGCACTTTGGCCTGCTGGCACGTGATGCACACTGCAGCTCATTCTTTCACATCCCTGCATAAGTGAGGCCAGACAAATTTTGCCCCCACCAGTTTAACCAAGGCACGTACGCCAGGATGTGAAAGGGAGTGGACGGACTCAAAAATGCGGCAGCGCCAAGAGCTCGGAACCATTGGGCATGGGCAACCGGTCACAGAGCGGGGGGCGGGGAGGGCGCCCTTCTTGCACCACCCTGCTCTCCAGTTTCAACCCAGTAGGCGCAAACTGGGGCGCGCAAATGTCTGCATCCCCGGCTTGCTCCACGGCCAAGGAAGGGAAATCTATTCCAATGTAGACCCGGGAGAGTAACGGGCACGACAGTCAGTCAGCCATGATATTAAGCTTATCGGCTACGTGTTGAATGTTGGTCGTGAATTCTGAGATTGCGGCCAAATGTCATGGGTGCCTAGCCGACCACGGTTCTGAGACTTTGAACATTGCGTAGGTTTGTGGTTTATGATCAACGAACGCGGTGAACTCGTGCCCCTCCAGCCAAAACTGGAAATGGCATGTCACCAGGTGGAGAGCAAACAACTCTCGGTCAAACATATTGTATTTGCGTTCGTTGTCGCACAAAGTACGGCTGAAAAACGTGAGTGGCTGCCACGAACCGGAGACATACTGCTCCACCACTGCTCCTACGACAACATCAGATGCGTCTGTGGTGAGTGCTATCCACGCTGATGAAGTGGGATGGGCTAGCAAAGCTGTGTTAGCGAGCGCTTCTTTGGCTTTTGTGAAAGCCTGGACTTGCTCTGGGGTCCAGTCGATGTTTCCTGCGGACTTCTTTTTTTTTTTTTTTTGAGTGCGCCGTACAGCGGTTGCAGCAGCTGGGCTGCCCAGGGGAGGAAACGATTGTAAAAACTGACCATTCCCAAAAATTCCTGCAGCGCCCTCATGGTATGTGGATGCCGAAAATCTGACACGGTGCGCACTTTATCTGGCAGTAGAATCGCGCCCTCCGGTGAAATGCAGTGGCCCAAAAAATCAATCACTGGCATCCCAAACTGGCACTATTAACGATAAGCCCATGTGCTTCCAACCTCTGGAAAACTTGTTTGAGATGGGCGAGGTGCTACTCCTCCGATGCGCTAGCCACCAAAATGTGGTCTAAGTAGACAACAACGAAAGGAAAGTCGTGGAGCACCGCGTCCATCATTCTCTGGAAGGTTTGTGCCTCACCCTTTAACCTGAATGGCATGTATAAAAATTCAAAAAGGCCAAAAGGAGTTATTACCTCTGTTATGGGAATATCTTCCGCACACACTGGGACCTGGTGGTAACCGCAGACAAGGTCCACTTTTGGACCTGGTCTGCACAAAAGCAACACTATCTCTTTCTGCTACAGTAACCAAACACGGGGTCGAGCATTTCATAACAGCTAAAGGTCCGCCAGTGTTCGCGCTCCCTTGGCACCTTGACGCGATTAAACTAGCCAGCGTGCACGAGGAGTTTACTAACTTAGAGCAACTAGGCATCATTAGGAACTCCAACAGCCCGTGGGCCTCTCCGCTGCACATGGTGCCTACGGCCGATGGGTCGTGCTGACCGTGCAGTGATTTCCGGCACTTGAATAGCACCACGGAACATGATCGGTATCCCATCCCACACATCCAGGATTTTTCCCTACATCTGGCCAGGACGCAATGTCTGTAGCAGAAAGAGTGGGACCCGTGAGTGCTGGGAACTGTGAAAGCAAATGCTGGTGCTTATCCCCTGGAGCTATAATGTTAGCATGTATTGTTGGCTCAACTCCCCGAGCTGTGCAGGGCAAGGTGGAAAATGAGACAGCATCCACTAAATGTCTGTTGGCAACATCAACTAACAATCCATAAGCACATTAAAAATCAGCACCTAAAATGGGGACAGAATATGCAACTACCACAAAGTCCCACTGGTAATTGCGTCCGTGTAAGCATACCGTCAACGTCCTTTAGCCAAACATCCTGATGTTGGATCCGTTGGCGGCCGTAAGCTCAGGGCCGCTGCCTTTTGCCGACCTGTCTGCGATGACCAGCAGAATGAGGCTCTTCTAGGAGCCACAGTCTACCAAGAAGCGTCTCCCAGAACGTGTGTCCATGATGAAAAGCAGCGTGTTTCTGTCGCCAGCGGTCGCAGCTGCGTTAGACTGCTTGCCACATCATTTCCCAGCTTCCTGAATTGGCACGGTGGCAGACAGCGCTGGGCATTCGAGCCAAAATGGCAGTGATAGGAACAGAGTGTCCCATTCCTGCGTCTCTTGGCATCCATCCCAGTCACCACCAATGGCTCCTCGGCCTCGCTAGAGTCCTTCATGGCTGCCGGTGTCTTTGCATGCACGCTGAGGGCTCTTTTCACCAGGATGATGCAGTCTGCTTCTTGCGCCAGAGTGTGATAGTTTTTGGTCACCAGCAGGGGTGAGTTGGCAAGGATCACGCTCGCTGTAGTTGGTAGGTTCCTGAGGAAGAGGTGGGCGAACAGGAAGGAGCCGTTGTCCTTCTCCTTCAGCACTAATACGCTCTCCATCAGGTCCACGGCTGATCTGTCACCCAACTCTGAGCACGTGAAGAGTTTTTCTGCTCTCTCACTGTCCATAAGGGTGTAACATTGAAGCAGCATCTGCTTGAGCATGTTATATTTCCCATGGGCTGGTGGCTCCTGGAGCAGGCTCGTTACTTGCTGTGTGGCGCGTACATCCAGCGCAGCGACCACTTGATAATATTTAGTGTCGTCCGTGGGGATCCTGCGGAGTGCGAACTGGGCTTCCACATGTAAAAACCAAGCAGTCGGATTGTAGAGCCAAAAGTCCAGGAGCTTGACTGTGACATCGCACGCCGTGTTGGTGTTCTCCTTCTGGGTTGTCTCCGTGGAGGTGCTTGGCTCGTTCTCCATTGCACGTCTTAGGGTCACCACTGTGGAAGATGAAAGCCGGTGGGACAGCGAGCTGGACGACCCACAAATGTTATTTCATTTCCAACACAGAAAACAGAATCTCTCACGGGGTCTCTGGGCGCTCACCTTTATACCTCTTTATTCCCGCCTTTGAGACCCGGGGATAAAAGACATTACACATAGTACACAAAGCATGTCTGGCACATTAACATACAGGACACGAAGCCTTGGTGACCACCATCTCTCACGCTCTGGCAAAGTCCCGTGTGACTCCTGTCACTCCGGGGGTCGACTACTCCCTTCTGTTACTATTAAGACCCCCCCCCCCTTCCCCCCGATGCCACAGTGCGTCTTCCTTCTTCTTCATTCAGTCCTTTTATCCCCCACCCCGACCTCTGGTTCTGGGTGGAGAAACCCCCTACTAAGTGCCACCATACTGTCAAAAATTGCCCTTTCAGGGCAGGAGGAAGACCCAGGCGCTGAACTGTGAGTTGTGGGAAGTTTAATTCAAACATAAAGTCCAAACAGTGAATGAACAAAAACTTACAATTAAGGCAAAGCAGGGAAATAGGCAGGATGGACGTGGGGAAACGTCTGAACAGGTTTTTAGACTGCAGCAAAGAGAACATGGAGCAGCAGTCTTTAAATAGAGCATGAACAGCAATTGATTAGAGACGTGGGTCACATGAATGAGGAGAAATAGAAAACTGATGACAGGTGTGTAGAACTGCGAACCAAGTTAATGCAGGACAGAAACAATGCACACTGTCAAAATAAGAGCTCAACCAGAAAATGGCAAACAGTGACTGAAGGGTGAGGGCTCATGTCACCAGACAGATGATAATAAAGTTAAGAACAGAAACTAGAACCGACACAGTCAAAACACGTAATGCATCCGGCACTAACCATACAGACAAATAATAATGCAGAACTGAGAAAATACAGGACATAAACAGAAATAAACTGAGAGCATGAGCACGGTGGACACACTGCGCTTAGCCTCATGACAAATAAAAAGCAAATGGAATAATAAAATGATTAGAAACAACGGCACAATTATGTTATTTTAGCAATCAAAAATATACAGCAGGGAAAATAAGTATTGAACACGTCAACATTTTTCTCATTAAACCTATTTCTGATGGAGCCACTGACCTGAGATTTTCGCCAGATATCATTAACAACCCAAGTAATCCATACATACAAAGAAATTAAGGCAACTGTGTTCACAAAAGTTACATTTAATAAAATGGAATTACACAAGGAATAAAAATTGAACACGCTTGGAGAAATTCATTTAATATTTACTGTAGTAGAAAAGCCTTTGTTGGTAATAACAGCTTCCAGATGCCTCCTGTATGGAGAAACTAGGTGCAGGCCTTGCTCAAGAGTAATTTTAGTCCATTGTTTCACACAAACTGTCAAATCTTGAAGGTTTTGTGGGTGTCTTCTATGAGCTCTTATCTTGAGTTTGTTCCATAGATTTTCAATTGGATTCAGGTCAGGTGACTGACTGGGCAGTTATAGCAGATTTATTTTCTTTCTCTCTGGGCCAGTTGAGAGTTTCCTTGGCTGTGTATTTGGGATCATTGTCTTGCTGAAATGTCCACCCTCTTCAGCATCCTGGTAGATGGTAACAGGTTCTTATCAAGGATGTCTCTATACATTTTTCCATTCATCTTTCCTTCAATTATACTAGTGCATGCCCATAGAAGGCAAGGATTCCTGTCTGAAACAGGTAGGTTAATTAAGCTTTACAGGCCAAAATGTAGGCTGTGTTTGAAAGTGGAATACAGAGGTATAACCTACGTACGTATGTATATGTAGGCAATCACACGTTAGACTTTGACAAATATGAAAGGGACTAAACACCACTGAGATTTATTTGGTTGTGTGACTATTAATTACAGAATTATTGAAAATGAATGAGACATCCAAAATTAGCCACTGTTTAAGAATGCTGATTTATGTGTTTGTCAGATCACCGTGTGAGCGTTTATGACTTATATTTGTAAGTGTTGTCTCTTGCAGTTTGGGGAATGGGAGTTGTTCAGTCACCATTAGAATTGTTTTTGTTTATATGTGTAGTGTATCATTGATAAACTCACGCAGTACTATAACAGGACACGTTTACAAATATTTGGGACCCATTTTAGTGCATCCTTTTATATTTTAGCAATATTATGAGTACAAAACACAAAACATTTGTCATGGTCCTGGGCATGGTTGGGGGCCGTGCCCAGTTTTCGGTTTGAGTTCAGTCTTTTTCTGTTTTTTTGTTTCTTTATTTTTTCATGGACTGTTGTATTTTATCTGTCTATTTTTGGAGTGTTCGCATTCTTGGTTTTGTCTTTATTGTTTCGTCTACTTTTTGTGGGTTATTTTGTATTTATGGGTTTTGTTACATCTTTTTGGGGTTGTTATGTTATTCTTGTGTCATCATTAGTTCTGGTCCATGCTTTTATTTTGACAGCGTCTGTGCAGCTTCCACCTGTCAAATGGTTTTGCTGTCACTCGATCATTTTTTCACTCATGTACCTACACCTGTGATGCATTTGTTATTGGGGCATTTATCTATTTAAGGACACGGCAACCCTTCTTCGGTTGCCGTGTCCTACTGTGACATCCTCAGAGGTTCTGCCATGACTCTGAGTGTTATTGGTTTGCCATGGAGGTGAAAGGGTGTGCTCCGACCAGGTAACATTGATCCTTCTCTCCCTTCCCCTCAGCCATGAGCCCCAGTTCTCTTCAGGTGTGACTCCGGCTGAGCTACCTCCTTCCCCGGCGAGTTTGTGTACCTCAGCTGGTGTTTTTCCCCTGGCTGTTCTTCCTCCTCCTGGTTGTGATCCCCACTCTCCTCCAGTGCCTCCACACCCTCGTTATTTCTAAGTGTAGTGTTTTTCTGTTTGCTTGTCTTATGTTAATAAATGTGCAAAACCTACGGCCTGCATTTGGTGTCCTTCTTAGCCCTTGAAAAGGGTGCTTCATGACAACATTGTTATACATAGCAGAATGAACCATTTGGCTGCAACTGTTGCATCAGTGTTGCCCATTTGTCTGTAAATATTTAAATAAAAATTAATTATTTTGTTTTTTGGGCATTTTTGTGTCCTGTTTGGTTGATTGGGCGTTGTTTAGTCAAAGCGTGCATATGTGTCCGCATTTGATATCCAGTGGATCTGGCCATTCTGCTCCACAATCATGGCAGTATTATTATTATTTTTTTTTTAATTTTTAGATACTCGTGCAGGAGGGGGGCTCACGGTCCTGCAAAGGACAGTGGTACCGCATGGGTGAAGCAGCAGTCGAGACTCCCGTCTGCCACCAACTGGGCAAGCGGGGCGTGCCTCCCTGCGAAGGATCGTGGTTCACTCAGTCGGACTCCGGTGTTGAACAAGCAGCAGCTGAACCGGCCTCGGCTGCCGTGTGCCACTCAGGAGTCTTGGCTGTTGTGTGCCACTGCTGTCATTTGCGGCACCATGGGTCCCCTTGGGCGCCCCCCTCCCCCCAGCGCACTCGCGCACCTTGGGTTCTCCACATATGCCGAATTATCCTTTAGATCTACGCAATCACGACAACTTTATGGTGTAATTTCTAAGCATTAAATCTTCAGTATTATCTTTTTGTCAAATTTGTCGCTTTTTGCTTCCATCCTTTGCGGCACCATGGGTCCCTGTGGGCGCCCCGTCTTCCCCCAGTGCACCCGCGGACCTCATGTTCTCCACATATGCCGAATTATCCTTTAGACCTACCCAATCACAACAGCTTTATGGTGTAACTATGACTCCGTGAAATGGAAAGTGATACGTTAATCAGTTAATGCATCTGTGTGTGTGGTTGTATCTGTCTGTCTGTCTGTCTGTTACCAGCTTTTTGGCTTGCCCAGTCAAAATCTAGTGCAATTAAAGGCTTGTATCATTGTATGACCATATTTTCTTGACTTTTAATTTGCCAAAATTTCAAAATAACACTTTGTTTTGGAAATAAACACAAATTTTACTCACCATTTTTGTCAATGCCGCAGCAAAAAAAAAAGAAAAAAAAAGTATTGTAATAATTATCCCGGACCAGTAGAGGTCGGGGTGCCACTTTTTTACAGCTGCCCATGTTACCATGTCACAGGCACTGAGGCACAGCACCTTGGTGCTTACATTTTTTAAGCATTAAATATTCAGCATTATCTTTTTCTAGTCAAATTTGTCACTTTTTGCTTCTGTCCTTTCTGTGTCCCCCCCCCCCCAGTGCGCTCGTGCACCTCGTTTTCTCCACATATGCTGAATTATGCCTTAGACCTACACAATCACTGCAACTTTATTGTGTATTTTTTTTTTTTTTTTTTTTTAGCATTAAATCTTTAGGGTTATCTTTTTTTTGATTTTCTTTTTTTTTTTTCAATTCTCGGCAAGCGAGCAATTCTATGAAATATCGCTTTTAATGTTCTGTATGTGATTGTTGAAAACATGGACTGATAAATAACTCATTAACCTTTTGCTCATTAAGCTTTCAATGCACTTCCTTACTAGGTGGTGGGCAGAGTGGCTCTATCTGCTTTAGTTTTTGAGATGATCGATCCCCATCTAGAAAGCAGCTGAGTTTCACAGATAGGATAACTCATATTTTTCAAAACATGAATGTGTTTGTTGACAGGTTAAGTATGTGCATATTTTTAATGAAAATTAAACTTTAGTTATGAAACCTGATAAGGCGGCTCTGAGGCGATCACTAAGGACCTCTATATGCTTAACCAATCAAACCATCACTGTTATATTTGTTACTTATTTGTATACTGTTGAACATTTGTTTTTGAAACACAAGTTTCTTTTGGATAATCTTATCTAATCTTATGTTATACATTTATATTTTTAGAGATTCTTCAGATGAAGAGCCATCCACCAGGACCAGCAGTGGAACAGGAAGAGCTGGAGAGGAACTGATTCCTGGACTACCACAGAGCTAAGAAAACACCTAGACATGGACACATAAAACAGCCTGTAAACTGGACACTGTAAATTCTGGGCAAACACAAATACATGTATAAAGAGTTCAGTTTAATTTTTGCTATCGCAAAACTTTTGTTCATGTACATTTGAAATATTTATAAAGACAAAACCAGTGAAAATTCAATTTTATTTTTTTTTTTGTAATTACACACTGTTTTAAGCATTTAAAACATATAATATTGACACATACTTGCCAGATTTTGAAATGTACACTTCTCTTGAAAAACAGGACAAATATTTTACACAAAGGACATTTTATGACATATTTATAAAAAAAAAAAAGGATAAAAAGCACAAGGCAAACTATTAAAATTATAGCACTAAAAGGCTTTAAAGCATTCCAGCAAGTTTCCAGCCAATGTGAAATGTTCCACGGGTGGAACACCAGAATTTTAAGAGGTTAAAGATTAAATATTCAATATTTCAAACAGGAGTAGCCCATTTTTCTAAATTAGCTTTAACGTTTTTATTGATGTTATAATCATCACAAAATCACCAACAAACAAAGACCAAGTGAAGCACAACAAAAAAACTCATTGCAATATACCACACCCAAAAGTATATACAGAACACACAGCGTGTGTGTCTATATGGCCCTAGTCAGAAATGTTCTCACAATCCAAGCAATGACACATGTCTGTGCATGGAAGCTCGTTCTGTCTGCACAAGCATCTCCCTTTCACAGTGTTGTGTTTTTTTTAAAGGAGGAGGAACAGTATACAAGCTCCAGAATGCTGAGAGGTGCAGGGGGAAGAGTCATCCAGTTGATCTCAAAGGAGTCTCCCTTAATCTTCCATCCATGGGCCATTGGTGGACGTATGTCTGGCTGACTCTGCAGGCATCTTCTATAGATGGCTGCCTGCTAGTTTGTTATCTGAATGTGTTTATATAGTGAGTCTCTGTTTGGTGGAAGACTTCTGTCTATGCATTTGCCACTCTTAAACAGTTGGCATCTTGGGTAATTCACATCCTTGGAGCCTTTGAGGTCATACAGAACACAGTTAATTTTTCAGTGGCCCCATATTGTTGTGGGAGTAGTTGAAAAGCTTTCCCCAGTGTCTTTAATGACACGCAATGTTCTTTGTCGGACAGTAGTATTTTCATTGCTTAAGTTTCTCAGCCTCTTTCAATTATATTTTTGAGTTGTGTACTTTTCCCTTCTGCATATGATGCATTGGCTTGGGAGCAGATGTGGTGCTCTTCTTAGGTGGACTGGAACCTCTGTTTTTGTTGACCGGAGAACCCAGTTTGGTTGGGGATTTGTCACGGAAGTATGTGGTTCTTCATCTAAAATATTGTAAAGGAGACAAAATTGGGTGGGATGCTTAATTTGGGACAACTAAATATTTACTGTATAAGTGCTCATTCTAAAGATAACAACATTGTGTCATCATTGTCTCTTCTGTTCTACAGGTAACTCCAGCTGCTCAGACATTCCTGATACACTCCTGGACCTGTCTGGATGTTTCTGTCTTGTCTTAAATTGACTATTGGGGCAGTGGCTAGACCTTGCTTGGAGCCGGTCTAGAATGGGTGTAGACTTTGGACAAGTGTTGGCATACCCTTGGCCTCCCTTGGCCGGGGATACGGCCTAGGTCACTACACTCAGCGGTTCTGCTTGTCAACTTGGCATCAGTCCCGCAATCCTTTTTGTGAGCATGCAACTTCAGGGCTTGCCTAACCAGCATGTGAAGTCAGCCTTCGGTGGAAAGCTTCAAGCCATCAGATGCTTCAGCAAGCTGGATGGCGATTGCTGCAATGTGTTGTGGACTGTGAAAAGCGTGATGAGGCTATCCACAGTCATCCACTGCATCTGTCTCTTCCTCGAGCCGTCTTGACGATGTCTTGCTGCTGGATCGAGGAGGAATTTGGATGAGAGAGTGAGGTCGACGTGTCGCGAAAACTCCTCCTCACTTTAAACAATTTTTTCATGCAAGTCACCTTTCAAATTGATTATTAATGTTTACACTTATTAATATACATGATCAGTTCAGATGGATTTCATCAGATTAAAAATGAATACTCACCATCACTTATGTGTACTGATTTTTGTGTCTTTTCTTGGGCTTTTTCAATATTTCTTGTATTAGCATACTGCATGTAGCATTGTCTATGATAGCCTATGTTAACTGACACATCTGAAGGGTGGCTATCATGAAATTATGTTTTTCTATTGCTTTTTCAGCTATTTTGCTTTCCTTTGTATCAAGATTTACCTACTCTATTGAACACTGCACACATTTTTTTTTCCAAATCCTGAATTATATTTTCTAAAGAGCTTGTAACATGCATACAGCACTCCAAACCTGCCCCTGATATTCATGCTAGCTAATGAAAGCACGTGTCTGACTTAACATAACTGACATGTTATAAATAAAGATAGGCCCATACCAAAGCAAGAAATTAAGCAGCAGGCATAAGGGTGGGACAAACTAGTTTATTTTAACATTCTGATCAGATATAAATATAAGAAGTGATGCTGATGTAATAGTATATTATGAATAAATATCAAATTTCCTAAGGATGCTGTAATACATTGCTCTTAATGGTATTATATATTTTGTTCACAGAATAAACCTGAAAATGTGATAATTTGTGAGGTAATGAATCAAGGCTTATAAATGTATTATGCTCTATAATTTTGCACTTGTCTGGTTGTTTTTCAAATTGAAAAACCAGGAAAGTATACAAAGCAGTGCCTGAAAGCATTTTAAAACCTGGATGCTTGGTCATACTTCAAAGCAGGATTTGTAGGCCAAACTAAAGTAACGAAGACACCTATTGATATTCTGGTTGTCTGTGGACAGGTATCTATAATATCACTATTACTATTATTTTTTTTTTTAAATGTTGCTACCGTTAGCTAACCTAACATTAGCTAGCTATCATTTCATGTTTTTCTCCACATCTAACAGTTACTCATTAATTGTGCAGGTAAAACACCGCCAGTGAATGGCTTTAATAAGCTAATAAACAACCATCCTCTTTACAGTAAACAAATCCAACATAAATGTAACAAAATGAGAATAACAAAGCCATGTTTCAGTGCATGGATTCCAGTTGCTTCTGCCAATTGCAGCAACCCATTTGCTTCTCCTTTCTTTAGTTTTCGGCAGTCTGTAAAAGGATAGCTCAGACTTCTTGCAGAATCTATTTGAACAGTCAACTGCACAACAGCTCTTCCCCATTTTAGATGTGCTTTGAAGGCATTAAAAGGCAAGAGAGTCTCCTCCTCAGGTAGGTCGGTGCTACCGACTGTGCCGGGAAGCTAGGCCAATGCACGGTTAGCCGCTAACTAACAAAACCGGACTTTCTGGGTGACCTTACACTGTAAAAAATGATTTAAAAAAATATCTAAATGTAAAAATTAGAGCATACACAAGATGGGGGAGAAACAGATTGGACTAAACCACTGTGAGGATGGGGGGGGGGGTGTAATATTTCAATAGTTATAAATGTCAAACAATGTGTTTTTAAGTCGCACCACTTGTATTGTGCCTTCAACAAACATTACTTTGCTGTTCAAATAAAACATGTTTGTGTTTACAATGTGATTTTTTTTTTTTGGGGGGGGGCAGCTTTATGGAAGGGGGCACATGACCCCTGCGTCCCCCGGCTGGGATTTACGCCCCTGCTTGGGTTGGTACTGATATCTGGTTAAAATCGCAGGTCAGTGGCTCCATCAGAAATATGTTTAATTAGAAAAATGTTGACATGTTTAATACTTATTTTGCCTGCTGTACATGCTGTACTTGAGTGTAATTTTTGCATGTTTTTTAAAAAAAATTATACAGTATATATGCACAGTGTATAAACACCCACACATGCATAAAATGATTGTATATTAACATACTGGTAAAACCTCAAGACATTACTCATTCTGAGAAAGAGTAATTCGGTATTAATCTGTAACCTACATCACACATTCCTCCTACCCACACTCCAGCTGCTGTAGGGTCATGAATGCATGCGAGCCTTGCAGTACAAACTTTATTACAGCTCTGTTATCCTGGCAAGAAGCGGAGGATGTGCAAGTTAGTAAAACCTCAGAGCTACCTGTTGCTGTCACCGTCTAAAAGGAATAAGATCATATTTAAATATCAGACTTTTTAGTTGAGTTGTGTTTGTTAAAAAATAGATTAAACTTTGCCTGCAAGGTTGCTAGCATCACGCTAATATACTACTACAATAATAAGCTAATATTACTGTCACTAACGGAGGCGCTGCGTTTTGGAAATCAGGTGCGGGCGCACTTCGTAGATTGTTGAACACATCACAGTCTTTCATTTTATCCCATGGAGCCACATCAAGAGATGTTTCAACTCTTACGACATGCTGCTAATGTTTACCTACGCTTCCACTATTATCTCATATTAGCGACGGCATCATGGCGTTGCTTGGTAATTGCAGTGTGTGACGTCGTGATGCATGTTGTTTAAAAAAAACACTGACATGTGGGGACGGCAGTGGCTTAGGAGGTACAGCAGGTCGTCCAATAACCACATGGTTGGCGGTTGGCGGTTCAAATCCCGCTGTCCCCAGTATCCTGCCATTGTGTCCCTGGGCAAGACACTTCACCCTCAATTGCTCCCGGTGGGTCTGGAAGCGCCATGTTAGGCAGTATGCCGCCATCAGTGTGTGAATGTGTGCGTGAATGGGTGGATGGCAGGATCTGTGAAGTGCTTTGGTCATCAAGAGATGAGAATAAAAGCACATATAGTGAACACCATTTACCATTTAAACCTGCAGCATCGATAAGAGGAATTGAGAACAACAGCGATGTACAATTCTGGGGGCTCAAAAAATTTAGAACCAGTTCCCATCCATATTTCCATGCCCCCCCTTCTTTCTCGACAGCCTTATGGTCAACCAAACTTAACCAGTTCAGGTATGAATGCTACAAGATTACTCCATGAGGTGCTAATAAAGCTTGCTGAGAAACTGGGTGACATACCCAAGTTGTTTCGGACTAGACTGAAACCCAAATGCAGAACACACATGAAGGCAAGAGTCCATTGTAGAAATCTCAACCTCTTATGTATATAAGCTAAAATTACAATGGCTTTTTTGTTGGGTTTCTGTCTTTAATTTTGTAGGAAGTTTTCTTCAAAAAAGGAATTCACTATTACTGCAACGGCGATTAACATTTTGACTTAAATAGAAAATTGTTTGTGACGTCGTGATGCATGTTGTTTTCAAAAAACACAGGAGTGTTTAAACCCGCAGCATCGATAAGAGCAATTCAGCATTATTCTGTAACCTACATCACATGTTTCCCCCTACCCAAATTGCATAGGCAATTTTCTATGCCTATATACACCTTTGTGAATTCTATTTTCAACACATGTTTTCTAGTAACTATTAGCTTATGTATTAACTTACCAACAGTGGACATAAAAAGTCTACACACCCCTGTTCAAATGCCAGGTTTTTCTGATGTAAAAAAGTTAGACCAAGACAAATAATTTCAAAACTTTTCCCACAGTTGGTGTGACCTACAACCTGTACAACCCAATTGAAAAACAAACTGAAATCTTTTAAGTGGAGAAATAAAAAAAAAAAAACTTACAATAACCTGGTTTCATAAATATGCACACCCTCTAATAACTGGGGATGTGGCTGTGTTCAGAATTAACCAATTGCATTCAAACTCATGTTAAATGGGAGTCAGCACACACCTGCCACCATTTAAAGTGCCTCTGATTAACCCCAAATAAAGTTCAACTGTTCTAGTAGGCTTTTCCTGACATTTTTGTTGTCACATCTTACAGCACAAGCCATGGTCCTCAGAGAGCTTTGAAAGCATCAGAGGGATCTCATTGTTCAAAGGTTTCAGTCAGGAGAAGGGTACAAAAGAATTTCCAAGGTATTAAATATACCATGGAACATAGTGAAGACAGTCATCATCAGGTGGAGAAAATAAGGTACAACAGTGACATTACCAAGAACTGGACGTCCCTCCAAAATTGAAAAAAAAAAGACGAGAAGAAAACTGGTCAGGGAGGCTGCCTAAAGGTCGACAGCAACACTGAAGGAGCTGCAGGAATTTCTGGCAAGTGCTGGCTGTTTAGTACATGTGACAACAATCTCCCATCTTCGTCATATGTCTGGGCTGTGCTGGTAGGGTGGCAAGACGGAAGCCTTATCTTACGAAGAAAAACATCCAAGCCCGGCTGCATTTTGCAAAAACACATTTGAAATCTCCCAAACACATGTGGGAAAATGTGCTATGGTCCAATGTAACCAAGGTTGAACTTTTTGGCCATAACTGAAAAAGGTATATTTGGTGCAAACACAACACTGCTCAGCACCAAAACAACACCATACCTACAGTGAAGCATGGTGGCAGCAGCATCATGCTTTGGGACTGTTTTTCTTTTGCTGGAACTGGGACCTTAGTCAAGATGGAAGGAATTGTGAACAGTTCCAAATACCAGTCAGTTTTGGCACAAAACCTTCAGGCTTCTGCTAAAAAGCTGAAGATGAGGAGGAACTTCATCTTTCAGCATGACAATGACCCAAAGCACACATCCAAATCAACAAAAGAATGGCTTCATCAAAAGAAGATTGTTTTGGAGTGACATGGCCAGAGTCCAGACCTGAATCCAATCTGTTGGGTAATCTGAAGAGGGCTGTGCACAGGAGGTGCCTTCGCAATCTGACAGATTTTGAGCGTTTTTGCAAAGAAGGGTAGGCAAATATTGCCACATCAAGATGTGACATGCTGATAGACTCTTACCCAAAAAGACTGAGTGCTGTAATAAAAGCCAAAGTTGCTGCAACAAAGTATTAGTTTAAGGCTATGTATATTTTCTATGATGTATGGTTTAGAGACGGTGGTGCTGACAAAAAGACAGGAGGTAGAGCTGGAGGTAGCAGTTGAAGATGCTAAGATTTTCATTGGGAGTGACTAGGAGGGACAGGACTAGAAATGAGTATATCAGAGGGACAGCTCAGGTTGAGCAGTTTGGAGACAAAGTAAGAGAGGCAAGGCTGAGATGGTTTGGACATGTGCAGAGGAGGGATAGTGGATATATTGGACAAAGGATGTTGAAGATGGAGCTGCCAGGCAGGAGGAAAAGAAAAAAAAAACAAAAACACAGAAACGATTCATGGATGTAGTGAAGGAGGACACAGAGGAAGATGCAAGGGAGAGAGACAGATGATCCGCTGTGGCGACCCCTAAAGGGAGCAGTCAAAAGACCAAGAAGAAGAAGAAGAAGAAGAAGAAGAAGAAGAAGAAGAAGAAGAAGAAGAAGAGATGTTTATGCAACCAGGTTATTATAAGTTTTTTATTTCTTATTTTTCCCCATAAAAGATTTCAGTTTGTTTTTCAATTGGGTTGTACAGGTTATAGATCACATTAATGGTGGAAAAAGTTTTGAAATGATTTATCTAGGTCTTATTTTTTACATCAAAAAAACCTGGCATTGTTAAGGGGTGTGTAGACTTTTTTATAGCCACTGTAAATGACTTTTGCTACAATAGAATTTTACTCTTTTTTAACTATCAAATGTGACTTTAATTTTTACTTTCTGGGTGTCAGTTTAACTACTTAAATGCCTTTTTCAGTTAGTATTGCTGGACTATAGATGCTTGGGCCCTGGAACTCTATTGATCCACCACACAGGCCAGAACATGGTCAATAAATCTCATAAGACAGTTCACTCTTTTCGTTCATTTTCCAAGTTGGATTCTTTGTCATGGTACATGTTACATATTGGTGTGACAGCATTGGTTTAGACCTGCTCCTAACCTAAGAATGCAATCAATCCAGAGTTCTCCTTTGGGAATAGTTTTTAATCCAGATGAGGAAATGGCGGCCTGTATCGGGTGCTGGAAATACCAGCTCATATGTCTCAAAGCTATCAATGTATAAGACACTACATCATGACCATGAGTCAGACTCTAACTAAACCTGCATGGCCCGAAGCCACTACGTGTGTCACCGCACTGGGCTCGAAATATCACAGCGCTATACCACCGCTGTACTTTGCCATGACAAAGAGCCAGCATTTTGGACGTGCACCAAATCATAAAAAGTCCTCAGCTAGTGCACATCATAGTATTACACTGCCTCACCTCCATGTGCCCCTCCCTCATCCACATTCTTCCATCCCTGTTTCTGTCAGAAGCCCATGATCAAATGCACTCACTTAGATTTATATAGTTCCATTGTGCCTCTGCAACGTTTCCATTTACAGCTCCTCCTTTCTCCACCTCACCTCCTGTGCTCTCTATTCCTTCCTTCATTTCTCTGTTACCACGCATCACTCTCGCACTGTGGGTCATCAGGTGAACATATGCATTTTCTCCACAAGATACAGTGATATCCAGACTTCTCGGCTGTTTGAAAATGGCATTTCGCTGGAAAGTAACGCCGCACAGTGAACACACTGATTTCTGTCCCAGTTGTAAATAATATTAGAGTTAAGCTTTTAAGATTTTTGTGCAAACATAAGGATAGTAAATGAAAAATAAATAAAGGTAAATTTTGCACAGTTTAGGGCATTCTCAAATATGTTTTTCAATTTGTGAAGTGAAGTCTCTTTTTTTTGGTGGGCGGTGGCAGTTTGATTGGTGACATTGAAAAGCAAATCCTTTAAGTTTCATATGTAATCATAAGGAAAATTATTCATTTCTTGTTTTTCTTCTTGATGCCTCAAATTTTTTCTCTTACTTTGAATTCTCAAGTTATCTACACTACAAACAACCTGTGCTTCTCAAAGCGTTTACTTTCAAGTATGCAGTGAACTGCCAAAAAAAGAAAAAAAAAAAATTCTCGAGGACCTTTAATCCTTAATACAACTAAGACTTCTTTTTTTTATTGCTTAAACTGTTGCCTTTGAGCTCATTATTCGACCTGGCTAGTGTTATAATTTATGTGTGAAGAATGGCTAAGGGTTGACAATTTTCAAATCTTGTGTTAAACACATTTGTGGATCCTTCAAACCTGTATTACAGCAGATATCCTTTTTTTTATTTGTCCTTGGCCAGAAAAATTAAAAGATTAACTTTTGAGCATATTGTAAATCGAGCAGCCTGAGAAATAATTAGACTACTGCACCTCCATTAAGTTGGTCTGGAGGCTTTGTTAAACTCCATCTAATAGCTAATCACAGTATGGCCTGTCAGTCACAGATGACCACAGATGAGGAGTAGAGGGCAGGAGTGAGAAATGAAACATGATGGCACTGTGAATTAAGCAAACGACTTTAAGATGATAACATGTCAAATCTTACATAAAGCTAAATGTCCAATGAGACTCCTCCTCCACCTGCTAAGTTTCTTTAAAGCCTTTTAAAACATTTTAACTGTTGCCCATAACACAGCTACATTATGGTGATGCCTGTCTGCCTGCCCATCCATCTGTCCTACCTGTTTTGTGAAATCATCTTCTACAGTTATCTTCCAAATGTTTTAAAACTTGGTGCCAGGGTTTGACATACATCGATGAGTCACAAATTCCAGATGGGTTTGCGTCCAAATTTGGCTCAAGATAAAGGTCAAGGTAAAAGGTTGGGACATCTGGGCACTTACGTGATTTCAGAAAAAAAATTGCTACTCCTCCTAGACAATTGCCCCAGTTGTCACCAAACTCACTCACAAGGCTCCTCAGGTGGGTTGGCATCCAGGTTGTGGTCAAGGTCAAAGGTCAGGAGATGTGAGCATTTATAATTTCACAAAAAATGTTACTCCTCTTAGGTTCTACTGGACCTAAATGCTGCTTTTGATACAGAACACCACCATATCATTTTAATCACACTAAACCTGGTTGACCTCACTGGTACTGTTCTTAATTGGTTCAAGTTCTACCTCACAGACAGGAAATTTTTTGGTAAGTATGGATACATGTCCCTCATGGATCGTCACCTTATCGTGGTGGGGGGTTTGCGTGCCCTAGTGATCCAAGGAGCTATGTTGTTCGGGGCAATTTGCCTCTGGTAGGGTCACCCAACACAAACTGGTCCTGGGTGAAGGGCCAGACTAAGAACAATCCAATAGACCAGGGGTGTCAACCTCATTCCATGGCGGGCCAAGACCCTGCATATTTTGCTTCCACCCAGTGTCTTCAGCAGGTGTTTTCACTGATCAGCAATCAGTGGGGAGAAATTCAGTAAAATCACCTGTTGAAGACACTGGGTGGAGGTAAAACCTGCAGGGTCTTGGCCCTCCATGGAATGAGTTTGACACCTGTGCAATAGACTCTCATGATGAATGCTAGAACAGGGATCCAGTGTACGCTGCCCGGTATGGGGTTACCGGGGCCCCACCCTGGAGCCAGGCCAGAGGGAGAGACTCGATAGCTTGTGTCTGGTGGACGGTCCATGGCACCTGGCTGGACTCATCTCGAAGGAATTACATGGGTCCGCCCTCCAGTGGGCTCACTACCTGCAGGAGGAACCATGGGGGTCCGATGCTGTGTGGATCAGGTGGTGGTCAATGGCGGAGACCTTGGTGGTCTGATCCCAAGCTTCCTAAACTGGCTTTTGGGATGTGGAATGTCACCTCTCTAGTGGAGAAGGAGCCTGAGCTGGTGCATGAGGTTGAGAGATACCGGCTAGATATAGTCGGCCTCACCTCAACACACAGTTCCGGTTCCAGAACCAGTCTCCTGGAGAGGGGCTGGAGCTTGTCCTACTCTGGGGTTTCCCCAGGCGAGAGGCGACGAGCAGGGGTTGGTATTCTTGTTTTCCCCCATCTTGTTGCCTCTATATTGGAGCTTTCCCCGGTGGACGAAAGGGTTGTTTCCCTGCGCCTTCAGGTTGGGAAATGGGTTCTGACCATCATTTGTGCCTATGCACCTAATGATGGTTCAGAGTGCCCACCCTTTTTGGAGTCTCTGACTGGGGTGCTGGAGGGTGCTCCTCTTGGAGACTCCATTGTCCTTCTGGAGGACTTCAATGTGCACCTGGGCAAGGACAGTGAAACCTGCAGGGGGGTGATTGGGAGGAATGACCTGCTCAATCTGAACCCGAGTGGTGCTCAGTTATTGGACTTCTGTGCTAACCACAGCTTGTCCATAACGAACACCATGTTGAAGCAAAAGGATGTCCATATGTGCACCTGACACCAGCACACCCTAGGTCGCAGGTCGATGATCGATTTTTTATTGTGTCATCAAAACTGTGACCGTATGTCTTGGACACTCGGGTAAAGAGAGGTGTAGAGCTGTCAACTGATCACCACCTGGTGGTGAGTTGGATCCGATGGTAGTGGAGGATGCCATTCAGACCTGGTAGATCCAAACATATAGTGAAGGGGTGCTGGGAATGTCTGGCTGAGGCTCCTGTCCGGGAGGTCTTCATCTCCCACCTCCGGAAGAACTTCAACCACATTCTGAGGGAGTCTGGATTCACGGAGTCTGAATGGGCCATGTTCTCCACCTCCATTGTTGAAGCGGCTGCCCAGAGCTGCGGCAGCAAGGTCGTCGGGGCATGTCATGGTGGCAAACCCGAACCAAGTGGTGGACACCGGTGGTGAGGGGGGCCATTAAGCTGAAGAAGGAGTCAATCAGTCTGTCAAGCTTGGTTGGCTTGTGGGACTCCCGAAGCAACTGAGGTGTACCGGCAGGCCAAGCTGAGTGCAGCTCTGGTGGTTGCTGAAGCAAAAACTCGGGTATGGGAGGAGTTTGGTGAGGCCATGGAACAAGACTTTCAGTCAGCATCAAAGAGATTCTGATAAACTGTCTGGCGGCTCAAGAGGGGGAAGCAGTTCCCTGTCCACACTGTGTATGGTGCAGATGGAGAGCTGCTGACTTCAACTGGGGATATTGTCGGGCGGTGGAAGGACTACTTCAAGGATCTCCTCAATCCCACTGATACGCCTTCCACAGAGGAAGCAGGGCTTATGGACGAGGGGGATGACTTCCCTATCACAGGGGCTGATGTCGCCAAGGTGGTTAAAAATCTCTTTGGTGGCCGGGCCCCGGGGGTAGACAAGATTTGCCATGAGTACCTTAAGGCCCTGGATGTTATAGGGCCTTCATGATTGACATGCCTGTGCAACATTGCATGGAGGTTGGGGGCAGTGCCTTTGGCATGGCAAACCGGGATGGTGGTTCCTCTCTTCAAAAAAGGGGACGGGAGGGTGTGCTCTAACTTTAGAGGAATCACACTCCTCAGCCTCTCTGGGAAGGCCTATGCCAAGGTACTGGAGTGGAGAGTCCAGCTGTTGGTTTAACCTCAGATTCATGAAGAGCAATATGGTTTTTGTCCTGACCGTGGCACATCGGACCAGCTCTTTACCCTCTCGAGAATCCTTGAGGGTTCATGAGAGTTTGCCCAACCAGTTTACATGTGTTTTGTGGACTTTGAGAAGGCATTCGACCTCATCCCTCACGGTTTTTTGTGGGGGGTGCTTCAGGAGTATGGGGTATCGGACTTGTTGTTACAAGCTATTCGGTCTCTGTACGACCGTTGTGAGAGTTTGGTTTGTATTGCCAACACTCGGTCGGACTCATTCCCAGTGAGAGTTAGACTCCGCCAATGCTGCCCTTTGTCACCAATCCTGTTCATAATTTTTATGGACAGGATTTCTAGGTGCAGCCAGAGAACAGAGGGTATCATGCTTAGTGACCACAGGATCTGTTTGCAGATGATGTTGTCCTACTGGCTTCATCTAGCAAAGACCTACAGGTCTTACTGGGACGGTTTGTCGCTGAGTGTGAAGCGGCTGGGATGAGAATCAGTACCTCCAAGTCCAAGTCCATGGTCCTCGGCCGGAAAAAGGTGGATTCCCCTCTCCGGATTGGGGACAAGCTCTTGCCCCAAGTGGAGGAGTTTAAGTATCTTGGGGTCTTATTCACAAGTGAGGGGAGAATGGAGCAAGAGATTTACAGATGGATCAGAGCAGCATCTGCAGTGATGCGGACGTTGTATCGGTCTGTTTTGGTGAAGAGGGAGCTAAGCTCTAAGGCAAAGCTGTCGATTTACCAGTCAATCTATGTTCCTACCCTCACCTATTGTTATGAGCTTTGGGTAATGACCGAAAGAATGAGATCGCGGATACAAGCAGCTGAAATGCGCTTTCTTCGTCAGATTGCTGGACTCACCCTTAGAGATAGGGTGAGGAGCTCAGTCATCCGGGAGAGGCTCAGAGTAGAACCGCTGCTCCTCCACATTGAAAGGAGCCAGTTGAGGTGGTATGGGCATCTGATCAGGATGCCTCCTGGACGCCTCCCACTTGAGGTGTTTCGGGCACGTCCCACTGGGAGGAGACCGCGGGGCAGACCCAGGACTCGCTGGAGAGACTATGTCTCCCAGCTGGTCTGGAAATGCATTAGTATCCTCTCTGAAGAGCTGGAGCAGGTTGCTGGGGAGAGGGAAGTCTGGGCTTCTCTGCTTGAACTGCTGCCTCCGTGACCCGGACCTCCAGAGAAGCGGTAGAAGATGGATGGATGGATGGATGGATAGATGGAAGGACATGTATTCTTCCAGAGTCTACAAAATTAATTGTGGTGTGCCCCAAGGTTCAATTTTAGGTCCAGTACTTCTTAATCTGTACATGCTGCCCCTTGGGGATGTTATCAGGAGACATAACATTAATTACTATAATTATACTGATGACACACCACTTTATATTGCTGTATCTCCTGATGACAGAATCAATCAGCCAGCACTCTTTATAACTGTATTTTAGACATTAAAACATGGATGGCAGCAAACTTTCTTCGGCTTAACCACGGCAAAACTGAAGTTTTAGTCATCGGTCCTGAAGCTCAAAATTTTACCAAAATTACATAGTCTGTCCTTTACTCCACCCCAACATGTTAAGAATTTGGTTGCCATTTTAGACTCTGAGCTTGGTTTTATTCCACACACTAAAAATGTAACACAAACAGGATTCTACCACCAAAAGAACATAGCCAGAGTCCGCCCACTTCTCTCGAGCAAACACATAGATACTGATGCATACTTTTATCACCAGCTGCATTGATTACTGTAATGCCCTGCTCTCTGGTGTTCCCAAAAAGACAATTTCAAATCTGCAGTTACGCCAGTTTTAAAGTCACTGCATTGGCTCCCTGTGTCCTTCAGGATCGATTTTATGGTTCTTTTACTCATTTATAAATGTCTGCATGCTCGTGGGCCTTCTTATCTCTCAGAATTGCTTTAAACATGTGAGCCCCCACGGCCCCTGAGGTCCTCTGGCACTGGTCTTTTAATCATTCATACCATCAGAAAACACACCCACAGTGAGGCTGCTTTTAGTTACTACGGCCCACGCTTGTGGAACAGCCTGCCAGAGAACATCAGGGCTGCCAAGAAATTTCATGTTTGTAAAAGCAGGCTCAAGACCTACTATTTTTACCTTGCTTTTGATTAGTTTCCTATTTTAATTGTCTTAACTTATTATTTTAAACCTACTTTATGATATTCTGGTCACATTAATGCTTTTGAATGTAAGTCTGTTTCTATTTAAGCATTGTTTTATTCTTTTAGTAATCTTAAAGAACCGGTTCCGGTTCCGCCGGACCGGCGGCGCCACACGAGTCGGCTGCCTGTTGCAACAGCCTTTTTTTTATCTTCCTTCTTCTTTCTACACCTTTCACTCTGTATATATATCACGGACGCACGGATCGCCCCGGGGGTCTCCCGGGTCGGCGGACGGAGCCACGGTTTGCAGCGGGAGACGTTACAGCGGGGAGGAGCTAGTGCTAGCTAGCACTTGGCCGCCGCCCGGTGCTAATGGGAAACTCGACATACCGGGAGCTGTAGCGAAAACGACGCGGGTGCCGGGCTGGAGTTTAGGCGGCGTGAAAGAAATATAAGACAGAATAATAAAGAGCGATGGCAAGAACCAAGCAGACCGCCCGTAAAATCTACTGGAGGAAGAAGCCCCCCAGGAGACAGCTAGCCACAGGGCTGCTCGGAGAGGCGCTCTGGCCACCGGCAGAGTGAAGAGGCCTCGCCGTCACAGGTCCGTGGCTCTGAGAGAGATCCGTCGCTACCAGAAATCCACGGAGCTGCTCATCCGTAAGCTGCCCGTCCAGCGCCTGGTGAGGGAGATCGCTCAGGACTTCAAGACCGTCCTGCGTTTCCTGAGTTTCGCCGTCATGGCTCTGCAGGAGACCAGCGAGACCCACCTGGTGGTCTCTTGTTCGCTAAGGGGGTCACCATCATGCCCAAAGACTTCCAGCTGGCCCGCTGCATCCGCGGAGAGAGAGCTTAGACTTTCTGCTGCACATCCACCAGCCATGATGCTCTGCACTGTGTGTCTATATATATACATTTATAGTAATATGGACATATGTTTACTAGATGTTGTTTTTTTCTTGCCTTGAGTGTTGCTATCCCTATGCTGTTGCAATCCTGGAATTTCCCCATTGTGGGACTAATAAAGGCTTATCTTATCTTATCTTATCTTAACTTTCTAGTCTTTTTTATCAGCCAGTTATCTTATTATTGTTTATCAGTGACTTTATTTTTTATCATCCTGTCCAAGCTTCAGCGTTTCCTCATGGAGAGCCCTTCCACAGGGAATTGTGTCTGTTTTCTGAATGCAGAGTCCTGACCTGTGATTGCCCTGGTCTGCCCGGCCGAGGGGATCGTGCACTGTGGCACCGCATCTGCGGTGTCGACCCCTTCAGAATCAGAATCAGAATCAGAATGAGCTTTATTGCCAAGCATGTTAAAAACACACGAGGAATCTGACTTGACATTAGGTGCGCTTGATAAGCGCTTCCTAATGACACGGCAGCCATGCAAGGCGCCTCATCAAAACAGTGGGGGATAAAGAGGGGGAGAGGGGGAGGGGGGATGACACAATGGGCAGAGAGAAAAAAAACATAGTTTATCAAAATAAAGCTCATATGAGCAAGATTGTGATCACATAGAAAAAAAAAACCCTCTAATGCACAATTAGCAGACAATACAGATCACATATTAACAAAGCACAAGCAAGTTGAGAGAGACAGTGTCTGTGTAAGTGTCAGTATATGTGTATCAGTTGTGTAAAGTTGTATGCAGTGTGTGTATCAGTTACTGGTGAACAGCAAAAATCCTCCCTCAGCAACGTTTAGATGTTATGTCTTTAGTGTCTTAAACATAGATAGCATGTCCACAAGAGTTCAAACTCTCAGTGCATGTCCGATGGTAAATTCCATGCCAGTCACATGATGCTGTCCTTGAGAGTTCAGATTACTACACACCAGATGTTTATGTAGGGAGAAGCCAAGCCAAAACTCTCTTCTGTCTTATCTTCCTCCAGGAGGAATGAAATCTTCAGGGCGCCGAATCAAGGTCAAATAAGCACAGTTCACTCAGACCATAGAATTTTAAGATAAGATAAGATAAGATAAGATAAGCCTTTATTAGTCCCACAGCGGGGAAATTCCAGGATTGCAACAGCACAGGGATAGCAACACTCAGAGCAACAATCAGAAGGCAAGAAAAAAAAAAAAAAACAAGCAAGCAAGAGCAGCTAATATACATATGTACATATTACTATAAAATATATATATACACACACACACACAGACACACAGTGCAGAGCATTGTAGCTGGATGGAATAAATATATGAATATATGAACACACAGTGCAGAGCATTGTAGCTAGATGGAATAAATATGTAAATATATAAACACCCACAGTACGGAGCATTGCAGCTAGGTGGAATAAATATGCAAGTATATAAACACACACAGTGTGGAGCAATGTAGCTAGATGGAATATGTAGATATATAAAAAAACACAGTGCGGAGCATTGTAGCTAGATGGAATAAATATATAGATATATAAATATAAACACACCCAGTGCTGAGCATTGTAGCTAGATGGAATAAATATGTAAATATATAAACACACACAGTGCAGAGCATTGTTGCTAGGTGGGATGAAACAGCATAACCCTCTACTTAGTTATCCTACATGGTATGATTGTGTGCCCATACATATTCTCACCCTCCATAGCGACCGGTATGTTCCTAGTTGTATGCCGGAGAGGACCATTGTGTAAGTCTATTGCATCTTTTGCATTCAAAAAAACTATTAGTTTGTTACGTCTTTTTGCTATCTCTGCGAGCAGCCCTGCTTAGGTTGTACAGTCTGACAGCCGTTGGTAGGAAGGACCTACGAAACCTCTCGGTTGTGCACCTGGGATGATGTAGTCTGCTGCTAAATGAGCTCCTCAGTGCATCCAGTATGTCCTGCATAGGGTGGAACTCGGACTCCAGCAGAGATGACAGTTTAGCCACCGTCCTTCTCTCTCCTATCTCCTCCATCGGATCAAGGCACTGCCCCAGGACAGAGCTAGCTTTCTTAATCAGTTTGTTCAGTCTCTTCCTATCGGCTGCAGTAATGCCACTGCCCCAGCAGACCACTCCAAAAGTGATGGCTGATGCCACCACCGTGTCATAGAATGACTTCAGCAGAGCCCCTTGTACACCAAAAGACCTGAGTCTCCTCAGCAGGAACAGCCTGCGCTGTCCCTTCTTGTAGAGTGCGTCAGTATTGTGTGACCAGTCTAGTTTATTGTTCAGATGAATACCCAGGTACTTATAGGGTGTCACCATCTCGATGTCTGTTCCCTGTATATTTACTGGTGCTGTGAGGGGCTGCCCATGCCTGCGGCAGTCCACCACCAGCTCCTTAGTTTTCCTCGCGTTGATCTGGAGGCAGTTCCGATGGCACCAGTCCACGAAGTCCTGGATAAGCCCTCTGTACTCAGCTTCATCTCCGTTGGAGATGAGACCAACGATCGCAGAGTCATCAGAGAACTTCTGTAGATGGCAATGTGTTGTGTTGTGTGAGAAGTCCGCAGTATATAGAGTGAACAGGAAGGGAGCCAGCACCGTTCCCTGGGGGGCCCCCGTGCTACTGATGATCGTGTCGGAAACACAGTCCCGGGTTCTCACAAACTGAGGCCGGTTCGTGAGGTAGTCCAGGATCCATGATGACAGGTGCTGGTTCACCCCTGCGCGCAGCAGCTTGTCCTTCAGGATCATCGGTTGGATGGTGTTGAAAGCACTGGAGAAGTCAAAGAACATGATCCTCACCATATTCCCGGGCTTCTCCAGGTGGGACAGAGAACGGTGAAGGAGGAAGATCACCGCATCCTCCACCCCAATGCCATGCTGGTAGGCGAACTGGAGTGGATCCATCGCTGGTTCCACCAGGGGGCGGAGATGAGCAAGGAGCAGTCTCTCCAGGGTCTTCATCAAGTGGGACGTCAAGGCCACCGGTCTGTAGCTGTTCAGGTCTTTGGGGTGGGAAGTTTTTGGTACAGGTACCACACAAGATGTTTTCCACAGCTGTGGTACCCTCCCCAGTTTCAGGCTCATGTTGAAGATATATGTCACAATCCCACACAGCTGGTCTGCACAGGACTTGAGGAGCTTTGTGCTGATGCCGTCCGGTCCCGACGCCTTCCTCGCCTTGATCTTCCTCAGCTCCGTCCTCACCTGGGTCTTGGTCAGGGTCAGGATGGGGGGCTGTGTGTTGGGAGTGGGGGGGGGGTGTCGGTGGAGTGAGGAGTGGGCAGCAGGACTTGATTTCTTAGAGGCAGCAGTGGTTGTTGTGCAGACGGGGGGAGGGCGGTTGGTCAAATCTATTGAAAAACAGATTCAGGTTGTTCGCCCACTCCCTGCCCCCCGTGGCCTGGGGGGAGGTATTCTGGAACCCCGAGATGGTTTTGAGGTTTCTCCAGACCCCGCTGATGTCGCTCTGTTGCAGCTTGTCCTCCATCTTCTTCCTGAAGCTGTCCTTGCCTTCTCTGATCTTTCTCCTCAGCTCCCTCTGTACGGACTTCAGCATCTCCCTGTTCCCCGACCTGAAGATCCTCTTCTTCTCTCTCAGAAGTGTTTTTATCTCAGGGTTGATCCAGGGTTTGTTGTTTGAGTGACGCCGTATGGTCTTGGTGGGAACGGATTTGTCCACACAGAAGCTGAGGTAGCCCGTGAAGGTGTGAATGAGGCCATCGATGTCCTCACCATGTGGATCGCAGAGCTGCTTCCAGGCGGTGGCTTCAAAACAGTCCTTTAGAGTGTCCATTGTCTCCTCAGACCATAACTCCACAGTGTGCATGGCCGGAGGTTGTCTGTGCACTAGGGGTTTGTACACCGGCCGGAGATGAACCAAGTTGTGATCCGATCTCCCAAGTGGGGGGAGTTGTGATGAGGTGTACGCCTCCTTAGTGTTTGCGTAGAATAAATCCAGTGTTTTATTGTCTCTAGTGTGGCATGTGACATACTGGGTGAACGTGGGTAGAATGGGAGACAGTGAAACGTGGTTGAAATCGCCTGAGATGAGGAGAAGAGCATCTGGGTGTTCTGTCTGCAGCCTGCTGGTTACTGAATGGATGACGTCACGCGCTGTCCCAGCGTTCGCCGTCGGATTTGCATAAACAACAATGCAGATCACGTGTGAGTGTTCTCTCGGGAGATATGTAGGCCTCATGCTAACAGCTAGCAACTCAATGTCTTTGCTGCAGTGTCGTTGTTTAACAGTGATATGTCCCGGTCTGCACCAGTTGTTGTTAACATACATTATCACTCCACCGCCCCTTGCTTTGCCACTGTCTGGTGTTCGGTCAGCTCGTATCATGTGAAAACCCTCCAGCTCAATGTTAGCATCTGCTGCTAGTTCAGTTAGCCACGTCTCAGTAAACAAAAGGAGAGAGCACTCCCGGTAAGTGCTATCATAACGGGAGATAGCCGCTAGCTCATCTAACTTTCCCAGTATCGACCGTACATTTCCCATGACAACAGATGGAAGGGAGGGTCTGTACCTTATATTTTTTGTCCTCCGCCTTACTCCAGCCCGGCAGCCGCGACGCTTTCGCCTCAATTCTCTCGGTATGTCGAGTTTTTCCAATGGGACCGGGTGGCGGTTAAATGCTAGCAGCTCTTCCCTGTTGTATCGTATCCTGCTATAAACAGTGGCTCCGTCCACCGGCTCAGGAGACATTTGGGACGATCTGTGTGTCCGTGATATAAGTGGGGTGAAAAAAAAAAAAAGTGATCAAAAGAGAGAGGAAGGGAAAAAAACTCGGAATCGAGCCGCTGTTGCAAAAGGCAGCCTACTGGTGTGGCGCCGAGAGGGTATTTTTTCATCTCTCATGCGATTCTGTGCTTCATAATTTCCATACACAGGCTTTAAAATCATTCTGGTCGAATTTGTTGAGGGAGCTACGCCGGGTCTGCATTTTGATTAGCTCGTCCAACTTCTATAATTTACGATACACTAGGAAAACTCCAGAGCCAAACAGCAGAAATCCTGTGATCATGCCCAAACAAGTAGATGTCTTCCACATCTTCAGTCGAATCACGCAGACACATGAGTTCCAATTGTTCCATGAGTCTCTCCACTTGGGCTCCCCCCGGCCCGATTTTCTGTTAAAAGTGGTGTCAATAGCATTAAAGCCCACAGTTCCATAATTTCCATAATTTCCGTTTGGATCGAGATGCAGCAGAAGAAGAGCGGGACACAGACAGGACACAGCAAGACACAGCAAGCCTTGGACTGGACTTGGGCAGTCTCAGAGGTGGCATCCCTGTAGCTGTGGACTTGGCCCTTTCTCTGCTGGTGATGGCTCCCTAGTGATGATGCTTCCTCACTTGGATCCCCGGTGTCCAGTCATAAGTCTCACATAGACGAAAGTTTGTGCGTGTGTGTGTACGTATGCAAGCGTGTGCATGTGTTTGTATGGAGAGGTTAATTGTGTATTTTAATGTATGAAGCACTTTGTGGTGCGACTTTTGTATGAAAAGTGCTATATAAATAAAGCTTTGATTGACTGATTGATATTGACATTGACCTTAAAGTGAGACTCTGCCAAAAATTGATTTTTTTTTCTTGCTAACATGTCTGTCATGTGTTTTATGACTTATAACACGTATCCAAAGAGAAATTACTCAAATCTGTGATGTCTCTTGTTTTTTTTTTTGTTTTGTTTTTTTTCCATGAAATTTCAGTTAAGCTTCACCCCCTGAAAAAAGGCAAGTGTAGACCAACCATTTTTGGCGATGTAACTATAGCAGGTCTGTAATGCTGAGCCAATCAGGACTTTCTGGCTTAACTGGAGTTAGCCTCTAGGGCCAGTTAGCATTTTTGGACAGCTGCTTTGAAAATTTGACCCAAATTAGGAAGGGTTTTACCATTAAACTTCTTTTAAAGGAGAAAAGAAGAGGAGTAGCTGCTTTGTTTAATGATTCTTTCCAGTGCAAACAGATGTCTAATGATAAGTTTACTTCATTTGAATATGTGACTCTTCAGTTGAATTCCTCCTCCCGTATGTTGTTTCTTAATGTTTACAGACCACCTAAATACCATGCAACCTTTTTTGATGATTTTACAAAGCTGCTGTCTATTATCCGTGTTGAATTTGACTGTGTAGTTATTGTTGGTGATTTTAACATCCATGTTGACAACCCTCAGGACAGAGAGACAAAAGAATTATGTTGTGTCCTTGATAACTTTGGTCTGACTCAGCATGTAATGGAAAAAAAAAAAACACAAAACAGAGGACACAGTCTCGACTTGTTGAAGTTGCTCTGTCAGCCCATTCTTGTGTTCTCTTTGAAACTGCTATTAATGTCAACAGCAATATCTAGAAAGAGGTCATCAAAAAATGGTACATCAGAGTTATGAATGCCCCTCTGGGGCAGGAAAACAGACCAAGGCGCTGGACTGCATTTGTGACATTTATTAACGAAAAGAACATACAAGTCCAAAATAGTGCTGAGAATCCAAAAATATAACAAACAATAACTTATAGCAATGATCTTCCAGAGCCGAAATCGCTCTGAGCACCTAGTGGGGGCATCTGGGAAAGAGGAAGCATAAGTGTCCACAAACCAAAATATAGACAGAAACTAACAAAATTAAACAAACAGATATGCAAAACTTAGAAATAAAGTGAGAGTTTGAGCTCTGTGAAAACATACGCTCAGACACATGACAGACCCCCCCCTTTAAGGGGTAGATTCCAGACACCCCCAGGTAAACACCCAAAAGGACCCCCCCCCCCCCCCCCCGAGAGAAAAAGGTACAACAAAACACCACCCCGGGAGGGAGGTGGGGGAAACAGGCTTTGGATGGAAAATACAAACTCCGCTCATGACCCGCACTTGCACAATACTAGACCCCTTGGCCCCCTAGGTCACAGAATTACATAGTTCAGGTGGCCAGCCGAAGTCCCAGGCCAGCTGGATGGCAAGGTGGTATGAGTCAGGTGGCCTGCCGGAGAATATGGACAACCCGACCCAGCGGCTCAGTCTTTTGGGTGGCCGGCCACAATTCTTAGGCCACCAGGACCGGAGGGGTGACCCAGGAGGCGGCTCCCCCACAGGGATAAAAAGCAGGAAAGAAATGATGGAAAGCATGGCTGGAAGGGGGGAAACCACAACGCCGTCTGGTGGTGGAGGAAGATGGGGGACCACAAAGTCATTTGGCAGAGGAGGAAAGGCAACCATGACGGTGTCTGGCAGAGGAGGAAGAGGGACCATGACGTCCTTGGGCTGGCCGGTTGCACACTCGGTGGTCTTGGGTTGAGACATTGTTGCTCCATCAGTGGCTCTGGGCTGGAGTGAGGCTGCACTCTCGGTGGGCTCGGGCTGGAGTGAGGCAGCACCCTCGGTGGTCCTGGGTTGAGACATTATTGCACCTGCGGTGGCTCTGGGCTGCAGCATGGCAGCACTCGCGGTGGCTCTGGGCAGGAGCGACACTGCACCTTTGGTGGCTCCAGGCTGGAGCAAGACTGCACCCTCGGTGGCTCAAGGCAGGAGTGGAGCTGCATCCTTGGTGGCTCCAGGCTGCACCCTTGGTGTGGGCTTAGGCTGGAGTGAGGCAGCACCCTTGGTGGCGCCGGGCTGGAGCAAGGCTGCACCCTCGGTGTACTCGGGCTGGAGCGAGGCAGAACCCTTGGTGGTCCTGGGTTGAGACATTATTGCACCTGCGGTGGCTCTAGGCTGGAGCATGGAAGCTCTTGTGGTACTGGTCAGGAGCGACGCTGCACCCTTGGTGGCTCCAGGCTGGAGCGAGACTGCACCCTCGGTGGCTCGGGCTGGACCAACGCTGCACCCTTGGTGGCTCCGGGCTGGAGCGAGGCTGCACCCTTGGTGCGGGCTCGGGCTGGAGCAAGGCAGCACCCTTGGAGGCGCCAGGCTGGAGCGAGGCTGCACCTTCGGTGGACTCGGGCTGGAGTGAGGCAGCACCCTCGGTGGTCCTGGGTTGAGACATTATTGCACCTGCGGTGGCTCTGGGCTGGAGCATGGCAGCACTCACTGTGGCTCTGGGCAGGAGCGACGCTGCACCCTTGGTGGCTCCAGGCTGGAGCAAGACTGCATCCTCGGTGGCTCAAGGCAGGAGTGGAGCTGCATCCTTGGTGGCTCCAGGCTGCACCCTTGGTGTGGGCTCAGGCTGGAGCAAGGCAGCACCCTTGGTGGACTCGGGCTGGAGCGAGGCAGCACCCTCGGTGGTCCTGGGTTGAGACATTATTGCACCTGCGGTGGCTCTGAGCTGGAGCATGGAAGCTCTTGCGGTACTGGGCAGGAGCAACGCTGCACCCTTGGTGGCTCCGGGCTGGAGCGAGGCTGCACCCTTGGTGCGGGCTCGGGCTGGAGCAAGGCAGCACCCTTGGTGGTGCCGGGCTGGAGCGAGACTGCACCCTCGGTGCACTCGGGCTGGAGCAAGGCAGCACCCTCGGTGGTCCTGGGTTGAGACATTATTGCACCTGCGGTGGCTCTGGGCTGCAGCATGGCAGCATTCACAGTGGCTCTGGGCAGGAGCGACGCTGCACCCTTGGTGGCTCCAGGCTGGAGCAAGACTGCACCCTCGGTGGCTCAAGGCAGGAGTGGAGATGCATCCTTGGTGGCTCCAGGCAGGAGTGGAGCTGCACCCTTGGTGGGCCCAGGCTGGACCAAAGCTGCACCCTTGGTGGCTCTGGGCTGGAGCGAGGCTGCACCCGCTGTGGCTCTGGGCTGGAGCATAGCAGCACCTGCAGTGGTTTCAGGCAGGAGCGGAGCTGCACCCACACTGGCTCAAGGCAGGAGTGGAGCTGCATCCTTGGTGGCACCAGGCAGGAGTGGAGCTGCACCCTTGGTGGGCCCGGGCTGGACCAACCCTGCATCCTTGGTGGCTCCGGGCTGGAGCGAGGCTGCACCCTCGGTGGGCTAGGGCTGGAGCAAGGCAACACCCTTGGTGGCTCTGGGTTGGAGAGACATTGTTGAGACATTGTTGCACCTGCGGTGGCTCTAGGCTGAAGCATGGCAGCACTCACGGTGGCTCTGGGCAGGAGTGACCCTGCACCCTCAGTGGCTCTGGGTTGGAGTGAGGCTGCACCCTCAGTGGGCTCAGGCTGGAGTGAGGCAGCACCCGCGTTGGCTCCAGGCTGGAGCATAGCAGCACCCGCGGAGGCTGCAGGCTGGAGCAGAGCTGTACCCTCGGTGGCTCCAGGCAGGAGTGGAGTTGCACCCTCGGTGGGCCCAGGCAGAACCAACGCTGCACCCTTGGTGGGCTCAGGCTGAAGCAAGGCAGCACCCGCTGTGGCTCTGGGCTGGAGCATAGCAGCACCTGCGGTGGCTCCAGGCAGGAGCGGAGCTGCATCCACAGTGGCTCAAGGCAGGAGTGGAGCTGCATCCTTGGTGGCTCCAGGCAGGAATGGAGCTGCACCCTTGGTGGGCCCGGGCTGGACCAACGCTGCACCCTCGGTGGACCCAGACTGGGCCAACGCTGCACCCTCGATGGGCCTGGACTGGGCCAAAGCTGCACCCACGGTGGCCCCTTGACTGGGGCGTGATGCCCATAGCGGGCCCGTACTGGAGCACAGCACCCAAGTTGGACTGAGGCTCGGGCAGCAGCACCCACAAGGGTCCCCAACTGGGACGCAACACCCACAGAGACTTGGACCGAGGAGGAGGGACCCACACGACGGCCTCAGGCAGAGGGGAAGCTGCACCCATGGAGGTCATGGGCTTGGACTGAGCACCCATGATGACTTCCACAGCAGGGAAAGCTGGACCCTGGATGACCACGGGCGGTGATCCTGGACCCACAGTGACCTCTGGCATTGCTGGAACATCCTTGGTTACCCTGGGATAAAGTTCGAACAGAACAAACAGAGAAGAGGGATCAGGGTCACCGGCAGCGTCGGAGCCCGGCGAAGCGAGCTCAGGTGCAGTGGGTGGCTGCACCCGGATCTCCTCACCAATAGCAAGGCAAGATTGCTCTACGACAGATAAGAGAAAAACAAAGGAGAACACCTGCCTGAGCTCGAGCTCTACCGCCATCCAGGATGCCGTTGATTCAGGTGATGATGTAACTTCGGGCTCGGCCTTTTGGAGGTCCAGCTTGTCCTTGAACTCTGCTGCGGCGGCCTTCGCAGCAGGCATGATCGTGGTTGCCGTCCCTTCAGCCCCAGCTGGAGTGACCCACACAGGAGGCTTGTCCGGTGTGGCGGCTGGGGTCTGGCTCACCATTGGCGCTGGACTCTGCCTGGTGAGCTCGGGTTCACCGCATTCCCTCCGTCCATAGTGTGACTGTGGGGCTGGGATGGCGTCCTCCAGCGCCGTGGGCTCCTCCGTCATCCGGTGGTTGAGTTTCAGAGCTGGCAGACACTCAGGGGTGAGAGGAGGACACACAAAGAGGGTAGGTGAGGATTCATTAAGTACAGCAGGTGGAGAGAGCTCAGGTGACTGCACATCCTGAGTCTCTCTACTGGGAATCAGGCAAGGCATATTATCATTTAGAGAAATAGAATGAAATGGCACTTGCCTAGTTTCCTGGGACTTGGTGTTTCCTGCCGTGGCTTCACCCCTCTCCGTGTCTACGATGGACTTGGGCCCCTCGGGTGACTGTGGAGGAGCCGTCCCAGTGGCTGTGGAGGCGGACACAGCCGGGAAGGACGCAGCCGGACCTTCAGCAGTGGGAGGGTACGTTGAGAAGACGAGATTTGCAGCAGGAAAGGAGGAGGAGGAGGCTGACAGGCGGCGAAGGAGAATGAGTAGGAGAAACTGCTGCAGGATTTGTCTGGCTCGATGTAGGGTAAACTGCTGACTGAGAGGTGGAGGTGTCCGGAGATGGGTAATGGTGCAGCCATGAGGCTGGCGATGCGCGTACTGGAGCTGGAGGTGAGTCCGGCGAAGCGAGAGAGGAGAAGGATGTCATCTGTGGTGAGCGTCTCCACCTCGATTCTGCTGGAAATGCCCCCACCATCCAGGAAATGATCACTGGAGTGCACAGACTGTGGACAGCAGTTCCGTGTATTGTGGATAATTCCACAGGCCGGGGTGTGCCTGAAGAATTCCCACTGCTCCATTCAAACTTTCCCAGGTTTTCTTGGGTCCTTGGGTGGCGAGAGCCTCATCCACAAAGCTTTGCATGAAGTCCGCTGCCCACTCCTCCTCCAAGGTCGGGGACCCCACTGCAGATCCTCCTTTGTTTATGCGAGGCCGGCGAGCTGGGGGCATGATGAGCTCCAGAACAGGTTAGTGGAAAAAGCACAAAAAAAAAGGAAAAAATTCACAATCGCAGCAGCTGGGTCATTAACTGGCGGCAATATTCTGTTATGAATGCCCCCCGGGGCAGGAAAACAGACCCGGGTGCTGAACTGCATTCACGACATTTATTAACGAAAAGAACATACAAGTCCAAAATAGTGCAGTGAATCCAAAAATATAACAAACAATAACTTACAGCGATGGTGTTCCAGAGACAGAATCACTCTGCGAACAGAGGGGATGATGAGACAAGGAGTCAGTCTTACAAACATCCAATATTGCCGCCATAAGATAGTGGACAGGCAGTGCTTAAATACATGGGGGAAAAAATGAGCCACAGGTGTGAGTCTCTGAGCAAGCAGGTGACCTAATTTAACTAACTGCTCACAGCTGAGGTGACAGAAGAGCAGACTGTGAGCACCTAGTGGGGGGGGCGTCTGGGAAAGAGGAGGCATAAGTGTCCACAAACCAAAATATAGGAAGAAGCTAACAAAATCAAACTAACAGATATACAAAACTTAGAAATAAAGTGGGAGTCTGACCTCTGTACAACCCCTCCTGTGTCAGTTGCTTCTGAACTTCTATCTAACCATGGCTGCAATGACTTTGCCTTTTTCTTTACTGACAAAATTCAGAAAATTAGACAGTCAGTCAGTGCTCCTATACCAGGTGTAGGACATGTTCTTCCTCTCTGTCCATGTAGAGAAGATGTAAACACCATGAAAAAATTTCTTCCAATCAATCATAAAAACTTGGATGACATCATACACCACCTGAAATCCATTACCTGCTGCCTTGATACTCTCCCAATGTTTTTTTTTTAAAACGTTTAATATTGTGTTGCCTCAGATCTAGTACAGATCATAAACATGTCTCTGCATTCAAGTGTCTTCCCTCAGTTCTTTAAAACAGCTGTTATCAAGCCACTTCTAAAAAAGAGCAACCTAGACACCTCATTCATGAACAGCTATAGGCCCATATCAAACCTCCCCTTTCTTAGTAAAGTAATAGCAAAAGCTGTTTCTCAATAATTGTACAACTTCCTTACATTAAATAACTGTTTTGATGTCTTCCAGTCAGGTTTTCGGCCACACCACAGCACTAAGACAGCTCTAGTTAAAGTCCTTAATGACATCCACTCCAATACAGATAATTGCAAAATTCCAGTCTTGGTTCTACTGGACCTCAGTGCTGCATTTGACATGGCTAACTGTAACATCTTACTAGGCTGACCGAAAAACTGGGTGTGATTTTCTGGTACAGCACTTAGCTGGTTTGAGCCCTATTTAAAAGACAGGGGCTATTTTGTGTCTATATGTAACTACAAATCTGAGCGAACAAAAATAACCTGTAGAGTTCCCCAAGGTTCCATTTTGGGACCTTTGCTTTTCAACATCTATATGCTCCCACTAGCTCAAATCATAAAAAACAACAAAATATACTACCATAATTATACGGATGATACACAAATCTGTATAACCGTCTCACTAGGAGACTATGGTCCAATTAAAACCCTGATCAAATGCACTGGTCAAATTAAAGGGCGGATGTGCCAGAATTTTCTTCAGTTAAACAAAGACAAAACCAAAATAATACTTTTCAGAGCCAAAGAATAAAGACTCAAAGTTAGCACTTACCTTCAATCAATGATGCTAAAAACTAACAACCAAGCCAGAAATCTGGGTGTGGTTCTGGACTCAGATCTAAATTTTATCAGTCACATTAGGACAGTATTGAAGTCACCCTATTATCACTTAGAGAACATAGTGAAGCTTAAAGGTCTGATGTATCATCAGGCTCTAGAAAAACTTGTCCATGCATTTATCTTAAGTAAACTGGACCACCTTAACACTGTCCTCACAGGCCTCCTGAAAAAGTCCATCAGACAGCTGCAGTTAGTTCAGAATGCTGCAGCTCGAGTCCTCAATAAGACCAAGAAAGTGGATCATATAACTCTAGTCCTCAGATCTTTACACTGGCTTCCTGTCTGTCAAAGAATACAGTGGTGTGAAAAAGTGTTTGCCCCCTTCCTGATTTCTCATTTTTTTGTATGTTTGTCACACTTACATTTTTCAAATAATCAAACAAATTTAAATTCTGTATTAGACAAAAATAACAGAAGTAAACATAAAACGCAGTTTTCAAATGAAGGAGTTTGTTATTAAGGGGGAAAAAATCCAAACCTACATGACCCTGTGTGAAAAAGTGATTGCCCCCTAAACCTAATAACTGGTTTGGGCACCCTTAGCAGCAACAACTGCAATCAAGCGTTTGCAATAACTGGCAGTGAGTCTTTTACAGCCCTGTGGAGGAATTTTGGCCCACTCATCTTTGCAGAATTGTTGTAATTCAGCCACATTGGAGGGTTTTTGAGCATGAGCCACCTTCGTAAGGTCATGCCACAGCATCTCAAACAGATTCGGGTCAGGACTTTGACTAGGCCACACCAAAGTCTTCATTTTGTTTTTCTTAAGCCATTAAGAGGAGGACTTGCTGGTGTGTTTTGGATCATTGTCCTGCTGCAGAACCCAAGTGTGCTTCAGCTTGAGGTCACGAACAGATGGCCGGACATTCTCCTTCAGGATTTTGTGGTAGACAGCAGAATTCATGGTTCCATTTACCACAGCAAGTCTTCCAGGTTCTGAGGCAGCAAAACAGCCCCAAATCATCACACTACCACCACCATATTTTACTGTTGGTATGATGTTCCTTTTCTGAAATTCTGTGTTACTTTTACACTGGATGTAATGGGACACACACATTCCAAAAAGTTCAACTTTTGTCTCATCAGTCCACAGAGTATTTTCGCAAAAGTCTTGGGGATCATCAAGATGTTTTCTTGCAAAAGTCTTTATGGGTTTTTTTGCTCAGCAGTGGTTTTCATCTTGGAACACTGCCATGCAAGCCATTTTTGCCCAGTCTCTTTCTTATGGTTGAGTCATGAACACTAACCTTAACTGACGCAAGTGAGGCCAGCAGTTCTTTAGATATTGTTGTGGCGTCTTTTGTGACCTCTTGGATGAGTTGTCACTGCGCTCTTGGGGTAATTTTGGTCGGCCAGTCACTCCTGGGGAAGTTCACCACTGTTCCATCTTGTCGCCATTTGTGGATAATGGCTCTCACTGTGGTTTGCTGGAGTCCCAAAGCTTTAGAAATGGTTTTATACCCTTTTCCAGACTGATAGATCTCAATTACTTTGTTTCTCATTTGTTTCTGAATTTCTTTGGATCGCAGCATGATGTCTAGCATTTGAAGATCTTTTGGTCTACTTCACTTTGTCAGTAAGGTCCTATTTAAGTGATTTCTTGATTGAGAACAGGTGTGGCAGTAATCAGGCCTGGGTGTGGCTAGAGAAACTGAACTCAGCTTTCCCAAGATGTGATAAACCACAGTTAATTTATGTTTTAATGCGGGGGCAGGGGGAAGGGCAATCACTTTTTCACACAGGGCCATGTAGGTTTTTGGATTTTTTTACCCTTAATAATAAACACATTCATTAAAAAACTGCATTTTGTGTTTACTTGTGTTATCTTTGTCTAATATTTAAATTTGTTTGATGATCTGAAATATTTAAATGTGACAAACATACAAAAAAATGAGAACTCAGGAAGGGGGCAAACACTTTTTCACACCACTGTAGATTTCAAAATACTGCTGTTGGTTTATAAAGCTCTGAATGGTTTATGGCCAAAATACATTTCAGATTTGCTGGTCCATTATGAACCACCCAGAGCCCTCAGTTCATCAGGGTCAGGCCTACTGTCTGTGCCAAGAGCTAGATCCAAACTTGATGAGACAGCGTTCAGTTTTTAGGCCTCTCACATATGGAACAAACTCCCAGAAAGCATAAGGGCTGCTGAAACTCTCAGCTGCTTTAAATCAAGGTTAAAAACTCTTCTATTTGCCGCAGCCCTTCAGTAGAATAATTGCTCATTTCCTACAATGCACTGTAAATTTTATGTCATATTCCATTTTAGATTGTTTTTGCTTCTCTTTAATTTACTTTTTGGTTTGCTTTTAAATTCTTATGTATTCCTTTTGCAACTTGCTGTAATGCTTTAATGTTTTTATGTAAAGCACTTAATAAACTTGCCTTTCCTTGCCTTTAAGGACCAATGCAGGTTCAGCCTTTACCCTGGTCCACCGTGCATACAACTGGTCATGTTCTTCAACCGGTAAGTCTTTTTATCACAGGATTTATTCTGTTTAATGTAGCACTCACCACTGTTAGCCTTGTGGGATGTGGGTGGATCTAATCACAGAACCTTGCATTTGAATATATAAGTAATATATAGTATTGTGGAGGAATTAGTTCAGGGGAGATGAGATGAGCTGGAAGGTTGCAGAGTTTTATTTCCTCCATCAAAATGAGATGCACTTGTAGCGCTGTGCGCTACAGTGCTGTGTGTGTTCTGCTGTGTTGCTGTCTCATGTTGCATTAGCATATTGATATACATATCAGTCAATACATATGATTAGCCTGACCAACTGGCACCCGGACGTCTTCTCCTTAATCCGGGGATGTATAAACAATAGTCCATTGTTCTGGTTGTCCCCCCAGGGGTTCTCTGTCCATATGTGAATGGTCCTTTGCTTCCCCCGGACTTGCTGAGTATGGGGATTGAATGTCCATGTACGGTAGATTGTGGTGGGTCACCACAGGGATCCCGCCCAGAACACTCAGCAGGGGCTGTGACACCCCCCCGCCCCCGTCGTTTGGCTCCAGCTCCGGTAGAACTGTTGGAGGGCATGTCAGTCTGTGGGGGGGACGGGGGAGGGGTGAAAAAAACAGTGTGCTCCGCTCCGAGTTCCAGCACGTTGAACGGCCATGGATCGTGGGTGCACGGGCCGGTGCACTTCGTGTGTAATGGAACAAGACGGCGATTGGCCAGCTTTAGGGAGTGAGGTGTGGGAAGAGCGCTGTGGATGAGGAGGGGGAGGGGGTGGGAGTAAGCGAGTGCCGGCCGGGGACGTCAAAGGTGTCTGGGCCGCGCAAAAATTGCGTGTGGATCGACGATGGTGAAGGACTTTCCTGTTAAACCTGGCAGTGATCCACAGCGGCTGTGAAAAAAAATTATGTCTCTGACTCCTCTCGCGGCTCGATCCAGCGAGGATGTGGGGAAGGTGAGCGGCCAAATTCCCAGAGGATGTGTAGCGGCTGTGAAACAACTGCAGCTATGTGAGGGACTTGGCAGTTTGGCTTTTAGGTGCAGGAAACAGCCCTAAAGCCATCGGGGAGAGCAATCGGCTAAATTCCCCTTGTACGCAGTGGCTGAGAAACCCATACAAAGTCCTGTGTGTGGGCTACACGTCTGCTTCAGGTACGTAAGCAGCCCTGAAGGTTCCGAGGGTGGCGATCGGCCGTGTTTCTCGGGCATGTGCAGCGGTGGAGGACGCTGTATCAGTCTGTGGAGCCGGTTTTGTCCCGTGCATGGTGCGCGCTTGGCGCAGTGACCACATAACTGGCAGTTGCGCTGTCCTTGTACTCCTGCGGAGTGCGTGTGGGGCTTCTGTGCGCGGGAGATCCGCTGTCGTGAGGTTAGTCAGGTTCAGGGAGCTTGGCGGAAATCAACACAGTCGGCGCCAACGTCCTTCCCCGTTCAGGCTGCTTCCTTCGGCTTGCTCGTGTCGCCGTTCATGGTGCTGTCTCGTGTTGCATGTATAGCAAGCTCTTTTATACAGGTTATACAAACAGAGAGAATGCATGGCACATCAGCATATTGATATACGTATCAGTCAATACATATGATTAGCCTGACCAACAGGCGCCCGGACGTCTTCTGTTACAATCCGAGTGTCGGTCTCGTCCGCACTCGGCTCATACATCATCCTTTCCAGGCTTTGACAGCAGTGGATCCCTTCTAGCTCCCCGGGCTCTTATTGTGACAGCAGCCGGTGGAGCTCCCTGCTGTCAAAGCCAACAGCTGTGCTGCATCCGGGGTCATTAGTGCCCGGTGTAAAAAGCGGGCGCTGAATGCAACTCACTGGTGACTGCTGGCGTCTTATGGTGGCTCGTGAGGGCCACCGTGACAGTAGACTGCTGCCAGAACGTCCAGAGTGGGACGTCGCACCGAGACGCTATTCACCGTGAGTTTTTGCAGTATTGGACTTTGTTCTTCCCAGTCTGGGTGTCAACTCTGGGATCATGCCGTCTCCCAGGAGCCGCACTCGGCGCCTGGGTAATGAGCTAGCCAGCGCCCTGGAGTACGTCGACAGGACGCTCTTCACTGCTAGCCTCTACGACGACCCAAACCAAATGTGCTGGCACTTAGACTACGCTGAGGTTCTCCTGGACAATCTTCCTCGCTACACCAACCACCCCAAAGTCAACGCGAGGAGAAAGGACATCGCCGCACAGCGTGAGATACTCTGTGGGTTGGAAGAAAATCACGGCAGGAAGCCGGAGAGGAGGAGATGTCACCCCTCACTTCGGGATCCCGCTCCTGCCTCCATTCCGGCCCGGGAGTTCGCACCATCCAGAGGTCTTTCCCCTTCAGGCATGACGTCACTCGGGATTCCCCCTGAGGAGCTGCAGCTGACTGCTGTTAAGATCCGAGGCCGAGTGACAGCTGCTCGCTCCGCTGTTCATCCGCCCGGTCAACCTCAGCGAGAATCCCGTCCAGATCCTGTTCCGGGCCGCCGCAAGGGCTCAACCCCCCACACAGCTGCCACCCCTGCGCTTCATCAGAGGGGAATTCCTGCAGTCTCTCCCCCCGGGCCATCTTCTTCCGATCTCCTGTCAGCATCCCGTGCCCGGCTCATCACGGCTGTCGCCCCCTCCTCCTCGTCGCCTATTCCGGCTGCTGTGTGTCTCGGGAGTCCCGTTTCGGCGAGTCCCGTCCCGGAACCTTCTCGAGCGGCTCCCCGTCTTCCTCCCAGGGGGTCCTCTGTCACCATCCGGCGGGGAAAGGGAGGAGCAACGTCTGCCACAGCAAGCACCACTCAGCCTCCAGGAGACAGGCAAGTCCAAGTTCATTCACACTCTCGTTATTGTGATTTGCTCTGTCAGACTCCTGGAGGTGGAGTTCGGGGTTCGCAGCTCCCCGAGCCCCCACCACCTGCTGTTGCTGTCATTATTAACCCCGCATCTTCTGTGTCTCCCTCTGCTGAGCGGTCCTCGATGCCAGGCCAACGTCGCTGGATGAGGAGGGGGCCTGCGGTTCTGGAGATCCTGGTTCCGGTTCCACAGCCACGTCGTGGGTGGAGGAGGAGGGCGGACTGCAGCGTGGAACCTGCGTCGACAAGGAAGCATCCCCGGGTCTCCACGGACGAGCGGTCCGGTCTAGTGGGTCAAGGGTCCCCTGCCACTACACCATGCAGGCCGTCGTCGTGGGCTTCGGTGCCGGAGGATCCAGGAGCTGCGTGCACCATCATGCCAGCTGCGGAGCCCACCGTAGCTGAGTGGGAGCCTGAGGACGACCTCCTGCAGTCAAAGCCCGGATCGTCGAAGTCCTGGATGGCGTAAGAACTCGAGATCAGGCAAGTGCTCTGTTTTGTCTTTCTTTACTCCATCTTAGAGCGTTTTTGCCTGTCTCTTGGGGAGGCGAGCAGGGTGCGGCCACCCGCTGCATCCGAGCTTGTCTCGCCGGGTTCTGGCGCTGCCGGTGATCCTGATCCCGGTTCTTTTCTCTCTCCCGAGCCTTCTCCCAGGGTCATCGGCGCGGATCTGAATTCGCCCGCTGTGCCAGAGGTTCCGGGTTCGGGGTTGGAGGTCGGTCCTGGTGCGGCACCTACCCAATCGGAGTCCGACGCAGATGCAACTGAGACCCAATCGGGGTCCTTCGCGGGAGCAACCGCGACCCAATCGGGGTCTGACAAGGGTGCTGCACCAGCAGTTTCCAGGTTCGGTGAGGGAGCTGCACATCCACTGCCGCCGGACACTGGACGGGCTCATCTCCATCTTGACTATCATCACCATCGTCACCCTCCTCGTTCTCCTGAGGAGCGCAACCCATCTCCACCTGGGGCCGTTGGGGTTCCGAACGCTGTGCCCGGTTCTCCCTCGTCTTCCCCTTCTCCAGCGAGACCGCCGGCTACATCCCCCCTACGGTCCTGGTGGGCAAGCGATGCGGGTCGGCTGCCTGAAGGACTGCCGCGCCCATTTGGCTCTCTGGGCAGGCCACCCGACCCATTGGACCCCCTGTTTGGCGACCTGGTCCAGCCGCCTGAAATTAACTGTTTCCGGGCATGGGACTGGGGTAGGCCGCCCGAACTGTCCTTTTTCCCCCTGCCTGCATTGTGGCCGCTTGATGCCGGACGGCCCCCCGAACTTTCAGCCTCCATGCCTCGGAGCCAGGACTGCAGTCATCCCGTGCTTTTTCATTGTGTTCATGTCTGTAGACTTTTGGAATGTGCGGGGGGGCCTGATACCTGTGATTTTGTATCTCACCTTTTCCTTTAGCCTGTGATTTGTGTTTTCTTCCCCTTGGTCTATACCCATGTTCTGTTTGAGACTGTGGATGTGTGTGTTGCCCTTTGAGTCCTGTCCTTACGTAATCCACACGTTATTGGGTATTGTGTTTGTTTTTTTTTTTCTCTTTTTGACTCTCTCCCTCCTGCCGGTGCCCCATCCACCCACCCTGGGGGGGTGGGGGTGGGGGTGGGGGCTTGGGTGTTATTTGGCCGTTCAGGAGCCCGGCCTCGAGGGGGAGGTACTGTTACAACCCGAGTGCCGGTCTCGTCCGCACTCGGCTCATACATCATCCTTTCCAGGCTTTGACAGCAGCGGATCCCTTCTAGCTCCCTGGGCTCTTATTGTGACAGCGGCCGGTGGAGCTCCCTGCTGTCAAAGCCAACAGCTGTGCTGCATTCGGGGTCATTAGTGCCCGGTGTTAAAAGCGGGCGCTGAATGCACCCCGATGCAGCAGTCTCTGTTAAACCTCCTGTTATACCTTCTGTTAATCTCCGTGAAGTTCTCATCGTCTGATGCTTCGGGCGTCTCCCGGCTCAGACGCCGTTCCTTCATCATCTATTGTAAGTTCCTTGTGATTATCCTACCTGCACTGCCGTGTGTATTTTTCCCTGTTCCTTCACTCCCCAATAAACATCACTGCAACTCACTGGTGACTGCTGGCGTCTTATGGTGGCTCATGAGGGCCACCGTGACATCTTCTCCTTAATCCGGCGATGTATAAACAATAGTCCATTGCTCTAGTTGTCCCCCCAGGGGTTCTCTGTCCGTATGTGAATGGTCCTCTGCTTCCCCCAGACTTACTGAGTGTGAGGATTGAATGTCTATGTAGACTGTGGTGGGTCACCACAGTATATACAATAACTACCTCAGCTGTTGGCACAGAAAGACTGGCACACAAACAGTAACACATCTGCTGTTATATATCTCTGGGCCTTACTGCAGCCATTTGCACAAATACCATACCTGCTGCTGTCTGTTATTGCAATACTGATCATGTGCAGTCAAACCTTTCACTGTCTGCATCTACACTACCACACTACCACATCAAACTTGCAACTATGAGTATTACTGCTCTACCTTTTCTGTATATAGGATTGCTGGGTTTTATTGTTTATCTTTATTTGCACTATGGGATGTTTGGGTTTTATCTTTTACCGTTATTTGCACTACGGGTAGCATTAATGTACATGGACTGCTCTTGTTTTCCCAGCCTTATTCTTTTTTATATATATTTTGTGCACACCACTGAAGCGAGAGAAACAACATTTCAGTTCACCTGTTTGTCCTGTACATATAGTAGTATTGACAAATAAAATCTTTTGACAGTGAAAGTGAATGGTTGTCTGTCCCTCTGTGTTAGCCCTGCGACGGACTGGCAATCTGGCCAGGGTACCCTGCCTATCGCCCAAAAGATGCTGGGATAGGCTCAAGCCCCCCCCCCCCCCCGCGACCTGAAAAGGATTAAGTGGAAGAAGATGGATGGATGGATGGATGAATGGATGGATGGAATCTTTAAAGGAGAAAAAGTGAAAAAAGTTTGATACAAAACTATAAGACAATGAAAGGGTTTTTTTATATATATATAAAAAGGGTGGTGCGGTGGCACAGTGGTTAGCACTGCGCCAGCACAGCAACTCACCCTTGGCCATGGGATCCCTGGTTTGATCCCAGCCCCTGACCAACAGTGATCTGTGTGGAGTTTGCATGTTCTCCCCGTATCTGCGTGGGTTTACTCCGGGATTTCTCCGGTTTCCTCCCACAGGCCAAAAACATGCAGGTTAGGTTAATTGGAGACTCTAAAGTGGCCCTAGGTGTGAATGTGTGTGTGAATGGTTAAGGGATAGCGCCGTACTGTGGCTGCTTCATCCATCCAGGTGGATGCCCTCAATTTCCCCTCTGGGGATCAATAAAGTATACAAAATCAAAAACAAAAAGGGGGGCATAATATACCATTTTAGACAATCTACATTTGTTTTTTATAGGGGATTTATATCCGCTGGAGTGCATGTTTAAGACCATCCTAGGTGAGTTTACATCTAGGTTCTGAACAGTCAGATGTGAGCACTCTTAGGGTGATTTTGTGAGGCTGGAATGAGCTACTCCTCTATTGACGGTCTGGTTCCAAATGTTTTGAAACTTGGTAGCAGGTTTTGATACACTGATGATGTGTATGGTAAAGTTAAAAACTGCTCTCCCTCAAGATATTGGAATTTGCAAAGAAAACAGATGTGGGAAGATATTGCATTCACCTCAGAGTGCTCTTGAATGTAGTTGTTAAATCACTCATCTTGTATCCCCATGGATTCTCAGTTTTTGCATATGACATCATCGGCGACCCTTCTGTGTGGAGTTTGCATGTTCTCCCTGTGTCTGCGTGGGTTTATTCAGGGTACTCCAGTTTCCTCCTAGAGGCCAAAGACATGCAAGTTAGGTTAATTGGCATCAACTTGGGATTCTAAATTGTCCTTAGGTATGAATGTGAGAGTGAATGGTTGTCTGTCTCTCTGTGTTGGCCCTGCGATTGACTGGCAATCTGTTCAGGGTGTACCCTGCCTCTTACCCAAAGATGCTGGGATAGGTTCCAGCCCCTCCACGACCCGAAAAGGATTAAGTGGTAGAAGATGGATGGATGGACACAGATAAAATGATTTAACTTAAAGAGCTCTGCATGCAGGATAGTTCATTTTAAGGGGCAATTTAGATAATGTTTAGGTCCAGTAACTACAAACTGATAATAATGAAACTAACAGTATTAATGAAATGGGTAATATGTAGTGGGAGTCCACATTTGTCATAAGTTTACTTTATCCAAAGTAAACAACTGAAAAATATATTGTATTTGTGATCCTGCATTGTAGTGCTCAAGACCTGTCCAAGTCTCAAAACCGATCCTGTGACTACCTTCAGAATGATTTCTATGCTGTATCATCTGGGTCTCTGACAAAATGGACTCGAGGTTTTCAAGACCAGGGCTTGTTCACATAAGTAGTATGACTGCAAAGAAGTATTCCCCTTACATGTAACAATAAAATAATTTTCAAGTTTAATTTTATGTCATCGCTAACGGTCACAATCTCACCTCCCCTTTACACAAGTGGGAAAAGATGAGAGGAATTTGCAACCAAACTGTTGCTTAATCATTTTTCTGTTGATGTGGACATTTCATGTTTGCATTAATTCCAGACTGTTGAGGATGTCTGAGTTAATTAAAGACGATTGTTTTGATTTCAGCACCCTTGCATTTATTCAGAGGAACACAAATGGGATCTTGGTCTTTACTTTGTCTCAAACCCTTAAAGTCTTGGAACACTCTGTCCTCTGTCATGTCTTGGTCTCGGTTAGTGTGGTCTTGACTACAACACTAGGTAATAACTTCAAAACACATACAGCCTAAATTACAAACCATATGGAAAGACTCAGCAGTATCAGAGGACTGATCACTTCACAATAATTGCATCTTAGGCCACTCTTCACCTCAGTGATCCACACTGCTAATGTCAGCAACTTACTACCCTGGCCAAATCACACGTCCTTTGCAGCACAGAGAAACATATTTACATACAAATGTTTTTGATGGCATTTTTCCCCACAGTTTAGAGTCACCAGTCAGCCTAACAAGTGCATGTTTTGATTGTAGAGAAAATCAGAACTCTGAAAGGAAAACCATGCAGGGGGCACACAAACTCCTCACAGGCTCCTCAGAACTTTCTAGTTTTAAAGCAAAAGTGTTAACCACTGTTCCACCCTGGCACCTGTAGAGGGCATTTTGAATTTAAAATTAATAACTTTGTAATAAATTGTCTTCAACACAAGATCGTCTTTTACTAATCTGCAGCTGATAGAAATCCATAACAATGGATGTTACCTAAATAATTTTGTCATTTAGTGCTTGTTGGAAAAATCACATGGTGCTCTGTCAAATGTTACTTCCTGTATAAACACATGACAAAGATGATGCAAGAAACACCTTCATTACTATGGTTCTGTAAGAAAATGTGGTGCAAAGATGAGGTGCAAGTTTCAGCCAAGGGCTAAAAAACACTTAACTTCACAGAAATGTATTAAACAAATTATATATTCAACTTACTTAAATACTTACAAAAGGAATAAAAGCCTAAACAGGTATACTAAAAACAGAGTGTACTAAGAACTAAAAGTGAGTCAAAATTCTACTCTTGTAAAAAAGTAGAGCTAAAACAGATGAGGGAGTAAGCGAGGCTTTCCAAGAAGACCCAAGTCCAACCAATGTAGGTCTCAAAGTTCCAACAGCAAAGTTAGCACACCACCAGGACATACTTCCTGCAACATATTCATATCTAACACACAATTAGCTTCATAGTTGGGGTGCTGCTAATCTTCACACAACACTCACACTCTCTCCCTTCCTCCTTTTGTTTTTGCATCACTACATCCCAAACTTCAAAGGTGCGGATGTCCTTTCTTGGCATCTCCCATGTAGACCTTGGCATCCTGTGTGCTTCTTTCACTGCTGCTCCCTAACGCACCGACAAAACACTGACAAGCAGATGCTGAATACCTCCTTCTTTTCCTCCTCCTACTACAGTGGTCTGACCAGCTGGGGTACCTCCACTCTCCTTTTGTTACATTTCATCTGTCATGCCACCATGCTCCAATCAGAAAAGTCTTTCTGCATTTCTGATGCTCCACTCTTTACACCAGTGCAGCAGCAATTAACACAGGTGCAGGCCATCAGTTAATTATGGTAGGTACCAGTAGGTGAAAGTGAAACACACAAAAGGTTAGGGCTACCCAATTTTAACTGAAATCAGTGTCACACTTAACTGAATCTTTCACGTCGGTTTAGTTTGTCTTTCCTTCTTTCTTCTCCCCTATAGTTCACTGACAAGGCTCGTCATTAAGCAATATTATTACACAAGACTGTGCTATCATACCACTGTGGTGATTTGGTAGTATATAAGTATAATATATATAATGTGCAGACCAGCTGGCAGAGATCCTCACCAAGCTGTTCAACCTCTCCCTGGTGCACGCCACCGCCCCCCCCCCCCATCTCAAGGCCTCCACCATCGTCCCCATGCCCGAAGCCACCACTCTCCACAGAGTGCTGAGCCACCTGGAGAACCCGAGGAGCTACACGTATGTAAGCATGCTCTTTGTGGACTACGGCTCAGCTTTCAACACCATCATCCCAGACATCCTGATAACAAACTGCACCTCCTCCAGAGGCCCCCCCCCCCACACACACACCTGTTCCTGGATAAAAGACTTTCTCACCAACTGCTTATAAACAGTTGGCCCCCACCACTTCTCCACACTGTCTCTTAGCACTGGCTCTCACCAGGGCTGCATGCTAAGCCCTCCACTGTACTCCCTGTACACCCTTGACTGTATTCCAATCCACCCAACCACCGTTATTGGGAAGTACGCCGAGTATACCACCTTGGTTGGGCTCATTGCCAATGACGATGAGAAGGCATACAGGGTGGAGGTAGAGAATCTGCTGCTTTGGTGCCAAGCAAACAACCTGAAACTGAACATCCAAAAAACCAAAGAACTCATACTGGACTTCAGAAAAAACAGACAGGACTCCCCTCCCCCCCGCCACCCCCCGTCCTCATGAATGGAGATCACGTAGAAATCGTCCCCGCATTCAGGATTCTGGGCACCCACATCTCCTCTGACCTCTCCTGGACGGTAAACACCAAGGCCCTAGTAAATAAAGCCCAGCAGCGGCTGCACTTCCTGTGTGTCCTGAGGAAGCACAACCTTGACGAGAAGCTGCTGCTGGCCTTCTATCTCTGCTCAGCTCACCTACTTCCTGGGTGTGTGGTACATCAGCTCCACGGCCAAGAACAGGAAGGCTGTGCAGAGGGTCATCAACACCGCACAAAAAATTATTGGCAGCTCTCTGCCCTCCCTGGAAGACATCTCCAGATCCTCCTGTCTCAGAAAGATCAAGGCCTTCACAGGAGACCCCTCCCATCTCGCTCACCACCTGTTTGATCTGCTTCCCTCTGGACGATGACGGTTCAGATTATTCAGGTCCCACACCTCCAGACTGACAAACAGTTTCTTCCCCTGGGTCATCTGAACTGCAAATAGTCAGAGTCCCCCACCCCCACCCCTGAACGCTCACATCCACAGAACTGAGGACCTTTTTAATTATCACAGTAACACACCTGTTTTTGCACTCCGCACTTTCATGTATATTGACCCATCCGTGAAACCACTACCATGTATATTTTCCATAATTCTTGGGCCGTTTTACTCAATTGTGTGTTCAATTGTGTGTTCTGCACTCTGCACTGTTATGTACCTGTGTAGCCAGTACCATACCTGTGTATATTTCCATAATCCTGGGATATTTTTATTTATATTTCAGTCGTGTGTTTAATCATGTGTTCAGTAGCCATGTTTTATCTAACCCTTCTCTCATACTTAATTGCGCAGTAGCTGGGTGGAGCACCCACAGTTTCATTGTACTGTACAACTGTACAATGACAATAAAGCCTATTCTGTTCTGTTCTATTCTATTCTATTCTATAACAAAAAAAAAGTTGTATTGCCAGCCCTACAAAAGGTTTGCATTTATGATTTACATGTAAATCATTTGAAAATATACTAAAAAAATGTACACATTTTACAGGGTCAAATGACAGTGATATCGCTATGTAAAGTAATAATAATATATATGATAATAAAACTTTTTTGTTCTATGTATGTTAACTGACGGTGTAACAACTATTTTTGTACCAGCAGTTGTATTAACTGAATTATGTCTATTTCATAGATTTGTTTTAGAAGTGACAGCAAATCTAAAGGCTGTCTATTATTTTTTCAGATTACACTGAGGGTGAACTATTGTAACTTACAATTCCTACCTGTCCATTTTATAGTGCAAAATAAATAGTGATTATCTAGCATCATCTTGGCTTTGATTTTAGTGTGTTAAGTCTGCATGATAGTTCACTTTTCTCCATAGGTGTGCAGCTATACACGATCTCTGCTCCACTAAAAGTGTAAAAATGTTAAATCGGCTTAGTATGAAAACTTTCTCTAAATGACCAGTTGTGAATAATTGCATGATTAAAAGTGAACAAATACAAAAGCTAGTAGGCATCTTCTTTCACGAAAATTAAAATGACAGGTAATAATAGATTGTGACAGGATTTTTACATCATTTACATCATTTTTACAACATAGTACAGCTGATCTGAAAAGTTTCATTTTTGAGCTGTCAGAGCCAAACCACAATCTAAGCCTTTTAGGCTTAATCACATTGTATTTGGGATGCAACTGACACTATCTATGGAATAAAGCAAAGTTTAACAATGGCTCAACTCTAAATGTCTCTCTTATTCTAAAACTGTTACTCACTCACAAGTCACGTGAACAGCTGCTAATAAATTGTGCTTGGGCTCATTAATCAACCTTTGATTCTCAGGGGGCTCCCACAGCAGCCTTAGTGAAAAATGCAAATTGCTTCAATTAAACTATGAGCTAGCATTGTGCTCCCAGACACAGATTTCAAGCCTTGTAATTATCAGCACAATTTACACATGAACATGGAACAAAATAGTGATTTACAGCCCAAATCCCAAATAGAAGATGGAATTTGAAATGTGGAGAGACTTTCGAGAAGCTGGCAGAAATGTCTTTTTTGTCTCTCTGTGACTTGTGAACAAAAAGCCCTGCATCAAAGTCATTCTGTGATTGAGGGCAAACTGACAACACAATCTGTGACTTAAAGTGCAATAGCATTTAAGTGACTCTAGAAAAAATATCTCAGGCACTGGGTGATGCAGTGTCTTATATTTCGTGGTTATGAGCAGGATGCCCAGAAGCAATAAAATGCTGTCACTGTAAAACAAAATGGAAATAACATTTTAGTGACTGAATTGCCAAATGAAAGATCTCAAACTTGGCCACTCGGAATTTAAACACTTGCGATTTTTTTTTCCTCCCATTCTGAGGTTTAAAGAAGCTATGTGACACCAATCATTGATTTAAGCCTAATGTACGAAGAAGGAGGAAGCTGTTTGAATGTTGATCAAACACAACTGTACTTTGTAAATCACAAAGCAGAAAAAAGAAATATATTTCCACCAATCTCACTCGGTGCCACGAAAGGGGCTCTTCTCATTACTGCTCCCTGTGATGGGTCTGACTTTCCCCTCTATGGCAGTGAGCTGCCATCGTAAGCTGTCATTGCCCAAAAGATATGGGATAAAAACCTACCCTTTAATCAGGAACCATCACATCTGCTTTAATCAACTCAACTGTCCACGCCATGTCACTCTCTTAGTTGTCGGTGGAGGATGTACACATGAGGATTACCTCTGCTGCTGTGTTTCAAAACTCTTCCTTATTAGAAGAAAGAACTGTCGGGTGTGTGGTTGGCATTTTAAGGGACAGAATTCAAAGGTGTTTTGCAACTGTAATAAGTTCATTTAAATTTAGATGAGGCACACAATGGCAATGCTGTAACCACAATGAAAAAAACATCATAATATGACTTCCTAAGTGTTGTGATTGAGTAGCAGTGAAATAATACTAAAGAGGTTCTTTAGCTACTTTGATTGTAAACTAATCAAATTTGAAAGAATGAGTTTCTGGGTGAAAAAAAACCCTGCAAATTACTCATGATGAATAGCCTTTGAATTACATTTTGTCCCTTCAAAATGTCATTGAAAATCTTTTTTTTTTTTTTTTAACCATGGTAACACTCCATGGTGAATTTGGAAGTGTTTGTCTTGATCCTTGTGTCAAACTCATGTCGAGAAAGACTTGTGTGCAGGCTCTTATGAATTGGGTGCATACATTACAAAGGGTTCTTGTCATTGTCTTTTTTTTTCTGGGAAAGTCTGCATAATAAACACAGTACAATTTATGTTTTTACTATTTTAAAAATCAAATTTGATGTTTTGCAGCATCAAATAAAGTTGTCTGGCAAGTCATGTTCTACAGTATGTTGTTGTTGTAACTGACTTCTGATGCTAGTGATGGGTTCAAAAGATCGATTCTCTGATTTCCATGTGAATGTGCTGATATCGACTCACAAAATCTGCCCAATGATCTTGTAATATAATGCTTTCTTACAAGTGTGAGGTCTCTTAGCCAGCTGAGCTCTCGCGTGATTCAACATTCCCACTAGAGTTCAGCCATGAGTGAGTGTGGATCGTCATGGCAATGCCGCCGTCAAGCCTGAAGGCAGATGTGTGACAGTATTTCGGATTCAAGAACTATGAAGATAACAAAGAGCTTGACAAAACCAAAGCGTGTATGTAAGACTTGCAGAGTGAAGATGAAATGTTGTGGAAATGCCTCAAATCTCAGAAACCATTGAGCGAGGCATCACCTAGATAAGATCCTAGCAGAAACATTCAACTAGAAACAAACGGCACTGGAAAAGGCATTTGTGGTGAAGGTGGGATTAACTTGTCAGCATGCCCCCCCCCCAAAAAAAAAAAAAACCCTGGCTGTCGCAACTTAAGGATATCCCATGCAGTGTTGTTGAAAATGATGGCTTCCCAAGTCTCCGAAATATGCTAGAACCATGCTACATTTTACCAGCACGCAAACATTTCAGTGAAACAATAATCCTGAACTTGTATGAACAAGTAAAACACGGCATTGCAACTTCAGTGAAGTTTGGCAGAGAGAGTTTCTCTAACGTCTGACAGCTTGACATCTAGAGCAACAACTGACACTACACACCTTGTGCACTAAAGAGAGCAATGGTTAGCATGTTGTCTAATCACAAGTTAGATAAAAAGTGCATTGTAATTGATTTTAGGTTACTTCTCCAGTGTGGCTCACCACCTTATGCCCTAATGGTCACAGGAGCTATGTTGTCGGGAGCAGCTTGTCCCTGGTAGGGTCTCAAATGGTAAATTGGTCCTGGGTGATGGGCCAGACTAAGAGCGGTCCAGTGGATCCCCATGAAAAAGGTACAACACGAAAACTGTGTAGACAACGAGCCACATGGATCCACCCTCCAGTGGGCTCGCCACCTGCAGGGGGGTCATGGGGATCATGGTGCCATGTGAACCGTGCTACAGTTTGGGCTGCTCTGCTTAGACTGCTGCCCCCGTGACCCAGACCCAAAGGTAAGCAGTAGATGATGGATGGATGGATTTTGGCTCAGTTCTTAATGTGGTAATTTATATATTTATATAATTAATTAAGCATTCCTGGTACATTTTGTAGCATTGGATCGCTGAGGATTTTTTCTTTCCTGAGTGAATCCGGTCAAATTGTAAATGAATCCTTTCAGAACCTCAAGAATCAGAATCAAATCAATTCCAGAAATTATTGACGATTTTCAGCCATAACTGATTCCTACAGTTGTGTAACAAGAATCTATGTGTTACTCTGGGTATTTCAGATCAAATTCCAACCCAGTCTCACCAATAAAAGACAAATTGCATGTTTTGTACTCAGAGAAATTGTACACGGACACGTACAAAAGATTTTTCACGTTCAGTGGATACGTGGCATTTACAGCTTAAAGAAAGGTGTCTAACAGAAGCTTAACGTTTGCCAGTTTGTGTTCCTGTCACTTTTATTGTCTTTCACCATCTAGCAACTAACCCATGCCTTACACCCTAACCCTAACTTCACAGGAGGTAATGCGGGAATCTTACTTTTCATTAGTGAAGTGAAAAACAAACGAAGAAAAAAACCAAACAAAACTTGGGACTTGGAACTCGCGTGTTTTTATGTCATTGCTTGAAAGTCCATGTAAACCAAAGTAAAAGATGCATTGTTCTGCACATGCGCGTTGAGGACCATTTCGGAGTGTTTTGCGCATGCACAATAAGTGAAAGCATGGACTTGGGGATTCGACGTGTAAATACGTGCAGAGGCACATTATTTTTTGATTTAACGTGCAAATGTACGATTTTAGAGGGGTAGAAAATGTTTATTAGATACGTTTTTTTACTGAGGCCGGGTTGTCAAATTCATCTATTTATCCAAACCCTGCAGCTGCTTTAAATGATTGAAACTCACCAGCTGCTGACCTTTTGCCTAAAAAACAGTCTTCATCACCACTGCACTCTCACCTTCAAGGGGAACCTCTCCAGTCCGACAAGCATTAAAATTCTAATTAATACTTAAAGCCACCAGTTGTGAAGAGAATTTGGTCCATTCTCCACTATTTTACTCCAAAGACGAAATAACCATCCACCCAAAGGCTGACAGACAGGCTACTTTCGGGTCCCATGAATAACAAATAGCCATGGAAAACGCTATGGCCTCACTCAAGTAGGTGTCAGGAAGTCAAGTGGGTTTTGTGTTATCTCTTCGTACTTTCAGCTGCCTATTAGCATAGCTATTCAGACGGCACGGCCCATGGCCCACAATGGGAATAGAAAAGGGGGAGCCAATCTCTCTATCCTTTCTTCCCTCTTTATGTCTTTCACTCTTGAGTTTTTCACTCTCTCCTTGCTCCCTCGCTCCTAACTAATCCGTTAAGTCCCATGGGGGGTGGGGGGTAGAAGTCGTTGAGTTCTGGAGTGGCTTTTTGTCTTTTCAGTTTTGTGTGGGGAAGTGGGAAGTCCACCTGCTCCAAAGAACTTCAGAAAAACAGAAAAAAGGGAGTATGAGTGGGCATCTCAGAGGTGGGAAACTTGTGCCAGTGAAATAGTCTGTGAAGGCGGGTGTCCTTATTTTCAAAGGCATAACACCAATTCCTGTGAGAATGAAAGACTAAATATTCTATGTTCTTATATTCAGTGCACCACATGTTTATACTGGCATGAATTTAATTTCTTAATATTACAAAAGAATGGTCATTTGCCATTCATGATGGTTCAAAAGACGACAGAAGAATTACTTTTTAATGACTGATGATGGAAGTCCCTTTGAGGAGACCAATTATATTATTGTACAAGAATGTGTTCTCTAATTTAAAATAACACGTTGGTAAATGTATTTTTACTTCATTCATGAATAGTCAATTATACTCGCCTTTTATGTCCCAAGTCTAAAGCTTTCTAATGATACAATCTTAGCAGGCCTGTACTTCAGACACTTACTCCAAGTCTAGTGAAATGCAAACAGCCTCTTTGTGTTCAGTTTTTTTTTTCTTGATATTGTTTATTTTTGCTCACTGCTAAATTAAAAGTCTGCTCCATGGAAAAATACCAAATATACACTTAAAATTAACAGAGACACTCGAGTACAGTGTTGTCAGAGTTATTACTAAAAATATGAGTGTACAAATTGTAAACAGATTTTCCATATCAGTTATTGCATCTGCTAACAATTAATGGCAGCCCAGCACAAATGAAAATGTACCATGAAGTGCATCTTTAATGTGGATTATGCACTGTAATTACAGCAGAATCTCAGGAAATTATAGGTTTTTGAGCTAAAAATATTACCAGTATAATTTCTTTTCTTATGCGAGATGAAGGGATAGAGTCAACTTTGCTGCACAACTGGCCAGTCAGCCACAAAAACACACAGAGTGGACAACCATATATTTTCACTTTAAAGCCTATAGAAATTAAGAGTCCCAGATGGTCCCAATTTGTTGTCTTAGTTGTCCAAAAAAGAAGCTGAGAACTGCAAGATAAGCTGTGTAGGCAGATGTATACTGTTCAAAAAAATAAAGGGAACACTTTGAAAACACATCAGATTTTAATGGGAAAAAATAAGCTGGATATCGAAATTGTGGCAGGCTAGTCCACTTTACTCAGATTAAAAAGTGTTCCTTTAATCTGAGGAAGCTGGACTAGCCTGCCACAATTTCGATATCCAGCTTATTTTTTCCCATTAAAATCTGATGTGTTTTCAAAGTGTTCCCTTTATTTTTTTGAGCAGTATATAATGTTCCAACTCGGTTTTAGTCCAGACACATACTATGGTGTCACTTGGCCAGGGCACTTCTGTGCTACAGGACTGTGAAGCTTTACAAAGGGACATCCTGGGCTGTGGTACTTTTAGCACAGACGAAATATGTGACGTGGCAGTGCTGTCATGACAATATGGATGGTTTTAGTGGTACCATGTCTAAAGTAGATCCTCACCTTATCTTTTTCCTAATCGTCACCCTAATGCTACTCTTCTGCTTCTTAACCAAGTAGTTTCTGTCCCTCTCTATAAGTGTTTAGTGCTTAAACAAATGCTTTAATAAAGGTCAAAGTCATAAAGATGAAAGTAATGTAAGAAAATTTGCATTTCCTGTATGAGAGCCCACTGTTAACCTATCATACCCCCAACCAGCCTCCGTAAACAGATTTTTTCTGCTTTTGAATCCCTCTGAAATCATTGTTCCCATCTTCCTTCTGGAGTGCACGAAAGCGTGAGAAGCCCTACACAGAAGGGGCACTGTGTTCATCTGTCCTTTGAGAAGCGCCCTGACTGGCAACCGAATGACACCATACTCTATTCCTGGATGAGAACATGCATACAGATTGTTTTTGTTCGCCTATGCCACTGTCACTTCATATAACTTTTGTAATGATGTCGAACCAAACTCTCTGAGATATGCTCTATGGGGCCTTCTGTGTTTCCAGATGGAGCTACTCATAATCATAAAGCTGACTCAAGTAATAGAGTCTCCAGCCTGGTGCTAAACAATATAAGAAAATATAAAAATCTAGGGAAACAGAACTGAAAAAAGTAAGCTGACCAGATGTCTGTAGGCTGCCGTGTGGATAGCTTGCCTCTTTCTCTGGATGATCAGATTTTATTGGTGCACAAACTTTCCATGCCTACCAGTATTCATTAAATGGAACACCCGACTAGCCAAACAGATTTATTATGTGGTCTGTTTTAGCATAAACATCTCTTAAACAAACAAGTACATTCTTTATATAGTAGTCAATAATAAGAGTTAACAATAGGCTATTCAAATATGCTGGAGATGTTAAGTCCATGCATCTTTTCTTGAAATCATATTAAAAAATCAATTCAACCTAATTTAAACAGATGACAAACACTGCATTTGATGCCAGTATGAGTTCCAGATGGAAACATAATAAGTAAATATTGTATAGCATAAAATTAAAATAAACATTTGTAAATTGCTTTCAATTATTGTCACTATTTTTAATTTTGACAAAAAATACATTTTGCATGATGCCTTGGGACTTTGACAGTAGTTGTGAAGTTCAGCCTTGTTGATCTGTACTTCACCTTTTAATTCTAGAGAAGAGAAAATGCATTAGTCAGTAACTCAGTGCAATTTTAACTGAGCCACGCCATGTATTTTCTTAACCATCTGTTGATCGCAGAGTCACAGGGAGCATTCCAGAAATTCCAGACAATTCACACAGATGCAGACAACGTCATGCTGTAGAGCATATGTGTCAAACGCAATGCTCATGGGCTAAACCCGATCTGTCTTGTTATTTTATGGAAAAATATGATTCTGTGCCGCATTAGAGTACATAGACGTTACACTACACTACCTGTCCTTGTCATCTGTTTAATGATGACATCCAATCATGGAGTGACAGTGTTTCAAGATCAGTCAAAATGATTACCAACATGCATACACAGTGGTGTGAAAAAGTGTTCGCCCCCTTTCTGATTTATCACTTTTTTGTGTTTGTCACACTTAAATGTTTCAGATCATCAAACAAATTTAAATATTAGACAAAGATACATACCAAAAACATGTAGGTTTAGGGCGCTTGCGCACGCAGCGACCAGCAGCCGGTGGCTTGTCACCAGACTGCAAACCAAATCTACCTACGGGTACAAATAAGTAACAAAAAAAAAAAAAAAAAAGATAACACAAGTAAGCACAAAATGCATTTTTTAAATGAAGGTGTTTATTATAAAGAAAAAAAAATCCAAACCTACATGGCACTGTGTGAAAAAGTGATTGCCCCTAAATCCAATAACTGGTTGGGCCACCCTTAGCAGCAACAACTGCAATCAAGCATTTGCGATAACTGGCAATGAGTCTTTTACAGCGTGGTGGAGGAATTTTGGACCACTCATCTTTGCAGAATTGTTGTAATCCAGCCACATTGGAGGGTTTTTGAGCATGAACCGCCTTTTTAAAGTCATGCCACAGCATTGCAATCAGGTCAGGACTTTCACAAGGACACTCCAAAGTATTCATTTTGATTTTCTTAAGCCATTCAGAGGTGGACTTGCTGGTGTGTTTTGGATCATTGTCCTGCTGCAGGACTCAAGTGTGCTTCAGCTTGAGGTCATGAACAGATGGCCGGACATTCTTCTTCAGGATTTTTTGGTAGACAGCAGAATTCATGCTTCCATTTACCACAGCAAGTCTTCCAGGCCCTGAAGCAGCAAAACAGCCCCATACCATCACACTACCACCATCATATTTTACTGTTGGTATGATGTTCCTTTTCTGAAATGCTGTGTTACTTTTACGCTGGATGTAATGGGACACACACTTTTCAAAAAGTTCAGCTTTTGTCTTGTCAGTCCACAGAGTATTTTCTCAAAAATCTTGGGGATCATCAAGATGTTTTCTAGCAAAACTGAGATGAGCCTTTATGGTTCTTTTTGCTCAGCAGTGGTTTTTGTCTTGGAACTCTGCCATACAGGCCATTTTTGCCCAGTCTCTTTCTTATGGTTGAGTCATGAACACTGACCTTAACTGAGGCAAGTTAGGTCTGCAGTTCTTTGGATGTTGTTGTGAGGTCTTTCGTGACCTCTTGGTTGAGTCGTCACTGCACTCTTGGGGTAATTTTGGTCAGTCGGCCACTCCTGGGAAGGTTCACAACTTTTCCATGCTTTTGCCATTTGTGGAAAATGGCTCTCACTGTGGTTTGCTGGAGTCCCAAAGCTTTAGAAATGGCTACAAAATTGAACTCAGCTTTCAAAGATGTGATAAAACAGTTAATTTATGTTTTAACAGGGGGGCAATCACTTTTCACACAGGGCCATGTAGGATTTTTTTTTTTTTTTTACCCTTAATAATAAACACCTTCAATTAAAAACTGCATTTTGTGTTTACTTGTGTTATCTTTGCCTTATATTTAAATTTGTTTGATGATCTGAAACATTTAAGTGTAACAAACATACAAAAAAAAATGAGAAATCAGGAAAGGGGCAAACACTTTTTCACACCACTATATATATATATATATATATATACAGTTGGTTAGTTAGTTATTTACAGTAGTTAGTTAATTATTTCCATTTGAGTGATGGGGTAAACAGAGGTGGGGAAAAAATGATGAATCATAGTATCACATTTTTTTGTGGCGGTGATACTGTATCAATTCAGAGACAAAATATTGTGATACTTTATTAAAAATTATTAATAAATTTTACAAATATAAGTTGCCTATTTAGGTACCAGAGCAATAAAAACCATTTGACTTTTCCATTCATTAGATAGTGCTAGGGGTAGGGCCAAAGACGTATTCAGCACAGTATCACAATTCTTGACACTTGCGATGATGCAGCCATAACCAAATCCACGTACTGATCTTTTATTAATTATATAATAAATGGTGTTACAATACTTAAGGAATCCTATAGTCCTATGATAGTATTGCATCATGACCCAAGTATCATGATATGTATTGTATCGTGAGGTCCCTCATAATTCCCGCCCTTAGGGTGGGATAAAAAATGTGCAATAAAAGAAAATTGATGGAGAGGGAATGTAATTTGAAGTCAGATGGGACATGCTTCTACTGAAAAGAGAAACCAGTATGTTCTCTTTGCAATGAGGAAGTGTCATTGCTCAAGAAATACAATTTACATCAGCAATTTGAAACCAAGCATGGAGCCACTTATATGTACTAACTTTAGCCACCAAGAGAAGCAACAAAAGCCCCATGAGCTAAAAAACCACTGCAGTCTCAGAAAAAAAAAAACACGTTTCCTAAACTTGTAGCAAGAAATTACACTGCTGTAAGGGCCAGCTTTACTCAAGCTTCCATAGTATTTCATAAGGCACATTTTTGAAGTGGTGTGTGGTAAAGGTATGAGAGCTGGTTTATCCTAAAAAGAAACAGACTTTTTAATAATGTCAGCCTGTCAAGAGCTACCATTCCAACTTCGGGAATTAGCAACAAATCTAATGACACAGCAAGGAGAAAAGGCCCGATACCTATACATGTAGAGGAGAGAGTCTTGCAGTCACAGCCGTCCCTTTGAAAGCAAACTTGAAGCTGATGTGGCCTGTGGTGAAATGAGTTTGACACCCCTGCTGTAGAGCCACAAATTAATCTAAAATGATGTCTTCAGATTGTGGGAGGCACAGTGAGAGCATACAAGCTCCATGCAGAAAAGCTCTAGTCAAACAGAAACTTCCAATAACAAACCTACCAAACTCCACAGAGAACGCTACTGCTGCCCACATGGCTCAACCCCTGTGTCTTCTAGTATTTCCAACCACCCCAACACAGTGCCTCTCAGTTAAATTGCTAACAATTATTAACACAAAATTTTGCTTTTGCTGATAAATTGATGAAGAACTCTGTCGATCACTGCAGTATCAAATAGTATACAGTGATCCCTCACTTATCGCGGTTAATGGGTTCCAGAACTGACCGCGAAAAGTGAAAAACCACGAAGTAGCCGTCACCCCTAATGACGTCACCCATAAATAATACGTACGTTCATTCTCTCACTCTCTCTCTCATATGATACGTGTGTGTGTGTGTGTGTGTAAGTATACATACATACGTAGATGTAAATAAAGTGTACATAAATATGTTTTTAGAACTCTTTTATTCTTATAACAAGATACGTAACTCAAGATGAAGATGATTTACTGCACAGGTTAATGAGAGCTTTACTGCTCCTCAGGTGACGCCTCATCGTCAGGTGCTAGAGGCGCAGGATCGTCGAGGGCAGCTTCCGATAGAGCTGGAGAAGCTGCAGGAGGTGGCGTAGTGGCTCGACGGGAAGACTATTTTGCACAAAAAGGCACAAGAGAACAGCGAACAATGAATGCGGTCTTCCTTCGCTGGGTATGGGCGCTCGGCAGGGAGAGAAGCTGGGTAAAACGTCTCGGCCAATCAGCTTGCGAGATTCCCGAGCGGTGAAGAGGTGGGTGGAGAGGAGTGGAGCAGTGGTCAGAGAGGTGGATTTTGAGTTGTGCGGGCTCTCCGTGTTGATACCTGATGTTCTAATGTAGTCTCCCTGCCTTCTGCTATCACCCGCCCATTTCTTCTCAATTTTAAATTTTTGATGAATATTTTTGAAAAATCCGCGATGCACTGAGGGCGCGAAAGGTGAAGCGCGAAGTAACGAGGGATCACTGTACTGTTATGGCCTGGAACATGTGTGTTCCTTTTTATGGCCCTGTTGTGTGTGTGGGTCTATAACGCTGTGTATTCTGCTCTTCCCTCTCTTCAGGCGTGTGAGTCCAGCAAGTGTGTAGTGATGGGACGGCAGGCTCTGGAGCTCCGAGGGTGCTCCGAGCTTATCCAGGAAGTATTTGGCGAAGCACATTTCGAGGCATGTATTTTGACGTATGTGTTGTCGTCGTACCACATTACTGGGTCAGGAAGCCATTTATGATTTTCACGCAACATGAAATAAAGTGAGCAGCGATACACAATGGAAATCCCCGTCCCTCACGTTTTGTGTTGTCGATGTTTGACTGTGTAAGGGATTTGTCACAGCCAATTTTAAGATGGAGGCAGCACAAAAAACACGGACTTCTCCCATTTGGGAACATTTTCAGCACATTTCTCACATTGATGTATTTTCCACAAATAGTGGCAGTTTGTTACAGCTGAGGTGATGGCTTAGTGGTAAAGTATCTGCCTTACAAGCGGGAGGCTTGGCTTTGAATCCCAAAAGTGCCTGTTGTGTTTCAAAGAGCTTGGACCATTATGATGCATCATTATGCTGAGGCACTATTGGTATTGTGCCCTGCATGAGAATAAGGCCAGAGTTGAATATACTAGGAAAGACAGTATAACACTGTTGAAAAATTTATTATTTCTAAATAAAAATGGATAAGTAGTACAAGCACACCAAGTAACACAGGCACATTCACTGTAGTCACCCCAGTTTTATTATTTCTTTTTTCACTTATGATCATTGCTGTTTCTTAAAAGACAGCACATTTATTGAAATTGAAAAAATACACACTAAACCAATAATGCCCTTGTAAAAATCTGCATGCTGTATACTTTTTGTCAACTACATGGCCTAGTAGAGCAAACAAAGTTTCACATGAGGCTTTGTCAATATGAACCATTTTGATGAAAGGCCTCAAGTCTTCAAGAAAGCCTCAACCGTCCATGACTAAGTAGTAGCTTAGAGATAAAATATCTGTCCTGTAACTGGGGTTCAAGTCCAAGCTGGGCCATTTTAATAGTTTATTTTTATTTGCACGGTCAAGTGTCTGCTGTGTTTCAAAGAGCTTGGATACAAAAATAACCAGGGTTTGCCAAGTTACTAAAAAATAGTAACTAGTTACAGTTGCCAGTTACTTCTTTTCAAAAGTAACTGAGTTACTTCTGAGTTACTGTATGATTGAAGTAACTAGTTACTTGGAAAAGTAACTTTCACGTTACTTTTAAATGCATACTTAAATCATCTTGCACACAGCAAGATCAAGGGCCCCTTGTTCTCCTCAGAAAAAAAGAAGAAAAAGAAAACAGAAAAAAGTCTCATCTTACAGAGAAAAAATGTCTCAGGTTTACACAAACTATTGTAATCAAAAATTTACTAAAAATAAAGCTGTGAATTCACAGAGAAAATTTTGGACCCCCTGGTGAGCCGCTTTTGGCCCACAAGCCATATGTTTGAGACCCCTGGACAAGCCCATTAAAAATGCATATTTAGAGGATTTACTTCCATGAAATAGTTGCATATCACAACAGAATGTAAATGAATGCGATAAAATAAAATTGAAAGCACAGATAAATGAAAGTTCACCGCTTGGAAGAAGCTGTTCTTTACTGCAACAAATCACAGTCACTTTTTCTCTGTGTGTAAGAAAAATTTAAATGCATTTAATGCGGACATTAAATGCAGGCTTCTTGCTGAAAAAAAATACTAATTTTTAACCACAGAGGTAAGAAGTGTTAGGGGCTACTTACCACTCAGACAACAGGTGACCAGTCCTCGATATGAGAGGTCACCACTGCCACGGCATTTCTTCCCACAGGGTTTTGATTTGAACTTGGGCAGAACAGGAAACGGACCCGCGGAGGAGACTGTGTGATGGGTGTGTCAGTTACGGTAGGGTCAGTTTATATTTATTTGCTTGTTTTTGCCTTTGGCATGACAACCTCCAGTGGCTTGAGGCCGTTGGTGGCGCTGGGGATGGCAGTCCCGCCAATAGCCGCCAAGACTGTGTATTCATCCACAGTTGGCAGCTGACGAGGAGGGTGTCAAACAATTGCAAGTTGTATGATCGCCTGTTTGCGCTAAAATATCTATCCACATTAATAAAATGAGTAACGCGAGCAATGCATCTGATCAAATTTCAGTAACTGTAATGCTGTGGCGGATAAAATAAGTGTACCCAAGTGAGAGGCACGGAATAAGTGCAGGCAGGACACGGTGAACTGAAGTTTAAAAGGGTGTTTTATTCATCCTCCATCACAGGACCCACTCCAGCGCTGTGTAAGCGCGCTGGAGCGAGCCCTCAGTCTCTAGTCAGCAAACAGGCAATGCGTGTAGTCAGAAAGTGAGTAAGAGAGAGAGCAAGCGATATGGTTGACTTATATACCCAGCTAGACAATGCATGCATGGCACATTAGCATCACAGTAACTGCAGGAAGGCATGGACATTTGCATTAGAGTCACACATATCAATAGCAGGATTACTGGCGCAGGGATTAGACAAAGAGAGGCTGCCTATTGATATCAGTCCATACATCTCACTGTTCTGCTAATTGCTCCAGCTGAGCGCTCTGCTTGTCTGTAGGCTGTGGGGGTAGCCCACACTACTCCCCCCCCAAGAGGGCTTAGCAGGGGGTTGAGGCCTCGATCGTCCGGCTTTGGTAGCGAGTTGCGGGAAAAGCTCTGTGCAGGCGGAGGTGGAGGGAGGGGGGGTGGGGGTAGCAAGTGCCGGCCCGGGACGACGAAGTTGTCTGGGCCGCGCAAAAATTGCATGTGGATCCACGATGTTGAGGGGCTGTCCCGTTGAACGTGGCGGAGATCTACAGCGGCTGTGAGAAGAAAAAAATTGTCTCTGACTGCTCTCGCGGCTCAGTCCTGCGAGGATGCGTAGCGGCTGTGAGAAAAAACAAAAGCTGAGGGACTTGGCGGGTTGGTTTTAGGTGCGGGCGCAGCCCTAAAACCATCGGGGACAGCAGACGGCTGAATTCCCATTGTGCACCATGGCTGAAACCCATACAAAATCCTGTGTGCGGGCTGCGTGTGTGCTTGAGGTGTGTGAGCAGCCCTGAAGGTTCCGAGGATGGCGGTCGGCCATGTTTCTCGGGCGTGTGCAGCGGCGAAGGACGATGGCGGTCTGTGGAGCCGGTATTGTCCCGTGCGTGGTGCGCTGTCCTCGTAACCCCCCGGTGTGCGTGCGGGGGTTCGGTGCGTGGGTGGCCCGCTGTTGAGAGGTGGGTCAGGGTCAGGGAGCTTGATGGAAATCAACGTCGTCAGCGCCGATGGTCCTTCCTGTCTTGGCTGTTGCTGTCGTTCGCTCGTGCCGGGTCATGGTGCGTTCTGGTCCACGCGCTGCGTTCTCCGTTTGGCCCTGGAGGTCGCCGTCGTGGAGAGAGGACGAGGTGCGTGCGCGCTCGTGTGGATGTGGAGGAGCGGTGAGAGGGAGTAGACGCTCTTTGTCCCTCGGCCGGTCCCAGCGTGGATGTCCCGATCTCAGGCGAGGGTCGCACCATGACGCTTTCTGCAGCCTTCCGGGTCATGGATGATCTCCGAGGGAGTTCGCCTGGTGTCGGTTCTGCGTTGAGGTCTCCCGTGTGGCAGAAGGGAGGGCAGTCCATTTGCGTCAGGCAGCTGCGTTCGCTTGTCGTTGGAGTCACCGCCGGGGGCTGCGTTCGTTCGTCGTCAGTGTGTTCTTGTATTCGGGGTCACCAGTGTGGCGGATGATATACGTGTACCCAGATGTGGAGGCACGGAATAAGTGCAGGCAGGACACGGCGAACTGAAGTTTAAAAGGGTGTTTTATTCATCCTCCATCACAGGACCCACTCCAGCGCTGTGTAAGCACGCTGGAGCGAGCCCTCAGTCTCTAGTCAGCAAACAGGGAATGCATGTAGTCAGAAAGTGAGTAAGAGAGAGAGCAAGCGATATGGTTGACTTATATACCCAGCTAGACAATGCATGCATGGCACATTAGCATCACAGTAACTGCAGGAAGGCATGGACATTTGCATTAGAGTCACACATATCAATAGCAGGATTACTGGCGCAGGGATTAGACAAAGAGAGGCTGCCTATTGATATCAGTCCATACATCTCACTGTTCTGCTAGTTGCTCCAGCTGAGCGCTCTGCTTGTCCGTAGGCTGTGGGGGTCGCCCACAATGCATTACTGAATTTTAAAACAGTAATTTTGTTACACATAACGTTACTGCAAAAGTTGTGGCGTTACAGTAATGCGTTACTTTGTAATGTGTTACTCCCAACACTGACAATAAGACATCATTATGCTGAGGCACTATTGTGCCCTGAATGAGTGTACCACAAGCACATTCACTGTAGTCAAGTGAGTTTTATTATTTCTTTTTTGCCTTCTGACCATTGATATTTCTGAAAAAGAAAGTGCATATATTGAAATGGAAAAATAAAATGCCCTTGCAAAAATCTACATGTTGTGTATGTTTTGTCAACTAGATGGCCTAGTAGAGAAAAGGAAGTTTCCACATGAGGCCTCATCTATGAGCCATTTTGATGAAAGGCCTCAAGTCTTTAAGAAAGCCTCAGCTATCTATGACTAAGTAGTAGATTAGAGGTAAAATAGCTGTCCTGCAAGTTAGCTGCTAGGATTCAAGTCCCAGCTGGGCCATTCCTATAATATATTTGCAAGGTGAAGTGCCTGTTGTGTTTCAAAGAGGTTGGAACATTATGCTGAGGCACTATTGTGCCCTAAATGACAATAAGGACAGAGATGAATGTACTGGGAGAGACAGAAATGTGTCTATCCTACACTGTACAAACTTGCAGTAGCTTTCCTTTGCACACCTGCATCCTCTGTGCTCTGAGAGAGTATTCTCCAAAACTGGAGAAATAATCTCAAAATAAAAGAAACTGCCTTAGTCCACACACTGCTGAAAAATTATTATTTCTTAATAAAAATGGATAAGTACCACTAGCACATTCACTGTAGTCACCCGAGTTTTAGTATTTCTTTTTTCCCTTATAATCATTGATATTTCTTAAAAGACAGTGCATTTATTGAAATGGAAAAAATACACATTAAATCAACAACACCCTTGTAAAAATCTGCATGTTGTATACATTTTGTCCACTAGATGGCCTGGTAGAGAAAATTAAGTTTCACATGAGGCCTCGTCTATATGAGCCATTTTGATGAAAGGCCTCAAGTCCTCCAGAAAGCCTCACCTGGCCATCACTACAGGTGTGTGACATTGGCAGTCACATAGGTGATTGCCAATAGATACCTTACCAATTAGGCTGGGATCCTTAAATACTGGAGGAGAGCTGAGGAGTATGTTGCTGTTGCTGGCTGCTGCTGCACCTGCACCCCCTTCTGTGTCTGGTTTTGCCAGTGGTGTAATTGTTTGCTGTGCTGACCAGCTCTTCCTTTTTGAAGATGCTTGCCGTTTGTTTGGGCCCTTTATTTTTTCTTCTGTTGCAATTTTTGTGTTAATCAATAAACGTTTATACTGAACTATTGAACTCTGCTTCCCCTTTTTATTCATGGTTGTTTCCCTAACCCTTAGACATAGGGACAAAACATAAGTGGCGGCTTGTCTGGGATAATATAAATTGAATTCAGAGGGTTTTGAAGCCACTTCATAGAGCGGTTAATATTTTGTTTTCTTTAGTGCATTATTGTGGTTGCCATTGTAGGTCTCTTTTCTGTGTGGCACCCTCGGTTTAGGCAGGGGAGTGTCAAGCTGGGCTGCTAGCAGTCCTTCCATCAGGCACTCATTTATTATTTTGCCTTTTTTATTTTTGGAGCAAATCCTGGGAGGAGGCTAGTACTCCAAAGGGGGCTGGTGTGCCAGGGTGAATTGTCATTGTGATGTAATGCCTATAAGTTGCCTCGAGCCCAGCACCCTCTGGAAGACAGACGGGTGTAGTTTCAACAGGCAGGATTCTGAGGGTGGTTGTTGTTCCTGTATATATGTAGGACTGGATATTCTTGTTGTGATCCAAAAAAGTACTTGGTTCCCACTGGTATGTGTTAAGTGTTATTTTATTTCTGGACCTGTAGCCGTCTGGCTTTGTAATTGCAAAGTGCAACATATTTTTGAGTTTGTTGTTCCTCTTTTTCAGTATCCATGGCTGAGTTTGTTTTGGATGAATTTGTGGCTAACCCCACATAAATCCAATTTGATAAATGTAGGAAGTGTGATCTGTTTGAAATTGCTAACAATTATGGCATAAGTGTTTGCTCTTCTCTCATTAAAAAGGAGTTATGGGCTGCTGTTTTGGATGGTTTGGTTGCTCAAAAGGTGTTGTTGGCTGAGCCTCTTGGTTTGACCAAGGCTGGGGCAATGATGTCATCAGGGGACATGCAAGGTGTTGCAACAGAATACATTGGTACTATGCGCTTTACTCCTCTCAGCCAACTGGTGTGGTTCAGACTGGTTTGCCTGGGGTTAAACCTATCATCTTGCCACATTTTGAGCCACCTTCAGCTGGGTCTTCTAGTTCAGCAGCGGATGCAAGGGTAAAGCTGCGGATAGCCCATCTGCTACTAGAAGTCCAGGAGAGGAAGGAGGAGCACGAGTTTCAGCTCCAGAGGGAGTTGACGCTAAAGAGGCTGGAAGCTGAAACCAGCATAAAGATGTGCCAGTTGGAGCTACGGAGTACCTCAGCCCCTCCCATTAGCCCACAGGTAGTTGAACCTGTAGTATTTAATGTGGGCAAGCACATTTCATTAGCTCCCATGTTCAGGGAAAGTGAAGTAGAGTCCTATTTTGGCGTTTTTGAATGAATGGCAGTAGCTTTACATTGACCAAAAGATATGTGGGCAATTCTATTACAATGTAAGTTGGTGGGTAAAGCACAAGAAGCCTGTTCTTCTCTTCCACTTGAAGACAGCTTAGTGTACGAGAAGGTGAAAGCTGCCATATTATGTGTGTACGAGTTGGTTCCTGAAGCATACTGGCAGCACTTCAGAAACTTAAGGAAGGTGCCAGCTCAAACACATGCAGATTTTGCCATGGAAAAGGGGATTCTTTTTGACAGATGGCGTGCAGCATGTAAAGCTGATAAAACTTTGATTCTCTGCGGGAGTTAATATTGTTACAGCAGCTCAAGAACTGTCTTCCTGAACATGTTGTTATATATCTGAATGAGCAAGAGCAAAAGCAAACTCTACAGCAGGCTGCTCAATCAGCTGATGAGTTCACTCTTACACACAAAACTGTATTTGCAAAATGTGATTCTGTTCTCCATACTTTCACAAAAACTGATGTTGTCCCACAGAAGAGTGACACCTCAGTTCCACATACCCGTTTGGCTATTCCAGCTGTTAAAGATAGACTGTGTTTCTTTTGCCATGAAACTGGTCATCTGGTTGCAGATTGTTTGTCTTTGAAATATAAACAGCAGGCAGCATCATCTAAACAGCTAAAGCTATAGCATTAATTAAAGCAGAATCACCTTCAAAGACAACTGTAAACAAGCTAGTTAACTCAAAAGTGCCAGATGATTGTTTTACACCTTTCATCTTTGATGGGTTTGTGTCTCTGACAGGGAAAGTCGAAAAGCAGCGCCCTGTGAAAATATCGCGTGATACTGCCTCTTTGCAGTCTTTCATCCTCTCCGGTGTCTTGCTCCTGGGTGCGACATCTGCCTGTGGTACAAGTGTGGTAATGTGAGGTATCAAAATGGGTTATTTACCTGCCCCTCTGCACAAGGTACACATGCAGTCAGGGTTAGTAACTGGTTTCTTTCCCATTGCAGTTCACTCTTTTTTTCCCAATCGAGGGTGTAGAGTTCATTATTGGGAATGACTTAGCTGGTGGTAAGGTCTATCCTGTGCCTGAAGTAGTTGATTCTCCTATTCTTCAGCCAATGCCTGATGACATGGCTCAACATCCTCCAGACATTTTTCCTGTCTGCGTTTTGACCTGAGCTCAGTCCCCCAAGCAGTAGTCCCAAGAGGTTGATTTATCTGACTCCGTTTGTTTCTGCTTTGTCTCAGGATGTGGTGCTCCCTGTTGGTAATGATGTGGATGGCCCTGTAGGGCCTAAATACGTAACTGGTGGTGAGATGCCTCCCAATGTATCTTTGCCATTGACTTGTGATGCTTTCATCAGTGCCCAGAGAAGTGACCTTTCCTTAGTAAAATGTTTTGCAGCAGTAAACAGTAGTGAATTTCCCTGTAAATCAATCATTTATAGTTCAGGATGGAGTCTTGAAGCGGAAGTGGGCGTTACATCCAGGGGATGCAAGTGAGGAATGGAGCACAGTTTACCAAATTGTTGTTGCTGTTGGTGCTAAGCAGCATATTTTGGTGTTGGTCCATAAGCACCTCTCGTCTGGTCATTTGTGTGTCACAAAAACATATGATTGGGTCCTGAAACATTTCTTTTGGCCTGGTATGAAAGTGGATGTAGCA